>OX438909.1:13825551-14425551 GCA_949316265.1 Diarsia mendica | reverse complement strand
GTAGTCAATTTGGCACCGTTGGAGAGACTGCAGTACAGCCCAAGTCTCGATCGAATCGAAGGCTTTCTCGTAGTCCACAAACGCTAAACAGAGAGGCAGGTTATACTCTTCGGTCTTCTGTATAACTTGCCGCAGCGTATGTATGTGGTCTACGGTACTGAAGCCTTTTCGGAATCCGGCTTGTTCGGGAGGCTGGAAATCGTCGAACCTGCGTGCGAGACGATTCGTGATGACTCTTGAAAACAACTTGTAGACATGGCTTAGAAGTGAGATGGGCCTATAGTTCTTCAACCGGGCATTGTCACCCTTTTTGAAGAAGAGCACCACCACACCCCTGCACCAAGCCTGCGGCGTTTTCCCCTCGAGTATGACGGAATCAAACAACTTCTGAAGGGCCTTAAGGACCGGTTTGCCACCCGCCTTCAGCAGTTCGGCCGTAATTCCGTCATCACCCGGCGCCTTGTTGTTCTTAAGCTGTTTCAGAGCCATCCTAATCTCGTACAGGCTGACATCCGGGATGTCTTCGGTATAGTGTCGGGTCAGTCTAGCTCTGGGGTCTTTCGCTAGATTTTCGACGGGTTGTCTAGTTGACGTGTACAGCTGCCCATAAAAACTCTCGATCTCTCTCAGAAGCTCCGGTTTGGCGGACACGATCCTGCCATCGTCGGTCTTCAGTTTCGTGAGCTGGCTCTGCCCAATAGCCAGATCTCTTGCAAATACCTTGGAGCCTTTGTTCCGTTCAATTGCGTCTTTAATACGCTCGGTATTAAAGCGGCGGAGGTCGCTCTTCAAGGATTTGGAGATCCGTCTATTGAGCTGCCGGCATTGCCGAGCCTCGTCCGAAGACTGCAGGATCATCTCACGCCGCTCCTTCATGAGCTGGAGAGTGTGATCTGAGAGTTTCTTGATCTTATTTGCACGACGTATCTTAAAAAATTTAGACCCAGTCGTATGGACAGTTTCCACGAACCCGTCGTTGTAATCGTCCACTGAGCTTCCTAGGCATTCGAAGCGATTCTGAAGTTCAAGCTGAAAGCTCTCGGAGTTATGGATTTGGATCTGTACTGGACGGAGCGTAGACTTCATCAGTCGTGACCTTTCCAGCTTTATATTGATGTTCAATGTGCCTCTTACCATTCGGTGATCGCTTCCGGTTTTCACCGAATTGATCACAGAGACATCATTGAACATTTGCTTGTTGGTAGACATGATGAAGTCAATCTCATTTTTGGTCGCACCATCGGGGCTCTGCCAGGTCCACTTCCTGTGCTCACGTTTTTTGAAGAAGGAGTTCATCATAAAGAGGCCCTCCTTCTCCATAAAACTGGCCAGTTGGTGACCCCGGCGATTCCGCTGTCCAATTCCAAATTGCCCCACCTGAAGTTCATCATCGCTTCGTTTGCCCAGTTTCGCGTTGAAGTCCCCCATGACAACGGTGAAGTAAGTTCTGAAACCATGCATGGCTTTAGAAATATCCTCATACAAGGTTTCTACTTCATCGTCGGGGTATGCCGAGGTCGGGGCGTAGACCTGTATGACCTTCAGCGAATATCTTGCGGATATTCTGAGTATAAGGTACGCCACCCTGTTCGACACACTCTCGATCTTCACCACGTTATTCACGAGAGACTTGTGGACGATAAACCCAACACCACCCTGTGACTGCCGGTCTCCCTCTCGGAAGTAGAGCAGGTTGCCGGATTTCAGGATTATCGTGTCCTCCCCCTCTCTTCGGACTTCAGATAATCCGACAATACTCCATCGCAGCCTGCTTAATTCTTCCTCGAGTTCCGCTAGCTTCTCGTCGGCCCGGAGTGTGCGCGTGTTGAATGTTGCCAGGTCCAGTCGTCGGTATGTTTGGTAGCCGGATCCCGTCCGGGGATTCTTAGCACCCCTTGCCACGCCGTTGCCTCGACCGCTACCGTAGCCGAGGGTAGACGGGCTGCCGGGTACTAGGGGCCTTTTCTGCATTGCGCTCATCATTTTTGGGGGGGTTTGCCATAATCGCCACGCTTGGCAGGCGGGTTGGCGATCGCAGTATGGTTGTTACAAAGGCACAGAGAACGCTGCTGCCCATTCTCTGGTAAGTCCCTTAGTCGCCTCTTACGACACCCACGGGAAGATATGGGATGGTGCTATTCTTTACGTCCGACACCATACGGAACACTTTGAATAGTCGAATTAAACTAACTGCGGCACTCAGAGATATCCAACGATTACTCAAGCCTGAACCCAGCAAAGGCCTGACATACTTTTGTATGATAAAACTGCCAAAAACCTTTACCAAGCGACGGCTCAAGCAACCACTGAAGCTATCAAGGGGTCTCGTATTACCTAGTGCTAACTAGGTTAGGTAGGCTAGGACAATCGCTTTATGTTAAATACTGGTATTCAACTGTTTCTGGATATACTTTTTTTTTTTTGGTGGGTGGAAAATCATCAAATGACCCCCCCCCCCCCGCCCCCGCTCATGGGCAGAGCGAAGGGGAGTGTCAGACTTCTACTGACTAAAAACCGAACCCATGTTCCTTCTTTGCCCTTGCGCCGAGGCCACGTCATCTAGTACAAAAATCCGCGGCCCCGGCGGGCAATCTGGGTATATTTGGAGCCAACTCCGACATAGTTGGAGAAAGGATAGGGAGATATTGACTAAGCTAAAACTATACCCTTTTCATGGGGATTACAAAGTTCTTAAATTTATTCTAATTAACCAAATCATATCCTAAATAAATCCTTTGGATATTTCTAGTAAATCATTTATTTGTTTTACTCAAAGGAAATGTGTACAAAGCCTAAATATACAACTGTTAATGACGATCCATGGCAGTACTGAAGGCTACCTTTGATGTCATATAGAGCGCCGGGGGCTGCTTACAACGTTAATTGCTGGAAGAATAACGTTTTATAGACATAATTATCATTACATCCACAACTCGACTTAATCCACTGCGAAAGGGTTCTCTTTGCCAAGTTCTAACTAATTTAGTCCTGTGCAAGCCAAAAGGCCTCTATCTCAGCATGGTGCTGTAACATCACTACATATCACTACATAGTAAAACAAAGTCGCTTTCTCTGTCCCTTTGTCCCTTTGTATGCTTAAATCTTTAAAACTACGCAACGGATTTTTTTTAATAGATAGAGTGATTCAAGAGGAAGGTTTTAGTATCATTTTTGCACCCGTTCGAAGCCGGGGCGGGTCGCTAGTTTAAGATAAATGTCACAGAATAGGTATTCTGATCGGGCCCAAAGTCATGCTATGGTCAGATACGAATAAAAGGTGCTGAATTGCTTACAATGATGAGGTTGGGCTAGGAGAACTAGGTTTTTCATAAAAAAGGACAACTTATAAGTGTCCATAGTTGTCATATTTCTATCCTTACATAGACAACAGTACAGAAACTACCATAAAGATGGTAGCTTCTGTAGTTGTACTGTCCTTGTCTTTATAAAACCAGAAAAATATCCCTGACTTACCAGTATCTTTCGCTTATCGAGATTTCTGAAGATATGCAATGAAATTCGTAGCACCGTACTCCGAAAAAAGAGGCCTGTAGCACCGTGCTCCGAAAAAGAAGCCCCGTAGCACCGTACTACGAAAAAAAGACCCGTAGAACCAAATTACGACAAAAGAGGCCCGTAGCACTGTACTACGAAAAAAAAGCCGCGTAGCACTATACTACGATAAAAGAGGCCCGTAGCTCCGTACTACGATAAAAGAGGGCGTAGCACCGTACTACGATAAAAGAGGACCGTAGCACCGTACTACAAAAAAAGAGGCCCAAACACTGTACTACGAAAAAAGAGGCCCATAGCACCGTACTACGACAAAAAGTACCTCAGTACTGTATAAGGAGAAAAGGTCCCGTAGCTTTCGTAGACCCGAAGCCGAGTTTAACGACTTGACAGATTATATGTATGTTTTTGTCAGTGAATGAAAAGGATTTTTTCTTTCTTTGTGATTCATGAGATGTTATGAGTCTGTTGAAGACTGTCTTTTGCAATCGTTTATTTGTAATTCGTAATAGGATTTTATTTTTAGATCAGAGTTTTTTTTTAAGAATCCTGATTTTGGATTGAACATTTGATTACTAGAAATAGAAGTTTTATGTTTCTTAAAGTCGTTTTTTTACCTTAAAACAAAAAACATTTTCAAATATTTGAATTTTTTACGTAAAATCTTATACATTTGTGTTTTTTTATTTATTATCAACTAATGATGTAATATAAAAATAACTACAATGATAGGGCTAATAAGTAGTAAAAAATAAATTGATAATTCTAATTAGATACGATACGACGTCATTACTGTTAAATTAGATTCACAAGCATGGTGAAAAAAAAGATTTATTATTGATTATTACGATTAAAAATGTTGTTTCTAATACCTTTATCCAATAGATATCGCAATAGGCAAAATTTCGCCTTGATATTCAGATGAAAATCCTATATTTAACTTGAAAAAAGTGGCCAAAAGGCAGATAACCAAAAAAGCTCTCACACCTCATCAATCATCAATCCGTCCGTCCGTCCCAGTCCACAGATAATATAATACAAGACTAGTCCTCACCGTAGGCTGCATACTGGCGACCGGCCAGCTGTTACCGTACGCCGCTATTTATACGCCCAGGATATCGATTTTCCCCGGAACCGTTACGTAATACACGACACAGCCGAAACGTTTGCCGCCGCTGACTGTTACACTCATAAAAAGCACATCTTACTCTAAAACCAATAAAGGGAAACTTGCCAGATTTATTTTAAATCAAAAAAAGAATTAACACTAGCCAGAAATCTAAAACACTCGTTTAAAAAAAAGAAGTGACGTTTTCAAAAAATGGAAGGCGGGAATGGTCTATGAGTTCTTTTTTCTTTTTTTGGTCAGTTTCTGGCCGTGATGCCGCTCAGTGCAGGCTCCGCGGAGGTTTAATACAACCGTGCCCAGTGGCGCCCCCGAGCTAACTGCCGGTTCCTCGGGGCGACTGCGCGCTTCACGCATACAAACAAAGTCGCTACATTGTGTTATTGTTCAGCCTTTATCTTGACGGACATAAAGTTGAAATTCACTTGAGTGCTGTGTAAAATTGAGGGCAATATTTTCTTGCTGTATCTAACACTCTTACTGGGGTATGAATAAGGTTTATTTTTGTTAGATGCTGTGTTTTTCATTATTGTGTTCTAGATGAGCATTGTTTCAGCATTGACGGAAGAATAGACATGATGGCGCCTATTTTTCAATCATTTGTCAAAACATTTTTGGTTAAATGAATTCATCAGCATTCAGCTTGCTTTTGTTGAGTCCCATATTCTTGATCATGTTTTACACCTTTGGGATCGCTCTAATTAAAAAGTTCTACTGGAAAATGAACACGGTTCCAAAATCGATTAATTAAAACATCCATACGAGCTTGTAGGAAAATAATATCAGCCACTCGGGTTAATCTTTAGGTTAAGCCGTGTTTGCCAAGGTTAGTCTGTGGATGGGTGACCACCCATTTCATAAAGAGTATCGGAGTCCCGGTCATTGTCATTTTTCTTTTACAATCACTTACAGATACTTGGCCCAAAAGTCTGACAGTCAGTTTTATCACAGGGTATCACAATACCCAATACTGTCTATCTGCCTATCTGACCTACACCACCCAGTTATCTGGGATAGATAGGCAGTCGCTCCGTATAAAAATGCTGGTATGCAGCTGCAACCGGTTAGACTGGAAGCCGACCACAACATAGTTGGGAATAGGTTAGGCAAGTGAATGATGACTTTCATTCTAATAATATAGTATAATGGAAAAGGAAAAAAAAAATAACATCCAATTTTATCACTATTTATAGCGATAAGAACATATTAAGTATATTTAAATACATTAACTACATTATAATTACAACGCTGACAACTAAATATCAACCAACAAATTATATCAAAGCGAGTTTACGCTTCACTAAAAACGTTTGCTACGCTTTCGTAGACTTTCGTAGACCCTCGTAGCCGTCAGCCTAAAAGCTACGCGTCGTAGCACGACTGCTACGACGCGTAGCTTTTACCTTCCGCAGTTATATATCAAACACAGGTGATGACATGTAGTCTGTATTTAGATTACTTAAAGAACATGCTATTCATCATCATCAGCCTATAATGTTCCCACTGCTGGGACTCAGACCTTCTCTCTAGGAGAGGGATGGGCTATTATAATCCACCACGCGTGCCCATTGCGGGTTGGTAGATGTCACATTTCTTAGATTTTTTGATTCTAAGACATGCCAATTTCCCCACGAATCACTGTTCGTAAGTCGGTGCCGCCACCACTGCTCTTGTAAACATGCTATTGTAAATTGGTAATTTTAAATGTTTAAATATTTCAATAAAAATATAAGGTTTAAAAATTGGGTTCAAAGCAACTAGGCTAACTAGGTCGAGTTTAAAATAAAACTAACACAAGCAAAAAAGTCCGAAGTCACCGAACTAAACGTAAAAAAACTTCAGCCAAACTTCATCTTAATTACAAAATTATTCTGAAAACTTTTTAAAACAGTCTCTATGGTCTTGTTTAAATTGCGTTAGTGTGGAGTCGTGTACGCTCAGGTTAGTGCCCTAAACGAATAAGGCATTGTAAGTTGTAACTAAGAGTGACGTAAAGGAATTTATTGAGTTAGGTACTGCTTTTAATTCTATATATTGTAGCGAAATAAATAGTAGTTCAGACAATATTAGATTACACTAATTTTGTATCCTGCAACGAAATTAGACGCACGGGACCGGTCAATGAGGCGACACCTGGGGGAGGCATATGTGCAGCAGTGGATGTCTTTTGGCTGAAATGATGATGATGAACGAAATTAGTGAGCCAAGAATAGCGGAGGAGTAGGAAGAACGTAGGTAATTCCCCCACACCGTTAGCATAAGTATAGCATAATCTGCCTGTAATGTTCCCATTGCTGGGACACAGCCCACAGGCCTCCTCGCTATTAGAGGGCATTGGCCGTAATCCACCGTCTCCACCGTCTCCACCGAGCAGACTCAGAGTGAGTTGGTAGATGTCAAATATGAGTTCGAATCTTCAGTTCTAGGTCATGGCAATTTTCTTTACCGTTTTGGCAGTAGTTATCAAAAAAAACAAAGTGCCTGCTTATGGTCGACCCAACGTCTGACGGTTATTTATAGATCGCGTCCACCACTTCACAAATTATTGGTAGTCAGTGAGAAATTACTTTTTTTATAGGTCGCTCATACGACTTTTCAATCATATGAGTAACCTTTTCCTTAGATCTCGTTGCTATGACCAAAACAAACTGGTCAAGTGCGAGTCGGACTCGCACATGAAGGGTTCCGTACCAAACCGGCAAAAAAATGGCGTTTGTTGTACGGGAAAATTTAAATTAAGTGTTTATTTTGTTTTAGTATTTGTTGCTATAGCCTGGTGACAGACAGACAGACGGACGGACAGACGGGTGGACAGCGAAGTCTTAGTAATAGGGTCCCGTTTTTACCCTTTGGGTACGGAACCCTAAAAACATTTAACAAACAGTAGGTAACGGCCCGAGGGGGTATTTCTATATACGAGTATATAACTGTTTGAAAAACCTTTTGACCTGCTCGAACGCTTTTAAAATGATCAAAGTCAAGGTTCCTTTTATATACTAAACTTTGACGTGTACCGAAGCTTTTAAAAAATACTATACTATGGAGTGGCCGCAAGAACGCCACTAAACAAGAGGTTCTGGGTTCGATTCCCGGGTAAGACAAAGCGTTATTGGATTTTTCCATCAGCAATTTCTCATTAGCAGCCACGGAGTCTAGACCTGCGGCTGATTGATGGCAATAGGCTAGTTCACATGACCAAACCATCTAAGCTTACTTACACTTTTAAATTTTTGTTACTACAATTTTATTAAAACTGCCACGTTCTCGTATAACCTCATTCCTCAATTTACCATTCAAAGTGTGATTAAATGAGGCAATCTATTTGTATTTATACTTCTTATCATAGAAGAGAAAGATAGAAGAGAAGATTTAAATATAGTTACATAGGATAGTTACAAACTATCTCTGTAACTAAATCCGCACACTAATTACATCCCAATCCAACGCCAGTTTATCTCAATACCGTGACGTCACAATCGATCCCTACGAAGCCGACTAACCTCCCTGACGAAGGACTCTCACTTAATTAGCAGAGGGCCCCTGAGAATATTAAGTGCGCTGCTGAATTTGTCCGTGTTTTTGTTGTAAAGCTGATAGTATTGGCTTTCAGCTGGAACTAAATTTGGTTACAGCGTAGCAGCATAGCTTTCATTTTGATTTTAATGCTTATGTGATTTAGGTTCATTTTTAAGCGACTTCTAAAAAGGGCAGACGTTGTGTACTGAGCGTGGATGATAAAGGGAGATGCGATTCAGCTTATCCGATTTTGTATACATTTCCGAAGGGAACGACATCAACATAATTAGTACATAATATTCCCACGACATCTAGGTATACATTAATATTATAAAAAGTAAAATTTGTTTGTTAGTTTGTATGTAGGGGGTTATCCCCGGAAGTAATGATCAAATTCTAAAAATGTATTCACTGATAGAAAGCTACATTATTCATGAAAAATTACATTTAAATCATGCATATTAGCCGAGCTGTTACAATTTTTGCGGAAGAAGTCGCGGGCGAAGTGCTGGTAGATCCCTTCGTAGCTGCGAGTTTTTCGAAAGAGATACCGCGGCGTCGACACAAAGGGCTAAGAATGAACATGAGTAGTTTTTAGTTAGTAAAAGTCTGACACTCCCTTTCCACAACAAAAAAATAGTTGCTAGTAATTGGATATGTATGTAGATAGATATTAATACTCATTTTTTTTTTTTTTGGACTCTGAATCTAACAGAACGCAACATGCGACTTACACACTCCTTGTTTCCTTCCACGCTCATTGATATAGTTAGCAAAGGCACCTGACCTTAAGAGTAATAGGCACCTGACCTTTCTCAAATCATCCCCAATTAGAGAAATGTTTGTCCTTTTAAGGCATCCATCCCACCTCCCGGCATTTCCACTCACATCTAAACTACGTTGATGTGAGTGGAAACGCTATAAATTACGTTTTGAAAGTTCATTCATCATTTCGTTTCATTCATTCTCTAAATTGAGGTTCAGTGTCGGATGTCATTCAATTAAGAAGTTGAGAAGTATTCACAAATTCAGTCCCCGGGGGTTGCATTGAACATTCTAAAAGTAGAAGAAACACTTAATTGTAAATCCAAAAAATTACATTTCAATAAAAGTTACCATATACGTTTTTAACCTCACGTGGTCACTAATATATTATAATCATCATTAACACCATCATGGTAATTGCAACACCGAAATATCCAAACCTAAAACAAATAGTAATAAATTAGTTAATATCCCGTTTTTAGTTGCTATGTTACACAATACCTTACCTATATTTTACTACCCATTAGTTTTACCGTTTGAGTTTGAGTTTGAGTTTGTAGGTTTGTATGAAAACTAATGATAGTATACCGACATTAACTATGGCCTACAAGTACTGTCTCTTTGTAAACACTTACCGCCTTATTAATAAAAATAGTTAAACCTGGTTTAACTTACGCTTGGTTTATCTCGCATGCCGTCTCACTTCAATAATATTCAAAAGAAAGTGACAGCATGCGAGATAAACCAAGCGTAAGTTAAACCAGGTTTAACTATTTTTATTAATAAGGCGGTTATAGTTTAAAAACAATTATCGCATACTAAGGCTGAGTTGCACCAAAAAAGTAGTTAAAGTTAAAGTTTGTGTCAAATCAAGTCAAATGGCACGTCAAACAAACATCAAAACTTCAGTTTTGTATCGGTTATGCCAACAAAGAGTTGCGCCATTTGACAAATAGTTAAATGACGTCATAACTTTAACGGTAACTACAACCGCTCACTTTCCGCTGGTTAGTGTTATAGTTTGTGTTAAATTGTCTGTCAATTTTATTGTCAAACGCGTTGAATATAACCTTTAGACATCATGTCCCTGCTCCAAGAAATACTCACAGAAACCAGTTCTGATGACGAAAGCGATGAAAAGAAAAGTGTGATTACCTAGAGCCGATCGTTTTTCCACATGGGACGACGAATGTTTCTTGCCAAGATTTCGAGTCTCTAAAAACGTACCTTGGTGGCTGACTATACGATTGCATTGCTTGAGGCGTAACAAGGATATTCATCGTAGGTAATTGTTCAACCAAAAAATAATACGTGCTATAGACAAAGCAATAAATATACTAAGTAAGAACTTACTTTGTTTGAATGTTTGCAAAAAGTTTTGTATATATAATTTTTCTATACCCCTTAAAGTACTGTCAAATTTGACAAAAACCTTAACTTTAACGACTTTTTTGGTGCAACTCAGCCTACTCTATTGATTTCATTTTCATGTCACGTAACGAAACTAATATTTTGGAACATCATAAAATAAAGTAGATCACATCTCATGGCAAAAGGCTCGCCCCCTATTACAATGGACTTAAACATAACTGGTGAAAGGTGGGTGGGTGTGGGTACCATAGATATAATAAAATTTCTATGGAGTGTACTATTAGGTACACCTCTGCGTACCCTTCGGGGACTACAGGCGTGATGTTATGTTATGACATGTATATATATATATCTCTTATTACTCCGTGACAATATGAGAGAAAACCCAAAACCCTTGAAAAAACACACATAGCTACTCTTGGGTATTTGAATATTTATAGGAATCCCTTGAGGGTTTTATAATACCGTTGATGGATTCTAACACGATTTTCTATTTGAACAAATCTATTTGGAATCTTCTGACATTGTAGACTAATAAGTGTTCTGATAAAAATACTTAGTGGAACGATACGATTGGAATATTGAAACGCTTCATTTGATACCATAGGAATTTTCATCAAACAAAAATAGTGCGATATCTTCAGGGTCAAAATGTATGACCAGATTGTAGAGCAGATTATTTGACTCTTGAATAGCCTTTCTTTCTAATAGCCTGTACTGTCCCACAGCTGGGCAAATGTCTCCCCGAATGCCCTTCCTGTGCTCTTTTCCCGTGCGTCCTCGACCCAGTCCTCGCGGTACGAATTCAGATCGTCTACCCGTCTCATTCTAGGCCGGACTCAGCGGCGCCGTCTGTCTTTCGGCAACCATCGTGTGGACTTTTTTTTTTAAAATTATATGAAAATTACATAATTGTTTATATAGGTTTAAAATTATTTACTGAATAATATGTAGGTGGTAACTGTTAAGAGCGTATGGTACCTCAAACGCGAGTTTTATAATGCGTAAAAGTATATGATTCACTGCAGTAATCAACATCAGAAAAATATATGATATTCTTCAGGATATATGCCAGTGCCATAGTGTTGTGAAAACATAATACAACTAACTTTGCTCGATAGAAAAAAATTGCGAAGATACGTCTAAAAATTTCTTTTAACGAGTAAAAACCATACTAAAATACATGTCATCGTTCTGATTTTTTTGCCAAATAATTCTACAAGCAACAAACTAAAGTCATAGTGTTTTACTTTTTTAGTCCAATCAATAGTTATTTTGTAAATCACAAAATACCACTAATTTCGCACTATTCGGCCGCAGCGAAAGACGTAACAACCGCTTTGTAGTGCAAGCTGATTAGAACTTTATTCTAACAGTGTTACAAGCGAAGTTTGAACTTTGAACCACCACAAATAGGGTTGCTAACCTGAGGTAGCATACGCTCTTAATAAATGCGTCGATGTATGCCACCTTCGACGAGTAGCTACCTAGGTACTTCAAAAATTAAAAGCAAGAGCCATTATAAATTCCTGATTAAGCAAAAGGAAACTAAGAAATATTTAACACATTTCTTACTTATTCGTTAGTAATGAGAATGGCTGGTATTTTATATTTCAAAGCATTGTTTGTTATTACTACCAACTGGCACGGCGCCAAACGACTGCAACTGAATTTATTGTTTGACTTGAAAACTTGAAAATGGTACCTATCCTTGAAGTATTATAGTTATATGTTTGTGACCTGTTGGAAATTATTGAAGAAGTAAAGAAGTTGCTTTTTATAGGGGGATGGAAAAATACTAAGAGGTATTCTGATAGGCCTTGCATAAAACTTATATTAGTCGATAGATGATATAAAAACAAACAAGTTTTCTATAAGACAGAATGTTCTAACTAAAGTGTCATGTTTTAGACATAGTTAAGAGGGCTATCAAAGAAAAGTCCACTCACTGATGGCATCTTCAGCACAACTTTGACTTAATAGGGATGTTTACTGACTAAAAAATATATGATTCTTCTAATTAGTCCATCTGTTAGATTATTGAAAAATATTGGATACGTATTTTTTGTTTTATCAAATCAATAAAAAATTACGAAAATATAACACGACAAAGATTTGAGTGGGAGATTGTGACGTCACTGCTCGCTAAAAAATGTCATACTAATGTCTTAGAATATGACGTCACACGAGTTTTCGAAGCACTGTATCGTCTTCATTGTTTGTTTACGTGAAAAAAGAAAAACTATGTGTCCAATATTTTTTGGAAATATATCTGACGGACTAATTAGATTTTTTAGTTAACATCCCTATTAGCCATGCACTAAACCTGTATCTGTAGATAGCTGGCATAAATACAAACAATGAAGATTCCATCAGTCAGTAGGTAGTATTAATTAATTAATCAATCAATTACAACTATGTTAATGGTGCTCTCACGTGTCCACTCTGTGCGAGAATATTTGTTAACAAAGGTGGTTTTTCTAGCCACATGAGAGCCCATGATAGACGCCAGTGATCAGGATGAAGATGATG
Organism: Diarsia mendica; assembly: GCA_949316265.1. NCBI lineage: Eukaryota > Metazoa > Arthropoda > Insecta > Lepidoptera > Noctuidae > Diarsia > Diarsia mendica. The sequence continues at coordinate 14,412,728 of OX438909.1, read as the reverse complement.
CGGTCGCCGTAGCCGAAACCAGCTTGGAAGGATTATTATTTAGGTAGTATGAATGGCCGCTGTTTTTAAAATACATGTAATATAATAAAATGGCGGAAGTTAGGCCGGTCAAACTTCATACAAAAATCTTCCAACCCTTTTCCAAACATTGGGTATAATGTAACATCTACGGATCCCACACTTTTCTCTTTACTTTATGACATGAAATTTGTATTGATCTTGCGTTATCCTAGCTAGTTTATAACAATAGGATAATGCAAGATCAATCAAAATTCTAATATTTCTTTCTTTATTTTTTGGTTTTTAGATTCGATACCTACTAAAGACAGCATTCATTTCTACAATAAGTAGAATCAAAATTGTTATCAAGTCAAGCATCTTCCGACCTTCGTTAGAATCAGATCACAATTTAAAGGGGTGCACCAGTTTATGAGTATTTTCCATTGAGCGACGTCTTACCTCGGTCGCTCCATGCAAAATACTGCCGATCTGTGTTTGAACCACCACCGCTCAGTTTGGAAGGAGAAATCTGTAACCTTTTTTACAAAACTTATAACAACGCCATCTGTTGGAGGGTAGCAGCCTAGAACTTTACTTGGGCGAAGTAAAGTTATTTAGTTAGTGTCAAGTGTAGTTGTTTAACGTCTTACGTTTCAAAATACGGAGTACAGATGGCAGCAATGGGTTCCTATGCAAACTCATGGAAATGGCGATTCTATTGGATTGGTCTTATTCTTAAGTATGATGAAATCTTTGAGATTATATATACACGTCAGAGTAGGTATTATGTTTTATAAGACGAACCTCTCATAACATGCTTTCTATTAGAACGGTCTCAGTTCAATGTTAGTAAGTAGCCATTTGACAAATATGGAAGCGTGGGTTAGAGACATCTTGCGAGCATTATTTTTTTTATAATGTAGAAAAAGTCTGAAAGTGACGCCGGAGACTGAAAAATTGTATGGTAATCGGTTATCGTGGTATGGACATGGCATGTGGAGGTATGAGGAAAATGTGGTTGTGGAGTAGGAATGTATAACTGTAGAGGGAGACCAAAGAAACGAATGATGGACTGTGTAGGTATAAGGTACCTACTTATTTGTGTCATCATCATCATTTCAGCCAAAAGACGTTTACTACTGGACATAGGCCTCCCCCAGGTGTCGCCACATTGACCGGTCCCGTGCGTCTCTCATCCAGCGGGTCCCCGCAACCTTGACCAGGTCATCGGTCCACCTAGTGGGAGGCCGTCCAACGCAACGTCTTCCGGTTCGCGGTCGCTATTCCAGAACTTTTCGGCCCCATCGGCCATCCGTTCTGCGAGCATTGTGCCCTGCCCATTGCCACTTAAGTCTGGCGATTCTTCGGGCTACGTCGGTAACCTTGGTTCTCAAGCGGATGTCCTCGTTTCTGATTCGATCACGCAAGGAAACTCCGAGCATAGCTCTCTCCATTGCCCGTTGGGTGACTTTGAGCTTTCTGATGAGGCCCATTGTGAGCGACCACGTTTCGGTCCCGTATGTAATCACTGGCAACACACACTAGTCATAGACTTTCGTCTTGAGACACTGGGGTAAGTTGGACGAAAAGATACCGCGCAGCTTCCCGAACGCTGCCCAGCCGAGTCGGATTATTTGTGTATAGGATGATAATGTAGCTAGATCATTTGAAGTGACTGCTGAGATGACGAAGTAATAGAGAAGTATGGAAGAAGAAACCATGCTGCGCCGACCCCAAATAAATTGGGATAAGGGAAACAATATGATAAGGCACACAGAGACACGTTTTACTTTTATTAGTAGCTATAATATTATGAGGCCAATTATAATAATAATAAATCCCTCTAATAATTTATAACATACAAGACTTCCATTCCCACATCGCGGTTAGCGCAACAATAACAATTGCCTGCGCGCCGTAACCTTGTAGCGGGGTGACGATTTTATATCAATAGTTAAATGTATGGGTGTGGCGGAACAGATGTGCTGTGCTTTGTTGTAATTGCAGATTTTATTTGTATTTTAAAGTATTGGCGATCTGTGGTTACGTACTGCTCAGGTTTGTACTTATTTTAGGTCCAATGAATTGTACATGCTTATTAATTTATTGAATTGATGTCTGATGTCTGAGTCCGTGGTTATAGAAAATTCATAGACAGCAGTAAGATTACTCTGATTCGGAAGAGTTGATTAGAATAATACCTATACCTACTTTCATAATTGGAATAACTCACTGGTAGCTTTAAAAAGATACCCGATTTATAACCACTTTGATTTAAAATTCAATGATAAAAGTAAACCAAAAGCATTTATTTCGATTGAACCATTAGAAGAATATCAGAAATACAAAGAAAGCAAAGCTACATTCAGAACGCATAGTGGGTAGTCGGTACCTAATTACTTACCTATATACCATCTACAGGCTCGTCATTTGTGGTATCTGATACACTTGAACAATTCTTCAAATCAATTCACAAAACACCAAATCTTTTAACAATATTGGCTCTACCAGATTACCATTCAAGCAAAAAGTGTCAACAATAATCTGTACTAATAACTATCTGTTAAAACTGTGACACTTCACAACTTTCTCCGGTGTCAAGCTGAGCTGTCAATTAAAATGTTCGCCGATTCGACACACACCACAGCCCCGTCACACGATTTACCAAAGTCAAAATTTCAATTACGCACTTACACCAACTTTACCTTGCCTTCATTTTAACAGCTGTCATCCAATTCCCTGCCTTATCCCTCTTCTGTTATGAGATATTGCCAGAGTGTTCAATTGAAAATACTAAATGTCGGTCGAAGTACTTAGTATAGATGACAATGTTGAAAGGATCATGAGTGCATTAGCCATTGTGGCGACACAAAGGGATATCTTCTATGATATACGTCAACGGTACTGAAGAGACGACAAACTTATGGTTGCACACAAACAAATGAAAATAAACTTTAAGTCAACAGTTTTAAGGGTTAGGTGAAATGCGTTTTGTAAGTTGGTAAATAGTAAGAATGGTTTGTATAGATTATTTTTTTCGGTTTGCGTTCAGTAAATTGGGTTAACTTATATTTGACACTTCAATTCATGAGGTTCGAGTGTTTAGAGCTTATTGTTTGTAATCCGATTAGTAATGTTTGTTGTTTTGTTTAGTTTCGAGTGCTTGACTTCGTTTGAGATCAACAGGTGTGAGGACTGAATGGGATCGAACGGTATTACGATTTAATGGTTACAATATTTATTTAGTATTTGTGGAATTTACTTGTTTCGTGCAAAAATAGAATAGTAAGAAAAAATACACCAGATAACACGACAAGCGCATTTAAAGAACAAATTAAATGATGAGGACTGGATACAAATTGTGATACTATCATAATCTAGAAAGATCTCACGATACTCAATCACAGCAAAAACACAAAGAAATACAAAACAAGATGATGCATTAAATCTAAAATGTTAATGAAAGGTGTTGTAGGTAGGCTTATATAACTTCAGATACAGACGCCCTGGTAAGATATGATATTAGAATGATATCCATGCTTATGTAAAACCATTTATATCTTTAAATTGGCTATCAAAAAAGCATTCAGAAACGTTTGAAAGAACACTATAAGCTGTTATGCTACAAACCTATTTTTTTCTTAATCTTCTATCTTTGGTCCTATCCTAAACTTTCAAGTGACGTGTTTGACTACAGTCATTATAATTTGGCCCGTGTCAAAGTAATTTTATATGATATTTTTTGCCGCGGAATGGCAGCTGCGCGTTGAAAAGCTAATATCTCATATTGCATTGTGTCTGTGGCCACATGTGACACTCGCCGACGATCGTTGCCATCGGTTAGATGGTACCTATATGGGCAACTATGTGGCTTTAATGGTCTGGCAGCCTAACGGTAAACGTTTATAAAACACACAAAGAACTTTTAATTTAAACAATTAATAAGCTAGTTTATTTTGCCGCGTACTCAATTTTTACATTCAAATGTTTATTTACTTACTGCTTATGTATTTTTATGAGATTTTTTTACAGTTTTTGAATACACGCTATGAAAGTATGAAGTATGAATGCACAAATACAAGTTCCCAATGTGCTAGAAAATCCACTTTAAGTTAGATTATAAAATAAAAACAGTGTGTATAATTTCCCATTCTTGGGCAAAGGCGGTTCCTAAATATTTTTCTAAAAAATGCTTGCACTTAAAAAGAAAAATATCTTCGGAATAAGTACTTCGGATGTGACGATTGCCGAATATCTTCACTCCCTATCACATCTGTATTTAACTGAATAAAAATCATAAATAATAACAATTTCTTCTGCGCCAACTGGCAAAGGCGCCGCACATTGATGCTCAAACACAACAAAGTATATAAGCAATAGAACAGATAACAAATGATTTGTATCCGCCATAGTCGTGGTGAAGTCGCGCGTGAATTCGGCATGGGTTTGCGACAAGAGGGCTGACCGCATCGAGGGGACACATTTGTTCTTGATTGACTATCTAGTCTAGGGGAACAGTTTTGAAATAAAATTTTGTAATAAATTATAAAAGTTGTTGATAGTTTTCGTTTGGCTAAGGGCAAAATTGAAAGCAGTTTACTGGAGTTTAATTTATTTAGTACAGCATAGGCCATTAGTACTAAATTAAGTAATCCTTTTACTCGGTCTGCTCACAGAACCACAAGCAAACAAGACCAATCCAGGGTTGGTTTCCACGAGTTCATTGAGCATCGTCAGCATACGCGGTAAGGAAGGTGAATCAAGCTACAGCTAGAGAGCGACAATTTATTTTTTCTTTACACAATATTATGCTTTCAAGAGTCGTTATAATTATTGGCAACAAATAATTGACATAGCTCCGCATGTAAATCCGAGACGTCAGCATTGGCATGTATAATCTTACACGCTGTAGGTACAATAAGTACTCACATTTTTTCTCAAACGTGTTGCGCCGACCCCCAAATAGAATTGGATAAAGGCAGGAAGATGGTGATGAAATTCAACTGATAAAACTTTTTCATGCAATTATTTTTATTTTTGGTGACCATGTTGATTATTTAACAAACTAATGTTTACGAACTTCAGAAGAATGAATCCAACACCTAATTAAGATGACACAAAAATACTACACAAAGTAAACCTCTTAACACAATTCACAACAAAAAGGACATGCTGACATCAATTTCATTCAAAATATTTCGCCACTTGCAATTCTATTTTATCTCACCGAAGTCGGTATGTTGAAAGCATTTAAACATGCATGGAATAAAGAGCCTTTACACTTAACAAACATACACGTCATCCAATAAAGGTATTGACTAACGATTACTAGACCGACAAAGTTTTGAAGAAGCCGCTCGAACGCTGCGACAAAGTCACCGCGCTCCGCCTACAAATGTCATTCTATACAAACGTCACAATGACGTTTATTGTGTCACACCGTAGGATTGTAGTGTGATTGTAAATTAAATTAAAAGTTGTCGGGCAGTTTGATGTGGCGAATTTTTGTTTGGTTTTTAGGTGACATTCGGTTTCAGGTGTGAAGGTAAGTAGCTCAATGTAGCGGAACGGAGTTGCGTCTATTTATGGGCTCGTTTTTCGGTTGATTTTGGAGTTTTTGTTTAGTATACGAGAGGAATCAACTGAAGTATCATTAGGCCAACAGTTTAACGTAACAGTTGGTAACATGCCTGTAACCAATCATGGCGTAGCAGTTACGTAGCGGGTTGCAACGCTCGTAGGCACTGAAATTGGATTTCTTTAGAATTCCTATCCATTCTGATAACTGCTACGCCCGATATTACTTCTGCATCCTTACTGCCGTACTTATCATCATCATCATCATCAGCCTATAATGTTCCCACTGCAGGGACTCAGGCCTCCTCTCTAGGAGAGGGATGGGCTATAATCCACCACGCGGGCCCAGTGCGGATTGGCAGATGTCACATGTCTTCGAATTTTTTGGTTCTAAGACATGCCGGTCAGAGAGCTTTAATGATTACTTAGGCCATCACTAAGTAATCATTAAAGCTCTCTGAGTGCGGCAGTTCTTTTAGCGATGACAACTGAACTGTCAAAGTCAATTTTAATTCATATTTGATTTGAAGGTTTTAACAGTTGCGATAATTGTGAATTAGCGACCGATATAACATATTTCTATGATTTCGGTAATGCCAATATTAACCTGAACTAGGCAACTAGCAACACTTCTCTTTTGACTCCTCAACTACAATTTTTAGTGTACGTGTGTGTGTGTGTATTTTTAGTGTGTGTATTATATCTCTTACAACGATTTCAACATGTTCAAGTACCAAGTCGGTTCAAGTACAATGACGGCCGTCGCTTCAAAGTCACCGCGTTGGGCGTGGCGTGGCGGTGTCTGTCAAGTCATTGATATGTTTGTCTGTTTGTTTGTTTGTTTGCCGCCGCCAGCGCACCTTGTACAGATGTTGTTCGAGAAGGATTGAAACGACATCGTTACTGTTTTGTGATACAGTGACAGTTTTGAGGGAGACTGTATACCTAAGTATGTGTTAATTTTTTGCAACCCGTATCGTACTGTTCAATAAATACTTCACAAGATTTTCCTTTTAGTTTTTCCCACACAGAAATCAAACTATGTGTTTTAGCGACTCATCAAAGTCAATGAGAGTTGCATTTAATTCTGTGTATTTTTTTTTGCAAAAAAATATTCTTGCCGTTTCTTCTCCATAGTTTTCTAAGTGGCCAAGTACCCAATAGGCCTATCTGAACTTAAATATTTTGATTTTGGACCTTCTTGTTAGTCTTGTTTGCACGAGACACTTGTAAACTCTTGTCAAAGTTAGTGATCGATCAGCTTCATCACGAGGTGAACAACCCTTTATTTCCGCCTTTAAAATTTTATTGGATGTCAAATTGAGATGCATTAGGTACCCGTCGAGGCTGCGGGTTGTTCAAAAGAGATACCGCAGCCTCGGTACAAAGGGCTAAGAAGGAACATGGGTGGTTTTTAGTCAGTAGAAGTCTGACACTCCCCACCGCTCTGCCCAGAGCGGGAGGAGATTTGATGATAACCCAACACCCCAATAAAATATGATGCATTAGGTCAGCATTGAGTGTCGGAGGTCAGGGTGTTATGATGCAGTTAGGTAGAGGCCTATGTCCAGCAGTAGATTGTGATACTATCACAATCTACTTGAAAGATCAAAGAAATGATGTACTGTGAGATGATATGGCTTGAAAGGAGGTGACTTCTGAGATGACGAGTAATACAGAAGTATGTAAGAAGACATGCAGCGCCTACCTCAAATAAATTCGGATATGGGCAGGAGAATGATGATTATTTAAGGGAACTTATGTTGTGTTTACGGTTTATTTTTCATCTCCAAAAAAAAATGTTTTCAATACATATTTTGATACAAGTACGTTTTATTTCGCACCTTTTTTCAATTTAATGAAATTAAATCCAAACGGGTCGATTTAACTACGATAATTTTTTACCATGGTATTCTGGCCCACGCATTCGGCCGAGTTTTCCACTACTGTTCCCACTCCGTGTAATCTGGGCCGCGGACCAGAGGCCAGTTTCCCCCTAACCCTATAAAACATAGTCCTCCGCCGCGTCTGTCTGTCTGTTCGCGTTATACTCAGAAACTACGTCACCGATTTTTGTGCTGTTTTCATCAATGGATAAAGTGGTTCTCGAGGAAGGTTTTAATATATAATTTGGCATAGGTTCCCATGGGTTGCAGGAAAGGGATCAAAATTTCGTGATTACTTTTGGTCGCAGCGGGCATCAGCTAGTTCATACTAAACTAAAAAATCCCATCCCAAAACTTTCAAAACAAAAACGTAATGGTTTTTGTTACACACACACTACAAATTGAAAAGTCAAAGTTAAAGTAATAATATCAGAATCTAACCCCACATTAAACCACGAGGAGCGTCGCCCCACAGGGGGACCTGTGGGGCGACGCTCCTCCCTATCGACTGACCCTCGTTTGAACCCCACAGTAGCGTGGTATCGTGGTGTCATGGTGGGGTCTGATGGAGCCGTGTCGCGGTTAACGTGGGGAATTCAAAATTATTGTAAATGACAACGTTTTGGAAACGATTTCCATTGGGATGTAGGAGAAATTAATCTTTTGAATCAAATATTTATTAATCAACATTGATTTCCAACGTGGCAATGCTGATAACCTTCTCGACATTTTTTACGGCTTGTAATTCTTTTCCCTTTTAGATAGATCTATTAATTATTGTTATAATATGTAAATAACCCAACTAGTGTGGGGTCCACTAGGTAGATCGATGACAAGAAAAGATAGAAAAAAAAAACCCGCTGGATGCGAAACGCACGGGACCGGTCAATGTGGTAACACCTGGGGGAGGCCTATGTCCAGCAGTGGACGTCTTTCGGCTGAAATGATGATGATGATGAAATAATCCACTAACAACTCCAATAAATATATAGATCTTAAACATTGAAAACGGGATATTACCAGGATCACCAAACAAAGAGTAAACATGGTAAATATCCCTTTTCAGTGTTAATGATTTATCAATTAAATAACTACCCATGAAATTACTTTAGAATTTGTATTAATTAAAGTAAAGTTATAGTACTAAACTTAGTACGGTCAGCATCAGAAGTATATTAACATTACTCAAAGTTTTGAAGCTGTTTTTTTTTATAAAAACTTAGATATATATTACTCGTTACTACATGTTATTGGAGTGTAAGGACTCTTTTAACGAATAATCTTCTGAAACATTAAAAATAATAGCTAGAGTCCTGTACATAAAATAATTAAAATTCTGAAATGTTCAGCTACTTCTGATGCTGACCGTACCTACTGCTGGAAACTTTTTAAAATTGCGTTAACAATACCCATGCACACAGACATAAAATATTGTTTTAAATTCCGCTAAAAGATCCGTATCGAATTTTGTTCTACATCACTTTTACAGAAAGTCACAAACACAGATTTAAATCCAATAAAAGGAACTAATAAAATCGGCGTCGAACCGTCTACCTTGCTTACACTAGGTATTACAATAGAAACGATCTATGTCAGTTTTATATTGTGAGACTTTTAAACGTCACTGATCTTTTTTCTTTGATCTTCAATTAAGTGGTAAAACGAAAGTCAAGACATTAGTCACTATAGTATCTACCTAATTACACTCACGAGCTATAATGCCTTGTGACTGGGACTGTAGCTTAGTTTATTTAGCTTCAGTAGTTCAGTAGTTTACTGCCGCACTCTGAGAGCTTCAGTGGTTGCTTGGGCCGTCGCTTGGTTAGGGTTTTTGGCAGTTTTGCCATACAAAACTATGTCAGGCCTATGCTGGGTGGCGGCTTGAGTAATCGTAGGATATCTCTGAGTGCCGCAGTTAGTTTAATTCGACTATTCAAAAGTGCCTGTTACTGGCTTACTTGAAATAAATATTTTTGACTTATGACTTTGACTTAATATGCATTGCTCTATTAGATATTGAGCTTGCAATCGAATTCGTTGATCTATCAATGTACCAAAAGTCCAATATCAACTCAGTGTGTAGTTGTCCCACGGGCAATTTTTCAGTCTTCATAGACTTTCCCAAATTCCCAACTATGTTAGGGTCGGCTTTCAGTATAAACGTACCTATGCAGTTTACTTTTGTTTTGCATGGAGCGACTGCCTATCGTATTTTCAGAACCCAGCTATTTCTAACACGAAACTAAAGTAATCGTGTTACAAATACACTTCAACCAACTTATTTGCAGGCAAGAAACAGAATTAAAATAATTTTGAAAAAATCAATGTAAAGTTCGTTGAAAAGCTACTTGAACTTCATCACTACCTACATAGTATATAAAACAAAGTCGCTTTCTCTATCCCTATGTCCCTTTGTATGCTTAAATCTTTAAAACTACGCAACGGATTTTGATGCGGTTTTTTTTAATAGATAGAGTGATTCAAGAGGAAGGTTTTAATATCATTTTTGCACCCGTGCGAAGCCGGGACGGGTCACTAGTAATACATAAAGTGGTCATTCTATAAATGAGTTTCAATCAAGTAAGAAGAAACAAGTTTGTTCTAAAACCATCATCATCATCACCTTCCTGCCCTTATCCCATTCTATTTGAGGTCGGCACAACAATATGTTTTCTTTTTCCATTCTTCCCTGTTAGAAGTCACAGTGGCATTTACTCCTTTCTCTTTTTAAAACCTTATTACCGCCTTATCTAAATATTATCTCGCATGCCGTCACTTTCTTTTGAATATTTTTGAAGTGAGACGGCATGCGAGATAAACCAAGCGTAAGTTAAACCAGGTTTAACTATTTTTATTAATAAGGCGGAATAGGTTTATATTTTCAAATGTCAATTGCAGTTTTTCTCTCTTCTTAAATTATAAAGTACCACGGTAGTTCACGGTACCACAAACCAGACCACAGAGATTGCTCTCCATGTCTAGGCGTCATTGCGTCTGCGTCGGTATGAATGGGTCGCAGCGCCACAATGGCTGCGAGGATTTATGGCGCTTTTTGTTTTGCGCTACGATTATGAGGTCTCGCTGTAGTTCGCCATAGGTGTCGGACCACACGGATGGTGCAAATATTGTGATACAGGCTGTTTGTAAACACAGAGTTATCCAATAAAATTGTTCCTTGAATAAATTAAAATTGAAGATTCCTAAACAACTTGAGTCATATCTACAGAATAGTCTAGAAAAGATGAGGGAAGAGAGTAGAGAGAATTTATTATTTCTTCTACCCAATAGAGCAACATCTTCTGCTTCCCTAGCCTTTGGATCTACTTCCAGTCTAACCGGATGTAACAATTTTTTGTTTAACATGGAACAACTACCTATCAGATCACCTCAACTGTATCTGGGTGCTCTTACAGCCGAGTACCCTCTAGTATTTTACATGGAACGACTGCCTGTCTGACATCTAAGTTAAACCTAGAGCGTATAATTATAAGCAAAAAAAAGGTACCTACGCCAGAAAACTCATCTATTTTACAAAATAATACTTACTGTGTCAAACCATGCAGTATCTGAGGCACCAGACGGTTCGACTGGCAGGCTAAGATGCTCAAAATATAAAAAAAAAGAATAATAATCTGGTAAAATTTTGAACACCCCATTTACACCTACATGGTTCTCCATTCACAAGTTTCGTTACATTTTATGACACCCGTAGTAATTGACCACAATGAGTGGCCACCGATACTCTTGCACAAAACTCACAAAAAATCAGTATTAACTCGTCACGGTTCTCCAAAATTCTACTAAACGATACTCGAATATTATACCAATGCATTCTTACAGAGATTTATATGAATTTTATAAAGACATAGAGGCAAAACCACGAACTGTATTAGTATTATTGAACAAGATTTATAATAGATGGAATGAATGATACAATTTCATTTTCATTCTGGTTTATGGTCATTTCACTGCCACGGTTTTTAAAATTGGAACACCTATCTTATTTGTCGCGTTCAAGAGACATTTTAATAAAGGTATAATTTTTTAATGACTGCATTCCTGGTTTGTTACATTTTTTTTATTGAGTGTTGTAGTTACAACTGGGAAAATACGCAAAATACCTCGGACCTACAACAAGGAAATTAAATCATATCAACTTACGGAACAAGAAGAATGAAAATTTAATTTTCTATTATGACGGTTATTAAATTACCGTTATTGTCATATAACATAATCCTTATATTTGCGAAAGTAACTCTACTCTGTCTGTCTGTCCGTCGCGCTTTCGCGCCAAAACTAGGGAACCTATTAAGGCGCAGTCAAAGGGGCACCGTAAAAACGACCTGTTTTTCGTCGCAGAGTTAGCCGTATTGCTACTTATTACAATTAAAAAAAAAATACAGTGTATAGTCAAATGTATAGGTAAAAGACTTATGCAAAAATATTTTCTAAAAGTAATCAAGAACCTCGAAAAAAAAAATCACAAAATCACAAAAAAATCACACGAAAAAACTTTTTCGTCTCGAAATGCTCAATATTTTGAGTGACAACTGTTATTTTTTTTTTACTATCAGAAAGGAAATTTAACCAACTAAAGACATAATTATGTAAAAATATTTTAACATTACAGCGTATTTTTTTTTTTAATAAATTAAATCTGCGAACTATCGTTCATTTTGGCAGTCACGAGCATCAAACGCATCGCCATTTTCAACCTTATTTGTTTAGGCGGTGAGTTAAACGCGCGCACAAGGTCGCGGGCAGCTAATGTCGCCTTAAAAGAAATTTGGTACACAGATAGTCTAGAGCCTGAGAAAGGTCATAGGCTTTTTAATGCGAAGAAGGGTTGTATGTGGTTGAAAGGGGGGATGAAAGTATTACTTTTGATCGCGATAACCGACCTCGGTCGCGATTACTGATATCCACCCGAGTGAAGCTGCGGGCATTAGCTAGTGAAAATATATCAACAGACCAGAATCGCATTAGAAAACGTAGTCAATATATTATGACTCTGTGTCGAGAAACATTAGATTACCGACATAAGAAAAAAGATTAGAAAATAAACAATAGAAGTAACCGCCCGGCAACGGACTTCTTTTTCTTCTGCCTTGATGGAAGCTATTCTTGGAGACTAAATCAGTTGGGCCTAGTGAGTGGCCACGCTATCATTAACGTCAGTGGCGTGGCGTTCATTACGACCTCAAAAGTTCAATTGTATGGACACAAGACTTGGTCTTATGGACTTTGTGGACGTCAGTCAGTGGATGATGAATTGATGAACCTCTTAAAGTTAACGGACTTCTATAAAAAAAATACAATAACTTCTCATTGCGTATATTCATAGTAATCTTGCCTACTTCAACAGAATAGATATTGGGGCATAGGCAACGGCACATCCATCATCTGTAGCACGTCTTAAAGGCGCGATGTAACAAAACATCAAAATAACTGGAATTAATCCTGGCAGAAACGGTAGAATCCGCATGTGACTTGTCACAATCTTGACGAATCGAACCTCTTTGTATTTGCAACGGATTGTAGACTGCTGATTGAAGAAGCGTGTCAGTCTACAATGAGAGTTAACATGCTTGATTTACCAACCTTACCACGTTGTGCGCTCTATGTAAGTACAACACTACAGACTTCCAGGCCTGGGTCTTTTTTCGCGGAATCAAAACGATATAATTTGGCACATCATTTATCTTTAGATATAGCTTAGTATGACCTCAGACCAACAAAAAAAGGAAGACGACGCGCCACGAACATCAAAAGTGAAGCCAACTTTTTATCTATGTGTGTAGACAATGTCTCGTGAAGTCGTGACGTTCTAGGAGAAATGCGTGTGGTTTTAGTGTATGTGTGTGCGTGAGCTTGTATGTTTACTTGCTATAGGCGTGTGGTTTTGTGGCTTCACTGTTGGTGTTCGCGGCGCGCCGTCTTTCTTTTTTTCTTGGTCTGAGAGTATGACAAAAAAGATAAATATTGATGTAGAAAGCGGGAAACTTATAGTTATCGTCTAGATCAAGCACAGCCAGTAAGTAACCCATAAGCCATTGCAAAAAAACAGCCTTTCATTTAAATGCTTTTCAGGAGGATGAGCTATACGCAAAATTGGCATATTATTTTCAACATACAGCCTGACACTGACCAGCAAATTAAAAAAAAAACGTAATAAAAATTGCATTTTGCGGATTACCGTGGCGCTTCCTCCTTAACTACAAATATTGAAACGCCAATCTTTCTATTTGAAATTAGCGATTGTCCTAAAAATCCTAATTCAGATGATACTACACGAAGTGTTATAGTTTAAGTATTATTTATCTTGGTCAGTAAAAGCACCTGTGTTTGTACGTGCGAATTTTATTTCCTGCTTAATATTCTCACGGTTAAATCTCATTCAATTAAACATAAAAAGTATCTTGTATCTACAAAAAAATATTTTTTACGTAAACACAAACAATTTTGTACAATTTAATAAAAATGAACGCGGCCAATCGATCATACGCGCCAATTTTGACAGATTGCGCCATTTTCCAAATAAGTTCGGATATGATGTTCGTAAATGTATCAAAAGCAGCCCAATCAAGTCTATTGTATTTGAATTGATGTAACTTGATTTGTTTAGATTGATCCGACCCATCCATTTTGTGGTCGCGGACAGTTTGGATTTTTTATGGAATCCAGGAAATCGATGATTTTGAATACGTAGGTAATAGTGCTATTATTTTGTTTTTTTAATAAATTCACTTGATGCTTTAGAACGAGTAAAAGGTATAAATGTTACCTATTTTGATATTCTTCTGAATTCATAGCTTAACTCTGTTTCCATAATAAAGAAATTTGTCGAATTAAATCAAGAAAGCAAAAGCAAGTTTTTCATATTGTACTTAAACTAAAAACAACAAAAGAGATAATGATTCATCAATATTAATTAGCCTCTACCACGGGGCGATTGGAGAGAGGCATAGAAGCTAGACAATTGCCCGAATGAAATTAACATACAACCACCCTGCACTTAATATTCCTAACGAAAAATTTAATTCATTTTGATTATTATTAAAACTACTACGTGTGACATTTTGATTTTTTTTTTCGTTAGGTTTTAACGATTGTCTGTCAGTTAAGTAGGTACCTAATACTAAGCTGCCGATCCAAATGTCCTTATTTTGGTATTGTTTATTTTATCATTTACTAGCTTTTGCCAGCGGCTTCGCCCTCGTGAAAATGACGATTTTCCATACAAACTTTCATCCCCTATTTAACTCCCATAGGGGTTGAATTTATATTCGAAAAATCCTTCCTTATTCTTTGTCTACACTCTACATTATAAAGGGAACCTATGTGCAAAATTTCAGCTTTCTAGGTCCAAGGGTTGGGGCTGGGCGTTGATGAGTCAGTCAGTCAGTCAGGAGTCAGGACTTCTCTTTTGATTTATCTATGGTCCCATCAAAATAGGTGGACTTACACATCGTTCTGTAGGAACAAACGCATCCTTTATGAGTAGGTACTTAAATGCGTTTTTCTTATTATTTTTTTTACCATCGTCCTTATTTTGGTGGTCTGAATGATTCCTGAAATGTTGTCCACCTATTTTAATGGGACCGTAAATAGATAAGATGTACAGTTGTATACACAAGGGAGAACATAACAAAACATCTGAAGAAAACGTAGACGTACAAAGGAGCCTAGCCTAGCTGCCTGGATAGTTCGTCGTGTTGTTGAGCCCCTTGGGTTCCGAATGGAGCTACACGATAACTGACAAAATATGTTTGCTGACCGGGCAGGTCCACTGAAATCTGTGTTAACACTATCATAGCATCTGCATAGTCCGCATGTGACTGACCAATATTATGTCTGGACCATTAAAGACACTAATGACCTCTGAGTTTGTTTCGGCGCTTCGTTTTCAGAGTAATTAGGTACAGTACAATACACCGACCAAATCCAGTTAAAAACATCGACGTGTACCTAAAACTGTTTGTAAAAACCTATTTGCAAAATCAATTTTAGTTGTGCTGATTAATTGCATAATAAACAAAACAGATAAACGATGTTTGATTGAAAATGT
The DNA here is from genome assembly GCA_949316265.1 of Diarsia mendica. Classification (NCBI taxonomy): domain Eukaryota; kingdom Metazoa; phylum Arthropoda; class Insecta; order Lepidoptera; family Noctuidae; genus Diarsia; species Diarsia mendica. Next base: position 14,397,197 of record OX438909.1, on the reverse strand, counting down.
GATTACCCAGTTCTGATACTAGATACTGAAAAGCCTCCTATGAAACAGATACCTACATAACATCCTTGTACGAAGCCAGTCTATAGTAAAACCTAGCAATAAATACATTTAGTTTGGAGTTCACATTGCATAAATGGATTAGAATAATTCCCAACGGTCCAACAAAACTAAAATTGCCAAGTCTCCCATAAACCGCTAACAATATCCCAACATACATAACACATGCGTGTGTATATAAGGTTAATACAAATCGAGAACCGCAACAATTGCAGAAACCATTAAAACAAACAGGCTTGCAGCTGCTCGCGGCGGCCACTCGAGCGGAACGCTCGGCCCCTTGGCCCGCCCCCCGACCACGCACAGAAATCAACATAAATAACAATACACACCCCTATCTCAGACACTTTGACACCTTCAACAACAAAAAAGGCCATACCACCAACTAAACCATAAACCTAAACCCTCCTCTATGTATCCGAACGCAGAACTCAAATTACCGCGAAAACGAACGCGTCATTCCCGAAAAAAAGTTAAGTCAACGTCAAGTGTGCAACAATTGAAAAATATTTCGTCTCTTTCGTTCATTCAATAGATACAGTCCCTCTACTTTTGGGCGCTTTTATTAAATTTATTGTTAAAGGAATGTATATAAAAGTTGTTGAAATGAAAAAGGGTCCCAGTTCCATTTCGATCGTGAGTGATACAAGTGTTGCAATATGTTTTCCGAACAAAGTTACTCGAGGCTCTTCAGACCTTGGGATGTGAGTGATAGAAAGAACGATGGACAAACAAACTGTGAAATTAGTACAGACGCCGACATAAAGATGAAGAAAAGGAAAATCGACGAAACCAAAAGAGAAAGTCGTTTGCGGAAAATTCGCGGGACTTTTAAGAAGTCTGATACAAGTCATCAAGACGCTACTGTTTCTACCACCACAAGAGATGGAGATGAAGACATAGCACCTGCTACAATAACTGAAATAAATTCCCCCGTCGAAAAACTAACGCTATGCTGTGACAGGCTGCTTCAAGAACCTCCTTCTACAAAAAAAGAAAAAATAGAAACGCCGACGGAGGTTGATATAAAACCACAACCTTATCCGACGCTACCACAGATGCCGTACAGCCCGACATTTATGCCAGACTACTTACCGACTGCCGATATAGCACATGCATTAGGAGTACCACCAACCGACCCGTTACTCCTCGAATCCCTCGCCCAAGGATATGCGATGGAGCTAGAATACGCAAGAATCCTGCATCAAGAGAACGAAGCGAAGATAAACGCGAAGAAGCAACGACCAAAGAAATACAAATGCCCTCACTGCCACGTTGGTTTCTCAAACAACGGGCAACTAAAGGGTCATATCAGGATTCACACTGGCGAAAGACCTTATAAATGCGACGAAAAGAATTGTGGGAAGACCTTCACAAGAAATGAAGAATTAACGAGACATAAGAGAATCCATTCTGGTGTGCGACCGTTTCCATGTTCTACTTGCGGGAAGAAATTTGGCAGACGAGATCATTTGAAGAAACATACGCGGACTCATTTTGTTCAGGCGGAGCGGATGATGCCAGTTTTCGTGCCGTTGTCTGCGGTTCCACATATGTCTGGCTTCCCGTACTTATACGGTTATTGATGGAAGAAAATCAGATTATAATTTTAAAAAAAACAGGAAACATGGTAATTGTACTGAAGTTGTAGAATGGAGAGACGACCCACTGACCGAGTTTTTCTTTTTCTGCGACTACGAATCATGTCTATGATTCGTATTCCTATCTAGTCGCAGAAAAAGAAGTAGTCGTAGTAGTTGAAAAAGTGAATAGAAAACGTATAAATTTTGAAATTCATGACGAGTTTAGAAGTTTGGGTTTTTATTTAAATAGGCAGAGCTTACAAATGTAATTTCAGTGAAATAAAATTTACGGATATATTATAGGCTAATATGATTTGATGGAGGATTGTGAATAAAGAAAATTTATAAAGAAATATATTTTAGTCGTATCTAAATATTACTGTTTGTACATAGTAGGTTTATTAATCTTCCACTATCAATGACCAAGATGTGTAAAATGGTTGTGAATACCTGTAATACTCATATGTAGTTTTAAGATAAACAAATATATTTTGTAATTTTAAAACATATTAAGTAGTTTTTTTGTTACCCCTGCTTACTCTTACGTTTTTAAAATCTAGGAGACTCTGCGATTATCAACAATGCTTATAAAATATGTCCGGGTTTGTAGTAAAAAAACTTATATTATACACTTAATTTTATTGGTTTACGGCCATGGCATGGAGAATCTAAAAAAGTATACACACATAGCCATTAAACTAAGTTACGATTCTATAAAACACGCACTGTTCAGAAAAACTTTCATTTAGGTACTCCGGGTAATCGAAAAACAGGATCTACGTACAAAAAAAAGAGCATAGGCAAAATTTTTGAAAAGGGGCTTATAAAATTCAGCCGAGAGGCGTCTACTGCTGTAAAATTATGTAGGAAAATGTCCAAAGGTGGACTCTTTGGTGAAATACGCAACCTAACAACAGCGGTCTTAAATAGAGACGATGTATGTTACTCATGAGTAACTCCAGAAAAACAGAAGAGAGAGAGATGAATGATAGATGCATCGTTGAAAATATTTTAGGCCATTAGGCAAAGACGTAGGTATATTAATATGTCGACCGATCCTTCGAGAGTTCCACAACTTTTTGTTTTGCGACTATATTGTTTCAAGTTTAAACTAGGCACAAAGTTACCTATTTTGAACATTTAAACCTCATCAAAAGCAAATCATCAAGTGACTGGTCCCGCTCTGGGCGTTGGGGAAGAGAGTGTCAGACTTCTACTGACTGGAAACAACCTAATATGTTCCTTCTTGGCCCTTTGTGTCCAGGGCCGCGGTACCTATCTCTTTGGAACAACCCGCAGCCCTGACACGCGTCGGTCATTGCGGGCCCCTACCTGGAGGCTGGAATGCCTGGAAACACGGCGCGATGACGAATAAGTTGATGTGTTCGTCGAAGTTATAGCCATAGGTACATGAACTTGGCCTGAATCTTGATTATTCTTCGAACGCTAAGCAAAAATGCATAATTGCAACGTTATAGTGATTCAATATATAGCTTTTTCCCCCACAATTCGAGACTCTAACTCCTACCATAAACTATTATCCTATAATATCAATACAAGAAAGAAGTGTTAGGTCAACATAGCGCCAAGCATTACTTTTATCAATTATCCTGCAGTCAATTGGGTGTGAGTTACTTAAATTACCCGAAATAATATTACAGACTGTCTCGTTGGACGAGTGGTTGCAACTGCAACTGCTGAGTATGTGGTGGGTTCGACTCCCGGGTCGGGCAAAGAGTTATGTTTAAGTCCCATGAATAGAAATGTTGCCTCGACCTCGATAAATGAAGGTTAAGATAATCATGATGACGATGATGTAATATGGGTGAGCCTATTGCCATTCACTGGGCACAAATTCAGACTACCGAACTGCTACTGAAAGTTCCTGATGGAAAAAACTCAAGAACACTTTACCAACCTCGGGAATCGGACCCAGGACCTCTTGCTCAGCAATCGCGTTTGCTACCCCTCGACCAACGATGCAACCGAACAAAAAAGATCGGACAATTCGCTAAGATATTGCACAATCACAATCGAGCCTCTAGAAACACAATTACAAAGCAAAAGAACTTCGAATCGCCTTCAAAAGTCTTATAAAATCGATTCATCATTCATTTCATACAAATCGTAATCGATATGAAAAAAAAAAACTTGCGCTAATAATCCCGAACTTTAGAGTACGGACTTCCGGTTGTAAGAATACATGAATGGACACACATAACAATTTGTTATTCCTAAATATTTTGACTTTTGCGTCAATGAAAGAAAAATTGTAAAAAAGATGCACACTTGGGCCAATAAAAGATTTTTGAGAAATACTCGCGAAAGGAGGCTTGAGTTATTATAACGGACTCGCTACATATCCCGGACTGGCAGAGATTGCAAAATACAGAGAGACCTACATGTTGAAAACAGAGAAGAGTACGCTTATCCAGTCCTCTAGAGAAAGATAACTAAATTATATAGGTACTAAGCGGAGGAATCTTAGAAGAATCTTTTATAGTAAATGCCATCGTGACGTCTATTTAACAAGGAAGAAGAAAAAGAAAACGTGTTGCGCCGACCCCAAATAGAATGGGATAAGGGCAGGACGATGCTGATGATGATGAGTTACTAAATCTGCATAAAACTCAAAAATCTGTAATAATAATTGACATAAAATAAATTCAAAAATGTATTATCATAACACGAGAGGTGGACACGAGTAACCTACCCAGTTTACCACGTTACCACCGAAGCATGTATGATAATTATGCACATAAATACGAAAAACCAGAGACGCGTGTTTTGGTTCGCTCGGGACCCTATGACTTGGCAGTTCGACGGTCATACCACTATAGACTATCACTGCTTTTGTTTACCACCATCACATAGAAATACCTTTTTTACCATTGCCACTCGAAAAAGGGCATTTTATTCATCGTTAACAGTGAATAAAACGCTCTTTTAGTCACTGAGTGAATAAAGACATTTTGAATTAGGAACAAACACGAATTACGTATAGTGCGCGCGGAACTAGTTGGCCGCGCCTTGGTGGCGACAGGGGTGAGGGGGTGGGTTGTCTACAGCTCGCAATGCACAGGAGACTATAATTAGACAGTGATGACCAATCTCGAGATATCGTGAACAATGATTGTTCAATTTATTGAAAAGAATTACTTTTCAATAAATTGAAATTCGAACTTAAATAAAAAAACAAAAACATGCCTAAGGCGCGGCCAACTGTTCCGCGCGCATTAAGTATACAAAAAAATCGCTGCTGCTGAAAGTACGTACTGGGTGGCTGAATGGAGCTATTCCATTCCAAATTTTTAAAAAATATCCCGTCAATTTAGTTACGTTCTTTTCTGTCTTTTATTGTGGTTGTTTTGTGTTATTGGAAAATCTATTAACATATAAGTAATTATAATAAAATGAGTTCTTCCGATGACGAAAATGAGAGACTGACTCCGGAATCATTTCGTTCTAAAGCAGCAGTTATAGTAGATGATTTGTTGCCGCCAAAATCTCGGGAGTTGTACCTGAAAACATACAATTTGTTCTGCGACTGGAAAACCATGAATGGCGCCAATTCCTTCTCTGAGTGCATATTTCTTAACTATTTCAATGAATTAACCAAGACTAAGAAGCCGTCGACACGTTGGAGCATATATTCTATGATAAAAGCCACAGTGAGAATCAAACACAACATTGATATTTCAAAATACTCAAAGTTAGTGACATACTTAAAACGTCTATCCGTGGGTAATAAGCCAAAGAAATCTAGAGTGCTTAGCTCCGAAAATAAATACCATGCTCCTATTTATTTTCTCACAGTCAATGGTAAAAAGTAGAGTACACAACACGTGAATAAAAAATTTATCTCGGTAGGTACTTGTATCCCTCGCTCCGTTCAGGATTCTAGAGTATAGAATCCCTCGCTACGCTCGTGATTCTACTCTAGAATCCTTCGCTGCTCTCGGGATCCAACTTCGTACCTCGAATTAAATTCCCTTTTTATTCACTTGTTGTATAATCTACTATTTTTTGGGTGGTGGGAAATTATCAAATGACTCCTTACCGCTCTGGGCAGAGCGGTAAGGAGTGTCAGACTTTACTGACTTAAAACCATCCATGTTCCTTCTTAGCCCTTTCTGTCGAGGCCGCAGTATCTCCTTCGAATAACCCGCAGCCCCGAACCAAACTGGCGGTAGGTATATGGGAGTAGTAAATAGTAGTACCCGTCTGTCTAACCCTTCCGGGATTACAGGCGTGATGTTATGTTATAATAACGAGCAGTATGCCAAACCCAGAGATTCATCTCAATTTGTCAATCACTAAACTTTTAAAGTGAGTAAATAAAGGGTTGGTTTCGTTATGATAGATGATTGATCACTAATTGTGGTGAAGTATTGTAAGTGTCACAAGTGCATACAGGTAACCGACGCGCGGCCTGTGGCGCGGGCGGACGAATGAAAGGCATTTTTGTTGAATTAGAAATGCTAAACGATACGTCAAGTTCCAGTTCTTCCCGTCGGGGCTGCGGGTTGTTCGATAGTGATACCGCGGCCTCGATACAAAGGGCTAAGAAGGAACATGGGTGGTTTTTAGTCAGTAGATGTCTGACACTCCTTCCGCTGTGTCCAGATCGGGAGGAGTCATTTGATGATTACCCACTCAACATAAAAAAGTTCCAGTTAAATTGTTTTCAAAAATATCTATAGCACAATAAACACGCAATAAATTAACGAATGGCCATTTTGCGTCAAAGCAACTAACAAAATTAAATTAGCTACTTTCCCACGTTACATTTGCCCCAAATAATCCCTAAATACATTATAACATACAATTCGGACGTCCGTAAACCCAGCAGGACTCTTCAAGAAATTGAGATATTTTTACACTGGGCACACTGTTTAATGGGGAGCCACACTAAAAGGTAGGAACAGATGGCGCTGCGAGCGACTGTACCTTGTTTACGTCTTTTAACAAGTGTGTGGTTGCGATTTTCTGTGTTTATTTTGTGATTTACCTTACAAAATGTACACGCTGTTATCTTTAAGAGAACTTCGAACTGAGCTTCGACGAAGAAATGCGTCGACTGCTGGGAAAAAGGCCGATTTGATTGAAAGGTAGGCATTTTAAGTATTTGAGGTTATCTTTCATATTTCTTCTTTTTTTATGTTAAAACAAACTTATATTTTTTGTCTTCCTCTAGGTTGGAGGCATACGATCGAAATCAAAATTTTGGAGTCCACTTTGATCTTGAAGAAGACAGTTCATAATATGTTTAGGAAAGGAACTTTGACAAAGGTTCATTACCTGAAATTTTACATGTGTGTAAGAATGACTATGATGTAAATATTTATACATGTATTTGGAGAATAAATAAGTCACATTTAATTTACCTGTATAATTACTTCTTCCGAAATAATCACTTTCTCTGAAGTGCAAACTACATAACCTTGCTGTATCACTTGCCCTGAAGTTTTTAATCCGCAAAGCGCTTTCCCATTTGGGGAACAGATGAACTCCCCGGTTTTTACAATTTAAGGCACTGCATTGAGGCATTCTTGATAAAAAAACGAGAAGTTTGGTCTTGTTTACAAAAAAATGTATAGGATTTGACAGTTCTTATGTCAAAGCAAGGTACGGTTGCCTAGACGCCACCAAGCGGGATAAAAAGGCAGTTTTCCTCCCCATTGGAAGAATGAGGTGTTGTCATTGCACGCTGCGTGAGTTCCTTTGTTGTCATTTGACTTCCGTTTTTGTAATTGGAACAGTTGACTAACAAAGAAAGTTGCGTTGAAGTAAGATAGCTTTGAAATAAGTAAAGTGCTCTTTTAGCGTGATTATGGGTACCGGAACGGTATCAACATACAAAATATCAGCCAGGCATTGTAACTAAAAAAAAAATTTCATTCAAACGTAAAAAAATTACTCTTGGTATGATACTAAATAAAGAACGTCGTAGTCATTTGAATTCTCCCACGTGGGTGACTTCAACAGTTCAACCTGTGGATGAACTTAGAGGTTTCTCTTTTATTGTGCCAATCTCTACGTTCCTGTGTCAACCTCATCCAGGTTCTCCCCCTAAGTGCAATTAAGTACCTAGGTACTTACTCCTAACTAACTGAGGAACTGATAAAAGTTGTTTGAAATAAAGAAGATACGTCCTTCTCCTCTCCCTTTAGACAACTAATTATTAGAAAACGCTGATAAAAAAATACATTATTTCGCAACCTTTTGTTAATCCTACGAGATCCTCCGATAGTTCCCACGTCCTAACAACGGCCCAACATCGCCATCGTAGGTGTGACCCTACTTTTTAACCATAGAGCATAATCTTTTTAATTCTTTCGACAAACAGAAGGAATCCCAAGAGTTATTTATAACAACCCGCCTACAATCCGAACAAATTCGCTATATATATAATTTATTGACCGTATAAGGTCAGTGTGTGTTGCTCGGGTAAAAAATCGATACTTATTACTTTTTTTAGGCACAGGTGGCATTTGATACAGCCTGAATGAAACCTTCGTGACAAAGTTAAGAAAATTAATGATAGTTTGTGTAAACATTTTTTGTTTGTGAATGAATAGTTTTGTGAGTTAGTATTCGACAAATGAGGGAGTTGCCGATTAAACTCTGCGAAATATTAGAGGATTTGATTTATTATAGAAGATCTATAAGAATAAAACTATTCTTTAGATTAAACCAAAGCTCAATAAAATCTTAAGTTGGGAAAGGTGGAGAGTGAAAAATAAATTATTGAGAGAAGCTGAAGCTGTATGATATAAAGCTTTTATTACGCCTCGAATCGTTGGTCCGGTGGTACCAATTAAGCGCTATATGGAAATCGTCCCAAGGATTGTTCGATTTTTAGGTCCAGCTTCCATAAACCCAATCCATTGGGGGTTTTTTCATCAGTAACTTGATGTTTTTTACACGACTGCCCCAAAAAAAAGAGTGTTATGTTTTTAGCGTTCATGTATGTATGTATGTTTGTCTGTGAGTTTCTTTATTCCACCATAACTTCTAAACGCCTTAACCGATTTTGATGTATGTGGTATCGTTAGATTCTTTGCGTTATCCCGGGTGACATAGGCTAGTTAAAATTTTGAAAAATATTTTAGGGTGGCCATGGTTTACGAATAAAAACAACTTTAGATTTTTTTGATTAAAGTTTCAATGAAAACTATAATCATCGTCTAGAACTTGTTAAGTAGATTACAAAAATATACCACAGTAGTATTCAATATCTATTGTTTACTAGTAATACTACTCAACAAATGATTTGGTGACATTTTAAATTCGGTAATCGATACGAACAAGCTACATATCAGTAGATTCCTTGTAATGAAAGGAATAAAACTGGCTAGGTTACAACTCCCAAATCTATCCACGACGGCAGCTAAATGGTTTTAAAGTTTGTATGAAAAATCAATATGCGTGAATCAATTTTCTTGAAACATGACAGGAGTATGAATTTAAGGGAATAATAATGTTTGCCATCATAGGTTTTTCAAAAGCACCCCTTAAAGGGTGGAAAAATACGACCATTGTTGAATTTTGTATGAAAAAATCTTACTACGAGATTCAACTTGAAACTTATTAGGTACTAACACAAATGAATAAAGAATTACGTGTGTTAAAAAACAATATTTTAATAAAAAACCGGCCAAGTGCGAGTTGAACCCACGCACCAAGGGTTCTGTACAAGTTTTTTAGTACTTACTATACTTAAAACTATTTGGAGTTACACTTGAATTTCTTAGAATGTTAACGAAATAATGCATAGCCCTTATCATTTGTATGTAAATTGCATGTATATTAAATTCAGCGTAATTGTTTACAAATAGATTCATGAAATTAAAAATGTTTGTAGGTATAAATTACGCAATTAAGTCATTCAGATCTTTTAACACGTTCCTGAGGAACAGGGTCTTGACTGACGTATAGGCATACGGAAAACTTAGGCATCGTTCACAACAATGTCCGCCGCTGACTGACTGACGTTTGGTGTGAACGATACATTAGTGTACTGTTTATAAGAGTTCCGATTTTGCAGATCGGAATCCTAAGAAAATAAAAAAAACACATTTTATTACGTACAACAAATTCAGTAACCTATATGAACAATTCACCCCTCCCCCCCCCCTCAATCTATAAAAACAATAAAAAAAAAATTCGCGCTCGCTTTGCTCGCGCATCCATTCATTTTCCTTTCTGGGGGCATGAAAAGTAATGACCCAAGTCGCTTTTGCCTCCGATTACTTTAATAAATTACTCATCGCTGAGCTTCGTAAAGCTAAAATGAGGTTTGTCAATTCGCATTTTAGATCCACGTTATCCTAACTATGTTGGCGTCCGCTTCCAGTCTAACTACTAGATGCAGCTGAAAACCGGTATTTTATACATGGACTACTTAACTGCACACTAAACAACCCAGTTAGTACCGGGTAATACGATACTCCTTGGTAAGACTGGTTATCAGACTTTCGAACCACTGACTACGTGTGACGACTGTCAAAGATGTAGGTATAGTGTTAATCAATTTACCCTTTACAAGATTAGGTCAGAATGGTCACATTAACAGACCAAAACCCACTACAAACACACATTAACAAAGTACACACAAATATTTTTTTCATAATAATCAATAATTATTGATCGATGTCGAGAAGGTATCAGTCGCATCTTCCACACCTCCGTCTTAGGCGCTTGATCCCGAAAGTGGAGGATTAATGTCAATCATGATAAGAGTAAGCAGTTCTCTTCTTGAAACCAAGTAAAACAGTTCGTTACCTATTCTCTTCCCTCCCGATGACAATATATTTACCCCCCCCCCCCCTCCTCCAATTCTTAACCTATAAAAGGTATACAAAAATTGCCGCGCTCGCTTCGCTCGCGCATCCATCCTGTTCTTTCTGCGTTCTATTTCGCTTAAAACGCTCATCTACTTCTATTTCTAAATAATTGTCCATCCAGAAAAACATGACCAACGGTTTATTGCACTGGCCAGCACCTAATAAAACAGAACGATTAACGGAGAAGGTAATATCAAGCGGCGCAAGCTACGACTCATATTATGTTGACCTGTGACAGTGCACATAGTACACACAGTACACAAGCTGCAAAAGTTAAAACATTGGACAGAAGCATAGTAAATCGAGACGCCTGACACAGGTATGAGGTTTCTAATTTACGTGTCACTACAAGAACTAAATCACCTCAGATCTCAAAGTTATTGTCCATAAAAAATAATCGATTTAGTATCGCATTATACTTAGCGCGATATTGCTTTCCTGAAAAATAAACTTATATATCGTGGCATATTGGTTATAGGTATATTATTATACTAATATAATTATCACAAAAAAATATGAAATAAAAATAAAATAATTTAAAAAAATAAAAAACACGCCTGCCATGACAAAAAGAAAACTAAAAACGAAAAAACAAGTCAAACAATTTCAGTGATGAATGAGAGCAAGGTCCCGTAAATGGAAAACTGAAAACTAAAACTTTTCTTGCAGTCGGGGGACAGTTCGGTGGAACAATTCTTTACAGGTCCCCCGACTGCAAGAAAAGTTTTAGTTTTCAGTTTTCCATTTACGGGACCTTGCTCTCATTCATCACTGAAATTGTTTGACTTGTTTTTTCGTTTTTAGTTTTCTTTTTTTATATTTCTATGGTCATTTCTCAGTAGCAACTACGGAGTCGGAATTTGTGCCCCGTTGATGGCAATAGGCTCGCAGTCGCCCACTTTTACAGGGACTTAAATTAAACAATGATTGAGAAAAGCGTGATTGAGTAACTAACATTTATCCATCCATGTAAACAATCGTATTTATAATAGTAGTAAGATTACTACTTAAAGTACCTACATCATCATCACTTTTTTCGCACCAAAATAATAAATTCTTGGACAGTTTTTTTATATGGAGCTAAATAAACGTTTCCAATAGATAATTGACTCTTTATCCAGCGCAATAAATTAGTCGTACACCGACTACAGTACAATAGTAACGTCCATGGGAATACCGGTCAGGTGGCCGCATCACGCCTACAGAATAGACTTTTTACTGACGCTATTGGCTATTGGCTACCTGAAGTAAGTAGCTACTAAACTGTCGATAGGAGCCATAAAAGTTGGGACGGTTTAGAACTGTCCGTTTATATTAAATACAATTCCTATGGTAAAAAACCGTTTAAAAACGGATTGGTGATGGCAAATAGTACTTACTTAAACAAAATTGGAAAACCGTGAAACATTTATTTAAGTACTTTCGTTTAGATACTTTAGTGCTTCAGTAATTAGGTACCTATAATGTATGTGTCATTGCCATTGTCATGCAAGCTAAATTTTATGTGAAAAGTTTAAGTTATTAAGCTATTCATTTTCCTAGCCTGCTCTAACCCAGTTCTCGAAAGCTACGGTCATCAAAAATCACTGATGCACATAGCAAACTTCATGGTCACCCTACACTTAACCTTCAATTCGCTAAAGACGGCTCTTACAATACAAATAGGATTATTTACCGCGTCCATTACACTACAAAGCTCATTCATGAGTTTTTACGCAAAAATTCAAAGTTTGTTATTCCCACGGAGTACTTGACTTTTGCGCAAATTCGCTCCGGTAAGCGACAGGTCAGGTTGCACCTCTATGCTCTATGAAATGCAAGGGACATGAATGGGAACCTTTTTTTAAAACGATGATCGATTTGATTCGATTTTTGTGTTTGTTTTGTCGACTGTGAGTGTAATTTTTGACACTTACACCTTTTTGAGACTCCCACGCAAGATATAGAAGATAGATTTTTATAGAAGCCAATGCTGTTTATTTATTCAATAGCTAACCAAAAATAAAGTTACGTAAAATTAGCAAAGTAGTTTTCTGTTGATGCGTCGCGGACTCGGAACACGCAATCGCGCAAGATAGGGCAAGAAACATCATTGTGTATATATCAGAAAGTAAGAAGAAATTATTTGCGAAATAGGTAGGTACCTGCCCACAATTATTTGCAAATACGATAAATATTCATCAAATTCAAATAATTTGAACGCAACCACAAAGTAATAATAAAAAAATCGCTAATGACAACTTCCCGCTCAAACGGAAGCGCGGGAAAACGCAACAAACTGTCATGGCGGCCACCCATGGCGCGTGATTTGTCATTGTGGTAATGATGGCACAACTTGCATACAGAAATCATTGTTATTTCCACAACATTTGAAATAGCATTGAGTTCGGTTTTGAATAAAATTGGTTTTATAATTGCGTGAATTTTAATGGTACATCAATTGAGGTTGGTACCTTGAACAATTTATTTGACCTTTCTTGAAGCTGTCGAAGAATTCAAAGGTACAAGTACAATGAAGAATCAATATCTCAATTTACTTAATGAACTTCCGTCGAACTAGACTTGACAGTGTCCCACTGTGCGTATGAATTAAGGAGCATGTCTCATAAAATATATTGAAACGGTACTAGTTACCTATACTAATAACTTATTAATAACTTTTTAATGAGTTTTACAAAAAAATCCAAGATGGGCCTATGAAATGTTATTGGTTTCCTGAAAAAGTTTCCTTCTAACTGACGTGAGTGAGTACCTATATGACCAGACCTATAGGTACTAGTATCGTAGCAGATGGAGTTGTATATTTTCTCTAGATTCTCTACCCTACTATTGGAACAAGCCATGCGTTTATGTATGTAGGTAGGTACGAGTAAGTTTTTTTCTTATAGTGCATCGTAAAACATAGCTAAGAAAAGGATAATGACCACCTTCATAGTAAGCGCTTCTACTTCTTCTCTACGGCAAATCCAAACTTCTCTTCTTTTCCGTTTTTTTTATAGGATAACTTAGTGACCCACCCCAGCTTCGCACGGGTGCATAAAATATACTAATACCTTCCTCTTAAATCACTCTATGTATAATATTAAAAAAACCCGCTTCAAAATCAGTTGCGTTGTTTTAAAGATGACAGCGGCGACAGTGACTTTGTTTTTATACTACTTAAGTAGTGATAGCGAAGACGTTGACCTAAAATAGTCAACGGATTTCATGAGGATAACCTACCACTGCCCAAAACGTAATAAAACTGATTCTAAAACCCACTTTCCCATTATAACATTAGGGATAACTCACCAAAGCCCATTAAATGAATTAAATAAAACATCCTATCAACATGAAGGGCCATAAATTTCGCGCCAACAATCGTATAGGACGTCTCTTTCAACTCAGATCGCCATTGTTGCGCGTACGTCTCGATCCCCTATGTGTAGGGACAGTACAATGGTGCTGAAAGTGCCATCGTACTTGCGGTTAGACCACACGTGGGGTTGGGCTTCATTGCGAACTATTTTTGGGGTGAACAGGAGCCCTAAGTGATGTGATAGGGTTTTTTCGAGTTATGGTTAATTGAAGAGTTAAGACTCCATTTTATAGGTAAATAAGTTGCAGGAAGAAACAATAAAACTACCTTTTATAACATTTTTTAAGACTATATTATTTTGAACTAAATATAAGCACCAGAAAACAAACCTTACATTTCGTCTTTAACAGTATACTGCAACTGTTTGATGTACTCTTCTAGCACTTCCAAGGTATCGGTCACATTCAAATCATTCGACTCAAAGTATTCCAAATTTTCCGGCTCTTTCACAAACTTTCGGAACGCAGTGAACAGCTTCTTAGCTTCATCCTTTCCACGGAAAGCATCCAAACAATACTCCTTAATAAGCTTCAGCATGTCGAGGACTGTTATAATAAGGTTACTTTCATCCGTCCCGTAATACCAGGACCTCTTGAATATACTCAGCAAGCCATTACAGACTAAGGGAGTCTTCATGTGTTCAAGTAAACCTATTCTTTTATAGATCTGCATATTTTGAACATCAACAACAGTCTTTTGCGCGCTGCTCCAGACATTCAAATGCTCTTTCACTATTTTATTAAACATATCTAAAAGAGATTTAATCCCTGACGAGTCTAGCTTCCCTACTTGCTCGTAAAATGGAGCTAAGCCTCCGATTTTCATCACTCTGGCTTGCACTTTTGGATTCCCGGGCAGCCATACACTCATGACATCTAAAGAATGGGCCTTCAGAGCCGGATTATTTTGGACGAAAACTTCTACAAGTCTATCTATTACAGTGACGGGAATTACTGCGACGGTGGTAGTTGGAGCGACGTCAAACAGGACTTTTAGAAGGATAAGTATGCGTTTTTTAAGCATATCGTGGTTTACTTTAATATTTTGCTGGACGATTCTGTCCATACCGTTCGCTTTAAAGAACTTGTATGCGTTGTTCGAGTTCATAACAGCCTCTGTGAGTTCATCCAGGATCTTTATCATGTCATCGTAGATATCCTCCGCATCTGCCGCAATACCACCATTGCCGCTTTCCTTTACTTTTAAAGCGGTTGAATACATGTTCTCTAGTTTAACTAATGCTTTCTCGATGTCAGGGTTGATGAGGTCTACGTTTTGGTCAGCCATCGGGTCAGGATCTTCACCTGGAATTATAATGTTAAATTATATTTGTTTGTGGTTAGTGGCTAGTTGCCTCCGTAAAGAAATTAAAAAAAAAAACCGGCCAAGAGCGTGTCGGGCCACGCTCAGTGTAGGGTTCCGTAGTAATAATTCTTTTTTTGTTTGAAATACGGGCCAATGAAGCTTGGCCTCTGGATTGTATAGGCGCTCATACGATTCAGGGACCAAATTATATTGGTTAACTGCAGTTTCCATCTGTTGTTTCCATCCAAGTTCAAAATAATTTTCCTAGAAAGTCCTTATAAAGTTCTACTTTTCAGATTTTTTTCGTATTTTCTAAACTTATGGTTCAAAAGTTAGAGGGGGGGGACGCTTTGTTTTTTACTTTTGGAGCGATTATTTCCGAAATTATTGACATTATCAAAAAATGATTTTAGTAAACCCCTATTCATTTTTAAATACCTTTCCAACAATATATCACACGTTAGGGTTAAAATTAAAAAAAAAATCACTTCCCACTTTACATATAGGGGGGCTACCCTAATAAAACATTTTTTTCCAATTTTTATTTTAGCACTTTGTCGGCGTGATTGATACACATATTGGTACCAAATTTCAGCTTTCTAGTGCTAACGGTCACAGAGATTAAGCGAGGACGGACAGACAGACAGACAGACATGGCGAAACTATAAGGGTTCCTAGTTGACTACGGAACCCTAAAAACCGGACTGATGACGAAGATGGTTCTAAGTTAAGAAACTATATAGGTAGTGTACCTAAGTTCCATCAAAAAGGAGCAACAAAAGACTAAAATCCACCGAAATGGATGTCCTTCGAAACTCAAGCAGGCGCATTACATGGTGTAGGTTTTCCACCACCAACGCTCTCAAAACGGTGAAACAAAAAAACCGTGCGGAAACAAGCCCGTCTTGAAAACCAGGTAGGGTCAGGGGTTTAGGCGCAAAATGCCAAATTCTCAAAATGGCAACAGAGTCGCAAAAGGACAAATTCTCAAAATGGATAATTCTCAAAAAGCCAAATTCTCAGAATGGCAAATTCTCAAAATAGCAAATTCTCAAAATGGACAATTCTCAAAAAGCCTAATTCTCAGAATGGCAAATTCTCATAATGGCAAATTTTCTACAATTGGCAGTATTCCTATAAAAAATAGATTTCTTGGTTATTACGGTCTAACTAGATAGAACAACAGAAATTGCAATGGCGGGTAGAACAAGTGCCTTTCGGTTTATGGGTCTTGTTACACCCTTTAGATTGTGTTTTTATTACTCACTTATTATTTTGAGGAATATTATAAAAAGTGAGGGTAGTTATAATATAATCGGTAGTGAAAAAATGTTGGTACTTGATTTTTTCTTTTGATTGGTCGCAAGCGCAACTCGGAGAAGTGAAGACAGTGTCGGCCAAGAAGTTATCAAGGTCAAAAGGTTACGAAAATCAGTTTTTCGCAAATATTTCGCGACCTATTGTTCCCAGTAAAAATATCTACAAAAAAAATCTCTGGCATTTTTCTGTAAAATGAGTAGAGCGCGGAGAAAGCGACTATATTATGATGATGCACTCGTTTCCTCGCCACCTATGAGGTAGAATAGAAGAGAATAGAATCACTGCTTATCAGAAGGAGTCGATGGCGTCCCATTCCTCCTCGCCTCGGACCATGGCTTGCGCCAGGGCCTCACTTTTTACCCGACTGCGCAAAGCAAAGAAGGGTTATGTGTTTATGTGGCACTGTAGAGGCCAAACGCCTTGGCCGATTTTGATGATCCGTACGTCAATCGATTCGTCTTGACCTCGCGAGTGTCACTAAAAACATTACAGTAAACAATACTCACTATAGTAACAACTAGTCGCCATATTGTCAAAATGAAAAAAAAAAAAATCGACGCACCACGGCAAGTGGGGTATCGTTGAATAGGTATTTGAAAATGAATATTAGGTTTCCTTTATCATATTTCATTTTATAAAACCGTTTAGGATATATAACGATTTAAATTATTAGAACAAACAATATCGCATTCCTTACTTACTTATAACCGGATTTTTTTACGTGTACGGAATGAATATAAAATCTAATCGAAATCTACCGTCTTATAATAGTAATAACGAAGTTAATGAAAACTGACTAAAAAGTGTTAAATAAAAAAATATATTATAAAAACAAAAAACCCAACTGCGTAAAAACAAAACTAAAAAGAATAAAATAAGCATCAGAATTTAAAAGCAGAATAGAAGGATCAACAGTCGGGACCCATTTAAATTTTACGGGGAGCTCCTTGATAAGTCACAAAAATGAATGGGTCCCGACTGTTGATCCTTCTATTCTGCTTTTAAATTCTGATGCTTATTTTATTCTTTTTAGTTTTGTTTTTACGCAGTTGGGTTTTTTGTTTTTATAATATATTTTTTTTATAATATTCCTCAAAATAACAAGTGAGTAATAAAAACACAATCTAAAGGGTGTAACAAGCAAGACTGCAAGACCCATAAACCGAAAGGCACTTGTTCTACCCACCATTGCAATTTCTGTTGTTCTATCTAGTTAGAACGTAATAACCAAGAAATCTATTTTTTATAGGAATACTGCCAATTGTAGAAAATTTGCCATTATGAGAATTTTCCATTTTGAGAATTTGCCATTCTGAGAATAAGGCTTTTTGAGAATTGTCCATTTTGAGAATTTGCCATTTTGAGAATTTGCCATTCTGAGAATTTGGCTTTTTGAGAATTGTCCATTTTGAGAATTTGTCCTTTTGCGACTCTGTTGCCATTTTGAGAATTTGGCATTTTGCGCCTAAACCGGGTCAGGCGGGGTGAATATAAGACACCCAACATTTCGGATAAAAATAAGACATGATAATAATTCCGTTAGAAATAGACCTAACAAGAACCTTATTTTATTAAAAAATATGCTTTATGTGTACTCTGTTAAGACACAATTTTTTAAACTTGTGGCTCTTTAGGTTGAACACTTTATAAAGCATTTTGTTAAGTACAAACAAGTTTAAAAATCTAAAACCCGACTACGAATAAAATATTGGTTTGATATTTACATACTACGAGTAAACACAGACACAGACTAGACCGCGAGAACTGTTTGACCGTAATCTAAACGTATATATTGACTAAAACTATAATATGATATACATATTTGTAATGTGCTCGCCAAGACCTTTCATTTGATATCAAACATGTTATGATTATCTCAATTCAATATTTTTTGAGGTAATTTTTTGACATTTAAAATCCGTCATAATTAGAATTTATAAAATTTATATAGCCAATGTCACCCGGGCTATTCTTACAAATCTATTGACACCTCATTTATTAAAATCCGTTCAGTGGTTTAGGCGCTACGGTGGAACATACATACATACATACATACTTACATACATACATACATAGACTGCCAAAATCATTACCCTTCCTTTTGGCTTCGCCGTAGTCGGGTAAAAAAATTGGCGCGAAAACTTTACATCGGGCACTGCGAACTTTCCGTTTGCATTCTCTCATTCAAGCGTGTGCGGCCCCCACACCCGCCCCCGGGATCCCTTGCGAGCCGTACTTGCGCGGGAGGGCGGCTGATAAACGATACGTGCAGGCGTTTAGCAGGGAACTCGCGTTGTTTGGAGGGTAAAAAATGAGACGCGTATTTGGGAAAATATAAGACAGTGTGTAGTGTAATATTAAGACAGTTGATATTAATTGTGCATCAAGATGCCTCGGAAGTATGTGCCAAAACACAAAAGTTATAGCGACACAAAGCTGCAAGAAGCGATAGATAAAGTAAGAAAGGGTGATTTATCATACAGAGAAGCTGAAACAAAGTATAAAATTGATAAATCGTCGATAAGGAGGAAAATTCACAATTTAAACACATCTAAGCAAGGAAGGAAGACAGTTTTAAGCATAGAAGCAGAAGCAGATCTACTAAATATTATATTATATATAATTACCTATATAATAATAATATATTATATTATTATTAATGTCTTATATTTCCCCCATTATTGAGGAAAAAAATGAAACACATGATTTGTACACAAAACTATATATCTAGGCCAATTATCTTAAATTTAATGTTATCATGTGAAAAATACCAATGGACAGTATATTATAATCTGTTCTAAGACTCACTAAATAATCTTTAACAGCGTCAAAAATGAAAAGATTTGTTTTTCGTCTCATATTTACCCCGCCTGACTCAAAGACTGGTGACATTCACACCCACAAGCACACACGGGGCCCGCGTGGTGGATTACAGTTTCACAGAGGCTTGTGCCCCACCCAACAATGTGGACGTTAGAGCCTCATTGTTGTATTACCTATTTACTGATAAAATAAATAAGTAATTGCCTACCTGCTGCTGTTACGTCTCCTTCACCGCTAACGTAATCCAAAAGTAGCACAGTCACATAAATTAAACTTAAAAACCTCGACATTTTTGCTATCACAATGGACATTCTATTGACAGAAGATTATGGAGGAAAAGTCAAAAAGAATTTCTACTAAGTACAAAGCAAAACAATACAATCTTCTTTGATAAATTTTATGATCGACTCTTTGCTAAAACAGAGCCAAATAAAATAACTGTTTGCGTTACTGCTACTCCTACATACTACAATAGATAATTGTTTGTAATCGATATAGAGAATCCTAAGTGTTTAAGTACTTACTTCGATATCGTTATCAACTGTGCGTAGTGTGACAAATTGGCTATACTCTCAAGGGCTTATGGGAACATACGCCCACTAGCAAATCGCATGAAGTACTTTTTGCGATTTGCATTAAGTCACCCATCGCACTCCGCACTCGCTGTCGTAACACAACACGAATTTTTGATAATACGTAACCGGTTTTAAGGTAATAAGTCCCGGTATAATATAGTGCTGATTACTAGAAAGCTAATACCTAATACTTCTATTATTTGAATGAAGATTTTTTTGAGTTTAACTGTCATTGTAACGAAGTTTGTCAAAGTGTAAAATTGTCAACTAGTTGCACAAAGTACTTTTGTTAGGAATATTTGTTAAATACGTTTACCTATACTTTACAAACTGTATTATTACAATTATCTACGTGACCAACGCATGGAGGCGTTTACGTTCATTACCCGGTGTGTAGACGGCAGTTGCTGTTGCATTCCTCAGAGAAGCATGATCGCTCTCATTTCCATTATCAGTTTGGTTCGTTACGTTACTATTTCTCAATCAATATCATACAGCTTGTTCAATTTGCATAGCGAATCAATTCTGAATACCAACAGACCAAATCCTTTTCAAATATACATAATATATATGGTACAAGCCCGCCAAGCTATTCCCAAACCACTGTAACTCCTGATGTAACGGTACCCAACGGTACCCAACGGCGGAGCTTCTTTTTCTGAGGGACTTTAATGCCCACCACGATGAGTGGTTGTTCCCGTTCCAGAAAACTGACCATGCTGGGAGAGATGCGCGCAGATTTGCATTGTCGCTAGATCTCATTCAGCTGGTGAATGAAGCTACGCGGGTGCCGGATGTTGATGGACACACACCTAATTGCTTGGACAATGGACTTGCTGCTGACTACTGACCCAGACAGGCACTCAGTATCGGTATCAGCCCCACTGGGAACATCTGACCACTGTCTGGTGAAGTCCATATCTGTCAGCTCCCCTCCAGATGATAGCCCTAAAGGCGAGCGGCGAGTTTGGCGATACGAGTCAGCAGACTGGGATGAGATGCGGCACTTCTTTGCGTCCTTATCCCTTGGCAGTCAGTTTGCTTTTCTGCGCGCGACCCCACTTGCTCAGCTGAGGCGGTTGCGGCCGTGATTCGACAGGGAATGGAATACTATATTCCATTCTCCGACATACCGCTCGGTCACAAGGCCCGTCCATGGTTTAATGCGGACTGTGCTCGTGCTGAGGCCCGAAAACAGTCTGCATACCAAGCCTGGGTGCAAGCTCGTGACCGTAAAGTTCGAGCGCGTCGGGTTCGCGCGAAGAAAAGAGCTTTCAATTCTGCCGCAAAGTCCTGTAAGCGGGTGATCCGAAAGGCGCGTTTCGACCACGTCAGTCGCATAGGGGCCAAACTAGCGTCCTACCCTTCTGGCAGTAAACAGTTTTGGTCCCTATCAAAATCGGTCGAATCTAATTTCTGCCGGTCCTCACTTCCCCCCCTGCAAAAACCGGATGGGTCGCTGGCTCACTCTGCTACCGAGAAGGCAAATTTATTTGCATCTCTGTTTGCGAGCAATTCGCGTCTAGATACTGGGTCTAAACAGCCACCAACGATTCCTCGCTGTGATTCTTCGATGCCGGAGATCGCAATACACTTGAAAGAGGTTCGTAGAGTACTTCAGAGCCTAGACGTGAATAAGGCTAGCGGTCCGGACGGCATACCAGCAAGGGTCTTAAGGAACTGTGCGCCTGAGTTGTCTCCTGTGTTGACACGCTTGTACCGCCTCTCTCTCAAAACCAGAACGGTGCCGAACTCCTGGAAGGTTGCTAATGTACAACCAGTGCCCAAGAAGGGTAGTCGTGCCGACCCCTGTAATTATCGACCAATCGCCATCACCTCCATACTGTGTAAAGTAATGGAAAGGGTACTCAACGGTAAGCTGCTGGCGCACCTTGAAGCGAACGACCTACTCAGCGACCGTCAGTATGGTTTTCGCGGGGGACGGTCAACTGGGGATCTTCTGGTGTTAGCTACTACGCACTGCTGGGTCGAGGCCATCGAGAAACACGGCGACGCCCTTGCCGTGTCGCTGGACATCTCGAAGGCTTTCGACAGGGTTTGGCACGCAAGTTTGTTGAGCAAACTTCCGTCATACGGCATCCCCGCTGACTTTTGCTGCTGGATATCTAACTTCCTGAGTGAACGGTCGATCCGAGTGGTCATTGATGGCTGCTCCTCTGACCTTATGGCTATCGATGCCGGAGTTCCTCAGGGGTCTGTTCTCTTCGCGACACTTTTCCTGCTGCACATCAATGACCTCCTTGTTCCTGGTATTGTTGGGTACGCAGATGACAGCACTGTCATGGAGAGTTATACATCCAGCGCAAAAGCCAGTGGTGAGGAAGTACGTTCACTAAGAGAGGCCATGGTAGAGCGAACGAATTCAGCCTTAAGACTTGTCTCCCAGTGGGGTGACGAGAATCTGGTAGATTTCAACGCCACCAAAACGCAAGTGTGTCTGTTCACCGCCAAAAGGAGTCCGTTTAATCATGCCCCTACTTTCCGGAGTGCGTCTGTACAAGTTACTGACAGTCTCGAGCTTCTTGGCACGAAGTTGAGCGCGAATCTGAACTTCGGCGCCTACATCGAGTCGAAGGCTCAAACTGCGGCGAAAAAGCTGGGCATCCTAAACAAGGTTAAGCGGTACTTCAAGCCTGGACAGCTTTCAGTATTATATAAAGCTCAAGTCCGGTCTGGCATGGAGTATTGCTGTCACCTTTGGGATGGCTCAGCCAAATACCAGCTTGCCACACTTGACTCTGTAGAGCGCAGAACCAGGAGGCTAATTGGTGACGATAAGCTGGTTATCAAGCTACATAGCCTGGCCCACCGTCGCAAAGTCGCATGTCTGTCGGTCTTCTACAGACTGTACTTCGGAGAGTGTGCGCAAGAGCTCCACGAGCTGATCCCACCATCTCCCTTCTTCCATCGGGAGACTAGACGTACTGCAGGGTATCACCGATACCTAGTCGACATTCCACACATTCGAACGAAGCGCTTTGCTGGGTCCTTTATTATGCGCACAGCCAAGGAGTGGAATTCCCTGCCTGCGTCGGTTTTTCCGAGTTCATATAACCCTAATCTGTTTAAGTCGCGAGTAAACAGGCTTCTACTGGATAAGCTCGTTCCATCGTCGACATCATCTCTGCCCTTAGGGCAAGATTGAAGTCAAGAAAAGCCCATTTATAATAAATAAAAAAATAAAAAAAAATGTAAGCCCAGAATCAACAGTGGCGACCACAAGAAAAGCGCCGAGACAATGAAGCCCGACGAAGTCCCAGAGAAACGATTTCACTGTCTTGGATCGCAACGAAATTAATCAAAAAAGAATAGCGGAGGAGTAGGAAAAAAACACAATTACCTCATATCAGCAGGAGACAGAACAGAACAAAACCAATAACTAATTCGTTACACTCTTATCTTCTACTTTACAGACAGCATGCGTCCTGCACGTGATTACAAGTGGCTCAAACCGAAACGGGTACACCGAAACCGGGGCATTGCCGTGCTTACTAGTGGAGTTTGCGAAACAGCTACTTATCTTATTGTTCCAGATGGCTAACATTCTGCTACTGCTTGCTTCTATTGTTGTAAGTGCCTTACCAGTTAATAACTTAGGTACTTGATATTTTTTGTTTACAGTCGACCCCATAGTTGGTTTATCACCCTTTTTTCGGAGGGTGGGAGATCATCAAATGACTTCTCCTGCTCCGGGAAGAGCAGTAGGGAGAGTCGGACTACTATTGACTAAAAACTACCTATGTTCCTTCTTAGCTCTTTGTGTAACCCGCAGGCTCGATGGGCGGCGGCCCTTGCTGACATCTCTTTGAGTGGTTTATCAACCTAAGGTTGAATGTCGCTTGTACAGACGTCACATCAAGCTACCCACGAATATGAATTCTGACAAAGTTTCCCAATCAATACTGTGCTTTAGCGATAAAGTTAATAATCTCTTCATCTTCCTGCACTTGTCCCATGTTACTTGGGGTCGGCGCAACACGGTGTTTCTTGCATTCTCCTCTGTCAATCGCCATGCTTTCATTTACGTCTTTTTCTTTCATATCGTTCCTCACAACATCCATCGTTTCCTTGGTCTTCCTCGCCCTCTCCATCCATCAACATTTATATTAATTAGGTACTTTTAGTCGCATGCGATTCATCCCTCGTGACTTGTCCATACCATTACAGTCGATTCCATAGAAATATAAAAAAGGTCATTTTCAACTTATAAATAAAGCTAAAAATCTATTGAAGAAATTTGAGAGATTGTAGCAGCGGTCTTCCAGAAGTGTGTGTGTTATCTATAAATTGGGCTTTACCTCCAAATCATTGCTGGCACGCCACTGCCTCCACTGCGCCTTTTCATGAACATATTATTTGGACAACTTCTTTTTCCTAGCCTCCTGTCTCATTCCAGGGCAAGTGCCTCCCTCCACTCGATCCATTTCTCGCAAACCTCGTGGCTCGTGGCGCGTCCTCCTTCCAGTTCTGACGGAACCTGTATATTTCCTTCGACAGCTTAAACAATTTCTACTCTTAACTAGATGCAGCTATTATTATTGTACATGGAGCGACTGTCTATCTGAACTCCAAAATACTGTTATAAAACTTTTTGATTATGCTGGTAATCAGACTAGATATGATCCCCTCAAAAATAGGTGCAGCCCTAAAGCCAAAGGTAAATCTTCCTTGTGCTATGAGAAAAAGAAGCAATAACTCCAAGTAAGTACATAAAAATCTTACGTTATGATTCCCAGGAAAATGCAATGCTAGTACAACTATACGTATGGTACACCCTGGCGTTTGTTGTGTTGGGGTTCGTCGTGAACATTGTCGACTTTGTCTTCAAATACGCGTTGGAAGGCACCTCGTGCATCATAGGGTTCATCACTGAAGTCGGATTTTTATTTAGTAAGTTTTTTTTGAGTATTTTCTTGTTTATAACACTGCTCTAAAATGCAGCAACTTAGCCATTTTTGTACCTCTCTCAAACTGCGCCTCAACGTCCTTTTCTCTACCTTCTGCAACCAGTCTGGCCCAGTCACATTGTTAGGTCGGTCCATCTCATTATCTGCCTAACCTTTTCCCAATTGTGTTGGGGCCGGCTTCCAGTCTAACCGGATGCAGTTGAATTGACTGCGCAAATGACAGCCGGGACAAACAGCTTATCGTGTTTTCTGAGGCACGGAGGAAACTCGGTATGTAAAGGATGGTCATCCATCCAAGGCCTGACCTATGCAAGCATGGTTCAACCTAATGATCGACCATCTTACTGAGGGGATATCATACTAATCTTGCCGATATTATTATGTAGTGTTTACCTTACTCTATGACTCAGTTGCTTTATAGGCCATCGGTCTTGCGATAGAATGGCCCTACTTGACTACTGGTTACTGGTGGCTACTTGTTTACTGGTTTTAATTTTGTTTGTAATTGTATTTCGGCGACAAATAAATATTTTTTCTTTCTTTCTTTCTTTACTTGCCACTGCGACCCGAACTCCACCGAGCGGATACAAGCGGAGCGATGGGGAGACGAGCACGATTTTCTACCAATCACAGAAGTCACAAGAGATGCGATTATGGATTCCAACGAGTGTGATTGGTTGATTGCCACGCTCCGCTCCGCTTTAGCTTGTCCCCCATATCCACGATCCTTCCTATCTTTGAGATTCCTCCTTACAATTTCAGCGATATCCCGATGCTTACCGCTAGTGGACACATACAGAGAACACATCAACGGCGAGTCTTCAATAACCTCATAGCGTATAGGTAAACAGTTTGTCAGAAAAAAAAAAAACAAAATATTTTTTAATGTTTTCATTTTATATTTTTGTACTATCTACTATATACACTGTGGATATTAAATATCTATAGAAAAAAAACATCGTACAACAAAACTTAGAATTAACGCGAATACTAAAATAACATGGTTCCCGCTGAACTCATACACACATTTGCTTACGAATATAAAAAAAAAATTGCTTAGCCTTCTTCAGTCCAAATATTTTGAGAGCTATTTTGTTTGACCATAATGATATTTTCTCTAGTATTAATAAAACAAGTTTCATCATCGTCATTGCAACCTTGTTCTACTCACAGTGCTATCACTGAATGGTTGCCCCGAAAGACGTTAGAAGTGTCAGTAGACCAAACATCCTGATGGGTGGGGATGTCCGTCACAAAATCGTGTGGTTTTTGCCTAACCAGCCGGCTTAGCATGACCACCGAAGAAACAGGTTTTGTCGACGGAAGTATCGACAAAATGACGGATTGTAGCAAGGTTTCATGTCAAATTGTATGGAAAAATCTTTGTCTATTCTTGGTAGAATAGAGATAAATCGCCATGCTACGGGGGCTGGTGTCCGAGTTGCCGCCCATGGACCTCTGACTTGACTTCACATGCCTTACGCCCGAATACTCGAACGTCACTCAATTTTAAGTTGCACTTAAATCTCGTGCTGTCTTTGTTACTTTAACGCAGAGTGACAGAGATAGCACGAGTTTTGAGGACTACTTAAAATTGAGTGACGTTCGAGTATTCGGGCGTTAGAGAAATATCTCTCCGGCATGCTGGTTTTCTCATGATGTTTTCCTTCACCGAAGCAAGTGATAGCAATACGCATATGAATCCGAAAAATCAGAGATATGACATCTCTGATTTTTCGGATTCATATGGTTCGAACTCGACACCTATCACTTGGTAGTCCGAAAGACTGGTTGAAAACCTTTCAAGACTTCATACGAAACTGTTTTATTTAAATAGCTCCCAAAATAATGAGGAAGAAAAGAAGTACCTACGTGGTACTGGACGGCAGTTAAATTTCGATACGAAAATATTTGCATAAAAAACATCGTTGTTTACCCCTTCCGAACTTCGCAATAAATACTTTAGTTTGTAATAAACGGACTAGTCGTTTAAAAAATCCGATTAAGTAGTACTTGGATCTCTTGGCATGTGGTACAATCAGCAGCACCAATATGTATGCACTTTGCAACGTTTAGAAGCAATTTTCGCTTACTGTATTGATTAAATTTTTATATTACGTAACGAAACTAATATATTGGAATCCATATTACCCAAGAGTAGGTCATATCTCGAAGTTACAATCGTTATTTCACTAGAAATTCACGTTTGAACTTTCCCAAGTGTAATACATATTATTGCTGGTGACTTTACCTATCGGAACGAATGTTGCTTCTTGTTTTTTCAATCACAATCTCACAAACGTTAACTCGCAGCGCCAAGAGAACCAATAATGTATTATTTATCCTCAGTACTTTGTAAAATAAAAAATTGTCAAACATATAAAACAGTTATGTTGTCAACCAGTATCTACCTATCTATAAGGCTTATCATAAAAAGGCACCATGCTCGCATTAAAAATAACTGCAGCCCAGTTCCATAGCATCAATATTAACACTTATTTTGGTATTTACATACAAAATCTGATACATAGCAACTACATAGTTTAAAAGTACTTTTGACATTTTAAAAAAAATCTTTATACAAATTAATTATTTACTATTTAATTGTTGGTTCCACGAAATGAATAAAAAAGGAAAGAAAAAGGCGTTGAACAATACTCATTTCGCAGTATACACGATTATTTTAAGACTCTCGGAGACAAGGCATGATTTCATTGAACTACTTTTATGCAACAAAACAATACATGAAAACAGCACAAATTGACGCATCATTATTTAGTTATATTAATTACAATAAAACGCTAACAATCTTACTTCGCACAATTGGTCATTTACGAAAGATTAACACATAAAGCATGTTACACACAGAGTAAAAAGATACATGTCATCTCGCATTCTTGTCTCTTGCACGTTTTTGATAGATTTTAGAAGAATCTACGACGCCATTGAATAAAACCCACGCAGTAGAAACACCGAAACATGTAATGACGAACATGTTGCAAGATTGTAAAAACATGTTTGATCAACAAAAGACAAAGCGTACTACGACACGGTTGGCGCAGTGGTTGAACGATTAGCCTACTGCGCTGCGTGTCGCGAGTTCGATCCCCGTACAGAACAAATATTTGTATGGCCTACAGATAATTGTTTTGGGTCTACCCAGACCCAAAACAATTATCTGTAGGCAATTATCTGTGTATGTAAATTTAAATGTTTATAAACACACCCACGATACAGGAGGAATTCCTAGTGTGGGGCAACGTTATTTAAACAAAAAAAAAATTATTCATTGACAGAAAACAGACATTTCAACGTGTTATTGTCGAAACAAATACAAAAGTGAAAAGTAGCTACAGTCCAATCCAAGTCACAAGGCATAAAAACTATGAAAGTAGTAGATGATCCTACATAAATGATCATAGGTTTTTTTTAACCATTAATTCTGTCAATCAAGCAACCATTATTAGTCAATATGTTGGTGAGAAGTAATCTGTTGGTTTTGACACGAATATAATCGCAGGGCTCAATGTCACATTTACATTATTTTCTATAACTTTTTATCCGTCTATCAAAAACGTGCAAGGAATTATTGATATCCTATCCTTAGATACATAGAAAGGCTCTGTAGGCATATATTTATTTTATATTATATTCAAATCTACTGAAAATGAAATCTAATCTAATATACATAAAAGGTTTCATACAAACTAATTCACAAAACTTTACGTTACTCAAGATTTTCGTTTCCGAAACTTATTTTGGCACTAGAAATTATACTGCAAAAGTAAAAATGTCCAATTTCTATGTCAAATCCCTTTGAGATCACAACTTAAAAGAAAGTTTTCTTCAAAATACAGGGTGTAAAGAACAAAGTTGCCACTGTTTGTTCAAATAAAAATCTGGCGTCCCGCCATCTTCTTCTCGGTCTGCTGCGTGCACGTCTACATAGCTATGTAGACGTGCACGCAGCTGCAACGCAGCTGTTTCAGGGCTCCAATAGGGTATTTCACCAACATTTTTTTTTCACTTTAATAAAAGATGAAGACGATACAGTACTTCGAAAAGTCGTGTCAAGTCGTGTGACGTCACAAGGTTAGTACTTTTTACCCAGAGAGTGACGTCACAAACCCCCACTCATGATCTTTGTTTGACGTTTTATTTTCGTAATTTTTTATTAATTTGATAAAACTATCCAATATTTTTCGATAATCTAACAGACGGACTTATTAGATTTTTTTTCTGAAATACCCTATTACCGGTCATCCGGCCGACATGGCCTGCCCAGTCCCATTTCAGTTTGGCAGCTTTTTGAGCTACGTTAGCAATTTCAGTTCTGAAGCACATTCTCATTTATGGTTTTAGGGTTCTGTAGCCGAATGGCAAAAAACAAAACCCTTATAGATTTTTGAATCATGTACTCATAAATCATGAGATAAATTCCCGATAAGAATTTGAACATCGATGTCGCTTTACACCCTGTATGACGATTGTCAGCTCGACTAAACCGCGTAAATATCATTAGCGTAATGCAAAAGAACATTACAGTATTACGCGCGAAATAGTATGACGCCATTATAGAAGAAGGAACACGATATTCTTAATTCGACATTATTTTATTCGAAGTCAGTCGATTTTTACAAAGTTTTAGGCTAATCTTCATTTTAAGCGAACAATTTTGCTAACAATAAAATAAAAATAAACAATATTTATATTTCACGTACTTAAGAGCGTGTCAGAATGTTGTTTTGGCGGTGGAAGCTTTGCTGCAAATCATTCTAAAATCGGTCATCATCAGTGTTACAAAAAAAATTACCTCCTAGCCCAATATGCCTCGCTCCTTTGATTAAGAAAGTTTGTGGAAGCGCGAGGGTAGCCCCCAAATTTAAATGTTCAGTCAGGTCGTATGTTGGACAAAAATGTTTCAGCCATCCATCAATCATCATCATCAACAAAGACTTGCCCTCATCGCAATTCATTTAGGGTCGACGCAGCATGTCTTCTCCTTCTTCCGTACTTTTCTGTTACCCGTCATCACATGAGACACGTCCTTTCTTCCCATATCATCTTTTACACAGTCCATCCATCGTTTCTTTGGCCATCCTCTATATTTATTTATGGCTTATAGCCATCTCATTAAAACCCACCTTCCATCTTGCGCTGCATGCCCTGACACCTGGGGCCCTACTATAACGTCTTAAAACGGTCCTAACTTATTCTTAATCCAGTGTGGAGGAGAGATGGCGCTAGACACCCTGTATAGTTCTGTCACGTTTCCACACTGGAATAACATTAAGTTAGGACTGTTTTAAGACGTCATAGTAGGTGCTGTACACTTGACGACCTTATGACTGCATCAGTGAGTGGAGTTCGCATAGCTGAATTTTGGGTCAAAACGATTTAACAGAAATTTGCCATCAACACGCTAAGAAGAAGAATTCATAATTATTCAACATTTTTCCTTACTAATTTTTCCTAGTTCCTCCACATAAAATCATCAATTCTACCGTCACACTGTCATTTATTAATTTTTCCTTCATATCATTCCTCACACAATTCATCCATCATTCCTTGGTCTTCCTCTCCCTCTCCATTCAACATTTATACTCATCACTCTTTAAGTCACATGCGATTGCTCCCTCCTCTTAACAATAGGGGATCGGACTGAGTCAAAAAAATATGATTCTGATAAGTCCGTCAGTTAGGTTATCGAAAAATATTGGGTACGTGTTTTTTGTTTTAACGAATTAATGAAAATTGACGAAGATAAAAAGCGTCGTGACGTCACTTGTGGGTAAAAAATGTAGTGACATGTAACGTTTTCAAGGAGTTCACGAGTTTTCGAAGCACTGTATCGTCTTCATTTTTGTTAATGTGAAAAAAGAAAAAATAGTTGTTCAATATTTTTTGGAAATCTATCTGGACGGACTAATTAGTTTTTTTTTGTCCGATCCCCTATTCCAGTATGTCCATACCAAGGCAGTTGATTCCCTTTCAATATTTCTGTAACTGGCGCAACTTTTCTACTTCCTAAACTATACCTACTCCTTTCTCACCTTATCTATTCTTGTCACACGACACACGCCTCCAAAGAAAACAGCAATTGAAAATTCAGTAAACAAATTCCTGTTGTCATAAAGTACTGAAATCCTTTATGATTCTCCGCCTTATTACAAAAGGTAATTAAACCTGGTTTAACTTAGACTTGGTTTATCTCGCATGACGTCTCACTTCAATAATATTCAAAAGAAAGTGACAGCTTGCGAGATAAACCAAGTCCAAGTTAAACCAGGTTTAATTACCTTTTGTAATGAGGCGGTCTGAGTTTGTCTCTATTTTAATATGACTTGCCGCTAAATCTCTTCTGACACGCGCTATATAAAATTTAAGTTAGATAGATATTTATTATAGTTATTATTTTTGAGGACAAACTTCTGATTTGCCCCTCTAACTGGCTGTTCACAGATGTAATATGTATGTTAATTAAAAAACAATTCATCAGTTGTTTCACCGAAAAACAGTCATTATTTTTTTTGCGAGTAACCTTCCTCTTCACTAAAATTTAAGGATCGAAGTTTCAAGCCAGCCGTCAATCAGCAATTCAGAAATCCATCCCAAAAACATCAAAAAGAAAAAAAAACTAATTGACACATTTCAGAAACCAACAAAAAGAGAACAGAAATCAGACTTACTTCGAAACAAAACTCGAACTTTTTTCATAATTATTCCGTCGTTTTAAACTTCGAACACTGAACTGTCACTGTCATAGTTAACTCACACTCTGATTGGCTATCGACACTATAGGTTGTTGGTTATTGGTGGATATAACTGTGGAACCAGGGGGTATCTTCTGCGGGACCATTCCGTCTATATGTCTGTATTTCTTCAGTCGTGTCCATTGGCCGTTGTTGTAATTCATTTGGAAATGCATCTCTGAGAGCATCGTGAGGTATGTGTCGTCGGATTGAAGAACATTCTCGATGTTTTCTGATAGTTTTATTGTTACTATGTTGCCTAGGTTCGGACAGGGGTTTTCTGAAAGAAAAATGATTTTGTTATTACTCTTGTGCTTTGTAGCTTGAATTTAGATAAGACATAGAATAAAGTCGCTGCGGCTGCCAAATTCCATATGTGCATGAACTAATTCCTTGATTTTTTATATCCCATAACTCTGGTGAGGTCTAGTAGTAAAACCTATAAATATTCATAATACGTACCTCTGGAGCCAGCCATAAAACCAAGTATGAGCGCCTTCTCGGGTCTCGTGACACGATTCGCGTTCCGGAACATGTCTTGCGCTTCCAACATTTGTTCACGCTGTAATTGAAATAATATAATTTATTAGAGAAGCCCCTAAAAATGAGTATTGCGTGTTGTAAGCTCGTCATTTATCACACCACTATTATCATCAATTTTTCCCACTGCAGTATGCTGTTGTGGTATGCTTTCCTATAATTATGATGATACTTGGCATAGTTTTTTTTTTGCTGAACTGGCAGTAACAGTTCCAGAGAAATGATTTTTTAGTTAATTCATCGCGGCCTCAGTCTAGTTGGCATGAAGCTGGGATAAAGCAGTATTTATTCAGTGAAACCAAATAAGCGGCCTAAACTGAACGCCCCGTATGGTAAGGTTATATAAAGGCGCGGTCCCACCGCGGCGCATGCTGTGCACGGGCACGCGGCGCATTTTAGCTGCGTGTATTAATTTGTTTGGCCACGTGGGTCTACGTTTCCACTGGAGTAGACGAATATGACCCACGACTATGACTAGCGTGGCACAGCGCACGGAGAGGCTACGATATAACACAATAAGCGATTGTACACCGATAAGCGAACTGTACATAGTCGTGGGTCATATTCGTGTACTTCAGTGGAAACGTAGACCCACGTCGACCGTGTTGAGCTATGTAACCGCCTATTCGAGCAAGCCACGCATGTATCAATGACGTCAATTCATGCGTAGCCTCTCCGTGGGTTGCAGTGGACACAACCACATACATTTTCTTACAAAGCGAAGCTTACTACACGTGCGTAGCCTCTCCGTGCACAGCGGTGGGGCCGCGCCTTAATGGGCTGGTATCCGCAACTCCACAGCCAAAGCTCGTATTTTGCGTACAGGTGGGAACATTATTCGATTAAACCTTTGGTGTTACTAGTAATCTTGCGAAGAGTGGTAAGGTTTTTCCCGGTGATGAGCATAATTATACAACATCAAAGACGTCATACTGTGCTTGTTTATAGAAAGTTAGAGAATGAAGTAGTACCGTAAGCGACAGTCCTCTACGCGGCAACAGCGGTGTGGAGGCCTGCGCCTGTTGCGTGGTGGCCGGGCTCGTCGGGGCTGGAGACTCCGCCACCGCTGGGGGCTGCGCCACCGGCTGCGGTGTTAGTACCTGCAGACATTCATTGTATGTTAGGAAATCTTGTCTATGAGTGTCTTTCTGAAATAAAATACATCTGGTGTTATTATTTATTATGCAATCTGTTTCAAAAAGGTAAAAACTTTCCAATTGTCACCACACAGATTTGAGTGGACTCGTCCAGTCAATGTAAGCATTTGTCAGTTCTCATGGAGCTTGACTTGTAACTCAAGGAGCTTCATGTCACAACGAACAATTAATACCAACGAAACATTTGTCGCGGGTATCAAACCCGCGACACTCAGTGTATTTTTGGCAGATCCCGCACGGAACAAACATTAATTTTATTGTGCCTTCAGATAATTGTTCCAGGTCAGGGTGTTTGGCACAACAATCAATATGAATATGTGAGATTAAATGTTTGTAAAAAGAAATTTCTGGTGTGGGGGCAATGTTTTGAAAATAATAATAATGTAAGTACATACCGGTTGCGTGATCTGGTGTTGTAATGGCGGCACGGCCGGTACCACACCGCGTGCCGTCTGTACCACTGTCTGTGTCATCTGCGGGTATGGAGACATGTGTTTAGTTGGTACAAGTAACCCCGTATAACTGGACCCGAGGCAGGGGCCCGACTCTATCGGACGTCGCGGGGAAGTGCCACATCTCACTCCACTCGCTAACTTGCAGGAGGCCTGCAGAGGCGGACCGGCAGTAGCCGGTGATCGTGGAAGACGCACTAGTTCCCATGATTTTCGGTGCAAGTGCAGCCAGGCAATAACATTGTGCTATATTTCTATCGCTCGACTCAGCACCGAGTGTTGAAAAAACGTTGTAATAATTAATTGTAAACACATGACTGCCTCGTTAGTCTAGTTGATCACAAGTGGAACTAATGAGCATGAGATCTTGGTTTCGATTCCCGGGTCGTACAAAATGTTAATGGCTGTTTCCATCAGGAATTCCTCAGTAGAGTCTGGGTTGTTCCCGATTCCCGATAGATGCCAATAAGCTCGGGCTTAAAAATAACTGGCAGAATATGAGTATACACTATTAGGTCGCACTCAGTTTGGACGCGTTTTCGTACGAATTTTACTCGTGCGTACACGCACGAACGATCCTAACCTTCCAAGTACTATGAATACACATACTGGATGCGAGTTAGTCGTACGAATAATTAGCCTAATTTATATTGTATACGTTTACGTGCGATACAAATTCGTGTCCAAAGTGAGCGCGGCCTTAGGCACACCTCAGGATAACCCTTCGAGGATTCAAGGCATGATTTTACGTTAATTTAGGTGTCGCATCATACTCACAGGTTTGATATTCTGCAGCAGCACTGCCTTGCCTCCCGGCTGCAGTATGACTGTGGAAGTGTTGAGCAGGTTCTGTGTGGAGAGCAGTAGTGGCTTCCCGCCCGCTGGTCCCGCTATCAGGAGCTTCGGCTGCTGCCCTATTACTATTGGTTTTGCGCCGGTGCCCTGTGGGAAAAATGTATTGGAAAATAAGGCTTTTTTTTTCAAAACTCAATGTTTATTTAATATTAGTTAAATCAACAGCTAAAAACACACTAAAAAGTTTACATAAAATATTACAATATAGAAATGCAAGTTTTAGGTATACGCAGCATTCACCAAATGAAAATGTTCATCCTACTTCCTACCTATAATATTATTTATACGAAAGTTTGTGAGGATGGATGGATGTTTGTTACTCTTTCACACAAAAACTACTAAACGAATTGGATGAAATTTTGCAAACAGATAGTTTATAACATGGATTAACACATAGGATACTATTTATACCGGCTGTATGATCCCGAGGGATATCGCGCGGGCGAAGCTAGTTTTCAATAACCTATTGAGTCACACTACACAATCAAAATAAGCACAATAAAAGAATACTTGGAAAGACCAATTTAGTACTAGTAATTCTAATCAAGCACCAATTGATTCGATTCGGTTCGTTTGACTCGGTCGTTACTGACGATATTATCTGTACTTGTAGTAGATGAACTAGCTATTAGGTATACACGCAGAAATATTTATAAATCTAGTACACTGACAACATTGATTTATTGAATGTTTTATAAAGCGGCTAAGAAGGAACATGGGTGGGTTTTAGTCAGTACAAGTCTGACACTCCCTTCCACTCCACTCAGAGCGAGAAGGTTTATTTGATGATTTCCAATCCGTAAAAGAAAAAAAGGATCTTGAAGTCTCTACAGACGACGACCAGGATTGAGCGAGAATGCACAAGTCTAGAAAATGCCATGAACAGCTTTGTCTTGGTTTGATGAGCATCTTAGTTTTTCAGCATATCTTGGATATGTTTGCCACATGAGAGCTCATGAAAGAGCAGCACCAAAGCTCTTGACAATGATCCTAGAAAGCCATCGCATGCAGTTGCTTTGGCCGAAATCAGCTAAATGGCATCATCATCAGAGGCGTAGCTACCGCTGTATCAGTTGTTGACTTAAAACCTTTCAGGATTATCAAATTTTCTAGATCTTTATTGAATCTGTGAGAGGCATGATCGTATATAAGCAGTTTTTTGTCTCATGTTGCTCTTTCATACATTCTCCTAATAAAATGAATGACAGTTTAAAGTGAAAGCTTCGAGGTAGCCCGCGAAATTCGATTTTTACTACGTTTTTGCAAACCGATTAGTGTCAGGTTATATTATGTTAAATAAAATAAGATTTGCGACCGTAACAGACCGTTACAGAGTAATAATGGTTAAAATCACCAATACTGAGAGGGGAATACCAATAGGAAGTAATATGAACTGAGAGGGTTCTCAGTTCATATTACTTCCTTAAGTGACTATTTGATGTAAAACGCACGTTTATCGCACTCGGGTCCCCAAAAATAATTGACACAGGTCCCTACTAGGACCAGCTACACCACTGATCATTATCATGATCTCGTAACGTCATAACGTCAGATACTTGTGACGTTGGTAGATGTCAACATTAAATACTAGATGTAGATTTGAAAATAAAACTAATAAATAGGGTAAAATTTGTTATATTAAAAAAACTGAAGTTTAGAAAAGAACCGGGTCGCGGGTACGTCAATTTAGCTGAGTTGATCCGGAGCGTTTTAAAAAGGTAACCACTTCCCTGGCAGCTGTAGTGGTTGTCCGGAGCAGTTGTGGTAGTTGATGACGTCACGGATTGGCGGTTACAATAGTGTCGGCTTCAGGGACGTAGGCAGCAGGCAACATTAAAATTTAGGGCTCGAGTGTAGTCTCGTAGCGGGACCCCAATCGGGGTTACACAAATTCACTATTAGTTATGATATACTTCGGTAGAACGATAGAACGTTTTGCAGTTATAGAATTATAAAAATTTAGTAAAACCGTTAAAATGGTTTGGAGGGAAATCAGCGACAACGCAACGTATTCGCACGGCAAGTGATTCCGCTGGATTGCACGATCGACTCGAGGTCACCTTTAAACCGGCCGTTAGCCACGAGCCTAGCCGACAACATCCGAAGAGATACGAACGTCGCGCGCGCATAGAAATATATCGGAAGCCCGTTCATTTCATTGTTTGATAGAATAAAAGTGATTTATAGTAGTGTGAATGTAAAATAGTTTAAATTATTATAGGTAAGTCTGCTAGGTAAAATAATAAAACATAGTAAGTTAATCATTGATGTAAATAAAAGTTATTAAAATCACACATAGTGTTACAGTACCCCCTCTCCTAGGTTAGGATTTTCCTTAGATAAATCCGCTAACATCTGGGGGCACGGCAGTGCCCCCGCCGAGTCGAGCGCGAAGCAAACACTGCCGTACCATCCTTTACTGGAACCATTTCGCCGCATTTTCAGGCCCCTATTTGAGAACCTCTGGATAAGACCAGAACGCTGAAATTTTCGTCATCCAGTAAGCTATACAATCACACTTAAAATAAAAAGTTTCAAGTCTGTAGGTCATTTAGTTCCGAAGTTAAGCGAAAGCAAAGTTTCGCATTTATGAAACTCACTCACTCACTCACTCATGATCATCAAAATAGAACTAGTACTTCCCATAAACTTAGAGAGCTGAAATTTGGTAAAGAGTTAGGGTTTAATGGCCACATAAAAGGAAAACTATAAAAAGTAGAAAAATCGAAAAAATAAAAAAAAACTACAAAAAAAAATTGTTTTAAATAAGAAAATCTCACAAAAAAAAAATTAATATGCCCCACGTTTCTACAAAAAGAAGTGAAATCCCAACAAAAACATTCTGTAAAAAACTAGCCAAGTCTCGATGGAGCTGCTTGTTTATCTCTAAAAAGTATATGAAATCTAGACAAAGTCGTGCCAAGTCTAAAGTTCCTTATTGCGATTTCTTTATTATTATAGTTAATGTTGTGTGACTTGGCCGTTGTTCGTTTCGTTTAGTTCGATCATTTTTCTTCTTGGCGTCCAATTACCAATACCAGTATGGGTTATTATCTCGCTTAACAATCATAGGTACTTAGTTACAACAGATATAACATTACGTATAAACTAAATTGACTTGTACCCACTAACGTATAAAGAATGTTCAACGGCCAAGACACACAACAATAACTATAATAATAAAGAAATCGCAATAAGGAACTTTAGACTTGGCACGACTTTGTCTAGATTTCATATACTTTTTAGAGATAAACAAGCAGCTCCATCGAGACTTGGCTAGTTTTTTACAGAATGTTTTTGTTGGGATTTCTTTTTCTCAACAGATACCATTTCCAACATTCATAACTTCCTCTTACATACCTTCCTTCCTTTCTTCGCAAATCATCCATCAGTCTTTCTAATTAGCACCCACATTTTTATGTATTACAATATGCTGCGCAACCTCACATACTGAGTATTTTGTTTAAGGGATTACAAGATACTCAAGGTTTTTCTATTGATTGATGTTAAAAGATTCATAATCTACTTGT
This sequence comes from Diarsia mendica, assembly GCA_949316265.1. Classification (NCBI taxonomy): domain Eukaryota; kingdom Metazoa; phylum Arthropoda; class Insecta; order Lepidoptera; family Noctuidae; genus Diarsia; species Diarsia mendica. The sequence goes on along the minus strand of OX438909.1, from coordinate 14,359,113 downwards.
TTGCAAATGGTTGTAGTCGAGATTGTAGTATCTACCTAGTTTATTCCTTACTGCTTTCATCCTAAAAACTGAACATTAGTAGTTAGTTTTTATTTTTTTAATAATGCAATGTGTTAGAGCCACTGCATTATATTTTTTATTTTATTTTATGAATAGGACATTTTAAAGGTAGGTAATAGGCATGATGACAAATTTTGAAAAACTGGTTTTTCAGGTTCAGAAATAAATATTATATACAATGTATATCAAATTTCTGCTTAAAATGAGGAATCAATCTATACTAATATTATAAAGCTGAAGAGTTTGTTTGTTTGTTTGTTTGTTTGTTTGTTTGTTTGTTTGAACGCGATAAACTCTGGAACTACTGGTTGGATTTGAAAAATTATTTTTGTGTTGGATAGTTCATTTATCGAGGAAGGTTATAGGCTATATAACATCACGCTACTACCAATAGGAGCGGAGCATAAATGAGAAATGTTGCAAAAACGGGAAAAGAAAATTCCTTTCTGAAAGCTTCCGTTGCGTGCGCTGCGAAAACGGTTTAAGTTACGAGAATATCATGTATGAAGTAATTATTCGTCTTTAAAAGTTCTAAAAAAAAGTCCGCGACAGCAACTGTCTATCTTTTAAGATTGACTCACTGTAATCATTTTTTATTATTAAAATGTTAGGTTAAAAAGAATTATTTTTTGCGAAGCTTATTTAACCCATATGGTATTAATCTATATCTAAATAAATGTGTTCGTTAGAACGGAAATTTAATGTAGAATATTTGTGCTCTTTACTCTATACAGTTTAAACCAATATCTTAGAAGATATCGCAATGTAAAAATACCCGCGCGGAAAAATAATTACGCGGGTTGCGTCGCAATGTAGGTACGGGGGATTCTGGCTGGCCTCCGGGAAATTCAAATTCAAAGTGCATCATAATGTTTGTACAAGTACAGAGTGTTATGGTATATTTAAAAGTAAGAGATAGATTTTATAGTAATTCACACTTTAATATAATCTAAGCTAATCTAAACCATCTAAACTATTGTAATAAAGAGGAAAGATAAGATTTTTTGTTTGTTACGATTTAGCTTAATTAATGTCGGATAGTCGATATATCGAGAAAGGTTATAGCTATATTTATGTGACGCAGACGAAGTTGCGCGGGTCAGCTAGTATGAAATAAAATACATTTTACTTTAAATTTTTTTCATTTCCGCCAAAACGCTTCAATCTGTCATGGCGTCGCTTGTGACGTCACGTTCGACGTAAACATTGACGGCTAGTACGGCTACAGTATTAATTTTGCATTGTTTGTGTTTTAAAAGTTCTAAAATATGAGTTCGAGACCATATAGGTGTTGTGCAGTGCCTCTGTGTACTAATACAACTATAAAAAGCCCGGACAAGTTATTTATATTCGTTCCCTATGATAAAACAATACGAAATAAGTGGCTTAAACTTGCAAGACGTGATATAAAAGGAATATTGCCTAATACTCAGCTTTTCCTGGTTCCATTTTTGTAATTTCACTTTCTATTTTATGTAATGTATTTAAGAAAACAAACCAAATTATCCACTCGTTACTAGAGGGAAACTAAGAAGAGCTGTCATTGTAGTCGAACGTGACGTAATTCGCTCTGATTGGCGTTCAACATAACATGGCGGATTGTCGTATTTTGTGGTTTTATTTTATTAAAATATAAAATAATCTCACTCATATTTAAAAAATAAATACGTTTTTTGCAATCCATAATTTACATTTCATTACATAGATGCATTACTTTAGTGACTTTTGTTTACTGTCATCATCCCTATTGTAGATTTATGTTATTTATTAGTTGTATTTGCATTTCACAGCAGATTATGGCGTATGAAATAGCCTTTAGTTTTAATCAACATATGGCATTGTATTCCGTTAGCGTATTTACTTTTATTGTTTATAGTTTGTAAGTTTAATATCTTTGATATGCCAGGTACCAAGGTTGTTGCCTTGCATATCTTCAAGGTCATACACTAATGGTGATTTTTTACCAATAATGCGACATTTTATGTATTTAGGGGCTAGCTTTTTAGTGAACCGGTTGTCTTTGTTGCTCTGGTAATGTGTTCGCTTCCAAACTATATCATCAACATTGAACTCAGCAACCTTACGACGCAAATTATAATAATGACTATTTCTGGAATGAGCTCTAATCAAAGATGATTGAACTTTATCGAAGATTTTACGCAAGTGTCCTAAAGTTTCCGCGTACTCATCTCTAGGTGTAAATATTAGATCACTTTGCAGATCAGAGTCAAGGTAGTGCGATCCACAACTAACTAACTCTCGTCCATAGACAAGTAAGGCTGGAGTAAAGCCTGTAACCTCGTTAACTGAAGAGTTAATTGCAAATTGGATCTTAGTAATATTTACGTCCCAGGAACGATGATCGTCTTCAATGAAGGTTGAAATTGCAGTGATGATGGTTCTGTTATAACGCTCTACGGTGTTCATTTGTGGCGTATATTTAGGCGTTAAATGGACGTTAGGAACCTTGTATTTAGAAAACAGTTGTTTCATAGTACCGCTAACGAATTGTTTGCCGTTGTCCATGAGAACAGTACTAGGTACTCCATGGACTAGAAACACGTGATCTTCTACTATTTTAGCTATGATCTCAGTAGTAGCACGTTTGATCGGGAACAAGAGACAAAATTTAGAAAAACAACAGGTAACTACGAACAGGAAGGTGTTTTGCTTTCTTGTAGGAGGCAATGGTCCAACTAAATCCATGCTTAGCACTTGGAATGGCCTGCAACAATTCTTAGGTCGACCCATAGTTCCGAGTGTAGTTTGGTTAGGGTACTTGTAGGAAATGCACACATCGCAGTTAGCTACGAAGTTAGTAACGTCTCTATGCATATCCGGCCAGAAATATTTGAGAGAAAGACGCTTATAGGTTTTAAAGACACCAATGTGTCCCGCAGTAGGATCACTATGATTATTTTGGATCATTTCATCCCTGAATTCAAGAGGTATCACTTTTTTCCATTGAAACTCATTAGTAAGTGGATTTAAACTCTTTTTAAAACGATAAAGTTCGCTATTAATGACCTGATAATCGACAAAAGAAGTCGGTGAGTTTTGACAGCCATTGAGAATGTTTAAATACCAAGAATCAGTGGTGGAGCTGTAAGGATTTGTTGAAGGAGTTTGGTTGTCGTCGATAGCAGAAACTGGAATGTTACGTGAAAGACTATCTGGTACGACATTGTCCACACCCCGACGATGTTTTATCTCAAAATTATAGGCAGACAACCGAACTCCCCAACGGGCTAAGCGACCAGTGGGATTATTGATATTCAAAAACCATTTCAGTGCGGAGTGGTCTGTATAAACAACAAAAGTCCGACCATTCTCCAGGTAGCAACGCCAGTGTTCTATTGCTGTAAGAACAGCCAAAGCCTCGCGTTCAGTAGCGCTGTAGTTTCTCTCCTGCTTCGATAGTGACTTGCTCATGTAAGCAATAACCTTCTCCTTACCGTCCAAGTTTTGAGTAAGAACAGCACCTATGCCTACATCACTCGCGTCAGTGTGTACTTGAAACGGTTCAGAATAGTCAGGACATGAAAGAATAGGGGTACTTATTAAACACTCTTTTAGTTTTTTAAAGGCAGTGTCAGCTTCGGTAGACCAATGGAATGGAATAGCTTTTTTTCCTTGGGAGGTAAGTTTATTTAGTGGAGATGCCAAGTCGCTAAAATTGGGAATGAACCTTCTGTACCACGAAGCTGTGCCAAGAAACCTACGCACTTCCTTGCGGTTAGTGGGGGTATAATAATTTAATATCGCTTCCACCTTCTCAGGGTCAGCGTGTAATCCATTTGAGTCAACAACGTATCCGAGGTACTTAAGTTGTTTTCTGAAAAACTGACTTTTCTCGTAGTTGATAGTAAGATTAGCAGTTTTCAATTTTTCGTAAACACGTACTAGTAAAGATATATGCTGTTCGAAGGTTGAGGACACGATAATTATGTCGTCAATATAAACAAACACTTTATGCTCGAACTCTGGACCATAGAATAAGTCATCCATAAGCCTTTGCTGAGTGGCAGGAGCGTTAGTTAGACCGAAAGGCATGCTCCTAAATTGAAAAGTACCACGAGATGGTATGTAGAAGGCAGTTTTAGGACGATCTTCTTTTTTAATACCTATTTGCCAGAAACTTTTCCACAAATCTAAACTAGTCAGGTACTTAGCGTCACGTAGATTATCGAGTATTTCGGATATATAAGGGAGACTATATGCATCTTTTTTTGTTATAGCGTTTAGCTTACGACTATCTAGACAAAATCGTAGCTGGCCATTCTTTTTAGGAGTCAACAGCACTGGAGACGACCAGGGACTCTCACAAGGCTCTACGACCTTCTCCTCAATCATCTCGTCCAGTTGCTCAGTTAAAATTTTTAATTTTTCTGGGGACATTCTATAAAATCTTTGACGTATGGGGGCAGCATCACCCGTGTCAATAGAATGCTCGATTAGACTAGTACGACCGAGACCTCGTTCTTCGAATGAGATTCCTTGAAATTGACTTATTATATGATCAGCTGTAGTCTTCTGATCTTCAGTTGGGCAATCATAACCATGGATAAGTGTACTATTGTTAGAAGATAGATTCGACAAGCTACTATTATTATCATCGCACATAATGACCGAATCCAGACGTGTAGGAAAGAGTTCGAAAACTCTCCAGAAATCCATACCAAGAATTAAGGAAGAATTGATTTCGGGAATAACATAGACATCCAAGATGTGTAGTTTATCCTGAAATGTAATGGGTATATGAATTTTTCCAATACTCTGTAACTTCTGTCCTCCAGCAGCTATAAAATGTAAGGACTCACAGGGTTGGAGTGTGTATCCCAGATCGAGTAAGCGTTTATGACAGTTATTGCCTAAAATAGTAGCACCCGATCCGGTATCCAGTAAACCAGTTAGTGATTTACTCTCAATAGTTACATTAACATAGGGACGTGAGCTTAATCCTTTAGTATTGTGGATTGTAGATACAGTGTAACATGAGAAGAATTTTGAAATGAATTGTAACCATTCTTTCCAGTCATCCTGATTAAATTTGCAGTTATTTGGTTCTATATTAGATCGACTGTCCCTGCAATCCACAGAACTTAGTTTTTTGTGTTAGATTTATCAGCATGACAGTTTTTGCAATCAGGGTATCGCACATCTTTCATTCCGCATTTAAAGCAAATCAAGAAATGAGGTTCCTTGCACTGACCAAGAGAATGAGTATCATTCCTACACCTGGGGCAATAAATTTTCCTTGTAGGTTTCTTGTTCGAAGTGTTAATGGCATTAACACTGACTGCTTGGTTTTGTTCTTGACTTGATTTGTTGTAATTTGGATTATGTTTGTAGTTAGAATAGTTTTTATTATTGTTGTGATTAGAGTTTTGATTTTTGTTTGTATTATAGTTGTTTTTATTTGAATAGCCAGAGTTATTGGTTTGAGTTGACTGTTTAGTGTAAGCAAACTCTCGCAATAGCGTATCTGAAGTGACTCCAGGTGGTTCGTGAAAGTGTGTCAATCGTGATTGAATGCTTTCGTAGTTACGGCATAATTTTTTTAGGTCGTCAATACTTGTAATTTTAAAAGAAGCTGAAAGCGTACTGGCATAACACGGACGAATATTATGCAATATAATCTCTAACTTTTCTTCCTGCGAAATTGGTTTGTCAAGCCTCGAGAACATACCATGCATAATTGACAAGTAGACGGTAATGTTTTCACGTTCACCTTGTGTACGCAATCTGATTTCTGACAAAAGTCTGTAGTCATAATCGCTCTGACTAAAATCTTTTTTTAGCAATTCGACAACTTCATCCCAAGTCGTAACGTTGTCTTTGATATAGCGGTACCAGTGAAGCGCGTCCTCAGTAAAAATCTCGTATGCGAAAGAAAGCAGCTTTTTCTTATCGATTTCTTTAGAGATAAGTAATTCATCAACTCTCTGAATAAATGAACGGACACAAGTTTTTCCGGAATATTAAGTTTACCTACAGCATCAGCAACGAACTTCGTATCACAACCGGATGTTATCGCAGCAGTTGACATTTCGGTATGAGAACTTGTGGAAGTCTGTGTTTGTGGTTTATAACTTATTAATTCTTTATATTGTGCCTCAAACACAGCCTTACAATCACTGTAAAGTTTAGCAACATCAGATACCGGTTGAATTCTTTTAATTCTGTAATAAATGTGGTTTAAAAGTGCCTCAGCGCGCGAATACGTATTTTTGTCAGCCTTAGATTTTAAACTTTCAATAATAGTTTTTGATTTGAGTAAGGATTCTTTAACAGCAATAAGATCTTCCTTAGGCTCTAAATGTGATTCAATTTCATCAGGGGCTGCTAGTGGAGATAGTTTTACAATTTGCTTACGCAGTTCGGCGACTGACACTTCCGCTATGTCACCTCCCCGAAGAGCAACTTCGTATTCCAGCTTCGATTTTGTAAGGCTAAATACTTTATTGGGTAGGCCATTTTACGGTAAATTATTTACTTAAATTGCGTAAGTGTTGCAATACAAACAGAAAATACAATTTAAATTCAAAAGACTATGGTCTTAACTAGTGAAATGTTTACTAGATTCTACTCGTGAAACCAACACCAAAGATAACTACAACATGCCAAAAACAAACCGAACAAACTCAGCTCAATTACATAGTTTGGGCGCCATTGTGACGTTGGTAGATGTCAACATTAAATACTAGATGTAGATTTGAAAATAAAACTAATAAATAGGGTAAAATTTGTTATATTAAAAAAACTGAAGTTTAGAAAAGAACCGGGTCGCGGGTACGTCAATTTAGCTGAGTTGATCCGGAGCGTTTTAAAAAGGTAACCACTTCCCTGGCAGCTGTAGTGGTTGTCCGGAGCAGTTGTGGTAGTTGATGACGTCACGGATTGGCGGTTACAATAGTGTCGGCTTCAGGGACGTAGGCAGCAGGCAACATTAAAATTTAGGGCTCGAGTGTAGTCTCGTAGCGGGACCCCAATCGGGGTTACACAAATTCACTATTAGTTATGATATACTTCGGTAGAACGATAGAACGTTTTGCAGTTATAGAATTATAAAAATTTAGTAAAACCGTTAAAATGGTTTGGAGGGAAATCAGCGACAACGCAACGTATTCGCACGGCAAGTGATTCCGCTGGATTGCACGATCGACTCGAGGTCACCTTTAAACCGGCCGTTAGCCACGAGCCTAGCCGACAACATCCGAAGAGATACGAACGTCGCGCGCGCATAGAAATATATCGGAAGCCCGTTCATTTCATTGTTTGATAGAATAAAAGTGATTTATAGTAGTGTGAATGTAAAATAGTTTAAATTATTATAGGTAAGTCTGCTAGGTAAAATAATAAAACATAGTAAGTTAATCATTGATGTAAATAAAAGTTATTAAAATCACACATAGTGTTACATACTCACATGTACAAGTAGCGGGCTGGCCAGTGGCGGAGGTTTGTCTGGTGTAGGTGGTGCGGTCGCTGCGGGCTCCGGTGCGGCCGGGGACTGCGGGGCCGGGGTGCTGTCTGTTGTGCTGGACGTCGCTGGAATAGTATAGTAAAGGGTTACTAATAGTCTTCGTCTTAAGACAAACGGATACGCTGGAAGCAAGGGAAGGAGTAGCCGTGGTTCTGAAGAATCTTTCGAAGGCTTTTGACTCAGTAAACCACGAAAGTACCTTCGGGGTACTTTCGTGGTTTACTGAGTCAAAAGCCACACGAAACGCTTTAAACAGCTGATGTCACGAACAACATCATTGAGCTAATTGAGAATACCTGAACTTTCGCAAAACCTACCGACGCTTCAAAACTAGGTACGGCGACGTAACACAGGTATCACACGGGGTCCGGCAGGGGTCTATCCTGGGTCCCGTCATTATGTACACGACGTTTGGGACGAACAGGACCGTATCCACGGACTGTCACTCTCCCAATACGCGGTTGCGCGGGATGGGCCGCTGACACGTATTACTCGTCGACTACTTATTTGGAATGCTAGCTGCCGTAGGTTTATGAATCATTAAACTCTTGAACAAGCATAATAATATCCGTATACCGCGATCATGGCGCTTGCGACAGCGGCGAAATATCGGGAGCTCATAATAATGAATAATCACGGAATATGAATAATATTATGATTTATGATTTTATGTTGTCTGTCACACAGCATAAAATCATAAATTCATTTTTGAAAAAGCTTTCCTTCTAAAAACTCATAGTTCTTTATCTTTTGGAAACTAATTTAGGAACTTAGCTAACAACTATTTTTCTATTTATATGGAGATGGAGAGCTCTAGGCCTTTCAGAAACACGTACCAATGAAATGTTTGGTTAATCAATGCATTCCAAGCTAAACGCTAATAAATAGAACACTGTTGTCTGAGTGTTACCTTAAGTGCAATGACTGATTGAACTGATTTCACTAATCAGATAAAGAGATATGATTAGTGCATAGTTTACACGTGTAATCAATACTCCATTACGTGGCTATTAATATGAATAGAGGCTATTAATACGGCGACACATATCATTATTGTATCATACCGCCTATTTTCAAACTCCGGACTACTACGGAGTAATTTCAAATGGAAAACCCCAATAGTACTAACATGCGCACGCAATAACATGCATAATATGCATATTATGTATTGGGTTTTTTAGAAATTTCCCAGTAGTAGCCCGGAGTAGTTAAGCTGTTGGTCCTGCGCCTGATCTCTCTCCGGTCGTATCGGACTATGACACAAAATAAACAGGGCAGACACAGGTGAACTCTGCAACTGTGCACTATAATATCTTCATAGGACTATATTTTGCGTGTAAAACTATTTGTTTTAGAAACAAGTCCCAACCGGGGCACACACTTGTGCACTATAATATCTCCCGCGCCGATGGCTTATCTTCTAAGATTGGCCGCCTTGACCGAAAACGGTCAGGAGGACTATTATTTATATTACACTAGCGACCCGCCCCGGCTTCGCACGGGTGTAATGCTGATTTATATTATACATATAAACCTTCCTCTAGAATCACTCTATCTATTAAAAAAACCCGCATCAAAATCCGTTGCGTAGTTTTAAAGATTTAAGCATACAAAGGGACATAGGGACAGAGAAAGCGACTTTGTTTTATACTATGTAGTGATTTATGCATATCATCCTCACCATTGGTAGTCTCCTCCTTCGGCATAGTGTAGTTATTGAGTCCCTTGGCGTAGTCGGGTGGCGGTGGAGACGAGGGCGGGGCTGCGGCTGCCTTCTTAGCCCCTTCTTCCATTTCTGTACACGTGGACGTTAGGATTAATATGAGTCTTCTATTTATCTTCGGGGACGCCGGCAGACACCAGACGGGCGATCAGTCCTTTCGTTGTGGATTATTTCGCCCAGTTCCCCATAATATGAGTCTTACATGCTATTCTAAGTTTCGTTCACCATTCCCATATCTTACTTTTTATTTAAGTTTTTTTTTTTAAATGTTGCCCCACTCTAGGAATTTCTCTTGTATCGTGGGAGCGTTTACGTTTTCAAACATCTCACACACACAAACATCCAGACCCGAAACAACTGTCAACGGTCTCCAGCTGTCATACAGCTGTACTGATTTTGACAGAACTTTTATTAGCAGATAGCTGATGTTTTAAGAAGTAACTATTTTAGAAAAATAAGTATAATATGATATAGGTTTACTAAGAAGTAGGTGATACATACCGAGCTTTCTCCTCTTCTTGATCTGTGCATGCGTGGCGGGCTGCTCAGCGATGTCCAGCAACTTGATACCGGCGCGGGGAGCGGGACGGACCGCGCCGCGCCACGTGCCGCCGCGCGCGCCGAAACGGGATGGGAGACCCTTCAGGGGAGCTGAGGTACAGAGACAATGTTCAGTATTATATGACATTTTGCAGATTCAGCTGATTTATGATCGAATGAATGGATTACTTTTTTTCGAAATTAAAACTAGTTCTACGATCTTGTACCACCTGAAATCTACTACCCGAGTAGTAGGTATACTTTATCCGACTAGTACACTAGTTGCATAAAATATTTTCACTTGTTCTAACAGCACCAGCGGGAACGAACCATACAGTCACCCTCTTATTATAGCAGTGAAGAATATATACTCTGGTACACCTCTGCCTAACGTTCAGCATGAACAGGAATGATGTTATTTATCTAAGTATTAAATAAACAAGAACAACACTTACTAGTATCAGTCATCTTCCTAGGCATGCCTCTGCTGCGTACAGGCACAGTCGGTGCCTGAGCCTTCTTCTGATTGGCTTGCACCTCCGTGGCTTTAGCCAATAGCTCGCTCCGTAGAGCTACAGACTTTGGCTTGCGTTTCAACGTGAAGTGTTTTACTGGGTTAGGTTGTTGGCCCACCTGAAATCAATGTAAGGTGTTATACATACTTTTGGAATCAGTAGTGTATCCTACCAAATTAAGCTCTATTGACAATTATTACTGTTCCGTAATTTGTCTGGGGCTGCCACTTTATTCATAATTATATTAATTAACCAATATTGACAGCAGATAATTTCCCTAATCAATTTTTTTTAACAGTAGCCTATAGTAATAGTGTTCTAAACAACTTACCACAGAAACTAAAGCATTTTTATTCAAATACAGGCACTCAAGTGGTAACAGTCCTAGGTCCGAATGCTTGGCTAATGCCCGCCTCAGTTCACTGATCATATCACTGAAGATTGGCCTGGTCTCATCAAACTCTGCTATCTCTGTGTTGAGGGTTCCCGCTGAAGGGAATGTCTTAAGGGTTTCTGCCAGCATAGCAACCCAGAGGTCTGAGTCCACTGCTGCCACCTCGATGATCTCTTCCAGTTCATTTCGCCACTGGAAATGGTTTAATTCGATTTTAGAAGGACAGAAAGTATGTGCAGTAATGTATCGCATTATAAATAAAACTATTGCAATAAAAATCACGTTGATGGAAAGTATGTGTCATATTCATTAAAAACTGCTGTTGCTCAGTGTAATGCAAAACTGCTGTTGCTCAGTGTAATGCAATTTTTTTTTAATTTAAATTAATAAACATGGTAGATATTGCTGTGTTATCGAAACAGGGCGGGACATATCTGCCGGATGCCAGACTAACTGTGGAACCAAATAGAGCAAAACTGGTACCCTGAGACAGTGAGGCGGGTTTGCGGCCGGCCTCCAAGAAGATGGATTGGTATGGATAGTTGGGTCATGCGGGTTCGTAGGAAGTGGAAAGAATGGAAGCAGGCAAGGTTCTTGTTGTATCATATTATTGAAAACAGAGACGAAATTAGAAGCGTCTCGTTTTTGCCATTTCACTATCGAACCCCAAAAATGTTGTTGCCATTTGAACTAAGTACTTAAATGTTTTTTCTAGAAATCCTTGTCTTATAAACATAGCCCAGAAGATAAAAAAACAATACATTGAGACATTAACTCTAATTACAGGCACTTAAGTCTCTAATGACACCAGCAGCACACACCATTAGTTAAAACCTACTATTCTATTCTTGTCAATTTCACAGTCATTAAGACAACTGACTGACCATTACCATGCACAATGCCATTTTTATTGCCTTGAACTAAAGATAACATAATATTTTGTGTATTTGATAGATCTTAGAAAGCTTAAATTTACTAAGTATGCTTTTAATATTTTTCTGAATGGCAAAAGTTCTTTTTAATACAGTTGCTCAAAAAGTGTCGTATTGCAGGGACGTATAGCGTTCGGGATGGGGGCTATTACGTACTCGTGCTTTTTCTTTACCTTTCCCGAACTCGTGCGTTCTCTTTCCCAACTGTCAAAATAATGTCCATTAAAAAAAAATCAACCACGAAGTATTTACTAAATAAAATCATAGAAGTTTTTATGATTCATGCAAATATTTCTAAAGAAGCTACTAATTTGTTTCAATATCAGATTTAATTATTTGATTCAATGAGATCTCATTTTTCATTTTTATTTCATATCAATAAAAAAAATCTACTGAAGACTTGGCTGTATGGGCATAGTTCCCTTTGCCTACCCAGAATGGGTAAAGAAAACAAAAAAATCTCTGCTTATTCTTTTACGGTAGGCGCCATTTTCCAAAAATGTTCTTTGCGAGTTTAATATTTTATTAAATTGCTTCATTTTTTCGCAACTGTATTAAAAATAGTTGTTCAGTACACGTGCGGAACCGTCATTGCAACTTGTTCCGACTGTCAATCCTCGCCGTCGGCTGTGCCTCGGCTCGGTTAGGCATTTGTCGAAACTCTTTGCAATGACAGGCTTTCCGCACTTATATTGAAATATACTATTTTCTAAGCGTGTTGAACAGAAATTGACAATGCAAACCTAAATTACCGCATGGTAACTGAAACATGTTTTAGTTGTCTGCGTAACCCCAAGTTTATGACAAAGTCACAACTTTTTTTTTTGGGGTGAAATATACTCAATGGAGCGTCTTGAATAGCAAAGGAGTTATAGAGCTATTTAAAGTAAAGCACCTTAAAAACTAGTGTTTTAAAAAACTTTTGAAATAGTTAGTGGACCACAGTTGACAACTTTCTAGAGTTACTTACTAGAAAGTTTTCAACCGGGGTCCAGAACAAAAAAAAATGATGACAATGACTAGGAGAAGTGCCTTTCAGCTTCTTGAACGGTTTATTTACACCCTTTATATCGTGTTTTCATTTAAATGTAATAAATAAAGAGAGAAGTCCTGACTGATTGACTGACTTATCAACGCCCAGCCCAAACCCTTGGACCTAGATAGCTGAAATTTTGCACAGAGGTTCCCTTTATAATGTAGACTAGGAATAAGGAAGGATTTTTCGAAATTCAACCCCAAAGGGATTTAAATAGGGGATGAAAGTTTGTATGGAAAATCGACATTTTCACACGGGCGAAGCCGCTGGCAAAAGCTGGTCTTAAATAAACTGTAGACCACTTTTATACAATACTAGTAATAATAGTCCTCCTGACCGTTTTTCGGCCACGGCGGCCAATCCCAGCGGAGATTAGCCATCTGTGCCGGAGATATTATAGTGCACAAGTGTGTGCGCAGGCACAAGTGCACTCACTGTTCCCTTTTCTCTCATAGTCCGATGGGACGGCAATCCGACACGACCGGGGAGAGATCAGGCGCAGGACCAACGGCTTAACGTGCTTTCCGAGGCACGGGGGTATTATACCACCAACTTCCAAACTCCGGGCTACTACTGGGAAACTAATGAAAAACCCAATAGCACTTTTTGCCCGACCCGGGAATCGAACCCAGGACCTCACGCTCTGCAGTCGCGCTTGCGACCACTAGACCAATTTGGACATCTTTTTAAATGACTTGCACAATACTAGTCCAAGTCATTTAGAAAGATGTCCAAAACAACATTAATAAATGCATGAATACACATTTGACACTTTGTGATTTCTGTTTTTGATTAATTATTTTACTTGGTGCATCAAATCTGGTACTGGTGTAAACATGGGGGAAAACAACTTCATTGACAATAAATTGTCTAGTACCTTGTTATAAGTTGTACTATCATAAATGTGCATTAATTTTATTGTTTAAGAAATATCATATACCGATAGAAAATATCTCATTCATAGCCATTGATCATAGCAGTATTTTTTGGTAGAGGCTTTATAAAATTATGTTTTCGCCTAAATACAATATTGTGACGAGATTAGGCAAGGTCCTTGAAAATTCATTTCACAACATTAGATTCAAATTGATAGTAAAGGTTATATCTATTTCGAGGGCTGTAAACATAGCAACAGTCTAAGGTTTCTATTGCTATTGCATTCTTATCATAGCGCTTTACTAATAAAACTGAATGGTTTCTTACATTGCTAAAGGTAAATAGCAAGTCAATATTTTATAAGGTCGTAAACTCGTAACTAACGCTAAATTATAGGTACCGTTAAATAAGCAGCCAGTTATTAACCGCTAGTGCTAAAAGCCATTCTACCTCTAATTGATAGCCTGTAAATTGCAATTAAAAAATAAATTCAACATAAATTCTAGCATGTAAATTCAATACATGACAACAAATAAAACATACATATGCGTGATACTGCATCTCATTCTTTCTCATCGCTATAAATATGAAAGAAAGAGACCGAACACACAATACAGTTACGCAAAACCATAGAACTTCAAAGAGAAAAGTTACCTCCTCAACATTTCTGCGCGGGATATGAAAGAAACTTAGCAATAATTTCAATTTCACTTGCGTTTGCAAATCTGGAAAACAGTCCTTGATGTTTTTCAACACTTCGGCATTTAATTGTGTACAAATTGAGCCGCTTGTCCACGAATCATTCGAAGTACCAAGTTTATTGTGGAGCCACAAAGATGTGTCACTATCCCGCACGTTCGCCATCTTGCAACTGAAATAGTGACGTCTACGCCATGTGTCTTTTAAACGTACTTTCGAACAAAGATCGATAAAAATATTTATTCTCTTCAAAAATCATCCTTACGACTTTTAAATTATAAGGTTAATTATTTGTAATTATAATTTGTATTAATGACTGTAAATTGTCATTATAAGAGCAAATTTTGCTTCATTAAATACATTTATTCGACAGAGTGTCAATTTGAATTGTCGACAATACATTATTAACTTAAATGGACAACACTAGCAAGTTCATTTATTTGTCTATGCAGGACGATATTCTCGCCAACAAATTATTCTTCAAGGCAATTTGCTGCTTTTCATTTCTGTTCCTGAAAACTGGAAAATGTGCGGTTTTTATGTTTTATAATGCAAAATATGTAAAAAAAAATGAACCGACGATATTCTCGCAGCTTTGGTTGTATTACAGCGTTAACATACCATAGACAATGTAGACGTGTATTTACGCGCTATATTTGTTTTTTCTTGTTTACGTTTATTGTTTGTATTGATAAAACATTACCCCAAGCAGTCTCTTTGACACATAAGTTCCACAATCTGATGAGCTGTATTTTTTAGCCTGCAACTGTACAATTATTTATTAACGTGTGAATAATGTCTGTCGATGAATCTGAAGTATCGAATTCATACTTGCCTCCAAAGCCTTCAAATATATACGAACAGGAAATAAATGATTTAACAATATGGGATCTCTCGTATCAAGGACTGAAAAGTGTGCCCCCTATGAAGAATCCCCAACTAAGTGTGAGTAATACCTACCTATTGTGTTGATTACTGGTTGCCAGAGGTGTAACTAGGGATGACTTTACAGTAGCGCAGTGGCAGCAATGGTAGGACGACGCAAAATATGCGCATATATTATTGTTGTGATCTTGAATGTATATGACTTACCATGCAGTACCTACCTAAATGTTGAAAGAATCAAACCCGTCGAGGCTGCGGGTCCTGTTTAAGGGCTGCGGGTTGTTCACAAGAGAAACCGCGGCCTCGACATAAAGGGCTAAGAAGGAACACGAGTGGTTTTTAGTCAGTAGAAGTCTTATTTAATGATTTTCCACCCACCAAAAAATAAAAAAAACTTTTTAACAAAAAATAAAACCGACTTCAAAAAAAAAAGTCAAAAATAAATCAGTTTCTGAAGTCGGTGACTTTTGTTTGTTTGATTTCATTTTTTTGTCACCGACTTCAGAAACTGATTTATTTTTGACTTTTTTTTTTGAAGTCGGTTTTATTTTTTGTTAAAAAGTTTTTATTTTTCACTTTTTAGTGGTTCACCTAATGTGGACAATGTAGTATTTTTTTTGAGTTTTGTTGATTTTTCAAAAACCGCTTGTCCGATTTCGATAAAAAAAATATGGGACCATTTGGGAAGTATACCCTTTCCAACAAAAAAAGAATTTTTCAAATCGGTTAGCAAGTGACGGAGTTATGCCCGAACAAACATAAAAAAAAAAAAAAAAAAAACAAACATCCGAATTGAGAACCTCCTTCTTTTTTTAGAAGTCGGTTAAAAAGGTGCCCAGGGCGAGAATTTTCCGGAGGTGCGGGACTGTTCAAAAGATATATACCGTGGCAAGGTGTTCCTATGGCCTTTGGCTACGAAGAAACATGGGCGTGTTTTAGCCAGTACAAGTCTGACGGTCACTCCCGCACCGAGTAGGAGGATTCATTTTTTGCTGCGCCTACGGGTTCTTTTACGGAGATCATGCGGTGTGTTGATCAACCCGATACATTTCAATGCTCTTCACAGGATCTTTCGAAGTCCTGTATTATACCTACATTTTTCTATTCCAGGTCCTGTACCTTCAAAACAACGAAATTACAACTTTACCAGACGATATATTTTTCTCTTTGCCGTACATCTCGTACTTCGATTTGAGAGATAATCAAATAACGAATATACCAAAATCTATTAAAAATCACCAGAACCTCACGCACCTGTTGTTGCAGAACAACAGATTAACATCACTTCCGAACGAATTGGGAACTGTCCATAATTTAAAACTCCTGCATACCAGCGGAAACCCGTTGACATACCCACCACAAGAAGTGTTAAGCGCGGGAATTTTAAGCATCAAACAATTTCTATTCAACCAATTCAATGAAGAACTGTTCGAAAACGCCTCCCCCCACTCCGATATTTCTGAAGTTACGGTAAGCAACAGCGGAGTTAGTCCTGGACACTTTAGTCAAGGAGGCCGTAGCTACAATTCGGTTATAGATATGGCCAAATTGAAAAAGAATATGTCTGTTCAATTCAATGAGAAAGAATTGGACGATTCAGACGAAGACTTATATGCAAGAATTAAAGGGAAGTGTCCAAAATTAGCGAGGAGTCGCTATACTTTGCCGTCGTATTGTCAAAGTTCGAAATATGTTAAGCCATCAAGCTCAGAGGGAAAGGAGGCTTTTGAGGCAAAAATAAAACAAAGTTTCTTGAGAGATTTAGCAATAAAGAAGCATAAAGAGTTACTAGCGACGACAGACAAGATACTAGAAGGGAGAAAGTGTGTTCCTTTATATTAAACATTTTCTGTCTACCCTCTTTTTCAAATTTTTTTTTCCACTCTCATCAGATTTTTGTTTTTGGTTGCTAGTCTTTTAAAACTGTGACTTAACGTAGGCCTTACAACAAAAACAGGAACCATAAAACTAAGCACGACACTGTTGTTTAAAAATATTTAGATTTTTACGTTATATTTACCTAATTTATTTTTTTTGCCCTACATCTCTATCCCAATTTACGTGTTCCAGATGCCTAGAACAGCTAAAAAACTGGCGAAAAAACTACACTTTACATAATAAAAGCAAAGCCAACAGTTCATATAAAATGGACTCAAAAACTTGGCCTTACGACACACACCCAGATTACATGGCACTTTTGAATCGAGATGACTTAGAAAAAGATTTGCCAGATAAATATAGAAAGAACTTAATACGGAGGTGTAAGCCTTCGGTTCCTAGGAAGAGTAATAACGATGTCCATTTGGCTTTGAAGATAAAACAGTTATTTGAGAATTTGGAAGCCATTGATTTGAATAGAAAAGACATGACGCCTAGAACGGAGCAGAAAATGCTGCTGAATGAGATACAAAAGGTAGGTCTAGTTTTACAAGAACCTTTGACCTTGACTGCCTTGTTGTCTAGTGGTGACTGTTGTTCTGGAGTTCCTCGGTTAGATTCCCAGGTCGGCCAGTGTTACTGGATTGTTCCATCTGGAATTTCTCAGTAGCAGTCTGGATTTGTGCCCGGTTGATAGCAATATGCTACTCCTTGTATGTCGAGTATTAAGACACAATACGGATGTTAACTAAAAAAACCTAATTAGTCCGTCAGATAGATTTCCAAAAAATATTAGACACATATTTTTTCTTTTTTTAAACAAACAATGAAGACGATACAGTGCTTTGAAAACTCGTGTGACGTCATATTCTAAGAAATTAGTATGACATTTCTTAACGAGCAGTGACGTCACTACCTCCCACTCAAATCTTTGACGCGTTTTATCTTCGTCAATTTTTATTGATTTGATAAAACAAAAAATACGTGTCCAATATTTTTCGTTAATCTAACAGACGGACTAATTAGAATCATATTTTTTTTAGTTAGTAAACATCCCTATTCAAAAGCCATTATGTCTCGCGTGGATCTACGTTCCGGCAGACGAAGAGTTAAACATAACTGGCGAAATGTGGGTGTCACCATTCTCTCAAACCCTCTACCTAACCCTTCGGGGATTATAGACGTGATGTTATGTTGTTTGTAGGTAAAACAATGTTATTTGTTTTTGTTCTAGATCTCTGAAATAAAGCAGAAACTGATGGAGCTGTCCACGACCAACACTAGATCTGTAGAGCCTGAATGAAGGGTTAATCGAACTTTTACTGTGTGTGAAACTAATTTATATCTTGTTTATAACACTTATATTATTGCTAGGAAAAATA
Organism: Diarsia mendica; assembly: GCA_949316265.1. Classification (NCBI taxonomy): domain Eukaryota; kingdom Metazoa; phylum Arthropoda; class Insecta; order Lepidoptera; family Noctuidae; genus Diarsia; species Diarsia mendica. Next base: position 14,340,707 of record OX438909.1, on the reverse strand, counting down.
ATTTCTCGAGGTTTTGGAAAATAAAAAACAATAATATGTGATTTCAAATTGTTTTAATACCGTACTATGGTCGATATGGCCGGCACCATTATAAAAACGCATATAAATAAGACAAAATATAACTGACACTAATGTTAAAATAATCATAGTTACACACAATATGCTATTTTAAAAGTACTTAGCATACATGCAGTTGAAAGTCTTTCGACAACTGAGCCATGTGAGCAATTTTAACAAAAAAAACATGGACAACTAAAATATATATAAAAGGAACATTACAATTTGAATATTATTTACTTTTATTAGACATATAAAATTGTTATTATTTATCTTAATTAGTGACTACACATTCTGTTTAGACTTATTGTATATTTAATTTTGTTTTGATGTTGTTGCCAAAAACTCGCCAATGGTTTACAAAAATGTTTTTTTATTTTTTATAATACTGAAACACACAGTTATTGACGATACAAAATGGTTTAGAAAATATACAGTTCTAGGCTTATTTATACAGCTGATATAGAAAGCAAATTAAATGCAAAATTGTGCAATAAAATACTAGGTAATATATTTCGATAATAACTAACATATATTTTGCTAACATTAAAAACTTTATGACATTAAGAGAAGCTAAATAAAAAGCGAGATTATTGCCAAGAAACCAAGGATTTCGTGATATTGTTTAATACTTAAACATATTACTGTGACTCAGAAATGTATGCCAATTTCTTGAATTTATACAATTGAGAATGTTTAAACAAATTGAGTTTAAGATCAAGCAACAAAAGAGAGAGGGAAAAAATGCCATTAATGGATTACCATGTTTTGTTTAAATATTGTGGTCGAGCCACATGTTGAATCAGAGGTTAATTAGGTATCTATAGACAAGTTAAAGAAATAACTTGAATTTAAGTAATTACTTAGGCAACCATTTTTATGCAATAAATAGACAACGAAGTTAAAAATCGTCACAGACTGACTTTCTAACTTCAAGCAATAAGTAAATTACACATTAAAATCGTATCATAAATAATTACTTTTAGTCAAGTAATCATTTAATCACTTTGACACAAATGATGGGTGTTAATTTAAAAAAAAATAGTTATTATATATATATATATATAAGTATATTATATATATATAATGTTCACAGAACAGAACAGATTGTACGTAAAACAGTTTTATTACTCAACTGCGACGAAGCCTAAAAGGAGGGGTTATATATAATCAATCGAATTAGACCTACAGTTCTTTCTTATTGATTATCCAAACGTCAGCTTCCCAATCAAGCTTGAACCTAATGCTTTAGCGATAAAGTCAAATTGACAGATTGTTATAACTTGATTTGCTGGCGTCTGTACTTCTGCGTTTGCAACACTGACAAAATCAAAATAAACTTTAACTTCGTTACAGTAAGGTTGTTTTCGGGTTGCTTTTGCAGGTAAAAATATTCATAAAAGAACTGTATCCACATTGTGACTGCAATTTATTTTATAAAAGTTACATATAACCACATGTAATTATTAACTGTTACATACACTATATTGTTCACATATTTATCTATATAAATACAAAATATTACTTACGTAATAATTTTAATTGAAGTTTAGTAGCTAGTAGTATCCACTATTTCGTAACGAGATTATATAGCTAAAATCGTAACTCATCGCAACACTATTCTATTCTATTTTTGTTTGATGGCAATTAAAGCCGATGTCGACTATTCATCGCAACACTAAAATCGTCAAGATACAGTAGGTAGTGTCAGCAATGTGGCAGCTTTACTTTAGCTATAGCAATTTTTACTACCATAATAAGTATATGACAATATGCAGTAACTAATTTATCCTATAGGTACTTTTCATTTTTACATACGAATCCTGTTTCTTTTTCTTATTTTTAGTGTGAAGTGTATTTTTATTGCAATCCATAGTTCATTTAAGCTAGCCTTAGAGATTAGATTAGATTTAAACGATATAAATCTTAACTTTTATTACCAATCTTAGGTTTGACGAAAATCTTGAAAATGAACTGATGGATGTTTACTTTATAGAAGAACAAAACATGACTCAAAACTATTATAGAGAATTAGTAAACACATTTTATTTCAGAACTGAAAAATAAAACAAAATTCTCAATTCTGATGTTTTTTTTTTTTGTAATAATACAAAAAAAAAAACAGATGAAATGAAGCACTTTTAACATTATGAAAAACTCCAAAAACTAATTTAATAAAATGACAGAAAAAAAAACATTACCAGATAATTTACAATTTAGTTGCCAAGTCAAATCCACATAATAATATTTAAAATACAATGATAACTGAAGTTTACAAAACAATCGTTTCTCGACTTACTCCATATCACTAACCAACTGAATAGGAATCAAAATGAGCTCAGTAGTTTCCGAGATGACTAAAGCCATGCTATCTTACGAAGTTACATTATATCACAACTGTACACACACCGATTATTTTACTGTCACTTAATTCAGTCTTTACCGACATTTGACTTTGATTTAAATATCCTCAGACAAGTAAACATTATATATGTACTAAGGTTGGTACTAAGCCAATCGTAAAAAAATATCGGCTATTTAACGGTGAAAATGTACACACGGCGACTGATTTAAAACGATAACAATTGTAGTTCTTTTTAATTAATTCGTCAACCACAAATTTTTTTTGAAATGGAAGGCTGAATATTTGGCATAATGAATTGGCATATTTTCTACTAATACCTTAGTTCAGTTCACCAATGAATTATGTCAGAACCCGGGATTTATGTAAAATGGAAGCAAAAAAAAAACATTATATATTTTATGAAGGTTCTATTTTTCATAATTCTTCGAAAATAAACAAATAAGTAAGACGTTACAGATACATTTTAAAAACAAATTGTGAACTTGTGATCCTTACAAAGTTACAAAGCGTTAAGCTAAATGTGAGCTAAATATACAATTTATATACTACTATTTATATTTTAGTACAGTCACGACCAATAATATGTTTACACTTGAAAAGTTCAAACGCGAATTTCTCGTCAAATAACGATTGCTACTTTAATTTAAGAACTACTTTATAATAAAATGGGTTCTAAAATATTCGTTTCGTAATGTAAAATGAAAATGAAATCAATACTGTAGGCGAAAAGTGCTTCTAAACGTTGCTAAGTGTATACATATTAGTGTCGCTGACTGTACACGTTATTTTACTTATACAATGCGGCTTAGAATAAGAATATTATTCGTTATTATATAATACATAGTTTTGATATGAACATCAGATCACGGTAATAAAAGAAAGAGTTGCCATAGCGAAATATTATAACAAATTCGGCTGTTGTTTTTTTTTAAATGGTGATTCAGTTTATTTATTTTGTTTTATTGACAAATATATGGTTTATAAAGAGTGGTTAGTAAAAGTGAAGAAATTATCGCACAGGACAAGAGGGACACTTAAACAAATACTTATAATCTTGGCAGTTTCTTTTGCATTAGTTTATAATTTTGATAAATGAGCTATATCTCGAACCTAATATGGTTACCATCATCAGCCTATAATGTTCCCACTGCAGGGACTCAGGCCTCCTCTCTAGGAGAGGGATGGGCTATAATCTACCACGCGGGCCCAGTGTGGATTGGTAGTTGTCAAATGTCTTCGAATTTTTAAGACATGCCGGTTTCCTCACGATGTTTTCCTTCACCGTTTTGAGAGCAGCGGTGATGAAATAAATTACACAAAATAATGCGCCTGCCTGGGTTCGAGACCACGTAGTTACCTACCTTGATTAATAATGAAATAGGTACTTACTACATTTTCAATTATACAGTTTGTTATTATAATTGCAATTAATGGCATTCTTGTAGGCTTGACTAATGAATTTAAACAAATTTTACTTATAGAAAGACTTTTACGACTTAGAGAATGCAATACCGCTAGAAGGTAATCCTTTGCAGAGAAGTTAAATATTCTTCTCTGACTTTTTTGAGTTATACTCTGCGTTCTCATCTGCGAAACATTCACATTATTTCTCTGTTTCTTTCTTTTTCTCGTCGTAGAAATATTTTCATTTCATCCGACATTTTTTTCATGTGAATATTTTGCTCATGGTAAAACACAGTAAAAACCACACGACATCTTTAAAACTTCCTTTAAAGATTTTTTAGCGGAAATACAGATAAGAAAAAAACAATTAAATGCAGTGGAAGCACCTTAACCTAACAAAAACTGAGCTAACCTGCTGATGGGTTAACAGTCTGAACAGAAATATTTAGCACAAAGTTTCATGACAATAAACTGACTAAGTATAGAAGACGTTGCGTTGGAAGGCCTCCCGATATGTGGAATTGTGGACCGATGACCTGGTAAAGATTGCGGGGAACCACTAAATGCAAGACGCACGGGTCCCTTCCACACTTGGGGGGAGGCCTATGTCGTATATTTCGGCTGAAATAATGATGATGATACTTATACTCTACGTAAGCACAAGCATGCAAACCTGGCACTAGCCCTCATACCCTGCGCCGGCGCCGCTCGAGTGGGCGGGGCGGACACACGCGCGGGTGCGTGCGCTAGAAGGCGCGCGCGAGGTACACACGCCCGCACGCGTCGCGCTGTACCTCCGCGAACCCAAGCTTGCTGTAGAACTGGTGCAGGTAGTGGTCTGTTGCGTTTATGCAGGCGTGGACACCACTTGCACCTGCGAGGAAAAGAAAATTGAAATTCAATTTCGTTTATTTCGTGACATAGGTACTGCAATGTCAAATTATGTTGCTAGTAAAGTTAAAACTAGTAGTTTTGTATACGTGATTTAGGAAGTGACTTATACTATGAGGAAGTATATTTTTTTGCATATTTCTGAGGAAGCGGATCGCGACACGCCGCTAGCACGCAACACGTCAACAGCGCCGGGTGGGAACGTGTGAGGCTCACATAACTATGTACTCCAATGATGATGATACTAAAGTATTACACTTACCATGTGCTCTTAGCGCAGCTAGTACGCAAGTCAGCAGTCTGGCGGGCGCGAGCGGGTCGCGACACGCCGCTAGCACGCAACACGTCAACAGCGCCGGGTGGGAACGTGTGAGGCTCACATAACTATGTACTCCAATGATGATGATACTAAAGTATTACACTTACCATGTGCTCTTAGCGCAGCTAGTACGCAAGTCAGCAGTCTGGCGGGCGCGAGCGGGTCGCGACACGCCGCTAGCACGCAACACGTCAACAGCGCCGGGTGGGAACGTGTGAGGCTCACATAACTATGTACTCCAATGATGATGATACTAAAGTATTACACTTACCATGTGCTCTTAGCGCAGCTAGTACGCAAGTCAGCAGTCTGGCGGGCGCGAGCGGGTCGCGACACGCCGCTAGCACGCAACACGTCAACAGCGCCGGGTGGGAACGTGTGAGGCTCACATAACTATGTACTCCAATGATGATGATACTAAAGTATTACACTTACCATGTGCTCTTAGCGCAGCTAGTACGCAAGTCAGCAGTCTGGCGGGCGCGAGCGGGTCGCGACACGCCGCTAGCACGCAACACGTCAACAGCGCCGGGTGGGAACGTGTGAGGCTCACATAACTATGTACTCCAATGATGATGATACTAAAGTATTACACTTACCATGTGCTCTTAGCGCAGCTAGTACGCAAGTCAGCAGTCTGGCGGGCGCGAGCGGGTCGCGACACGCCGCTAGCACGCAACACGTCAACAGCGCCGGGTGGGAACGTGTGAGGCTCACATAACTATGTACTCCAATGATGATGATACTAAAGTATTACACTTACCATGTGCTCTTAGCGCAGCTAGTACGCAAGTCAGCAGTCTGGCGGGCGCGAGCGGGTCGCGACACGCCGCTAGCACGCAACACGTCAACAGCGCCGGGTGGGAACGTGTGAGGCTCACATAACTATGTACTCCAATGATGATGATACTAAAGTATTACACTTACCATGTGCTCTTAGCGCAGCTAGTACGCAAGTCAGCAGTCTGGCGGGCGCGAGCGGGTCGCGACACGCCGCTAGCACGCAACACGTCAACAGCGCCGGGTGGGAACGTGTGAGGCTCTCAGGAGCTCGTTCACATACGTTGAACTGATGGAAGTGGCGGACGCATTCCTGGGTATAAAATAAAATAAATACTTAGGCGTTTTAAAGGAAAAATAAAAACACCCCGAATTTTATACATTCTGTATAACATATACCCTGTATAACATACACTCTGTATAACATATAGCCTTTATCACATATACCCTGTATAACATACAGCTTGTATATATAAAAGGAGAACTGACTGGGTGACATATCAACGTACAGCCGAAACTACTGGGGCTAGGAATGTGAAATTTTGCACACGGCTTCCTATTATAATGTAGGGGAGCACTAAGAAGGGGTTTTTGGAAATTTAACCTTTAAGGGGGTGAAAAGAAAGTTTGTATGGAAAATCGTCACTTTTGTAGTTGAACCGACCATCCACGCGGGCGAAGCCGTGGGCAAAGTGCTAGTATAACATAAACTCTGTATAACATATATACCCTTTATCACATATACCCTGTATAACATACAGCTTGTATAACATAAACTCTGTATAACATAAACTATGTGTAACATATACTCTGTATAACATATACTCTGTATATCATAGACCCTTTATAACATATACCGTTTAAAACATTATACCCTGTATAACATACACTCTGTACAACATATACCCTTTATCACATATACCCTGTATATGTGATAAAGAAAAAAATAACATACAGCTTGCATAACATAAACTCTGTATAACATATTACTCTGTATAACATAGACCCTTTATAACATATACCCAGTTTAAAACATTATACCCTGTATAACATACAGCCTGTATAACAAAAACTCTGTATAACATATACCCTGTACAACATAGACTCCTTATAACATACACTGTAAAATTCAGTTCAAAGATTTGAACAATACATAATAACAAACAAACTAGCACGGCAAGTTAAATTAAAAGCTTGACGGCGCTTCAATATTAAAATGATTTTAAGTTAGATTTCATAGATGTCGCTGTTGGTTTAAGAGTGTCGTGAACATGACTTATCTATGTCTGCTACGTCACATCCGACCACACGACACTCTGACACAACACCGAGCGCTAGCGGGCGGTGGGGCGAGGATTGACTGGCAGTATGATTTGAGACTTTGTCGAGATCGCACGCCTAGGCGTGCTACGCGCTCGGTGGACTCGGTGGAGTGTCTTACTTGTGCTATGCCTATTTTGTTATTTTATTTTATAGGTAACTACTTGGAGATTATTTTAAAAGGAATAATGGTGATTTTGTGCTAGAGAACTAGTGTATCTATTTTGTTCGTCCGGCAATCCACGCCTACCCACAATAGTAGTTGAGATCATGAATTCAATAAATACCGCTGATGAGGGCCAAGTTCCTTCAAGCTACAAACCAAAAATGTGATTAATAAACATACCTTAGCAGCCTGACTGAGGTCTTCTCTCTCAGTCAGTTGTTCCGGGTACTTGGTGCACATTTCCGGTATCCACGCCACTTCCTGTCTCTTGTAGAACTCCTTGCTATTCAGTACTGCGCACGCATATCCTACTATTTCGGGCTTCATGCCTGTTGGGGGAAGGTTGATGTGTGTTTACTGTTTTTTTACATACAAGTGTCATACTGCCAGCTTAGTGGGTTGTACAGGTTGTAGTAGTTAACTCCGTACACCGATTTGTCGTGAATATTTGTAAGTTAAGACGGTATAGAGAAACACGCTCCACCAAGATGCACTAAGTTAAGTTTAGAGTAAGTTACAGTAATAGAGTGGAAGGCGATTATTTTTGTTGATGGCTACCGAGTTATTAGTTCACTATAATATAAATTCGTAAGTCATGTTGTTTTATTACGCTAAATTATGACGCGCATAGTAGGCCTAAAGTACGTTATCAAGTAAGTATAAAAATGTACGGCGATGAGTCCGTACATAGGTAATATAAAACAGCAGCAGCAGCTCAGTAGGTGTATGTTGATTTTACTATAATATTGAAAATGTGTCGGGCTGTTGATATAAGTTTAGCTAAAAAGTCAGCGTATCACACGACAGTAAAAATTATAAAGTAATCTATTTTTTTTAAATCACCGTTTAAAAAAAAAACTTTTTTCATGGTTTAAGAAAAGAACAGATCGCAGATTTAGATATGTATGTACCTATCTGAGGTACAGATCAGATCATTATAGTCCAAGATCCAAGAGCAATCAGACATAACTTATTTTCACACGGATGAAACCTGAAGTTTTCAGTAGCGTCTCGTGTGCCTTGAATACCTACGCGCTTTGTAGAACTTGCCGAGTGACACCTGGGCAGGTACCAGGTGAGAAAGGTGACTAAAAATAAGAACTATTTAACTTAAATTCACATGGCTGATTTTTATATATGTCATGTAGAATATTATTTTAAAGTAATATCATATAGTGTCAGACACTTTTGATGGACCAGAGTTTTTGTCAGACGCTTTTAAGCTTGGTTTTTGAAGCGCCTGACCGATATAGCATGGCAATATCCCGATCAATTAGCTTTAAGTATTAAATCATATATGGAGTTTAGTATTATTTAAAGCGTCTGTAAAGCAATACGGCCGACGGAAAGTGTCTGGGAGTATTTGCGACTTATTTTTAAGTATAATTCCTAAAATATACGTAAAAAACAGCTTGGAGAAAATACTTCACGTATTTTCTCCAAGCTGTTTTTTTACGTATATTTTCTACTCCCAGACACTTTCCGTCGGCCGTATTGCTTTACAGACGCTTTAAATAATACTAAACTCCATATGATTTAATACTTAAAGCTAATTGATCGGGATATTGCCATGCTATATCGGTCAGGCGCTTCAAAAACCAAGCTTAAAAGCGTCTGACAAAAACTCTGGTCCATCAAAAGTGTCTGACACTATATGATATTACTTTAAAATAATATTCTACATGACATATATAAAAATCAGCCATGTGAATTTAAGTTAAATAGTTCTTATTTTTAGTCACCTTTCTCACCTGGTACCTGCCCAGGTGTCACTCGGCAAGTTCCACAAAGCGCGTAGGTATTCAAGGCACACGAGACGCTACTGAAAACTGTAGGTTTCATCCGTGTGAAAATAAGTTATGTCTGATTGCTCTGGGATCTTACTCTATTACATTTTATCATCACATAAATAGATCATCATTCATCATCATCATTACATAAATAAATTTCATTTTAGAGTCGAGACCATAGGAACCACAAGTCTTACCGTTAACCCTCGGTTCGATGGTCCGTTTGTCATCGTCGTCCCCTGTCTGGTCCACCTCCTGAGGAATGAATTCTTCATCGTCTTCTATCACCATGCATAGTTCAGGAACTAGAGTCAGGAACGGTGCTACTAGTCTAGAACATTTTGGAAAATATTATTGTTGTTAATGGCTATAAGAGTAGAGGAAGTCCAAAGCAACGATAGATGGACTGTGTGAAGGATGATATGGCTAGAAAGGAGGTGTTTGATGAGATTACGAGTAATAGACAAGTATGGAAGAAGAAGACATGTGAGCCGAACAGGAGAATGATGATGAAGTCGTTGTTTCGTTGGAAAATGCTTTGTAGGACAGACAAAGGATGTTTTGTGTTTTCCTGCCACCCTGTACGCGAGCAATAATATGTTTACGCTTGGGAAAGTTCAAACACGATTTTTTTTTGTGTTGGATTGTCCATTTAACGAGGAAGGTATATTATGTGACGCAGGCAAAGTGGCGCAGGTCAGCTAGTTTAAAAAAAATTTAATTGGATCAAACGTGTATTATAATTATAGATTATAGACATTACATACCTATCAGCTGGTAATGTTTGTAGATCGCTAGGGAACAGATCGCTACAGTCAGAGCCGTCTCGACACGTTTTGTGACATATCGCGCATATCTGGAATAAAAACATATTATTAATTTTATAATTTTTTATCAATATCTGAGGAGGCTCTCGCTTGGCAGCTGGATCATTCAGAAAGTAATAACTTCTTGACACGGCGCGTATTGTTAGGAGATTCCTCTTTCAAGACTAGTCAAGAACTCAAGACCCGTGGCCACCGATGAGGTACATTTTTTTTATATTTATGAATGTTATTTTAATAAATACTAAAAAAAAGTGTAAAACAGAATAAAACGACTGTAGAAACGATGTATTATACTTACCGCTTCTTCATCAGCTATACTATAAGGTCGTATCGTGAGCGGCAATATCGTAGGAGGAGGTAATGTCCTCAGCGCATCGCTGGTACATTCTACTGGTAGTAATCTTCGTAAGTCTGCCGTGAGGCCTCCACGGAACACCCATGGTTCTTGACAACCGCTCTCGAAAGCCTCGCGCCAGCCTTTTGTGAACCCTGCAGGGAAATGTGGGTTTTAGCGACGAGTAAATAGGAGAAAATTGAGGCGAATTTGGGTTGACAATATTTTTGGCTATATGTGGACTCTTTTTGGCACTTCAAAATTGTGTAGTTGAACAATATACTGTATGACTTTGTATTAAATGTTATACCTACCTTTTTTAACCGACTTCCAAAAAGGAGGTTCTCAAATCGATTGGTTTTTTATGTTGGTTGTTTAGACAAGGATATTTTCCTAGTAATTTGTACATCAGGCTTAGTATTTTATTATTGCACCATACTTACATGTGTAACTTCCTGCTGTATTTGTTGCTATATTTTGAGGGTATTTTCCGAGTTCTGAAACAAATTGAATAGTATTAAGACTTTATGTATCTAGCGTTAGGGTAAAATCTTTCGACTTCGACTGTAAGTAATATTTATAACGATCTAACCTAACAGCGAGAAGGCTATATTCACACGGAGATAATAAGTAAGCTTATATTTTGTAACCCCCGACGCAAAAACGAGGGGGTGTTATAAGTTTGACGTATCTGTCTGTTTGTCTGTGTGTGTTGTGTCCCTCTGCGCCATCGTAGTTCCTGAACGTATAAACCGATTTTGATTTTTTATGTTTGAAAGGCGAGTTACTTTACAAGATTTTTTTCGTGCAGCTCCTGGTTCTGTTACACTAACATTACACTAACCTAGCCACCTCAGGAAGCCGTCCAGCAGCGCCAGCACAGCGCACAGCTCCCACACGTAGGGCTGCAGCTCGGCGTGCAGCTCCTGGTTCTGTTACACTAACATTACACTAACCTAGCCACCTCAGGAAGCCGTCCAGCAGCGCCAGCACAGCGCACAGCTCCCACACGTAGGGCTGCAGCTCGGCGTGCAGCTCCTGGTTCTGTTACACTAACATTACACTAACCTAGCCACCTCAGGAAGCCGTCCAGCAGCGCCAGCACAGCGCACAGCTCCCACACGTAGGGCTGCAGCTCGGCGTGCAGCTCCTGGTTCTGTTACACTAACATTACACTAACCTAGCCACCTCAGGAAGCCGTCCAGCAGCGCCAGCACAGCGCACAGCTCCCACACGTAGGGCTGCAGCTCGGCGTGCAGCTCCTGGTTCTGTTACACTAACATTACACTAACCTAGCCACCTCAGGAAGCCGTCCAGCAGCGCCAGCACAGCGCACAGCTCCCACACGTAGGGCTGCAGCTCGGCGTGCAGCTCCTGGTTCTGTTACACTAACATTACACTAACCTAGCCACCTCAGGAAGCCGTCCAGCAGCGCCAGCACAGCGCACAGCTCCCACACGTAGGGCTGCAGCTCGGCGTGCAGCTCCTGGTTCTGTTACACTAACATTACACTAACCTAGCCACCTCAGGAAGCCGTCCAGCAGCGCCAGCACAGCGCACAGCTCCCACACGTAGGGCTGCAGCTCGGCGTGCAGCTCCTGGTTCTGTTACACTAACATTACACTAACCTAGCCACCTCAGGAAGCCGTCCAGCAGCGCCAGCACAGCGCACAGCTCCCACACGTAGGGCTGCAGCTCGGCGTGCAGCTCCTGGTTCTGTTACACTAACATTACACTAACCTAGCCACCTCAGGAAGCCGTCCAGCAGCGACAGCACAGCGCACAGCTCCCACACGTAGGGCTGCAGCTCGGCGTGCAGCTCCTGGTTCTGTTACACTAACATTACACTAACCTAGCCACCTCAGGAAGCCGTCCAGCAGCGCCAGCACAGCGCACAGCTCCCACACGTAGGGCTGCAGCTCGGCGTGCAGCTCCTGGTTCTGTTACACTAACATTACACTAACCTAGCCACCTCAGGAAGCCGTCCAGCAGCGCCAGCACAGCGCACAGCTCCCACACGTAGGGCTGCAGCTCGGCGTGCAGCTCCTGGTTCTGTTACACTAACATTACACTAACCTAGCCACCTCAGGAAGCCGTCCAGCAGCGCCAGCACAGCGCACAGCTCCCACACGTAGGGCTGCAGCTCGGCGTGCAGCTCCTGGTTCTGTTACACTAACATTACACTAACCTAGCCACCTCAGGAAGCCGTCCAGCAGCGCCAGCACAGCGCACAGCTCCCACACGTAGGGCTGCAGCTCGGCGTGCAGCTCCTGGTTCTGTTACACTAACATTACACTAACCTAGCCACCTCAGGAAGCCGTCCAGCAGCGCCAGCACAGCGCACAGCTCCCACACGTAGGGCTGCAGCTCGGCGTGCAGCTCCTGGTTCTGTTACACTAACATTACACTAACCTAGCCACCTCAGGAAGCCGTCCAGCAGCGCCAGCACAGCGCACAGCTCCCACACGTAGGGCTGCAGCTCGGCGTGCAGCTCCTGGTTCTGTTACACTAACATTACACTAACCTAGCCACCTCAGGAAGCCGTCCAGCAGCGCCAGCACAGCGCACAGCTCCCACACGTAGGGCTGCAGCTCGGCGTGCAGCTCCTGGTTCTGTTACACTAACATTACACTAACCTAGCCACCTCAGGAAGCCGTCCAGCAGCGCCAGCACAGCGCACAGCTCCCACACGTAGGGCTGCAGCTCGGCGTGCAGCTCCTGGTTCTGTTACACTAACATTACACTAACCTAGCCACCTCAGGAAGCCGTCCAGCAGCGCCAGCACAGCGCACAGCTCCCACACGTAGGGCTGCAGCTCGGCGTGCAGCTCCTGGTTCTGTTACACTAACATTACACTAACCTAGCCACCTCAGGAAGCCGTCCAGCAGCGCCAGCACAGCGCACAGCTCCCACACGTAGGGCTGCAGCTCGGCGTGCAGCTCCTGGTTCTGTTACACTAACATTACACTAACCTAGCCACCTCAGGAAGCCGTCCAGCAGCGCCAGCACAGCGCACAGCTCCCACACGTAGGGCTGCAGCTCGGCGTGCAGCTCCTGGTTCTGTTACACTAACATTACACTAACCTAGCCACCTCAGGAAGCCGTCCAGCAGCGCCAGCACAGCGCACAGCTCCCACACGTAGGGCTGCAGCTCGGCGTGCAGCTCCTGGTTCTGTTACACTAACATTACACTAACCTAGCCACCTCAGGAAGCCGTCCAGCAGCGCCAGCACAGCGCACAGCTCCCACACGTAGGGCTGCAGCTCGGCGTGCAGCTCCTGGTTCTGTTACACTAACATTACACTAACCTAGCCACCTCAGGAAGCCGTCCAGCAGCGCCAGCACAGCGCACAGCTCCCACACGTAGGGCTGCAGCTCGGCGTGCAGCTCCTGGTTCTGTTACACTAACATTACACTAACCTAGCCACCTCAGGAAGCCGTCCAGCAGCGCCAGCACAGCGCACAGCTCCCACACGTAGGGCTGCAGCTCGGCGTGCAGCTCCTGGTTCTGTTACACTAACATTACACTAACCTAGCCACCTCAGGAAGCCGTCCAGCAGCGCCAGCACAGCGCACAGCTCCCACACGTAGGGCTGCAGCTCGGCGTGCAGCTCCTGGTTCTGTTACACTAACATTACACTAACCTAGCCACCTCAGGAAGCCGTCCAGCAGCGCCAGCACAGCGCACAGCTCCCACACGTAGGGCTGCAGCTCGGCGTGCAGCTCCTGGTTCTGTTACACTAACATTACACTAACCTAGCCACCTCAGGAAGCCGTCCAGCAGCGCCAGCACAGCGCACAGCTCCCACACGTAGGGCTGCAGCTCGGCGTGCAGCTCCTGGTTCTGTTACACTAACATTACACTAACCTAGCCACCTCAGGAAGCCGTCCAGCAGCGCCAGCACAGCGCACAGCTCCCACACGTAGGGCTGCAGCTCGGCGTGCAGCTCCTGGTTCTGTTACACTAACATTACACTAACCTAGCCACCTCAGGAAGCCGTCCAGCAGCGCCAGCACAGCGCACAGCTCCCACACGTAGGGCTGCAGCTCGGCGTGCAGCTCCTGGTTCTGTTACACTAACATTACACTAACCTAGCCACCTCAGGAAGCCGTCCAGCAGCGCCAGCACAGCGCACAGCTCCCACACGTAGGGCTGCAGCTCGGCGTGCAGCTCCTGGTTCTGTTACACTAACATTACACTAACCTAGCCACCTCAGGAAGCCGTCCAGCAGCGCCAGCACAGCGCACAGCTCCCACACGTAGGGCTGCAGCTCGGCGTGCAGCTCCTGGTTCTGTTACACTAACATTACACTAACCTAGCCACCTCAGGAAGCCGTCCAGCAGCGCCAGCACAGCGCACAGCTCCCACACGTAGGGCTGCAGCTCGGCGTGCAGCTCCTGGTTCTGTTACACTAACATTACACTAACCTAGCCACCTCAGGAAGCCGTCCAGCAGCGCCAGCACAGCGCACAGCTCCCACACGTAGGGCTGCAGCTCGGCGTGCAGCTCCTGGTTCTGTTACACTAACATTACACTAACCTAGCCACCTCAGGAAGCCGTCCAGCAGCGCCAGCACAGCGCACAGCTCCCACACGTAGGGCTGCAGCTCGGCGTGCAGCTCCTGGTTCTGTTACACTAACATTACACTAACCTAGCCACCTCAGGAAGCCGTCCAGCAGCGCCAGCACAGCGCACAGCTCCCACACGTAGGGCTGCAGCTCGGCGTGCAGCTCCTGGTTCTGTTACACTAACATTACACTAACCTAGCCACCTCAGGAAGCCGTCCAGCAGCGCCAGCACAGCGCACAGCTCCCACACGTAGGGCTGCAGCTCGGCGTGCAGCTCCTGGTTCTGTTACACTAACATTACACTAACCTAGCCACCTCAGGAAGCCGTCCAGCAGCGCCAGCACAGCGCACAGCTCCCACACGTAGGGCTGCAGCTCGGCGTGCAGCTCCTGGTTCTGTTACACTAACATTACACTAACCTAGCCACCTCAGGAAGCCGTCCAGCAGCGCCAGCACAGCGCACAGCTCCCACACGTAGGGCTGCAGCTCGGCGTGCAGCTCCTGGTTCTGTTACACTAACATTACACTAACCTAGCCACCTCAGGAAGCCGTCCAGCAGCGCCAGCACAGCGCACAGCTCCCACACGTAGGGCTGCAGCTCGGCGTGCAGCTCCTGGTTCTGTTACACTAACATTACACTAACCTAGCCACCTCAGGAAGCCGTCCAGCAGCGCCAGCACAGCGCACAGCTCCCACACGTAGGGCTGCAGCTCGGCGTGCAGCTCCTGGTTCTGTTACACTAACATTACACTAACCTAGCCACCTCAGGAAGCCGTCCAGCAGCGCCAGCACAGCGCACAGCTCCCACACGTAGGGCTGCAGCTCGGCGTGCAGCTCCTGGTTCTGTTACACTAACATTACACTAACCTAGCCACCTCAGGAAGCCGTCCAGCAGCGCCAGCACAGCGCACAGCTCCCACACGTAGGGCTGCAGCTCGGCGTGCAGCTCCTGGTTCTGTTACACTAACATTACACTAACCTAGCCACCTCAGGAAGCCGTCCAGCAGCGCCAGCACAGCGCACAGCTCCCACACGTAGGGCTGCAGCTCGGCGTGCAGCTCCTGGTTCTGTTACACTAACATTACACTAACCTAGCCACCTCAGGAAGCCGTCCAGCAGCGCCAGCACAGCGCACAGCTCCCACACGTAGGGCTGCAGCTCGGCGTGCAGCTCCTGGTTCTGTTACACTAACATTACACTAACCTAGCCACCTCAGGAAGCCGTCCAGCAGCGCCAGCACAGCGCACAGCTCCCACACGTAGGGCTGCAGCTCGGCGTGCAGCTCCTGGTTCTGTTACACTAACATTACACTAACCTAGCCACCTCAGGAAGCCGTCCAGCAGCGCCAGCACAGCGCACAGCTCCCACACGTAGGGCTGCAGCTCGGCGTGCAGCTCCTGGTTCTGTTACACTAACATTACACTAACCTAGCCACCTCAGGAAGCCGTCCAGCAGCGCCAGCACAGCGCACAGCTCCCACACGTAGGGCTGCAGCTCGGCGTGCAGCTCCTGGTTCTGTTACACTAACATTACACTAACCTAGCCACCTCAGGAAGCCGTCCAGCAGCGCCAGCACAGCGCACAGCTCCCACACGTAGGGCTGCAGCTCGGCGTGCAGCTCCTGGTTCTGTTACACTAACATTACACTAACCTAGCCACCTCAGGAAGCCGTCCAGCAGCGCCAGCACAGCGCACAGCTCCCACACGTAGGGCTGCAGCTCGGCGTGCAGCTCCTGGTTCTGTTACACTAACATTACACTAACCTAGCCACCTCAGGAAGCCGTCCAGCAGCGCCAGCACAGCGCACAGCTCCCACACGTAGGGCTGCAGCTCGGCGTGCAGCTCCTGGTTCTGTTACACTAACATTACACTAACCTAGCCACCTCAGGAAGCCGTCCAGCAGCGCCAGCACAGCGCACAGCTCCCACACGTAGGGCTGCAGCTCGGCGTGCAGCTCCTGGTTCTGTTACACTAACATTACACTAACCTAGCCACCTCAGGAAGCCGTCCAGCAGCGCCAGCACAGCGCACAGCTCCCACACGTAGGGCTGCAGCTCGGCGTGCAGCTCCTGGTTCTGTTACACTAACATTACACTAACCTAGCCACCTCAGGAAGCCGTCCAGCAGCGCCAGCACAGCGCACAGCTCCCACACGTAGGGCTGCAGCTCGGCGTGCAGCTCCTGGTTCTGTTACACTAACATTACACTAACCTAGCCACCTCAGGAAGCCGTCCAGCAGCGCCAGCACAGCGCACAGCTCCCACACGTAGGGCTGCAGCTCGGCGTGCAGCTCCTGGTTCTGTTACACTAACATTACACTAACCTAGCCACCTCAGGAAGCCGTCCAGCAGCGCCAGCACAGCGCACAGCTCCCACACGTAGGGCTGCAGCTCGGCGTGCAGCTCCTGGTTCTGTTACACTAACATTACACTAACCTAGCCACCTCAGGAAGCCGTCCAGCAGCGCCAGCACAGCGCACAGCTCCCACACGTAGGGCTGCAGCTCGGCGTGCAGCTCCTGGTTCTGTTACACTAACATTACACTAACCTAGCCACCTCAGGAAGCCGTCCAGCAGCGCCAGCACAGCGCACAGCTCCCACACGTAGGGCTGCAGCTCGGCGTGCAGCTCCTGGTTCTGTTACACTAACATTACACTAACCTAGCCACCTCAGGAAGCCGTCCAGCAGCGCCAGCACAGCGCACAGCTCCCACACGTAGGGCTGCAGCTCGGCGTGCAGCTCCTGGTTCTGTTACACTAACATTACACTAACCTAGCCACCTCAGGAAGCCGTCCAGCAGCGCCAGCACAGCGCACAGCTCCCACACGTAGGGCTGCAGCTCGGCGTGCAGCTCCTGGTTCTGTTACACTAACATTACACTAACCTAGCCACCTCAGGAAGCCGTCCAGCAGCGCCAGCACAGCGCACAGCTCCCACACGTAGGGCTGCAGCTCGGCGTGCAGCTCCTGGTTCTGTTACACTAACATTACACTAACCTAGCCACCTCAGGAAGCCGTCCAGCAGCGCCAGCACAGCGCACAGCTCCCACACGTAGGGCTGCAGCTCGGCGTGCAGCTCCTGGTTCTGTTACACTAACATTACACTAACCTAGCCACCTCAGGAAGCCGTCCAGCAGCGCCAGCACAGCGCACAGCTCCCACACGTAGGGCTGCAGCTCGGCGTGCAGCTCCTGGTTCTGTTACACTAACATTACACTAACCTAGCCACCTCAGGAAGCCGTCCAGCAGCGCCAGCACAGCGCACAGCTCCCACACGTAGGGCTGCAGCTCGGCGTGCAGCTCCTGGTTCTGTTACACTAACATTACACTAACCTAGCCACCTCAGGAAGCCGTCCAGCAGCGCCAGCACAGCGCACAGCTCCCACACGTAGGGCTGCAGCTCGGCGTGCAGCTCCTGGTTCTGTTACACTAACATTACACTAACCTAGCCACCTCAGGAAGCCGTCCAGCAGCGCCAGCACAGCGCACAGCTCCCACACGTAGGGCTGCAGCTCGGCGTGCAGCTCCTGGTTCTGTTACACTAACATTACACTAACCTAGCCACCTCAGGAAGCCGTCCAGCAGCGCCAGCACAGCGCACAGCTCCCACACGTAGGGCTGCAGCTCGGCGTGCAGCTCCTGGTTCTGTTACACTAACATTACACTAACCTAGCCACCTCAGGAAGCCGTCCAGCAGCGCCAGCACAGCGCACAGCTCCCACACGTAGGGCTGCAGCTCGGCGTGCAGCTCCTGGTTCTGTTACACTAACATTACACTAACCTAGCCACCTCAGGAAGCCGTCCAGCAGCGCCAGCACAGCGCACAGCTCCCACACGTAGGGCTGCAGCTCGGCGTGCAGCTCCTGGTTCTGTTACACTAACATTACACTAACCTAGCCACCTCAGGAAGCCGTCCAGCAGCGCCAGCACAGCGCACAGCTCCCACACGTAGGGCTGCAGCTCGGCGTGCAGCTCCTGGTTCTGTTACACTAACATTACACTAACCTAGCCACCTCAGGAAGCCGTCCAGCAGCGCCAGCACAGCGCACAGCTCCCACACGTAGGGCTGCAGCTCGGCGTGCAGCTCCTGGTTCTGTTACACTAACATTACACTAACCTAGCCACCTCAGGAAGCCGTCCAGCAGCGCCAGCACAGCGCACAGCTCCCACACGTAGGGCTGCAGCTCGGCGTGCAGCTCCTGGTTCTGTTACACTAACATTACACTAACCTAGCCACCTCAGGAAGCCGTCCAGCAGCGCCAGCACAGCGCACAGCTCCCACACGTAGGGCTGCAGCTCGGCGTGCAGCTCCTGGTTCTGTTACACTAACATTACACTAACCTAGCCACCTCAGGAAGCCGTCCAGCAGCGCCAGCACAGCGCACAGCTCCCACACGTAGGGCTGCAGCTCGGCGTGCAGCTCCTGGTTCTGTTACACTAACATTACACTAACCTAGCCACCTCAGGAAGCCGTCCAGCAGCGCCAGCACAGCGCACAGCTCCCACACGTAGGGCTGCAGCTCGGCGTGCAGCTCCTGATTCTGTTACACTAACATTACACTAACCTAGCCACCTCAGGAAGCCGTCCAGCAGCGCCAGCACAGCGCACAGCTCCCACACGTAGGGCTGCAGCTCGGCGTGCAGCTCCTGGTTCTGTTACACTAACATTACACTAACCTAGCCACCTCAGGAAGCCGTCCAGCAGCGCCAGCACAGCGCACAGCTCCCACACGTAGGGCTGCAGCTCGGCGTGCAGCTCCTGGTTCTGTTACACTAACATTACACTAACCTAGCCACCTCAGGAAGCCGTCCAGCAGCGCCAGCACAGCGCACAGCTCCCACACGTAGGGCTGCAGCTCGGCGTGCAGCTCCTGGTTCTGTTACACTAACATTACACTAACCTAGCCACCTCAGGAAGCCGTCCAGCAGCGCCAGCACAGCGCACAGCTCCCACACGTAGGGCTGCAGCTCGGCGTGCAGCTCCTGGTTCTGTTACACTAACATTACACTAACCTAGCCACCTCAGGAAGCCGTCCAGCAGCGCCAGCACAGCGCACAGCTCCCACACGTAGGGCTGCAGCTCGGCGTGCAGCTCCTGGTTCTGTTACACTAACATTACACTAACCTAGCCACCTCAGGAAGCCGTCCAGCAGCGCCAGCACAGCGCACAGCTCCCACACGTAGGGCTGCAGCTCGGCGTGCAGCTCCTGGTTCTGTTACACTAACATTACACTAACCTAGCCACCTCAGGAAGCCGTCCAGCAGCGCCAGCACAGCGCACAGCTCCCACACGTAGGGCTGCAGCTCGGCGTGCAGCTCCTGGTTCTGTTACACTAACATTACACTAACCTAGCCACCTCAGGAAGCCGTCCAGCAGCGCCAGCACAGCGCACAGCTCCCACACGTAGGGCTGCAGCTCGGCGTGCAGCTCCTGGTTCTGTTACACTAACATTACACTAACCTAGCCACCTCAGGAAGCCGTCCAGCAGCGCCAGCACAGCGCACAGCTCCCACACGTAGGGCTGCAGCTCGGCGTGCAGCTCCTGGTTCTGTTACACTAACATTACACTAACCTAGCCACCTCAGGAAGCCGTCCAGCAGCGCCAGCACAGCGCACA
Organism: Diarsia mendica; assembly: GCA_949316265.1. Classification (NCBI taxonomy): domain Eukaryota; kingdom Metazoa; phylum Arthropoda; class Insecta; order Lepidoptera; family Noctuidae; genus Diarsia; species Diarsia mendica. Next base: position 14,320,269 of record OX438909.1, on the reverse strand, counting down.
GCTCCCACACGTAGGGCTGCAGCTCGGCGTGCAGCTCCTGGTTCTGTTACACTAACATTACACTAACCTAGCCACCTCAGGAAGCCGTCCAGCAGCGCCAGCACAGCGCACAGCTCCCACACGTAGGGCTGCAGCTCGGCGTGCAGCTCCTGGTTCTGTTACACTAACATTACACTAACCTAGCCACCTCAGGAAGCCGTCCAGCAGCGCCAGCACAGCGCACAGCTCCCACACGTAGGGCTGCAGCTCGGCGTGCAGCTCCTGGTTCTGTTACACTAACATTACACTAACCTAGCCACCTCAGGAAGCCGTCCAGCAGCGCCAGCACAGCGCACAGCTCCCACACGTAGGGCTGCAGCTCGGCGTGCAGCTCCTGGTTCTGTGCCGCAGCCAGGCGTCGCGCCAGGCGTCGAGTGCGACACATCCACCATGCGAACCGACTGCGACGGCGACGCCATTCACTAGTCTGCGGGGAAAAGGGCACTTTAAAACTCATACTGCACCGGTTCATCGAGTCATCGTCAACCAGATGTCTACCAAACACAAGCATCTGGTCAGCATCACCAGGTAAGGATGCCTGTTCGCGCAGCGCATATAGCCGGGACGCGACTATTGTTTACCAGCCGGTCAGATTGAACAAGGATATTCCTACGAAGTTACATGCTGCAACGCACACTTATAAGCATCGTAGCGACCACATCAAGATCAGCTACCAAAGAAGAGATGACCATACACACCTCAGGTTTGTTCCCTCTCGGCAGTAGGCTGGCTGCATGCGTGGTGAGCCAGTTGAAGTCGTGCAGTAGACGAAGACCACGCGATCCGTGCTCAAACGGCAGGTAGAACAGATCGCATAGTAGGAGTAGATCGTCGGCTACGAGCGCGTTCGGGTCTATTGAGGGGTCTTCGGTTTCCACTGGCCTGGGAAAAATAAGTTTTTAAAATGGAGGAACAAATCTTAGAAATTAATTTTGACCGACTTCCCGGTTTCGAATTGAGCTGAAATTTGGCATACATGGTTGGTTTGAATGACAATGCATGGTTAGTTAAGTGACTTCATTGCTTCATTCTAAATCCAATATGGCGGATTACCAAAGATGGTGAACTAGTTACTTTTTATGCATTGCCAAGATATGGGTATCAAATGAAAGGGTTTGCTGAGACGAATATGTATATAAATAAAAAAAAATAAAAAAAATAGTGACAGTTGAAGTATTTATAATTTCAACAAATTCAGGATAAATCATTTTACTTACTCGTCGACTGGATCTGTGGGTTCCGCAGGTTCTACCATCATGTCAGTGCTCAGTGGACTGTTACTTGGCTCTACTTGCATTGACCCGTTCTGGAAAAATTACTCGCTTTTTTTAACCGACTTCTAAAAAAAGAAGGAGGTTCTCAATTCGGACGTTTTTTTTATGTTTGTTCGGGCATAACTCCGTCACTTGCTAACCGCGTCACTCTTTTTTTGTTGGAAAGGGTATACTTCCCAGGTGGTCCCATAATCATCAAGTCAGGATCTGATGGTGGGATCCTGGCGAAATAGAGAAAACTCTTCCAATTTTATAAGCACACTTGAAGTGATTTTTTGGAAGAGTACTTTCTCGGAGTGAACCCACTTCAACTTGGTGAAGATCTGATGAAGAACTTCGGAGATAGGTAACTCTTCAATAAATGTTAGTAAATGAACTGGGATTGCTGGAATCTCATGTCTGTCTATTATTTACACCAGTTTATAACATAACATCACGCCGATACGCTGTGAAGGGGTAAGCACATGTGAACCACTAAAAAGTGAAAAATAAAAACTTTTTAACAAAAAATAAAACCGACTTAAATGCTAGGCTCCATCGCAAAAATACCAAACTGCTAAAAATAAATATAAAAACTGTTTAACAAAAAATAAAACCGAATTAAACAAAAAATAAAACACAAAAAAGTTTTTAGGTTTTATTTTTTGTTAAACAGTTTTTATATTTATTTTTAGCGGTTTGGTATTTTTAGCGGTTTGGTGTTTTTGCGATGGAGCCTAGCATTTTAAATTTTTTAAACATCAAAGTCACCGTTCGAATACGCAACACCACAATACGTTCCAAGACTGGCATCACCGACATTGGCGATAAGTCTGCGAGGTTAAAATGGGACTGAATATAAAATATTGAATACATGGTTTTTGTTTTATCAAATTAATAAAAATTACGAAGATAAAACGCGTCATAGACCATGAGGGGGCTTGTGACCTCACTACATGGTAAAAAAATGTACTGCAATGTGACGTCACACGAGTTTTCGAAGCACTGTATTGTATTCATTTTTGTTTACGTGAAAAAAGAAAAAATATGTGTCCAATATTTTTTAGAAATCTATCTCTCTAATTAGACTTTTTTTGTCAACTGCCCTATTCTGCCTGGTTGATGACACTGGCCCTTACACAGGGCTTAAGCATAACTGGGCCCCGAGTCTGCTATTCAATAGTGTCAGAATGGTCGATCATTGATCTCATAATGGTTGATTGACGACAAGCCAAAAAGTAGCTTAAGTCGACAGGCATAAGGTACTTTTTGGCTTGTCATAAATCAACCATTATGAGATCAATGATCGACCATTCTGACACTATTGAATAGCAGACTCGGGGCCCTGGTAAGATGTGTCTGTACTACTCAAGGGTACACCTCTGCTTAACGGATTACATCCATGATGTTATGGCACTCACCTCGCTCATCCCATCATTCATGACAACATCAGGATCAGTAGCAGCAGTAGAAGGTGGGTCCACATCCAAGGGTTCCCCGCTGACTTCGGAAACAGACGGCCGGCTAGGACTTAGCGTTTGTGGCGTGTCTGGATCAGAGAAAATGTAGACTTTTATTTTATTTTATTGAGCTGTTCTATTACTGTTTGATTTGGCACAATCAAAGCATCGTTTCAGCCAAAAGACGTCCACTGCTGGACATAGGCCTCCCCCAGGCATTTTTGGGGGGGTTTGCCATAATCGCCACGCTTGGCAGGCGGGTTGGCGATCGCAGTATGGTTGTTACAAAGGCACAGAGAACGCTGCTGCCCATTCTCTGGTAAGTTCCTTAGTCGCCTCTTACGACACCCACGGGAAGATATGGGATGGTGCTATTCTTTACGTCCGACACCATACGGAACTACAATCAAAGCATAGAACATAAATAAAACGTAGGAGAACTAAGAAAGGATGAATGGGATTAAAAAGAAAGAAAACATAATATTTATTTGGCACATGCCATGCACACCACAAACAGTAAATTAAAAACAATTTGACATTAACGGGTTTTATTTAGAACGGTTTCAGACTAGCGTAATTTATTTAGCTTATGCACGTACACGCGCGCCAACTTATGCGCTTCAATAGAAAAATTTAACGCACGCGCTCGTCCACGCACGAGCGCGTTCGCGTGGAATTATATCTCACGCTCAAACTTATAGGCGTGTCAACGCACGTACGGGTCACGCGTGAAACGAAAGGCACGAGTATACACGCGTTCACGCGCCGACCTTTGCGTAAGCGTAAATAAAGAAAACGAATTATCTCAGAATATGAGATCGATTTTTAGTCCCTGTTAAGCCCTATTTATTTATTTCAGAAAAAACATGGAAAATATGTAAAACTTAAAATTTTATAAATGTGTGGAATCCCAACAGAATGTGCCACATCTTTTGACTTGCTCGTCGTGCACAAATTACTGCACGTTCAAGGACTTAGACGAAGCAAATGACGGTCGAAATGACGAAAAAATATATTGAAAGGTAAATTGCAACCATTAAATACATATTATAGAAATAGTTCGAGCCGTTTTCAAAACCGTGATATGTAAAAAACATTTCTCATTTTATAGTACAGACAGACATAGAAAAGCACTAATAAATAAAACCAAAAGCAACTCACCACCAACACTCATATCTCCATTTCCATTCCTCTGCTGCTCTTCCACGGCTGACTCCACATCATCCACAATGATCTGATCACTGTATTCTCCCTCCTCTTTATCCTTCTTCATTTCGAACCCCCCACCTATCATCCCCCCTACTTCATGATTAACCTTATTCACACTGCCTTCTAAGGCTTTCAATGCTAAGATGGGGACGGGGAGGGTTGAAACGGGGATCTCAGTGGGCAGGGACATGTTGGATGAGGCAATGGGAATGATGGGGTTCGGGATAGACTCGTTTAGGATCACTGTGGTGGGGGAGACTAGGGAATTCATGACTGGGTTCGGTACGGGGTTGAATGTTTCGATTGGTGATACCTGTGGACAAAAGTGGATGTTGTAACCTCTTATTATTTTTTGCTTGTTAGAATCTGATGTATCATTTTGATAGGCTCCAAAACGACTCTAGCGCCTTATCCCTTGATTTTTTTGACTATATTTCCTGTATCTATAAATTCCGTTTCCGCTGTCTGCCACCACTTTGAAGCAAAATCCTGGGGATGGGGTGACTATGCCACTTTAGTTCTCTGCCGTTTGCAGTGCTAAGGCTAAGGTATGTGTTCCAGCAGTGGGAACATTATAGGCTGATTATATGCTGGCTGGCTATACTATAGCTGCGACGTATTCACAGTAGGGATGGCGGGCGCCATGTCTGCGGTACTCGTGGTGGAAGTGTTGCACGTGGCCGTCATTGTATTGGTATCTCTATCAACTTACCCTCGTAGACAGTATAGGCCGGTCATTAGTACCAGAGGAGCATGCATCAGCCAGGGCTTGCAGCTGCGACGTGTTCACAGTAGGGATGGCGGGCGCCATGTCTGCGGTACTCGTGGTGGAAGTGTTGCACGTGGCCGTCATTGTATTGGTATCTCTATCAACTTACCCTCGTAGACAGTATAGGCCGGTCATTAGTACCAGAGGAGCATGCATCAGCCAGGGCTTGCAGCTGCGACGTGTTCACAGTAGGGATGGCGGGCGCCATGTCTGCGGTACTCGTGGTGGAAGTGTTGCACGTGGCCGTCATTGTATTGGTATCTCTATCAACTTACCCTCGTAGACAGTATAGGCCGGTCATTAGTACCAGAGGAGCATGCATCAGCCAGGGCTTGCAGCTGCGACGTGTTCACAGTAGGGATGGCGGGCGCCATGTCTGCGGTACTCGTGGTGGAAGTGTTGCACGTGGCCGTCATTGTATTGGTATCTCTATCAACTTACCCTCGTAGACAGTATAGGCCGGTCATTAGTACCAGAGGAGCATGCATCAGCCAGGGCTTGCAGCTGCGACGTGTTCACAGTAGGGATGGCGGGCGCCATGTCTGCGGTACTCGTGGTGGAAGTGTTGCACGTGGCCGTCATTGTATTGGTATCTCTATCAACTTACCCTCGTAGACAGTATAGGCCGGTCATTAGTACCAGAGGAGCATGCATCAGCCAGGGCTTGCAGCTGCGACGTGTTCACAGTAGGGATGGCGGGCGCCATGTCTGCGGTACTCGTGGTGGAAGTGTTGCACGTGGCCGTCATTGTATTGGTATCTCTATCAACTTACCCTCGTAGACAGTATAGGCCGGTCATTAGTACCAGAGGAGCATGCATCAGCCAGGGCTTGCAGCTGCGACGTGTTCACAGTAGGGATGGCGGGCGCCATGTCTGCGGTACTCGTGGTGGAAGTGTTGCACGTGGCCGTCATTGTATTGGTATCTCTATCAACTTACCCTCGTAGACAGTATAGGCCGGTCATTAGTACCAGAGGAGCATGCATCAGCCAGGGCTTGCAGCTGCGACGTGTTCACAGTAGGGATGGCGGGCGCCATGTCTGCGGTACTCGTGGTGGAAGTGTTGCACGTGGCCGTCATTGTATTGGTATCTCTATCAACTTACCCTCGTAGACAGTATAGGCCGGTCATTAGTACCAGAGGAGCATGCATCAGCCAGGGCTTGCAGCTGCGACGTGTTCACAGTAGGGATGGCGGGCGCCATGTCTGCGGTACTCGTGGTGGAAGTGTTGCACGTGGCCGTCATTGTATTGGTATCTCTATCAACTTACCCTCGTAGACAGTATAGGCCGGTCATTAGTACCAGAGGAGCATGCATCAGCCAGGGCTTGCAGCTGCGACGTGTTCACAGTAGGGATGGCGGGCGCCATGTCTGCGGTACTCGTGGTGGAAGTGTTGCACGTGGCCGTCATTGTATTGGTATCTCTATCAACTTACCCTCGTAGACAGTATAGGCCGGTCATTAGTACCAGAGGAGCATGCATCAGCCAGGGCTTGCAGCTGCGACGTGTTCACAGTAGGGATGGCGGGCGCCATGTCTGCGGTACTCGTGGTGGAAGTGTTGCACGTGGCCGTCATTGTATTGGTATCTCTATCAACTTACCCTCGTAGACAGTATAGGCCGGTCATTAGTACCAGAGGAGCATGCATCAGCCAGGGCTTGCAGCTGCGACGTGTTCACAGTAGGGATGGCGGGCGCCATGTCTGCGGTACTCGTGGTGGAAGTGTTGCACGTGGCCGTCATTGTATTGGTATCTCTATCAACTTACCCTCGTAGACAGTATAGGCCGGTCATTAGTACCAGAGGAGCATGCATCAGCCAGGGCTTGCAGCTGCGACGTGTTCACAGTAGGGATGGCGGGCGCCATGTCTGCGGTACTCGTGGTGGAAGTGTTGCACGTGGCCGTCATTGTATTGGTATCTCTATCAACTTACCCTCGTAGACAGTATAGGCCGGTCATTAGTACCAGAGGAGCATGCATCAGCCAGGGCTTGCAGCTGCGACGTGTTCACAGTAGGGATGGCGGGCGCCATGTCTGCGGTACTCGTGGTGGAAGTGTTGCACGTGGCCGTCATTGTATTGGTATCTCTATCAACTTACCCTCGTAGACAGTATAGGCCGGTCATTAGTACCAGAGGAGCATGCATCAGCCAGGGCTTGCAGCTGCGACGTGTTCACAGTAGGGATGGCGGGCGCCATGTCTGCGGTACTCGTGGTGGAAGTGTTGCACGTGGCCGTCATTAGGGTCATGCAGGTGTTCACTGATGGCAGGATCGGGATTATTGGTACTGGTGGTACTGTAACAAAAGATATGATTAGATTAACACACACACACATGTGTCACATAAAATTTTATTGCAAAAACTTTATGGATCGGGTATTAGGGGACAAGCTTTTAATTGGTTTAAATCATATTTACAGGATAGATTGCAATTTGTAGAAATAGAATACTTTGATGGTACCAATCAGGAAATGTGCAGCATACAGTCAGGCATTGCTACTACTAATTGTTCAATACCCCAAGGAAGTGTCTTGGGATGTACCCTATTCATAGTATACGTAAATGACTTGCCAAAAAAGATAAGCTCGACGTGTATTTTGTTCGCTGATGATGTTTCCCTCTTATTTAAAACACCAGCAAATGTCGACCATTTAACTATCTTAAAAACATTCACAGAAACTGAGCAATGGTTAAACGATCATAACTTAGAAATAAATCTGTCTAAAACAAAGTTATGTCAATTCAGAACTCACCAAAGAACCCCAATAAATCTAGACATATTAAAGCAAAAAATTAAATTAGAAGAAATAAATGAATTTACACTTTTAGGCCTAACGTTAGACACAAACCTAAATTGGAAAAAGCATATAGAAAAAACACGAGCAAAATTGTCCCAATTTATTTACGCACTAGGCATATTAAAACGAAACACAGACTATAACACCGCACTTTCTGCCTATTATGCGTACGCCTACTCCTGGTTTAATTATGGTATCATTCTGTGGGGAGACAGTACAGACTTCTTGGACCTCTTTATCCAGCAAAAGAAATGCATCAGAATTCTAATGAATATCGATCAGCGAGTGAGTTGTAGACCATACTTTATCAAACAGAAAATTCTCACACTACCAGCAATATATATACTGCAAAGTTGTTTATTCGTTAGGAAAAATAGACACCTCTTCAAATCAAATATCGAAATTAATGAAAACTATAACCGACGGAACAAGAATAGACTAATACTACCCATTACTAACCTAAAAGTTATTGGTAAAAGTCCGTATTCAAGACTAGCTACCATATTCAATAAGCTACCGGAAAGTCTAAAATCCATACCAAATGACCAAACTTTCGCGAAAGAGTTGAAGTCTCTGTTAATAAAGAAAGGCTACTATACCGTTGAGGAATTTAAAGTTGACAAATTATGAATCGATTGACCCTGTAATAATATAACAATATAACCAACCTGACATAAATATTAACTAATAAAAATTGACTACAGATAGCTAACAGAAAATAAAATTGTAATAAATTGTTCCATAAATTCAATTTCCAATCAATTTCCCAATCTAATTTTTTCTTTCTTTATTAATGTTTAGTGTAATAAGTTAATGACGTAATAAATTGTAAAAATAATAATAACGTAACGACGTACGACGTACGTAACGTATTGTAATTGTTGTGTGTCGTGTTGTTGGTAAGAATTGTTAATTTATGTGATTTGATAATAAAATTGTAAATCTAAAATCTTAGTACTGACTAACTAATAAATGACGAGGTACAGATACCTCTAATAGACAAAAGATGCAATAAATTCATTAAATTCAATTTCCATCAATTTAATATTTTTTAGAATTTTCATACTTGCTTTCTTTATTAATGTTTAGTGTTATAACTAATGAAGAGTAATAATTAATGAGATACAATTTATTTTTGATTAATGTTATATTATGTAATTTAATAATCTTATATGTAACAATTTGCAGTGCCCTTACAGGGTGCATGTTAATACTGTGTCATGAAATTTTAATGCATGCCTACCTAACCAGTGTTGTACATGTAAGCAAATAAATAAATAAATAAATTATTAGGAATTCCAGCAAAGTATTAATACGCACTTGTAGTATGTTTCATGTTCACAAACAAAAAAAGAGAACAATACTATGAAAATAGTGTGGGGCCTAGAAGAGTGCCTTGTGGAACTCCTGAGTCAGAATAACTCGATTTAAACTCAACTTCTCCATTACAGTAAAAGGACATTTAACAACATTTGAAAAGGAATATCTATTGTTATTACTTCTTTGAATGTATTAAACACAAATCTTTCCTCCTAATATTATTATTAGTTTAGATGATTTACCTTATCAAAGGCTTATCTAAAGTCAAGTCAATTACTTACCTATGATTGTAGCTTGCGGCTTGATCACAGGACCTTGAGGACTCTTGGGGATGGAAAACTCTGGTAACCATTCGTTTATCGCTTGTCTGCAAAAGAATAATAGAAATATTAAAAGGTAGAACTATTCATATACCTCGCTTTGTAGCTTGGCGTTTATTAAAAAAATATACATACATTTCTGTCAGAAATATATAACCAGTTCGAAAATAACCTCAGCTTCAGTAGTCGGTGACTTATTTGGTTTAGTTTGGTTTTTGCTAAGGTTATTTTCAATTTTTGATGTTTTTTTGCATGAAGACGTAATGTTATGTTAAGGAATTGTGTAAACAATACATATCCATGCGATGGCAGCAATCATGACAAAGCTATCTATTTATTTAAGAGCTCTATTACATGTCTCCTAAGGTAAGAATCAGATCATCCCAAATTCGAGAAAAAATGTAAATTTGGGTTCAAATTATTACCTGAGCGCTTGTCGATGATGGTACACATGTTTTCCAAGAGTGAGAGGTGCTTCGTCTTCGCATACACCTTGTTCGCTCTCTCGCTCCAGCTTTATATCCCAGGAGACTGCTTCCACTGTGATGAGGAATGCGTCATTAGAACCTCATTATCACACCAAAAAGGCTACTTTGTAATGAAGAGGAAGGGAGGGTGAGTGAGTGGTCAGGGTCGGCCTTTATTTTGTTAGTCATTTCCACCTATCAATGTGACTTTTTTCTTTTTGATGCATTTTTCGATAAAATTATAACTACCGCCACTGACTAGTTCCTTTGATGGGAGCGAAATCATGTATAGATAGAGAACGTTGCGTTGCTAAATAAAAGTTCCACGTCCACGCTGACTTTCAACACTTTAAGCAACATGTCGTGCGCCAAATGATCCCTAGTGGAGACTAAAACAACAAAATATGTCACTTACTATGTGCAGGCGCATCTAAGCTACAGCTGGCCCAGTGCGCGAGCGTTCGTATCGGTATCATGTTAGCGTTGTACTCGCAGTTGGGGTTCGTTAGTACCCCGCGTAGTAGGGGAATCAGCTCTGGGGAGCGGCCGCAGTATGGACCTGAGAAAAAAGAAGATACATTAAGTTCTATTTTTATAGCAGTAAGAACTATGGATGTTTTTTTCAGAGGGTTTGAAAAGGTGGCTAATAAATGCAACACAGATCAAACTACGCAACGCGGAAATCAAACCTAACTAGATTTATCCCAAATAAGCCTATTACCAACACATGTATTATAGGCTTATTGGTATAGTATAAAATGTTCCAACAAAAATGGTAAAAACTGACTTCAAAAACACAAAAAAGTGAAAATTAACTTAATAAGCTACAGAAGTCGGTGGCAGAAAACTAAATCAAACAAACAAAAGTCACCAACTTCAGAAGCTACAGTTTTTTTTTATAATAATAGAATACATTTTCGTTTATCCCTTTTGGGTAAATTGAAAAAGTAGCGTAAAGCCGAAATGTACGAGGACTCTTAACTATTCGATAAAATTGTTAGTTTTATTGCTCTCAAGCGCAATGATAGGTGCTCACCCAAATAGATTCGTTTCTGATCATAATCGTTCGCGTGGAGGTTGTCCCATATGACTGGAGGACGTCGCAGCACCTGAGTTATCTCCTCTATAGCTTCGGTTGTTAGGACCTTCGATATTACCTTGGGTCCTGGAAGATATTGAGAAAATTAAAAAAAAAAACAAGATTTTGTAAAGCACGTCTTATAACCTGTAGGATGAGAAGCGAATAAATGAATGTACAGAAGCCAGAAGCTCAGAAAAATATATATAGAAATCCTACTCCACCATTGAAATATATAAAAACAGGGGAGGGGCATACGTGTGGACCTATATACTTACCAAACAAACACCAGTTGTGAGCGAGTAACTAATTTTAATCAAATCGGTAGCGCTCATAACCTTGCATGAGAAAGATTGAGCGTTATTGTTGCTGTATTTTATGTAATCTATGAATGCATAAGAAAATAAATAGTTTTTTTTTTACATCAGGCTGCCTGAAACCCCCGTCGGGGCTGCGGGTTGGTCACAAAGTTACCGAGGCTTCGACATAAAGGGCTAAGAAGGAACATGGTTGGTTTTTAGTCAGTAGAAGTCTGACACTCCCTTTCGCTCTGCTCAAGAGCGGGAGGGGTTATTTGATGATTTTCCGATCGCACAAAAAAAAAATCTTCCCGAAACTGTCTGTCCATCTGTCCTCCACAGCCCAGTCAGTAGGTACTGGATAATATGATAACCCTTGGTAAGACTGGTTGTCAACGGCTTCACGTGGTTTTTAAAACACGGAGGATACTCGATAAGGCAAGCGCTGCTTAACCTGAAGATCGAGCCAAGTGGCTGGTACTATTAAGCTACGAGCCTCTTAACTCTTTTTCTATAAAAGTCTACATAGACTAATTGTAGATTAAACAATAAAAAAAAAACGAGCCTCTTAAGTATGAACCATTTTCATAAAACCTATTCTATTAGTATTACTTACTCACTGGGTCCGCGTGGTGGATTATACCCTATCCTTCTTCTAGGGAGGCCTGAGTCCCTGCAGTGGGAACATTATAGGCTGATGATGATGATGATTACGAGAAGAACAACTAAAACATACCAGTCCACATAATATCAATCTGCTGCGACAGTTTAGTCCCCAGCGTGTTGAGGTACTCGCTACTGTTGACCGTAGGCACGGCGCGCGTCGAGCAGTACTGGGTAGGGCAGAGTAGGAAGCGAGGGCAGCCTAGGTGCTGGTGGATCTCGTTTGTTACTGATACCTGGGGGAATGGAGAAAGGGTTTTATATAACATAGCATCACGCATGTAATCACCGAGGGTAAAGTAGACACACCCACATTTTGCAAGTTATGTATTAAGTCCCATGTAATCATGGTCAGAGGTGATTTATTCAGATGGTTTAAATCTTATATTGAAAATCGCTGTCAAACAGTTGTACTGAATGGATACAGCTCTGTAACCGTTAAAATCCCCTCGGGAATTCCACAAGGATCCCTTTTGGGTCCTTTACTTTTTATTATTTTCATAAATGACATTGTTTCATGCTTTACCCATTCTAAAATCATTCTTTACGCTGATGACATGAAAATTTTATGCCCTATATCGGAACTTTCAGACTGTTTTAATTTACAGCGGGATTTAGATGGACTTCAAAATTATTGTCTCCATAATAAACTCGAACTCAATGTTGCCAAATGTTTTGTTAGTACCTACACACGCAAGCCGCATGCAATTACGTTTCAGTATAAGTTGCATAATACGAGTATACACAGGGTAAGCGTTATTAGGGATCTGGGTGTCACGTTTGATTCCAAGTTGCTTTTTGATGAACATATTGAAACCATTGTTGGTAAGGCATCTAAAGCACTTGGTTTTGTACTTAGATTGTCAGCTGATTTCAAAAACGTTAAGACATACAAAATCCTGTATTGTGCTTTTGTTCGAAGTCATCTAGAGTACGCCTCACAGGTGTGGAACCCTATTTATAATATTTATATTGACAGAATTGAGGGTATTCAAAAACGCTTCCTACGTTTCTTACAGTACAGAACTAGTAAATATACCCCCAATTATGAAGCACGATGCAGGAGGTTTCATATCTTGCCACTGTATGAGCGCAGATCCATTGCTGATATGGTATATTTGTTTAAGATCGCAAATGGTACTATAGACTGCCCTGAGATGTTAAGTAGTTTGGGACTGGTTACACACTGCAAAATGTTTCGGAAACCTAGTTTGCTGCATGTCCCTCACTCCAAGTCCGCGTACAGGCAGAATTCTTTTCTCATCCGTGCGAGCAGAGGCTTTAATAAACTAGCTGGAGAGCATGATTTGGACATTTTTAACACCAGTGTCTCTAGGCTTAAGAATGGGTTAGTGAAGAGATTTTTTACGGATAAGTAGGTAGGTAGTTGTATCTGTATCAGTGTTTTGTATCTGTATGGTTTTTACTTCTTTTTTGTTTTTTTTTTGGTTAAATATCAATCCTATTTCCTAATTTATAAAGCTAGCTAGTTAAGCTAAGCTATTTAGTAATTACTTCCTTCTTTTTGTTGTCTTTTTTTTTCTTTTTTGTTCCATGTATTTATTTGTGGAAACTTGTAAATGGCCTTCGAATTCCTAGTTTTTAAGTATAATGTTTGTACTAGCTGTAAGTTTCCCGAAGAGAATAAAATAAAATAAAATAAAATAAAATAATACGGTGGCGAACCTATTGCTGGATGGGATGTCAAAATTATGTGGTGTATTGGAGAAAAAAATATAATTATTTCTGTATAGATAACTTTTCCCGAAACGGCTGAATTTTCGAGAAAATTAAGAAAAACTAAAAACCGAAAAACCCGTATAAATATCGTTGTAACAATGGTGCGAGGTTCATTTATGGACTAAAATACTCGGCATAAGATGCGCCATCAATTTACCTAACATCATTATTTCGTATCACATATAGTTTAAGCGTAATTAATGTTTTTCTTAATACCAGGGTGCAAAAATAGCGATTTTCAAAAAACTATCAGTCAGAAACTAGACATGGTAGCTAAATGGGGATACGAAAACTTGCATTTAAAAGATCATTTCTGTAAGGTTTTGCAATAAAAAGGGAATGTCTGAAAATCGGGCTTCATAAAACACTGTGCGACGTCGTAACTTTGAAGGCCGTTAGCTCGCTAGCCACTTATTTGTGTCTACAGTCACGCATGGGTTACTGCAAGATAGCTGTGCGATTCCAAAACTAGTCATATAATTGATATTTCTCCGTATGTTGGAGTCAGCGGCTCCATGTAAAATTCAGATATTCAGCCGCATCCGGTTAAACTGGAAGTCGACCCCATCACAGTTGGGAAAAAGCTAATAATAAGTTACCTAACTTGCCCATACACCTACGTCAGGCTATTCATCCAGGTCAAGCAGTGGCTACAGGCACACTCTGACTAACCTTTTTGTGTTATGAGAAATCCTACTAAAACTATAAACGCGAAAGTTTGTAAGTATGGATGTTTGTTACACTTTGACGCAAAAACTTCTGAACGGAATTGGATAAAATATGGTACACAGATAGTTTATAACCTGGATAGGATAGTTTTTATCCCGATTTTATCTTCCCGTGGGATAATTTTCGAGTTGTAGCAGGCGAAGCCGCTGGCAACAGCTAGTATATTATATGAAACAGTAGGTAGATGTAGCCGAAATAACATAAGCTCTTAAGTAATTTGCCATTAATGAAATCAGTTTATTTTGTTTTGGTTTTCTTATATAAAATGGGTCTACTCTTGACCTCAATTTCGTCCTAAGGACAGAAATCAGGTCGGCGAACGAGCTAACCCAGAAGAAGAGATGTTTATAAAAAAACCAAAAAAAAAACCGAGCCAACGAACAGAACCGACGAGTTTTTTTTTATATAACAGTACTATTAAATATTTTACTCACTTGTGCATGCGCAAAGCTCTGGAATATCTGTTTGTCAGACTCACTCATCTCCGGCTCAATGTCATCAAACAGGAGCGCGAAACATGTGCAGCCGAATTGGGACACCTTGAAAATAATTAGGAAAGTAATAAGAATTTATTGAAACTAAGTTCGGGAAGAACATAAAAACACTATTTTAGATTATAAGTAATTTATTGGTACAGTCGAACAAGCTAATAAGTATAAAGGGTAGAGACTAGAGATCTTTTTAATTCTATAACACTGAAAATATTGGTTGTAATTTTGTTTTAACAAGTGTTTCGCATTAAGCGACTGATGTCAAACACTGTATCATTTGATATCAGTCTCTAAATGTATCTGTATAATCTTAAAAGTAAATACAAGTTGGCTGGCTGTATACTTATTAGCTTGTTCGACTGTACGTAGCGGCGCAATAAGACTACTGAAACCAGCAGCTGTTCAATGTGGTATTATTAGAAAAACTTCTTCAAAGTAAAATAAGTGTTCTTGTAGTGTGCTAAATTATACAATCAAAAGGAAAGTGAATTGATTACAATAATTAAGCTTTTCTGCATTATGTGTGTGTCAGAGTATTTATGCTGCCTATGAACCTTCTGACCTGGCTTTACATGCTGTCTCTCTGGCATCCTGGTTTATGCATAAACTAGCACTTTGCTCACGGCTTCGCCCGCGTGGCTGTCGGTTCAACTACAAAAGTAACGATTTTCCATACAAACTTTCATCCCCCTTTTCACCCCCTTAAAGGTAAAATTTCCAAAAACCCCTTCTTAGTGCTCCCCTACATTATAATAGGAAGCCGTGTGCAAAATTTCACATTCCTAGCCCCAGTTGTTTCGGCTGTACGTTGATATGTCACCCAGTCAGTTCTCCTTTTATATATATAGAAGATATCTAGTCCACCATATTCGATTTAGAATGACGTCACTTAGCTAGCCATGCATTGTCATCCAAACTAAACATGTATGCAGCACGATCGGAAACCAGGAAGTGTGTCAAAATTAACTTCTAAGATTTTTTACACAGTTAGTTACAAGTAGAGTTAATAAAAGCGTGTTACAAGTAAGGTACAATACCTGTTCCAATTTCCTTTTCAGCGTAGTAATTTCCTTCTGACTACTGTACGATATATCAAGTCCCGGAGACAAAGCATAACAGAATATGATGCCCTGAGACTTCGCAGCTGTAATCAGAGACGTCAGATGTTCTGCTTCCTCTACGGTGTACAGCTCTCTCCAGTAAGCTCGGTGCTTGTAATCGTCTTTTGGGGCATAAACGTACATGTCCATGCCCCATTTTTTTAGCCTGTGAATTTTGTATTAATGTTGTGGGATAAAGGCATGAGAATGTATTTTATAGAGATAAAATTTGTTTGTTTGTATGTGTAGGTGATATCGGGAAGTAATGATCCAATAAAAAAAAAAATTTAGAGAGTTTCACTTGTGTCATGCTCACTTTTAAGAAATAAATGTGTAGTAAAGTACGTTATTGTTTATCTAGTTGTATGTTATCAATTACAACATCATCAGTAATGTTTACTATGATTATGTTTGTAAATAAATTAGCATAGAATGTCATTAAACAATGTGGTACTACAGGCTATATTATTACTACTTATGTCTATATTCAATTCAAATCAGTGAATTTCATCAATAAAACTTTATGATCAGAATTTCTAAAATGTGTATCTATTTTTGTGTCACTGCAGAGCAACAATCTATGAAAAAAGAGTCAAGGCAGTTCCAATTTAGCCTTACGGGCTGGCTGTGACATTAATGTCTACTAATTTTTCCCCGCACCTTTCGATCCCATTATAAATAGAAATTAAACCATGGTGACATTTTAAATGCAGCCTATAACACTTGGGGATATGTAATGTTAAGTAATGTAGTTTCTCTTTAGTGAAAAAAATCTGATTAGTGGTTTCGAAAATTACCCCCTACATACCAACTTACAAACAAAAATGCTCTTAGAAGTTTAAGGTTATTTATAGCCTCTTAATATTATAAAAAAAAATCTGATTTACACACACTCCATGTGCTGATTCAGTTTCATTTTACTAGTTTAAGCTAATCACAAGTATTATTGTTCCCTATCTTTCTCCAATCAGAATCAAACCAGCTTTTGTATCATTGTTATTGTGAGCCCTATAGAACAACAATAGGTTTTGAGGTCATTGAACTTTGAATAATTGATTGACAGCTAGTAATAAAATCGAAAACACAAGTAATATTGTCATTTATTGATTTTAAAGTAAATTATAATTATGTCAAGAGAAAGTTTCCTTTCCATGTTACTTGCTTCTAACCTGATTATGTTATTTCTAGTATCATTGGGTCAGTAAATAAATAACTTTCTATGGACTGTAACTAGGTTAGAGGATGTCCTCACTTAATATTAATAAAAATATTGTGTTGCTTATTAATTACACAAACAAACAGAACGTCACAGATACTGGAAAGTAATTGAATAAATTATCCAAAATGTGAGCATCTGTTGTCCACCACAACTTATCAACTTATTGAGGTTATTAGAAAGAATACTCACTTTTGAAACAAATCCTTTCTTTGTTCAGTAGTCCACGGCCGTCCGTAAAAGCCTGTAATAGTGAAGCTTAGGTCATTCACTCCGTTACAAACTTAGATAGACGATGTATAACTACAATAGACGTATATCGTCTAACGCATACTTTCACATAAAATAACAATAATTACCTTCTACCACCCCGCAAATAAAGTCCTTTCGATTAGAATTTGGCTCGTCCGGTGAAGTTTCAGTCATATTTACAAGTAAATTGACGATTAGCACCACAAAATGTAACAGTCGGACCGACGGAATATAAGATATTTACACAATCGACACTGCCTCGCTAGCCGACAGCGGCAGTGTAAATAACTGTATTTTCAAATTCCTAAGTATAAAGCACCGGTTGACCCATAACAGGCGTAAATTATTGAATTACTTTAATCCCGACAAGGAAATCTCTCGGAGATGTGATGTGTCAAACCGATGACCATAGAGTAGAGTACATTGAATAATGCTGATGACTATGGCCGCGTTCCGTATTACAAAATAATCGCTCACAGCGCTCACGTCGATATTTTGCGTTCCGAATTAGATATCACGATTATGACAGCTAAGACCTGTCATCAATTCGGAACGCTCGATATCGCGTTTACAGTGCTCACTCGTCACGTGATAACAAAAACATAACCTGCATGAGAGAAATTCGTCACCCGTTAGGCTCGTCTTTTAAATTTACTTGAATACTCATGGTTATGAGACTCCAAAGAGATTTCAAAGAACTAATTGAATGTATTTGTGCGACTCCAGCCAGTGAACCTCAGCTGTGAACACACACTCACACCCAGACACACTCACACACGCATCAGACATCTGTCATTTTTACTTTGATTTTGACAGCGCTCACGGTGATATTTATTTGGGGCATGGTCGGTGTAATCGCAAGATGACACATGTCATGACGTCATCTATGACGATTCAAGGGACATCGTTAGCGCGCTCACAGTAATTCGGTACGGGTTTATGGACGCTCAAATCGATTACAGCGTAATTCGGAACGCACCCTATGGCTGCGGTTTAAATTGTACGATCCTTTACAAACGTGCCAACGCTACAAACTAGCTGTTCAAATTGAATGTTTACCATCGGTACACTTTCAATTTGAACCAGTCAATAGCCCTGTAATGTCACTTCTGTCAAAAATTATAACCTCGGAACTAAGCCGAAAGCACAGAACATAATATTAAACCCCTCTCGGAATTATTTATTTAAGTACTGCGACATTTTTCATTGAATAATATCTAAATAATGGTGCAACAACACACAACATCTAAAAGCAAAATAAAAACAAGTCAATTGCTTTCCTTGACACTTGTCAAATTCGAATTTGACGTCTCCGCACACACTGTACTACCAAATTTTTGTGTGCGCCGTTGGTAGCGATCGATGACGTCAATCATGACGTCACACTGCTAAGAAGAGCTCATGTTTGTACAAAATAAACCGATTTTATGCACGAACACAGTACCAATAGCGCACATCGTACAATTTAAACCGCAGCCTATGACTGCGGTTTAAATTGTACGATCCTTTACAAACGTGCCAACCATAGATATATAATTCCGTAGATTGGGCTTGAGAGTGAATGAGAGCTCCCGCTTTAGCGGAACTTTGCTGTGTTAGAAAGAGAGAGAAAGTGACGCTGTTAACAGGGCCAAAACACGTATTTGCTACCGGCCCATACCGGCCCCGGTAACTGTTTACGCGAGCGTTTCGGCAATTATTTAAGTGAACTACAGTGATAACCCGTGATTGAATTACCATAATACGATGGTTTCTTGTGCAGTACCAGGATGTGAATCTTCCAAAAAGAAAAATCCCCAGGATTACTCGTTTCACCAGTAAGTTTACAAGTTGTTTACATCGTTATTTCTGCAATAACAATGCACCTATTATGCCGGCTTTAAGCAAAATATTATGAGAACATTATTTTATTTACGATCTAGATGAATTAGCATGCCTAAAACCGACGTATTTGAGAAATAACAAATAGAGAAATACGAAGGAGTTATAACCTCACTTTTTAGTGATGCGATGGCCTAATTTTTGTTGATATCGACAGCTAAGATAGCGTCTTACAAATGCATAGTCTTAGAAAAATAGATTATATGTAGGTACTTATTGTAACAAACAAAATAAAATATAGATAGATTACAATCGTATGTATAATAATATTTTAAAGCGTCAGTCAGTACAAAATAACTTCAATCATCGCATTAGACGGTAGGTTTTTCGTCAATCAAAAAATTTACCGTTGCAAAACTGACAGCAAAACCTATCGTGTAATGTTCGCCGTATGACATTTAACAGAATTACTCCTGCATGACGATTTACGTCACATAAATTATCGATAGAGACCAACAAAGGAATAGACTAGTCACAACACTGTCTGTGCACACACTCACATTTTACACAGACTTAGATCAATGGTTTTTGGTCTCGTTTGATCATAGATATATAATTCCGTAGATTGGTAATGTCAACAATCAAACGAGACCAAAAACCATTGATCTAAGTCTGTGTAAAATGTGAGTGTGTGCACAGACAGTGTTGTGACTAGTCTATTCCTTTGTTGGTCTCTATCGATAATTTATGTGACGTAAATCGTCATGCACGAGTAATTCTGTTAAATGTCTTATGGCGAACATTACACGATAGGTTTTGCTGTCAGTTTTGCAACGGTAAATTTTTTGATTGACGAAAAACCTACCGTCTAATGCGATGATTGAAGTTATTTTGTACTGACTGACGAAAACCATCACTCATGATTGATGGAATTGATTGACGCTTGCATGACCGTGTGCTAGACGCCTATGGGTCTGACGCAATAAATGCTGTCGGCATGCGACTATATAACCTCATTTAGCGGTAGAATAATTCGAACCATCAGACAAAACATGATCATCAACAAACAAACTCATCAGCTTTAAAATAATAGTATACATACGATTGTAATCTATCTATATTTTATTTTGTTTGTTACAATAAGTTAAGTACCTACATATAATCTATTTTTCTAAGACTATGCATTTGTAAGACGCTATCTTAGCTGTCGATATCAACAAAAATTAGGCCATCGCATCACTAAAAAGTGAGGTTATAACTCCTTCGTATTTCTCTATTTGTTATTTCTCAAATACGTCGGTTTTAGGCATGCTAATTCATCTAGATCGTAAATAAAATAATGTTCTCATAATATTTTGCTCAAAGCCGGCTTATTAGGTGCATTGTTATTGCAGAAATAACGATGTAAACAACTTGTAAACTTACTGGTGAAACGAGTAATCCTGGGGATTTTTCTTTTTGGAAGATTCACATCCTGGTACTGCACAAGAAACCATCGTATTATGGTAATTCAATCACGGGTTATCACTGTAGTTCACTTAAATAATTGCCGAAACGCTCGCGTAAACAGTTACCGGGGCCGGTATGGGCCGGTAGCAAATACGTGTTTTGGCCCTGTTTCTCTCTCTGTTTCTCTCTCTTTCTAACACAGCAAAGTTCCGCTAAAGCGGGAGCTCTCATTCACTCTCAAGCCCAATCTACGGAATTATATATCTATGCGTTTGATTGTTGACATTACCAATCTACGGAATTATATATCTATGGTGCCAACGCTACAAACTAGCTGTTTAAATTGAATGTTTACAATCGGTACACTTTCAATTTGAACCAGTCAATAGCCCTGTAATGTCACTTTTGTCAAAAATTATAACCTCGGAACTAAGCCGAAAGCACAGAACATAATATTAAACCCCTCTCGGAATTATTTATTTACGTACTGCGACATTTTTCATTGAATAATATCTAAATAATGGTGCAACAACACACAACATCTAAAAGCAAAATAAAAACAAGTCAATTGCTTTCCTTGACACTTGTCAAATTCGAATTTGACGTCTCCGCACACGGCTGCGGTTTAAATTGTACGATGTGCGATAATGGTACTGTGTTCGTGCATAAAATCGGTTTATTTTGTACAAACGTGAGCTCTTCTTAGCAGTGTGACGTCATGATTGACGTCATCGATCGCTACCAACGGCGCACACAAAAATTTGGTAGTACAGTGGCCGCGTTCCGTATTACAAAATAATCGCTCACAGCGCTCACGTCGATATTTTGCGTTCCGAATTAGATATCACGATTATGACAGCTAAGACCCAGCTCACACCCAGACACACTCACACACGCATCAGACATCTGTCATTTTTACTTTGATTTTGACAGCGCTCACGGTGATATTTATTTGGGGCATGGTCGGTGTAATCGCAAGGTGGCGCATGTCATGACGTCATCTATGACGATTCAAGGGACATCGTTAGCGCGCTCACAGTAATTCGGTACGGGTTTATGGACGCTCAAATCGATTACAGCGTAATTCGGAACGCACCCAGTGTGTGCGGAGCAGGGACTGAAAGCGGTTACGGTTAAAGGTTAAGATACCTCAAAAATATACCGGTACCGGTTTAAAATAAAGGTTGAGCTATACCGGTACCTTTATAAATAAAGGTTGGGCTAAACCGTTATTTAACCCTTACACGATTTCGGTACCGAAATGCATGCGCGGCGCGCGTGTGTGCGGTAGAAGACGTTAGAACTTGCGTATGTAGTTTATAATCTAATAATGTGCAACAATCGGCAAGTGAACGACAGACAGAGTGGCGAGGCGGTGCGTCAAAGCAAACCCCTATTTATTAAGGTTTAGGTACCGCTACCGATATATTTATAACGGTTACGGTACTTCTACCGAAATATACCGGTATGCATTTCCATACTCAGAATTTCACTACCGGAAAAAATAACGGTATCGCAATATTTCGGTAACCCTTATTTAACGGTATGACGTCATACCGAAATTTAAAGGTACCGTAATTTTTGGGTAATTCAGTCCCTGGTGCGGAGACGTCAAATTCGAATTTGACAAGTGTCAAGGAAAGCAATTGACTTGTTTTTATTTTGCTTCTACATGTTGTTTGTTGTTGCACCATTATTTAGATATTATTCAATGAAAAATGTCGCAGTACGTAAATAAATAATTCCGAGAGGGGTATAATATTATGTTCTGTGCTTTCGGCTTAGTTCCGAGGTTATAATTTTTGACAGAAGTGACATTACAGGGCTATTGACTGGTTTAAATTGAAAGTGTACCGATCGGTACCGATGGTAAACATTCAATTTGAACAGCTAGTTTGTAGCGTTGGCACGTTTGTAAAGGATCGTACAATTTAAACCGCAGCCTCTGTACTACCAAATTTTTGTGTGCGCCGTTGGTAGCGATCGATGACGTCAATCATGACGTCACACTGCTAAGAAGAGCTCATGTTTGTACAAAATAAACCGATTTTATGCACGAACACAGTACCAATAGCGCACATCGTACAATTTAAACCGCAGCCTATGAGTTCGTTTAGTGTCTGCTCAGGCCTCTGCTACTATGAGTTCAACAGTAAAATATTGAACCGGTGAATTATCAACAAAATTGTGTAGCTATATTCAAATAGATTGAGATAGTTCAAATATCACACTTTAATAAGTCTAAACCACAATCAAACTGAATCAAACTGTTGATGAGAAGTGTAGATACGTGACCTCTAAAAACCTTTTTGTATAATAATTTGGGAATGTTGTAACAATGCGTTCCGAAATAAAATAAAGCTGGTAACAGAGAGGTAACACAGTTCTAAACAGTTTGTCTGTTCGTCCCAAAGAGTACTTTTTAACCGACTTCTAAAAAAAGAAGGAGGTTCTCAATTCGGATGTTTGTATTTTTTTTTATGTTTGTTCGGGCATAACTCCGTAATTCTTTTTGTGTTGGAAAGGGTATACTTCCGAAATGGTCCCATATTTTTTTTATCGAAATCGGACAAGCGGTTTTTGAAAAATCAACAAAACTCAAAAAAATACTACATTGTCCACATTGACCCATGAACATGTGAACCACTAAAAAGCGAAAAATAAAAACTTTTTAACAAAAAATAAAACCGACTTCAAAAAAAACACAAATAAGTGCAAGTGAAGTCGGTTTTTTTTTTTTTTAAATAATTATGGCTCGTCCGAATGTAAAAATTATTGACATGCATGCAGATGCGTCTCTAGTTCATGTAGCGCCTGGGTGCCAACGTAACCCTTTTTATCATTCAATCCATACTTCCATCCATACTAATATTATAAATGCGAAAGTAACTCTGTCTGTCTGTCTGTCTGTTACTCTTTCACGCCTAAACGGCTGAACGGATTTTGATGAAATTTGGTACAGACATAGTTTGGAACTAATTTCACTCGACTGAAACATTTAGGTGGCCAAAACATTGATTCTAAAGCTAAAAACCATAGTAACTAAAATATATTGTTGGCTCAAAGTCACGCCATCAGCCAGTAGACGTGCGGTTAGCATCCGGTCGACGTGCGGCAACCGACAGAAGTTCATAAAACGAGGCGAGCGGCGTTGCAACGGTCACTTTTTGCTTGGACGGCGCTCGGAAAGGACTTGCTACCCGACCATTATCGTGTGCTTCGCTATTTTTGGTTTATGTTTTTGCTCGTGTACTGATTATTCCATTTTGCTAGTGCTATTTCTATTTGATTATTGTTTAAAATGTTTGTCGTGATATAATTGTAAAAGTGTAATCTAAACGATATTAAACATTGTTTATTTTGTTCACGTATTTCACTTCTGATTCCTAATATCAGAAGTGGGATAGTGGATTCTTTTCGCCCACAAGTTAAAAACTAGTTTTCAGGCTTTTAATTTTAGATAAAAGCGGGTAGTAGTTGGCAATGGATAGATCGAGTTGTTCGCGTTCAAAAACTAGTGCCTCTCGTTCTAAGCGATCTCGTAGCCACCATAAGTGGAGTGGAAGGTCACGTATAGCAAGTTTCGGGATCCGATCGCCGTTCCAAGCGCGAACGAGATCGTCGTAGGAGCCGCGTGAGGACGCGAAGTCCTGTGTAACCGCTCTCGCGGTTGAGGCGACGCTCCGGACAGGATTGGTTTACTTTCGTTCCTGATACAAGTAAGATCGAACCATTTTAATATTTCGTTGGTTTAGTAGTCGTAAGCGCGACTATGAGCATGAAGGTTCTGGGTTCGATTCCCGGGTCGGGCAAAGTGTTATTTTCTGGATTTGTGCCCTGTTGGTGACAATGGGCTCACCCCTATTACATGGTTAAGCTTATGTCTTAACATAACTGGCGAAATGTGGGTATACTGGGTACCTCTGCCTAACCCTTCGTGGATTGCAGGCGTGATGTTATGTGTGTGTTTATAAGGTCACTGGGGTGATTGGCAATGCCTCGGACGCATTGGTGGTTATTTACATGGTGGTGCTAATACGTCGCTTAACGATTGGTTGACCAATAACAGCACGTGGACTCATTTTAAACACGAATTTCGGTCATTGTGTCCGCGTGAAGTCGATATGGTCACTGTGCTATAATGACGTTGTATCTGTATGACCTACAATAGTTTTTTTTTAAGTCGGGTACTTGTGTATGTGAGTTTAAATATTTGTGAAGGTACCCACGATACAGGAGAAATTCCTGGTGTGAGGCAACGTTGTGATTTGTGATATCTGTTGCTCAAATAAAAGCCGCAATTTAATATGAACAAAACAAAATACAGTCAAAAGTCTTGTTTTCCGTATATTTGAAACCAAAAAGTGCAGTTGTTGGCACATCAAACTCGAATAATCATGGTCTGCGTAAATGCAAACCCCTACGCAATATGATCAGTTGACTTGTTTTCGTGTGAAGACGTAGGCCGTATACAGGTGCACTGTAAAGTCTGATAAGTTTTGCTTTATTATAGAAGTTGCTTTATAATACACATGCATGATAGGCTAAGAAGGATGCCAATGAGTTACCTACGTATCAGTTGATGTTTATAAGGATTTTGATGAAGTAAAGTTGTGGTTGCAAGCCAAGAGATTCTATCGGCTGTATTGTGTTAGACAGTACCAGTAATTATTGTGTAGTCGTAGTCCGATAAAAATTGAAGGTTTTTGAGGAAACTCGAGTAGACAGTGGGTGTGTTTGTTGTATGTTGTGCGTTGTGCGTTTAGCTCTGGTTGAGGTCAGGGTCTGGAAAGACCGTAGTGTTAAGTCAAATAGTGATACACATAACACACGGGAGATAGACTTGTTTACTAGTCAGTTAGAGATCTGTGGTTTTACTCGATGATTTTTGTGAACCTGGCATTTTTTTTGACGCAATAATGTTTTTAAGATTGATTTAAACGACAATGGTACATGACCCAGGGTGGTTGATTGTTGTATTTTCGATAATTTCCAGTTTAGCCGCGTTTGATTTTATCAACGAGAGTGGGACCTAATGGATGTTTGGTCAGGTTCTGTCGTAGATTTGTCTCTTTGCATAGTAACCATTACATAAGAACGTGTGGTTTGGTCAAACGCGTGGCCTCAGCTGCGTGTGTGAAAGTCTGTGTGAAAGTCTGTGTGATACGCTAACAATGTGCCTATGTCAACAGCCACTGAGGGGTATGCAAACTTGGAGCCTATGCCTACAGTGTGTGTGGAAGTCTGTGATGCCAACAGCCACTGAGGGGTATGCAAACTTGGAGCCTATGCCTACAGTGTTGTGGAAGAAGTCTGTGTGATATGCTAACAATGTGCTTATACATCCCTATGTGCCTATTGGTATTCTTGTCTGACAAGTTTTGTTTGGTGAATGTTTCTTTGAATTTGATTCTCGGCTTGAATGTTCCTTAATGAATGAGATTACTCTCTTGTTGTACTACTCGGTTAGAGAGCCTTGGTGTTAAAGGTTTTACTCGATGATTTCAGCAGTTTTTGTTGCAATACAATTTTTAAGGTTGGTGTGAACGACTATGGTATATGACTCAAGGTAGTTGAGTGTTGTATTTTCGATAATTTCCAGTACATTTGATTTAATTAATGAGAGTCGAATTTGGTGCCACCCAATGGAACTAAAGTTTGGTCAGGAGTGATCGAGCGGAACAAAATTATGTTGTAAATTTGTCCTCTAGCCAAACGGTTAAAGTTGATTAAATCTCAAACTACGACCGTGCCTAGCCTACTGTAAATCCAAGTTCAAATGAGGTAACTGAACTGGAACCTGAAACTTTTGTCCCTCAATATGTGGCTTCATTTACAAATCTGGACGACATATATACGTTGTGATGGCACTGCTTGTTACCGACGTACCTATGATGTGCCAGAACGTATATATACGTTAGACGTTATTACACGTTGTGTCCGTTCACGTCTAGTTAACTTACTTTTAATGACATAACGTATTTATACGATAACGTGATAAAACGGTTGTGTCATGATGTCTATAAAACAATATATTTTCATGGGAGGCTACGTACTCATACGTCGTATAATTTGTATGGACATTTACTGTGGTCATTTTGGTACACAGTCTCAAGTGGTAGCGTCCTCGAACGTGTTAATGGAAGAAGCATCATCTTTTATTAGCATTCATGCTGTTATTCTTCTAAATGAGTTCCCAGTGATGACAGAATCTGATTTAATTTTATTTGCATTGGGAACTACAGATAAAGCAAGCACACTCTTATTGCGGAGAACATAAGTAATATAAGGCAAAATGGAATTTTTGAAATTGAAGTTTGCCGTGATGTTGAGCCTCTTCATTCATATACCAGATTTTGAGGGTGAAATGTTTTTATTTAGGGCTAGAATACAGTGAAGACACCTTGTGGAAAAGTATTTTATTTATTAATAATAATAATATTATTATATTTTATTAAATATCCAGGAAAACAGTTGGAGCACAGAATCCACGGTTATTACTGTAACTGTATAATTGCAAAACGTACCATGGCTTGCTGTGCTCACATCATGACTATTGTTTGGTATATGGGGTGGGCTCGACATCAACAAGATATTTCAGCACCTGCCTCCTTCCTAGATCTCTTAGTAAGAGAAAATGATGAAAATGAGGAAATGGAATAAAAGAAAATAAGAATGTTATTGGTTTTATTTCAAATATCCCATTGGCATATACTAAATTCCCATTGGCATACACAGGATCGAATTATCAATTCTTTATACATTACGTTACTGCCTGTAAGCCTTTACGATGAAAAATAATAATTGAATCGATAATAAGGGTTCATCATCTTCCTGCCCTTATCCCATTACTTGGGGTCGGCGCAACACGTTTCCTTCTTCCACTCTCCCCTATATCGAAAGGGTTCATCATTATAATTATATTACTTTCCTTGGGGTTCATTGAATAACGATTTAGTCACTTGAACGTCCCCGTCTCTTTTGACACTCTTCTTCTTTATGGGGTCTCAGGTTTCCGCACTTAGGCCTTAAAGGTGGACCATTGTGCGTGAGCCGTGGCGGCCGATTATTCCAACCAGCCCACCTCCCTCCAGAAGCAGATCAGACTTCCAGGTCTCCTCAGGGCATCCGCAAGGGATCGTGGTGTTCCCAGGATCTCCTCACGAATCTTGGTAACGCCTGTGCACTCAAGGAGCACATGCGCCACAGTTTCCTCCGCCTCCATGCATGCTCTGCACAGGGGACTAACAAATATGACTAAAATTTATGTAAGTACTTAGGTACCTACATACCTATATTTTTGATATACTTAATCCAATAAACTCCACTAAAATAAATTATACATCCTTGCCAACAGCCACAAAATAGAAGCTTTTGCATTTGACATTAAAAATCGTAGGCGTACGTCGAGGCTGTTGTCAAAGTCGAGGATGTTTTGCTTACAGAATACCGATTTCCACTAAGAAATGTCAAATAAGTAATTCCATCTCACGCCGTCTACAGCCGTGCAGCGCTAGTGTCGACAGCCTTGAAAAAGTTATGAAGGAGAATACGAATCGTGTGTTCACCGCTGTAACAGCCGCTGCGATCAAGGCTGTTACGATGTTTGCGCTTAGCGAATCGCATAGCTGCACCGGGGTGCAACGCACACACCCTGCACTATAGGTAAAGACGCCTCTGCATGCATGCATCTTTTGCATGCATGCAAAAGGTATATATGTATAAGTATTCTAATCGGGATCGTTTTTAACCTTTTGTTCGGCTTGTGGTCTTTAGGTGACTGTGGCGTTATATAAATGAATCAGAACGTTTGAGTAATTTTTACTTGATTTTTCTCATTATAGTGTGATTCCAGCGGCACACCTGTTTATCTGAAAACATGAGGCTGACTGCCACTCATGTTTTCAGTTTTTTTTTTTTACCATGTTGTCTGATAAAATAACGCCAAGGCTACAAAAAATTTTGACAAACGTGAGTCTTGTTGAAGTTGTTGACCAACTAAACTTATTAAATAAAAAGTTACACACAGCTTTGTCGCTGGAAACGGTTCGGCAGCTCAGTACGCGAAGATTTTGTGCTACTTATGAATGTTTGATTGTTCGCGCACAATATTAGGTAGAATTAATTGCCCCACGAGTTTTCAAAATTTTAAGCGTGGTAGAAAAATATAATAAGCGGCTGTCAACACGAAACTACCCAAACGTTTTCAAATAAAAAGTGCGGTTACTTAGTAGGAATGAATGGAGTAACCTTTGCCCAAGAAAGAGACAAAACAAGCTAACCACAGAACAGAATGAAGCTAACTAAAAAAAATGCAAAAAGAAAACAACAAAGAATTGAAGAAATTATTTATTAATGTTTAGTTCACAATTTCATTTTTATAGCTATTTCATAATAATAATACTGACAGAGGTGACTGATAAGTGCAACATTACATCTAAACTTAATATTTTTTAATCACATGGTCAGCGGGATGGACCAACAGCAAATAAAAGAATTTCAAAAATTCTTGTCAATGGAACGTTAATAATATAAAGTGCTATTATTTAATGACTAGATCATTGTAATACTGGAATGTTGGCATATTTGCGTATTTATCTTATCAACTATAACAGTTATGTACAAACATTTTCACATAATTTTGTCGTATTTACAATAAATCACAAATATTATATTTTGAAATGGAAATATAACTTAGAGCTAAATAGGTGTAATACGTAAGGGTTACGTAAGTAGGTACGTAAGCCGTAAACGTGAGTATTTTTCAAGGTAAGTAACATTACCTACGCCAGTGACCTCCGAGTACTAGGCAGGCAGAGGTGTACCTACCCATTATTTAGTAGGTACACACTCATTTCTCCAGTTATGTGTAAGTCCAATTAATAAGGGGCGAGCCTATTGCCATCAACCGGACACAAGTCCAGTCTGCGTGGCTGCTTTTGAGGAATTCCTGATGGAAAAACCAAAAACGGCACAGTACCTACAATACGTGTAGGTACGTAGTTTTTTATTACAGGTACCTATGCAATGCAATAGGTACCTAGTTCTAATTAAGTAAATAGGTAGGTACCTTTTTCTCAATGCAGGTAGATATAGTGCCGCATAGTTATTTTGACCCGTGGCTGTAATTGGAACTAATACCCATGTCTTGTATTTTCAATACAATTTCCATAGGCAATTTCAGAAAAGTTTACCAACAGCGCTGCCGCGCCGCGCCGTGCTTATTATCGTAAAGGCGCGGCCCCACCGCTGTGCACGGAGAGGCTACCCTAGTAGCATTTTTGTTGGCATTTGTTGGCATTTAGTTGGGCCACATACATTTTTGTTGGCATTTAGTTGGGCCACATACCTCTGATGTGGCCCAACTAAATGCCAACAAAAAATGCTACTAGGGTACGCACGTGTAGTAAGCTTCGCTTTGTAAGAAAATGTATGTGGTTGTGTCCACTGCAACCCACGGAGAGGCTACGCATGAATTGACGTCATTGATACATGCGTGGCTTGCTCGAATAGGCGGTTACATAGCTCAACGCGGTCGACGTGGGTCTACGTTTCCACTGATGTACACGAATATGACCCACGACTATGTACAGTTCGCTTATCGATGTACAATCGCTTATTGTGTTATATCGTAGCCTCTCCGTGCGCTGTGCCACGCTATACATAGTCGTGGGTCATATTCGTGTACTCCAGTGGAAACGTAGACCCACGTGGCCAAACAAATTAATACACGCAGCTAAAATGCGCCGCGTGCCCGTGCACAGCATGCGCCGCGGTGGGACCGCGCCTTAATCGTCAAGAGAACCATGCAGTACCTTAGGGATACCTCGGAGTTAACAAATTGCACGACATATTATTCGAAAATTAACCTAAAAACACAATTTCGAAAGTCTCTTTTCTTCCACTGCAGCGACACTTCGTTCCTTCGCAGTCACAAAACCATGTGGTTTAGTTGGGTTTAGTAGTACATGGCGGCGGGGAGGCCGCACCTCTGCAAGTGTCAGCCGAGCATTCCACCTGACATGTTCCCATGAACCCTCATGTGCCGATTCAGGTTACCGGATTGAGAAAACCTGGGGATAAAAGATATTACTGTATAATGATTATACTCTTCTCTCTCTGTTTCTCGTGTGGCCATTGCCTAACCTCGATGATGCTTCGATTCGATATAGATTCGACAAGTCGTATGTCTACTTTTTATTGGCACTATGAATGCAAGCGAGACAGGCATACATGATTATGAGGGCTGGTGTCAGAGTTTTTATACCGCCTCTGACTTGACTTTACATGCCGTCAATAAATATCTTTCACTTTTCAGGCGTGCTGATTTCCTCACGATGTTTTCCTTCACCAAAAAAAGCATCATCTAAAGACATTTTAGGAGGAAATATTGAACTGCTTCAAAAGCTATTAAAATAAACTAAAACGACTACATGGGCACCCAAAATGGTCTTTCTCAACGCTGTCAGCTGTCACGTTGTATGGCAACACTTTACTTCGGGCCATGGTAAAAGCCCGCCCTTGGGTCACGGGAAGCGTCAACAAGGCGTCGAAATTTCCATAAACAGGCTATGAGCATTCGGACCCCACCCAACCCACGGCCCCAGTTTCAGTTGTTCTTACCTCAATAAGCACAATTTACACTGGTAAGGTTTTTCTCCAGAATGTATGCGTAAATGTTTCGTCAGCGTTGAGCTGTCTGAGAACGCTTTTTTGCAAGATCTGCACCTGATAAGAGAGAGGCAATGATTAATATAAATAATACTAATACACTTTCAGCCCCTGCCGGAAATGGCGGAGATCAGATAGACATCTGTTGGTCTTTGAAAAATTCCATCTGCAACCAGTTAGACTGGCAGCCGAGTACAACATAGATACGCGACATAGCAACTCCAACTACCTATCTGACCTCCACAACTCAGTTAGTACTGGGTATTACGGTACCCCTGGGTAAAACTTGTCGTCAGACAAACGTCACAAATAAATTGAAGCCTAAATGCTGTTTTTCTATAAGAAAATCGTGATTGTATAAAAACGTTTTTAAAACAATAAGGACAAAGTTTCCCCGCAATAGAAACTTTACTTCAGGGACAACAAAGAAAAACAGTCTGAATCTTGAAAGTAAAAGTTTTGCAACAAAACCATATTTTTTTTGCAAGTCTGACGACTTTGATTATAGGGTCGGTGTTAATCATATTTATGTGAGATTTTCAGTTTTGGTTGCGCAATATTTTCTTTATTTTCGTAAAAAATATGCACCTTCTTATAGGTATAGGTGGAAAAGAACTTTATAGAGGGCTCAGAATATCGCGATAACTCTTTGAGATATTTCAGATCAATATAGTTTAGTGGGACCACCAAAACTGAAAAACACCGACCAAAAAATTTAAAATCACCCATGGAAAAACAGAAAGCTAAAAGTTGAGTAAAATCAACAAAAGACTGTATCCATAATAAGGTAAGGTAAGACAAAAAGAGCAGAGTGGACAAATGAAGCGCTTACTGATATGGTCGTTCTCCAGAATGTGTTCTCATGTGTGTGGTGACACTGGAACTTTGGCTGAATCGACGATCACATATTGGACACCTATTGGGGAAGATAGAGGAAATTAATATAGTTAATAATATGGGTCATAAGGCAATAAAGAATTTATTAAAATAGGAATGGAAAAGTACCGTGTTACAGAACATGCGTTTTCTCAGACCAAACATTCAGACAAAATCATAATGTTGTAAGATGAGCTAGACGCTCTGAACTACAAGATGGCAGAGAGTACGAACGCACAGTTTACCAAACGAGTTAAACCGAATAGGCGATCTGTCATGTTCTGATATAGAGCTGTTCAAAGACCCGAACCTACTAAACCAATCACAGCCTTCGTACTGGAGAAGTCTATCTCTTTCCTCTATTTCAACTTTCACCACTTACCTAAACGGTTTCTGACCGGTATGCGTCCGGACATGTGCGGTCAAATTAGCAGCTTGCGAGAAACTCTTGTTACAGTCTCCACATCTATACGGCCTTTCGCCCGAATGTGTCCGAAGGTGTGTCTTCAGCGTGCTAGGCCGAGCATAGGTCTTGCCGCAGATACGACAGAGGTTGGGCTTCTGTTCGTCATCTTCTGAGCAGGTGCTTAGGGATCCAACCTGGGTAGATATCGTAACCATTATGAATTGTCTTTATAATACAGGTCATTACAGGTCTAACATTAATATGAAACAACGTATCGTCATAATACTCACCGGAACTTTCCCGGAGGAATTAATACACGAAGCATACCCATACTCTGGCTGATGCTGATGTTGATGCATCTGTCCCTGATTTACAATATACCCGTTCCCCATATTTTGTTCCTTCTGCACCTCCTGGGCATACAGTTTCGGAGGTGGCCTCTTCAGACTCTGACCTAAACCTTTCTGGTTGGAGCAGTTAGGTTTCTGCTGGAATAAGGAGTAGTTCGGGTTTGGTTTTTGAGGATTTTGCAGCAATGGCTTGAAGGTTGAGGTGGCAGTGATCAAAGGGTCGCTCTGGTTAGGTGTTCTGAAGTCTGCAGTAAAGGAGTAGGTGGCCGAAGGGTAGTTCGATGAGTTGATTACGTTTTGAGTTTGTGGGTAGACCACGTTGACTGAGGGCGTTGAGGCGTTCTGGTTCCATTGCATCTGCGGAAGAATTGATCTCAATTATTTTAAAGATTTGCAATTTGAATATTATACGATTTAAACGTCTATGACTTATGATAAAGACAGGAAGGTTCCTGTCTTTTACGGAAGTTTGCGATAACGTGTACTGGAAACAAAAATGGAGAACCCTAAATGTTACTTTATAGATAGATGTTGGTTATTTCTATGTTATAGGAATTTAATTAAATTGTAGGTACTAAACAAACAATACTATAACCAGAATTTTCTAAAAATGCTTGGCATTGTAACTTTACAGACTTTGCAATCAGGCAATTCCTGACTCATCATCAGCTTTCTACTCTTGACCCATGTTGTCAACACTTTTATTTGTTACATTTTCCCCTGTCAATCGTCACGTTTTACAGTCTTCACATTTCACTCCTTTACCTTCACATGTCATTCCTCAAATCCTCACACAACTCATCCATCTTTTCTATGGTCTTACACATAGATAACAGAAACAACAGGAGATATGCCCTTTAGCCGAAAATGTATAGGAACCTGTGTCGTCAGTTCATACACGCAGAGCAGTAAAAACAATAGATATACGCTGTCGCGCACGCACCCGCATTTCTTAAAACATCACATACTACACAATCAATTATAAACCTTATCCCTTCACACACAGCGTGTATTTACCATGCACCGTACAATTTACATAGTACATTTTGTTTTACGTAGACACTAGTGATTGACTAAATCAAAAAGTTATCGATTCTTCTATTTATTCTTCTACTAAAGCTTTTATGAGGTACTGAAAATAAAATAAATAAAAAACGATAAAATACACTTATATTTTTCATACAATACTTTTTTACATTTTATCGGTTATTAATGCCCGAATGCTGAAGTTCCTAGTTACCTATATTCCCATTAGCTACTGATTTAATAAAAGATAACTCGAGTAATCAATGAATATTACCTATTTATTCAGTCAATAGTAAGCAATAAAAAGTACCTACATTCTATTTTCAGTATTGTTTACAATAATAAGAAAGCGTAATAATACAAGCGTTGTTATTTGTATCTATATTAACTTTTGTTGTTTGTAAATTTATATTTTACTAGCTGATACCCGCGGTTTTTTTCCGCGTGGATGTCGATTATCACGACTAAAAGTAATCTTTTAATCTCCCACTTTCAAGCCCTTTTTTATTTTGGAGGTTGGGAAATCATCAAATGACTCCTCCCGCTCTGGGCAGAACGTTAGGCAGTGTAAGACTTCTACTGACTAAAAACCACCCATGTTCCTTGTTAGCCCTTTGTGTTGAAGCCGCGGTATCTCTTTCAACCCCTTACAACCATTTTTTCACTAAAAAGTAGGCAATATCCTTTCTCAGGCTATATATTATTATTATATAATAGATGTGTACCAAATTTCATTTAAATCGGTTCAGTAGTTTTGGCGTGAAAGCTCGACAGTCAGACAGACAGACAGAGTTACTTTCACATAATATATAATATTAGTAAGGATTATATAATTATTATATATATAATCAAAAGGATAAGGATTATTTATTATTATGATATCTTTTTTCCTGCGGGATGCGGGACGGGATATCTATTCCAAAACCGACGTAAGGTCGAGTATCGGAAAACCGAAAAAGAGAAACAGGATTAGTCAATACATAATTATTTTAAGTAGTAGTAAAGAATTTTTTTTTTCTTATCTACATTTACGACAACTCTCAGTAATGCCATAAAATACGCAGTTCCTTACACTATAATAACAAATTGTGTCTACAATAATTAATTGTATCATGCATAGTCGTACTAAGCAGGATCATCGTATAAAATATCGACAAACACAAACATCACATCTCTAGCTGTCAAAAACTGACAGCGGCCGCTTTTCGAAAATATTGTGTGAGTGAGAGTATCAGTAAAACACCCATCCATTGCGCTATTAGATCAGCCGATTCACTGGTCGATTTGTACTAAGCAAGCAATGGTTTTTGTTTCTATTGAAAACAATTGATTTGGTTTTTCATCATGTTTCTCGTACCACGAAGTAATGTTTTAATGAATTTAATATGAAAAACATTAATGTTATAGTACTTACGTGTGAAATGAGATACAATCTTTTGTGTAATTCACAATACAGCTATTATTTTCACAAATATTCACTGAACAACGCGGCATTTTGTAAAAAATCACGAGCAGTGAAGACGTCGCCAGTTGACATTCGACCAACGACCATACAGCCACTAGACGCCTAATACTTGATCTAACGCACGAAACAAATTCTGTCAACTCGCTGAGGTGCGGGGGAACGGGGTACTGCATTCTGATTGGCCCTTTCAAGGTCATTGCATTTCATAGGGATGAGACAGGTTTAAATCAAACAAGAACGTATCGATATTTTTTAATTGTATTTAATAAAATATGTATTTACATTTTACATAAATAACTTGCATTTAAGTACCT
Organism: Diarsia mendica; assembly: GCA_949316265.1. Taxonomy (NCBI): domain Eukaryota; kingdom Metazoa; phylum Arthropoda; class Insecta; order Lepidoptera; family Noctuidae; genus Diarsia; species Diarsia mendica. Next base: position 14,284,686 of record OX438909.1, on the reverse strand, counting down.
TCGTTATTCTGAATATGATTGAATCATGTAAGAACATTCAAAAATCGCTTGGTTGCAATTGCCCATTTTTTTTTTTTAATCTGGATCGTGTGGGTATTTAAAATTAATCGTTAAAGTTTCACAATTTGTTAGCTGTATCCTGTTGTAATTTTTAATTACTAACAATATATTTTTTACTTAAATAGTTAGGTTTTTTTGCTTTATCGATAACAGGGGTGGTCATGCGATTTGGAGCATCACTAATTATTTTTACTTAAAATCGAGGAAAAGAGATGGCAAAAAAAATACTCTCAAAAGAAAGAGATGCAATCATAAAAGACATCAACGCGCGCTCCAAGAATGTGCACTGCATACAAGTATGACCAGTATAAGATGAACTCCGAAAAATAATGTCAGAAAATTAATTTTATTTAGATTAAGGAACCATTAACTTACCGATGAAATGTGATACCGTCTTTCAGGAAACTTGAAGTCCGGCTTTCTTTATCACACCAACGTACTGTACAGGGGGCCATAATATGTTTATTTTCTCGAATTTTCAAAGGTGTAGTGCGGAAGTGTTTACGGCTCACAGGTGTGGTCGAAATTAATGCGAACTTTGTGACTGACGACGGCTATAAGATTTATAGCCCTAATGTGTTGACAGACATTTGTCGCCTGTTATTAGGCGTCTAGTGGCTGTATGGTCGTTGCATTCGACTCATTATTGAAAGTGGCATCAGGCCGCGTCGCGGCCACATGAGTTCGCATGTACCACGCCTCCTTGCCATATCTCCTGTTGTTTCTGTTATCTATGGTCTTACACAACATTACAAACACGTAACAACACATAATACAACACACAACAACAACAACACAACATTTATAATTATCACTCTTTTAGTCACATCTTTTACATCCTTATCAAATGTTCATACCAAGGCAGACGGCTCCCTTTTACTTTTCTGTAGCAGGCGTCACTTTCAAACGTCCTCTCTTATAATATGCTTATTTCTTACTCCATCCATTTTAGTCACTCTACGCATCCATGTCAACATTATATCATCTCTCTGCATAGGTACAGTCGAACAAGCTAATAAGTAAACAATCAATATTTTCAGTGTTATAGAATTATAAAGATCTCTACCCTGTATACTTATAATATTAGCTTGTTCGACTGTGTACAGTCGAACAAGGAAAAAGGATTGTAATTATATTATTAATTAATAAATAATTAATTAATAATAATATAATTAATAATTAATTTATTAATTATATTATTATTATCCTTTTACAAAAAGGATTGTAATCCTTTTTTATCCGTTTTCTTCACTGCCCAACATTCCAATCCACGGATACGACAGGTCGAATCACGGACTGTTTATTTTCCCTTCCCTAAACTTAAAGTTTCTTTCTCGAGCCTCTTGAGTCTTGTGTATTGAGCGCATCATAGCTTATATGATAAGATTTAGGTTACCTGTGAGCACAGTTGCTCTGGCGGACAGCCATGCATGGTCATGTTCATGGAGACGTTGACGCTCATGGTGGGGAACAGAGGCGCGCCTCCGTAGTGCTCGTAGTAAGGGTAGCCACCGTTGTTCACCATCATCTGTATGAAACAAACAAACATAAAGGGTGTAAAAGTACCCTTAACGAAGCCGAAAGGCACTAAGTTCTCCCCGTCACTATTAATATTTTGGCTTCGTCTTCAAGGACCCACCAAGCAGACCCACCGGTGGGTCTCCGAATACTGATGTGTCTCCAAAGACCTACTAGTGGGTCCTCTGAGATTTTATTGTCTTTGAAGACCCACTGTACGCCAAATGGCAAAACATAGAGCGCATATGAAAATGTAACGCCTGTTTAACTACCAGGAGTATAGAAGTAGGCAGGAGGTATTGAAAATATTTATTTTGGAGATGAAAAAAAAAAAGATACCTAGTTATAAGTAAAGTCCCACAAACTACCAGGAGAACAGAAGTAGGAAGGAGGTATTGAAAACATTTTTTATTGGTTTTTTATTCTAGACCATACATGGGAACCTAGGGGGTTACGGAGATATTGGGGTTCAAAGTTACAGCTGTTTTTTTTAAATGCTAGTTTATCAGATTATAACTATATACTTCAATTACCTCCATGACCCGTTTACTGTTCAAAGCATCCACTAGCTAGCATGTTTTAAGAGCGCTACATTGAGTTTTATCGTAAAACTGATTTACCAAAAAAATTGGCGTGGGGGTTCTTAACAGTTTGATGTAAGTACAGAATGCTTGATCGACGGCTTCGTGAAGGGTTCTTTTACACCCTAGCTGTATAGGAAAGATTCAATCTGACTTTGGCACACAATACACATAGGTACCTGCAGCATGTACCTAATTGAGAAGTTTGGTTTGGGTATAGTGGGACGGCCTTTACCATATTATTATACTATATAAAGCTAAACTACCACTCACTGACTCACTGACTCACTGACATAATTGTTCTCCCAGATGGTGGATGGGGAGGTGGGTATATTTTGACAGATTCGTAAACAAGTAACTCTGGTGAGTATGGGAAAAGTCCGAAACCCCCCCTTTTCCCCCCCTTTCTCCCCCCTCCCTATCGTATCTCGGAAACTAAAAGACCCGTATTTTTTTTTTTTTACGGATTCGTATAGAGGAGGCTCGGTAAAGTAAAAATCATTTTTCAAAGTGGCCCCCCTTGCCCCCCTTCTCCCCCCCTTTAGGCGGATCTCGGAAATAAAGAGAATTTACGTGTTTTTTTTTAGGGATTCCTATAGAGGAGGCTTGGGGAAGTAAAAACTATTTTGAAAATTTGACCCCCTTGCCCCCCTCCACCCCCCCCCCCTTTCGGATCTCGAAAGTTAAGAGACTTGGAACGATTTTTTTTTCAAATTCATATAGAGGGGCATTGCGTTAGTCTAAATCATTTTTAGAAACTCCCCCCTCTCCCCCCCCCCCTTCACCCCCCTCTTCACCCCTTTTTTTCTGTTTTGTTTACAGATTCGTATAGGATAGGAGGCTCGGGGAAGTAAAATGGTGGTACCGGTAAAGCGAAGGGAGGAGCGGGCGAGCGAAGCGAGCCGGCGACCCCCGTAGCGTAGGGATAATGTCATGATAGCTTTCCGGTGGTAGGTAGGTCCTGAGTGGAGCGAACCTGCGAGACCGAGTGGAGCGAAGGGGGGAGGTGGCGAGCGAAGCGAGCCGGCGACCTCCTTAGCGTAACGAAGGTTGAGTGGGTGAAGCGTAACTCAGGGGCGACGACAAGCAAACTTTAGGGTAATGTTCTTTTAGTGGTAGTAGGAGGTAGTAGGTAGGTAGTAGGTATGTGTAGGTAGGTAGTAGGTAGGTGTAGGTAGGTGGTGGCATACGTGAGATTCATATAGAGGAGGCTCGGGGAAGTAAAATCCGTTTTTCAAATTTGAACCCCTTGCCCCCCTTCACCCCCCTTTTAGGCGGATCTCGGAAGTTAAGAGACTTGGAACATTTTTTTTTTTCAGATTCATTGAAAGGGGCAATGCGTTAGTCGAAATCACTTTTCAAAGCGCCCCCTCTCCCCCTCTCCACGCCTCGCGAGCTGCGCGCAGCTCGCGCACCCACGCAAATACTAGTTATACTATATAAAGCTAAACTACCACTCACTGACTCACTGACTCACTGACATAATTGTTCTCCTAGATGGTGGATGGGGAGGTGGGTATATTTTGACAGATTCGTAAACAAGTAACTCTGGTGAGTATGGGAAAAGTCCGAAACCCCCCCTTTTCCCCCCCCTTCTCCCCCCTCCCTATCGTATCTCGGAAACTAAAAGACCCGTATTTTTTTTTTTTTACGGATTCGTATAGAGGAGGCTCGGTAAAGTAAAAATCATTTTTCAAAGTGGCCCCCCTTGCCCCCCTTCTCCCCCCCTTTAGGCGGATCTCGGAAATAAAGAGAATTTACGGGTTTTTTTTTAGGGATTCGTATAGAGGAGGCTTGAGGAAGTAAAAACCATTTTGAAAATTTGACCCCCTTGCCCCCCTCCATCCCCCCCCTTTCGGATCTCGGAAGTTAAGAGACTTGGAACGATTTTTTTTTCAGATTCATATAGAGGGGCATTGCGGTAGTCGAAATCATTTTTAGAAACTCCCCCCCCCCTTCACCCCCCCCCCCCCCTCTTCACCCCTTTTTTTCTGTTTTGTTTACAGATTCGTATAGGATAGGAGGCTCGGGGAAGTAAAATGGTGGTACAGCGGCAAAGCGAAGGGGGGAGCGGGCGAGCGAAGCGAGCCGGCGACCCCCGTAGCGTAGGGATAATGTCATGATAGCTTTCCGGTGGTAGGTAGGTCCTGAGTGGAGCGAAGGGGGGAGGTGGCGAGCGAAGCGAGCCGGCGACCTCCTTAGCGTAACGAAGGTTGAGTGAGTGAAGCGTAACGAAGGTTGAGTAGGTAGGTGTAGGTAGGTAGTAGGTAGGTGTAGGTAGGTGTAGGTAGGTGTAGGTAGGTGTAGGTAGGTGTAGGTAGGTGTAGGTAGGTGTAGGTAGGTGTAGGTAGGTGTAGGTAGGTGTAGGTAGGTGTAGGTATTTTTCAAAGTACCCCCCTTCACAACCCGCGAGCTGCGCGCAGCGAGCGCAGCCACGCAAATACTAGTTCTATTATATAAAGCTAAACTACCACTGACTCACTGACTCACTGACATAATTGTTCTCCCAGATGTTGGATGGGGAGGTGGGTATATTTTGACAGATTCGTAAACAAGTAACTCTGGTGAGTATGGGAAAAGTCCGAAACCCCCCCTTTTCCCCCCCCTTCTCCCCCCTCCCTATCGTATCTCGGAAACTAGGAGACCCGTATTTTTTTTTTTTACGGATTCGTATAGAGGAGGCTCGGTTAAGTAAAAATCATTTTTCAAAGTGGCCCCCCTTGCCCCCCTTCTCCCCCCCATTAGGCGAATCTCGAAAGTTAAGAGACTTGGAACGATTTTTTTTTCAGATTAATTTGGAGGGGCCTTTGCGTTAATCGAAATCATTTTTCGAGACTCCCCCCCTCACCCCCCCTTCAACCCCCCCACCCCCCTTTTGACTTTTTTTTTTTTTTTTTTTTTCTTACATAAAACTATTGAGGGGCGTTGAAATTTGTATACCCTCCCCTCCCCAACCTCCCCTAAAATTAAAAGGGCTGTAACTTCATAACGGTTAGAGATAGCCATTAGGTGTTTCAACAAATATTATAGTAGGCGTCGAAACCTGTCCGGTGGTGGTACAGCGGCAAAGCGAAGGGGGGAGCGGGCGAGCGAAGCGAGCCGGCGACCCCCGTAGCGTAGGGATAATGACATGATAGCTTTCCGGTGGTAGGTAGGTCCTGAGTTGAGCGAACCTGCGAGACCGAGTGGAGCGAAGGGGGGAGGTGGCGAGCGAAGCGAGCCGGCGACCTCCTTAGCGTAACGAAGGTTGAGTGGGTGAAGCGTTACTCAGGGGCGACGACAAGCAAACTTTAGGGTAATGTTTTTTTAGTGGTAGTAGGAGGTAGTAGGTAGGTAGTAGGTAGGTGTAGGTAGGTGTAGGTAGGTGTAGGTAGGTAGTAGGTAGGTGTAGGTAGGTGTAGGTAGGTGTAGGTAGGTGTAGGTAGGTGTAGGTAGGTGTAGGTAGGTGTAGGTAGGTGTAGGTAGGTGTAGGTAGGTGTAGGTAGGTGTAGGTAGGTGTAGGTAGGTGTAGGTAGGTGTAGGTAGGTGTAGGTAGGTGTAGGTAGGTGTAGGTAGGTAGGTGTAGGTAGGTAGTAGGTAGTTGTGGGTAGGTAGTATTGGAACATTATTTTTTTTCAGATTCATTGAGAGGTGCAATGCGTTAGTCGAAATCACTTTTCAAAGCTCCCCCTCTCCCCCCCTTCACGCCTCGCGAGCTGCGCGCAGCGAGCGCAGCCACGCAAATACTAGTACGAGTATACAGTTTATTTTAGTCTGAAGCAGCTTTAGTTTAGAAGTTAATAAAAATTACTTGTCTATTATAATGTTCCGAACCTAGGCATCCAACAACCCTCTCATAACGCAAAACCAGGCGACGCTCTTGGCTTAATCAGATCCACAAATGGGGGATGAGAGTTTGAATTGAAAATCGACATTTTCTAGCGTGCGAAGCTATGGAGAAAAGCTAGTTAATTATAAGCATTAATATAATTTATACGCTTTAACGTAAGACATAGATGGACTCCCTATATTATATTTAATTGTAACAGCTCTGTATACGTTCCTATGCTTACAAATAAATATTTCGCTTTCATTTTGTCAGTTTCATTTTCACAATACGCCACCACTTTCCCTGTGCAGCGTCCGGTCTCATCCGTCGGCAACCCGCGATACCCAAAGGCTTATTTTTCATCATTTGTTTCCCATATTGTAACTGGACATTAAGGTTGCCTTATATTTTCCAAATTAAATATTACTGAGGTTTCTGTCCACTACCTACACGTATCTTTTAATACATCTGCGCATCAAGTACGTCATGTTTGATAATATTTTCGTACACTACACGTACGTAGCTAAGAAAAATAAAAAGTTTTGCTACGACATTACAGTACTGTACTACGCGCTGTGCTACGACATTGCTACGTGCTACGGACGACCTCTACAGCGGCAGACGTAGCTACGGCGTAGCACACACTTGTTTGGAAATTCTAAAGGTGCGATCAACCGAACGCGAGCGGTATGAATTTCAGAATATTTGTCAAAAGAATAATGTGTTTAAAAAATATCTGTGTACTTATTAATTATCAACTGAGCGGAATGAATTCCGGAATTCTACAAAGATATATTGTGTGTTTAAAAATATTTGTCAAAATCTAGTGTCCACATTTCTCAGTCCGTTCGGTTTGGTTTGACCGTACAAATTGTTGTCATATTTTGAGAAACCTACAACTCCGTCTACTTCTGTTTTACAGTATTAGGTACCTACGTGGACATTATTATTAATACTAAAAACGGGATATTTACCATGTTTACTTATTGTTTCGAATTCCCGATATTTCGGCGCTGTTACAAGCACCATGATCTTGATCACGGATAAACTGAAGTCATTGCGGATGGATGTTTATGAGCAATAAGTTAGTGACCATGTCAGTTTAAAAACTTACTTATATCTATAAATGGACTTGTTTGCCACCACAACAAAACAGGCTAAATAGTATTCCTATTATCGCGCCAAAAGTCGCGGAAAAAAATGAACAGTGCTTCTTATTTTATTACTTGTACATGGCATGCTAGGCATGGGAGTTTCTTTCTTTCTTCACAATTCCTTTGTTCCCAACTCACGGTAAACAAAAATAGCTCATGTAAGTTATCATGTTCTCAACTTCTCGCTAGAATTCTTTTATATTAAAAAGAATAATATAATGCAACCCACTCACTATTTACAGGATACCTATTACATCATACTATCACAGATTTTTTAATGATTTGGTGGCAATATTATATTGATTATTTATTATATTTGTTTTGTTCATTTTTTTTAAGGCATTTTTTTGTCAAATAAACACAATTTTCTTTCTTTCTTTCAATTTTATTTTTCAAATAGTTGAAACCACCAAATGACCGTCGTCAAACCATGTCAGAGGCCCTTGAGGCGGTTTAGAAATTCTGATACTAGTGTGGAGTTATTAGACCTTAGTCCTTACTGCCCACACAATAAGAAGTAGAGGAATAGCTGACCCGCGTAACTGTGATAACTCATAATATATTCATTCTAATCAAATCTTCTTGAGTCTTCTAATATAGGCACTGTTTGCTTAAAAGAAGGCTCCAATCACAAACTAATTGTTGTAAACTTGTAAAAAAAAAATAAACAATTTGAATTTGAATTTTTAAACTTACTTAAACTTGTTGCACCAGTCTCGCAGCTCGCTACATATTTATCTGATCTGTTTTGCTAGCCCGTGATCTGAAGATTCAGAAGCTTTGTTCCAAACAATAATGATGTAGGTAAGTACCTAAGTCCCATATGTCGGCTTACTGTTTTTTCGAGGATATCCAACATTAAGGTGGAAGCTCCAGGGTAGCCCGTGAAATTTTCTTACGTTTTTCTGCAATTTGCCGGTCAGTGTCAGGCTGTATAGTAAATAAATTAGGATTCGCGACCGTAACAAATGTGACTTTACATGAGTAATAATGATTAAAATCACCAACACAACCCTCTCACTTCATTGAACTTCCTTGAATGCCTTTTTCATCAAATAGTCGCTCAATGGAATTAAATCAACTCAAGAGGATTGTATTCATGAGTTTAATGATTAAGATATCTCTGTAAATACATAGGCCCTACGTGCGCGATTCCAATTTTAATCAACATAAAACCTGACACTGACCTTCAAATTGCAAAAAAACCGAAGAAAATTCGAATTTCGCGGACTACCTTAGTGCATCCACATAATGTACCTACATACCTTAATGCATAGAAAATTAAATAAGTACCTAATATGCAACGGTAAGCGACACTAGCTAACTAACGCAAATCAAAATAAAACGACCGTTATTAATCCATCAAAATTCTAATTTCAATAAATCCCGGCGAAGCCAAACTAAAACGTTCATAAAGGGAAGCCAGTAATAATCCAAGATGCCATATTAATTACAATTATTTCATATCGAACCCCTCGGCGGGCGGAACACCGTTTCCACGGTTTTCCATACAACATTTTCCCTCCAAACACCCCTTTTGTTAGACAGAAACGACCAATCAAAACCCTTCATGCTAGAGTGAGATATAAAACCAATCCTTGGGGCTGAATAGCGCGATGTATACCCGTCCTTGTTTAGCTTAACGGGTGGTAGGTGAGGGTGAAAGAGATGGTTATACCTGTGGGTGTACAGCTTCGGAAGCACAGTCGCCGTGGACGACGGCGTGTTTCAGCGAGAGGAGGACGTCGGCCGCGTCCCCCCCACCCCTCTCCCTGCATTCCCCCGCTCCATTCCTGTTGAATAAAGGATGAGTTGGATTGCATCGTTTTGTTAAACTTATGAACTTATTATTAGATAGATTAGGTATTGTCGCTATGGTTATGCTGAAAATAATGGTAATGTGGAATAGCTGTTTTATCAGTATGTATCACCTATGTATAAGTATAATCAGTAAGTTCAAGTAGGTATGTTGTCATCTTTATTTATTTACTTACTTATTTGAATTGCAATGGGGAAAAAACTGTCACATTATAAGTGAAAGAAATTCTTTTACTTAGAAGTACATCGCTAGCTTTCCTTCTTTGTACTTATTGTCTTTTTTTAACTTAAGGTAATGAAGTTTATAAGTAAAAAGTAGATAAGTAATTAGAGTTAATGTAGAACTAATCGCCTGTCTAGGTTTTGTTTTTTTAGAGTGCGTAATTTAAAAGTACATCGCTGGCTAACTGTTAAAGAAGAAGTAATTTTTTTTTTAAACTAAAACGGAACAAATTAAGTATTATGCATATTTCGATAGAACAAATATAGAACTAATTATTTAATGTATTCGTTTAAACGCAGGGCATGGTCAATCACCAGGTTCAGACACTGTATAGCAAAAACCTTCCCCACGACGTTTTTCTCAGCTTGTGATACAGGATTACCCTTGTACAGGCATCTAACATTATTTTACCTTTCTAAAATTCTGATTAAAGATTTCTATTTTTATTAAATTCCTCCGCATCACATGCGACAATCGATCAAAGAATTTTTTAGTCACCGGTTCTACTTTCAGGCTTCATCACCATCAAACCTTAAGGTTCGGTTCACAATAGTGCTGCGGGTTCGACTTAAAGCGAACACCACCGTAGATATCCGCTGCTCGGCTACAAAGCAGTTGTCACATTTGTGAGTATTGGCTTCTGGGAATAATGGATAACGAAGACATTCTGGTTGTATTGTAATATTTAAATAGAAGACAGAAGAAAAGAATCGTATTACTCATTACTAACTGGGTTTTGGAGGTCAGGTGGGCATTCGCTCCATGTAAAATACTGGTATCCTGCTGCATCGGGCTAGACTGGTAGCCGACCCCAACATAGTTACGAAAAGGCTGATAAGATGACAGAAGAAAAGAAAAAGGAAATAATGGGTGCATCTAATCCTTACCGAGCGAAATAAAGTTGGAACTTTTCAAACGTGATTTAATAATTATTAAAGCTAACAAGTGTAAACGGCGCTACACAAAGCAGCAGGTATACCAATAAGTATTATATAAACAACACGACAGAAATCGTGGCAGAATGTTCGGTAAATGTGTCATCATCGACAGTTTTTTCGGGCCGCCCTAATGTGAACAGCGCTATTGAATTACAATATTAATAAATTGCCAATTTGCTTCCGACACCTTTGTCGTTCCGGTAAAACTCTCAGTCCGACCTAATGTGAACCCACCTTTACATTCTCAACTCAGCTACATACCTTTCATTCATTCGTTTTGTGGTCAAACAATCTGATCCATTCAAGACGGCAGATATAACCATTGTTTTATAATTCTTGATCGAAAAATTGATCACAACCTCACCATTTATTGAACCTTATCGTTATATGCACTATACAGTCAGCTAAAGCCACTGCCCTAACTGCACCAGTTGCAACGAGTGTCATTTTTTACAGTCACAAACAATCAGCAAACACTACAAACTTAAATTAAACAATATTCACACACTGTGGCAGAAAAGAACAGGAAATGTTAATAAGACGGTAATGAAACGGCAACAATGTCAAACAACGACTAAATTCCAAAAACCCGTCGTTGACACAAATTTAGGATATGAAATAAAAAGGGTTTAGGTGTTTAATTTATTGTTACAATAGCCACTTGACAAAAAACAAAACAGTAGATTTAAGCCATAGTTAACGTAACTTTTACAGGGCGATGAATGATAGCTCTGGCGGGCGGTTAATAGTACCTTTCAGGGTATTTCTATTGAGGGGAGTGGCTAAGCGATTGGACTGCTGAGCTACGTGTCGCGGGTTCGATCCCCGCACGGAACAAGTATTTGTATGGCCTACAGATAGTTTTTTCGGGTCTGGGCGTGTTTGTGTATGTGAGTTTCAATGTTTGTAAATGCACCCACGATACAGGAGAAATTCCTAGTGTGGGGCAACGTTTTTTTAAAATAAAAAAATCTACTTACTGTTGCAGTTTTCTACAGTGTATTAGACATCAACGAACATCTGCCTTAAGCTACAGATAAAGACAGGTCCTTTTTTTAGACAACGATATAATTTTGTTAATTCTTAGTCAGCTATTAGTTTTAGAAACCACAGGTTCACTTCGTCCTTATTGTAAAACCTATCATTGATCCAGTAATCGCCGATTCATCACTGAATTCATTAAATTAATGTACTAGCTGTCATGGGTGCCAAATGTTGTCCAATAGAACTAAAAGTGAATAAATTGAATTTCGAATTTCAGGTAATTGTTGTAAAACTAAATCTAATTGTAACCCTAGCAACCGCTAGAAGGGGAAAAGCGATAGTTAGAGAGAGCTTGTGGTTGTCTCTTGCAAAATTCAAAACCACTAGGTACTTAATTCTTCTGTTGGTTCATATTATTCTAATCTAAACCCATTGCAGTATGCCAGCATACCTAAATCAGGGTACCGAGAGCTACTGTGAACCTTTAAAATGAGGAATTTCAATTGAATATCGCATTGTTAGTGGCCCTTAGAACCTCTTCGGAAACCCCTTCATTTCACTTTCCCTTCATTTCACATGCATTAGTGCAACATAGAATTGGACATTTCATTTCATCTAAATATAGAACCTATATCACGTACCAACAAAAGTTCTATACATTCATCCTTCAAAATTAAACGTAATTGTATTCCGAGTGAGCATGGTTAGTACGGGTACCATCTATCTGGCAGAAACTTGATGCTCCGAAATTTATTTGGCATACCACACTTGGCATATTCTTCTTTGAACGAATGTGTTTATGGCAGAACAATTATTTAATAGAACACTCATTTCGCAGAATGTTTAAATAGCTGAATTTTCAATGGCATACTTTTAAGATGGCAGAATTTTATTTGGTAGATTTTTATAAGGTATAACGACCGTCTCGCGAAAGTATCCTTTATGGGCGGCATGGGCACCGGGCCGTAGGCCGACGAAGGAGGCCGGCGGAGGCCCGGCACTTCGGGGACAGAAGATATTAGTGTTATGTAATATGCGAGCGAAGCGAGCGCGCGTCATGGAGTAGGTACATGCGTTGCATGTATGAGTGACGTCATTATTATTATTAATAATAATAAGTAATAATAATAATTATTATTTTTGACATACCAACATTTAATGTTCTCAGCTAGAAATTATAGCCGGGGTGAGCTGATAATAATGATTAATAATAATAATTATTATTATTGCATGTTACACGTATGTATGAAATGAAATGTGTGCCAAAAGACGATTCTGATTATGAATTTTCGGCGAAATGATGGTTCTGGAAATGAAGTTTATGCTCAAAGATGATTCTGACTTACAAAATTATGCGTTTTGAATGTATGGTAAATGAGTGTATGCCAAATGATTTTCTGCGAAATGAAGTTTCTGCCATCCACTGTTATGCAAAACAAAATTCGGGTATAAAAAATTCTGCCAAAAAAGGTAGACCCGGCGATGAAAACTCAATTTAGTGCACAATGATTTGTTGTCTTCTTCTTAGCGTGTCGATGGCAAATTTCTGTTAAATCGTTTTGGCCCAAAATTCAGCTATGCGAACTCCACTCGCTGATGCAGTCATAAGGTCGTCAAGTGTACAGGTGTCAGGGCATGCAGCGCAAGATGGAAGGTGGGACATTATCTGTGGAGAAACGCCGCATACACACTTGAGGTCTGAGCCGTCTATGAACCCCCATCTGAAGAGATTGTCTTTGGTGCGGCCGACCTGGGTTCGGAGTCTATTTAGAGATTTCCACGTCGGCCACGGCAAAGCATGTCCAGGTGGAAGGCTTTCGGACGGCTCGATGAAGCCGTCAGAGGGCTTAAGCAGCTCCTGCCAGAGCTCACGTCTTGCAGAGGAGGCATTTCTATTAGATGAACTAGCTGACTCAACGTACCCAAAAAAACTTTTGCGGATTTTCAGCCTCTGAGGCACCGGGGCATAACTGTACATTGGGTGTCGTGAATTGAAGTGATTTGTTGTAATATAATCACAAATTCCTACGTGACTTTAGTTTCCGCTAAGATATTACGCTATGATGGACATCCGGAATTCTAGACTATTCCTTTTAGTTTTAACCGACGAAAAAGGCCAAAGCTCTCTCAAGCCTACGTATATTTTTGTAACGCATAGGTTTCAGTGTGTTGATGTGTGATTTTAATACGATTGCAGAGACCTCAAAATTGATCTCATTTTAAATTTTGTACAAAACTAAATAACGTACCTGTATCCCGAGCATGGTGAGAAGGGGAACAGCGATGGTAGCGGCTCCAGATCCAGTGGGGGCAGCGAAAAGGACCCCATGTCGTCCGGCGGCCAAGCCTCGTCCGGAGACAGCGCTGAGCAAGCGATTGTATCGCTTAAAGCGTTTAGCTCTTCGCCATTTTCTGGACAGCAGTTCTCGTTTTCCTGCTGTAAGGAGAAGTAGCCGTTTAGTACTTACTCATTAAAGTTATCAAAATTTGGAAGACCTGTGCGGTATAGTGCATTAAAATATATATACCGCACTGGTGTTGGATTACAGCTGTGTCCCTCTAACAGAATTCTTTCTTGCATCCCAGTTGCAGGAACATTGTAGGCGTTCTAGTATTCTGTTTAAATTTTTTAAGGTGAATGCGACAAGGTAGCCCGCGAAATTCGCCGTTTTCATCAAATAGTCACTCAAGAGACTTAATTATGAACTGAGACTGAGTATTGGTTATTTTAACCATTATTACCTACTCTGTAAAGTCACATTTGTAACGGTCGCAAATCCTATTTTATTTAACAGGCAACCTGACAGTGACCGCGGCGGCAAGTTGGAAAAAACGTAAGTTTCGACTTTTCCAACCGAGGTGATCTTCGGATAAATGATAATGAACCGATATTCGGATAGTGTCATTCAAAATACGAATTGAATTTTGGACGTCAAAATTTTCTATTTGTATGGTCTCTTAAAACGCCCACCCATCATACTTCATAGTGTTTTAACCCGGAGAAGCAAAGACGTTACAAATTCACCGGCTATCTGTCTGTTACACTCGTTGCCGATTCAAAGCTTATCTTGGTCGAGGTCTAATGGAATAGGATTGTACACACGGCTACACATCAAGCTATACATTTCCAGTATAAGCTGGTATCGCATTGTATAGGATTTCCGTACAATGTGAGATCAGCGTAAACTGGAAATGTATAGCTTGATGTGTAGCCGTGTGTACGAAGCTTAGTTTGAAACCTACATACATAACACACAAAGTGCATCGTACAGCACTATCTTTCCCTCTCCGCTGAACCACTACTGCTAGAAGACCATCTGCACTCCTGCTGCTTTCTTCAGTGGGTGTAAATAGACACTTTGCTACTTTACAAATCGATGGAGGAAAGGCAGCCTGAGCACAGCGGACAGATTTCTTACTTAGACAGATTTCTTTGAAAACATGCTTGGATATCGTCCTTGAATGCGAAGTTGTTATACTAGTACTACCATTCGGTTGCTGCGTTTTTGCTCTGGCAAGAGCAATCGTTAATTTGGAAATATCGACGTGGGTAAACATTGGGTAAATCTTCTTGGCGACATGATGTTAAATTATTTTAATTAAGGTGAAATGCAGATCTTGTTATCAGTGGAAACTTTATGGGGTAAATTATAGACCGGTATGCTAACAAACAATCAAATAAACAAGTCATAGCTTTGTTACAAAAAATATCCTATCGTTGTCGTAGTTGAAATTTCGTTTAATGCAGGTTCTGGCCCCGATGATGTTATGTTTTTTTAAGTTAGTACCATTACAATTAGATACCAACCTTTTAATGACCTAAATTCATCAAAACAATCATTCCAGCGTATCTTTTAATGTCAGTGGCTATCATGTAGTGTCCATCAATTAACTGTCAATTGGTTATGGTTTGGTAGTTTTTTTTTTTAAACTAACCATTTGACAGTTATTTATTTATTTATTATTTATTTAATCAGTTACTTGCTGCACTTACAGTTTACACCAACGCGTGCAGCAAGTCAATATATATACACTAACTTAATTAAATTATACAATAATTAAGCATAGCTTTATTGCTACTCAAAAACAAATCTAGGTCCGGTTTCTGAGCTATCAGAGCGTTTAACAAATTCATCGCCTGGGCTGTGGGCGCATAGCGAGCCGTTTGGGTACGCACAGAGGAAGCCGCGAACAAGCCTCGCGGGGCACAGGCCCGCGACCGTCGCAGTCGATCCGGGGCAAACAGTGAGCAACGAGCTAACGTGGCCCCATTGTCAATCTTATTATCACTACATAGTATAAAATAAAGTCACTTTCTCTGTCCATAAGCCCCAACGGATTTTGATAAAGTGTTGTTTATGTTAATAAAGTGTTGTAAGTGATATTTTCTTTGATATTTTTCGGGTCATCTTAAGCGACCAGTTTCCCAAGATAGCCTAATACCAAGTTTCAAAAAAGTGTTTACATTTGTGTTAAAATGCCAAAAGCAGTACTATTTTTTTTATTTTAGATAACTTGTTTCTCAAATAAATATGTATATTACAACTTCCACTATATTTTATCTTTACTTTACTTATATGAGTTTTTGACGCCAGTACCGTAACTTAATTTTGATCGTTTTGATCATGGCACCCAACGTGGGACTATTATTATTGATCAAGAACTACGATTATGACTAGTAATATTCACCAATACAACTTTAAATCAAGAAAAAACGTTTGCGTTATATCTAAGCGCATATTTAATGATTAAATTACACATTATGAGGCCATCCTATTTTTACCCACGACGGAACGGAGACGGTATATGCGTTTGGGGTGAGAGGTTGTTTGTTTGTGTGTTTGTGCAAACACATGTTGCCATTTTTCTCCAAAACTACTAGTCCGATTTTGATGCAGTTTTCAGTTATGGGTTTGGGTTTGATTGGTGCATGTTCTTAGATAGGTGTTACGGTGACAACTCACCAGGGGGCGCTGCAGCAAACATTTTTTGTGCAAATCAAAGTTGCCATTTTTCTCCAAAACTACAAGTCCGATTTTGATTCAGTTTTCAGTTATGGGTTCGGGTTTGATTGGTGCATGTTCTTAGGTAGGTGTTACGGTGACAACCCACCAGGGGGCGCTGCAGCAAACATTTTTTGTGCAAATCAAAGTTGCCATTTTTCTCCAAAACTACAAGTCCGATTTTGATTCAGTTTTCAGTTATGGGTTTAGGTTTGATTGGTGCATGTTTTTAGATATTTTTTTTTAAAGTAAAAAGTTTAAATAAAAAGCAAAATTAAAAATTTTGAAAAAACCCACGACTGTTAAAAATTTATTGAAAAAAGAACAAAATAACATAAAACACCCACCTTAAAAAAACCCAAGAATGTCCGTCGGGTGCTGAACATTGCAAAACTAGTTCATTTAATGGCAGCCCCGGACGGACATTCTTGGGTTTTTTTAAGGTGGGTGTTTTATGTTATTTTGTTCTTTTTTCAATAAATTTTTAACAGTCGTGGGTTTTTTCAAAATTTTTAATTTTGCTTTTTTCTTAATGAAGTGGCACCCAACGTGGGACCAATACTTTTTACTTTTCACTAAAGACAGTTATATATTTGCGGTATAATTAATCGCTTAATATTTATCTAATAGGTGTAAAAATCCATTAATGAGGCTTGAGCCTTTTTTCATTTGTTTCACCAAACAAAAATATTACAATGATGGGGATAATTGTGATTTTTTTTTGGTTTTGGACCTTACCTGGTAACCTTCTAGTTATGAAGATACTGGACAAAACTTTTTAAATATCTCTATGACCACTATACTACTCAAAGCATCCATTAGCACAATGTGTTGGGTACGTTATATTGAATCTCACCGTAAAACGTTAGTATCACCCCAAAAAAAAACCATTTTCTCAGCAATCGTTTTAGCATAGACTTAGTTTGATGAACAGTGTGCAAGTGATTGACGGTTTCGTGAAAGATCCGTTTACATCATGTATATTGCGATTTTGTTCGAATTTGAGATGACGATGTTTTGAAGTTTTCTTAAACACATTGGCGCCCAACGTGGGATAACTTAAACTCCATTTTATAGCCCGAAAACGTTAACACAAATAGTATATTTTCACAATTTAGTACTACATAGATATGAACAATGATCACTACCTTCAATTTTCACAGTTTCACCGCCTTCACCATTCACGACCCTATACACCTCAAAATCACACAATAACCTTATTTATCTTCAACACACCTGACAACACTCTTCCGGGAACTCTCTCAAGGAGTTCTCTACGCAGGTACACTGTAGAGGATCGCAGCAAAGCCCGTGGTCTGCCGGGCAATACTCGACCAACCCGAATTGCGGGTTGTTCGGGACGTAGCAATCCATCGCCCCGCCTCTTTGCGCGCATCTCTATAGCGCAGGGGCGGAGATTTCTCTCATTGTTCGACAATCAGTTGCTCAGTTTCCGTCGCTTGTAGTCGCGGGTTGGCATGCTGGAATGATAGAGGTTAGGTTTAGTTACATGTCATGTGTCAAAATGACGTATGGAAATTTTAGACTGCAATTATTTATTTGATACTGATCTAACTGAAATAATTGGGACACTCTGCGGTACTCAGAGATATTTAATGATTACTTAAGCCGTTACTTAGTAAAGATATTTTATTTTATTACAGTCAAAACCTTAACTAAGTGATGGCCTAAGTAATCATTAAAGCTCTCTGAGTGCGGTATGATTCTTACATAGTTGATCAAAAAAATAAAAGAAGTTGTGTGATATTCTTGTAGAAATCCAAATTATATGATACTTTTATTTTATTATACTTTAGGTACACAGATCTACTGTTTGTCGAAGACATACTCTTCTACTGCAGTTCCTATCTATTACAGGGTTTATTTCTTTTCATTGTTTGCCGTTTTGAGAAAAACAAGTTATTTTGGACCATTTACCGACGGCTTTCTTGCCGTCGGCTTTAGTATTACTTACAAAGGTAATTTTCTCTCTTTTCAAAATGAGAAAAACATATTTGGTGGCGTCACCGAACACTAGTGGGGACCACTAACCCCTTTCATTTGTAACAGTGCAATTCATTATGAAAGGTCTATTTAACGCTTTTTAACGCAGATCATATTATGGTCTGCTAAAGTGGCCATTTGAGACGCCGAGCTTGATAGATCATTTGTTGTCATTAAGAGGATGATATTTCCTGCAGTATCCTCATCTTCATTACCTAAGCTTTATGTTATTACGATTAAACGTTACGTACTTACTTGATTAAAAGCATGTAAGTATATAACTAATAAGAAATGTTGGACGTCAAAAAACGTAAGAAAATCATGAGAATGGTACTTTACAACAGCTGAAAATAAACAATCAGAGTCAAAGCATATATTTATTTCAAGTAGGTCAGTTACAGGCACTTTTAAATTCTCGAAACAAATACAATTATAAAAGGAAGCTACAGTAACAGTAACTATAGGCATAATAGCTGTATATGTACTGTAGGTGCTCATCAAAGCGTAGATCTCTATATGGAGAGAAGAAAGGGCAAGACTTACTGTTGTAGCTACACGATGAACAGGGCATAGAAAAGTTATTATAACATTCAATTATGTAGCTTAAGACACAAAGGTACCTACTATACTTAAAACACCTTTATCTGCTAAGCTGAGCTTATCGGCAACCGTATCGATTTACACTTTTATATTTTTTACCACAAGATTGCTACTGCTACTGTAACCAGAACATGAATGAATCCTCCATTTTAAGGTTGCTCACTTTTACCACAGCTTTTACGCTCAATAACTAAGTATTTTAAAAATGTTTCTTAATTGTTTTCAGAGCGTTTCGTTTTTCTACAAAAAATGGCAATAGGAATTATTTCTGAAGCATTTCTGCTGACTGCGGCATGTCAATTTATGACTTTCTAGTAATAAATCTTTGCTGGATTAACCATGTAGTAGGCGCTTGAATTATTAGAAAGAAGAGAAAAAATTGAAAAAAATGCTGGTGTAAATAATGACAATAATTTCTGACGGATTAGAGAGTAAAAGCGGTGGTACATAGGTTAGTGAGATGAGAAACTTCACGGAGTACAAATTTTCCTGGCAGAAGGACAATGAGATACCTAAAAGTACTTCTGATAGGGTGACCAGAAGCCCAAAGTGACCAGTGCATTCTATATTATCCGTATGACATACGTACCGAAGCATGGACTAAGAATATCCGAAAAATAACCGGAGATATCGACATAGCTCACAGGGCTGACTACCTGAGCTGGCAGTGAGCCTATCATGTTTATCGAACAAACGAAAAGCTGTAGAATAGACGAGTTTTAGGCCGGGACTGCACAAAAGCGGAGATGAGCAAAGCGGAGAGAAGATGTGCCAAATTCGACCAATCACAGGAAGGGCGAAAGACCAGGTGCAAATTTTAACTAATGTGATTGGTGGATGTCTGCACATCTCTCCGCTCGTCTCTGCTTTGGTGGAGTTTCGGATGTCCGGTCTTTAAGGAGGATATCGGAAGACGTAGTGCGGCTAGTGTGAGACACTCCCTACTAGCTAGGGAGACCGACATTCTCGTTAAATAAGTGTCTGGGACAGACTAGATGAGGAATATGGAGGACCGAGTATTGAGAGAGGCTTATGTACCTGTAGATTCCAATTGGCTAAGATAATTGATGGAAAACGACATAAAACTAAACCAGGTTGTAAAAAAAACGCAAAATCGGAGAACAAGTGCCTACAATTAAGACAAGCCTGACACACGATTCTCAAACTACTGTAAATCCTGAAATTCAGAAGCAACAGTGGCGACCACCAGAAGAGTGCCGAGACAATGAAGCTCGACGAAGTCCCAGAGAAATGATTTAACTGTCTTGGATCCCGCAACGAAATTAATCAGAAGAGAATAGGGGAGGAGTTAGGAAAAACATAATTATCACTTCCCTCCATAAGTATCACCAGGAGACAGAACAGAACAAGGCCAATAGGCACACAGGGACGCATACAACAGGGATAAGCCTAGTTGCCTAGCACCACGGATAAGAACAAGTGCCGGTCGGCTTCGATATTTTTACATCCATTATTCAGGTTAACCAACTTAATATAGCTAGCGTTGAAATAACTGTGGCAGGTCTGTCGTATGCTTGTATATATGTATGCTTTTAAATAAGCCGGTGAAATTCAAATAGGTATAGGTATCGAATGTATTTATAATATTATTCGATATGTGGCGAGTAAGGAATTAGCCCCGTAATCCTGTCTAGCCGGCACCGGAGTAAGCGGATTGGACAGCAAATGAATGCAGAATGGAACAGCAGCATGGTCTTATTGAAATCGATATTACTGGCTGTGCATCGGGAGTTTACCCGCGTTTAATGCCATTATTATTTTCTGTTATGAAAGGTGGGTCCCTAGATACTCAATGTCCTGGTCTGCCTTATGCTGCCTATCAAGCTGATTGTTTAATTATTATTCATAAACTTACTGCTAGCATACAGAAATGTAGGTACGTGACAGTTAGTGAAATAATTTTTGACTGACAGTATTAGGTACCTATTAGGGTCGCACAAGAAACAGTAGACAGTCAACAATAACTGTAATGTAACTAGCTTAACAATAAATTAGGTACCTAACTAAAATATGGTGTCAAATATCTCTGTCTGATTGATCCTGAGAAAAGAAATGCGGAAACAAGAACTTTTTTAGACTCCAAATGTTATTGTCGTTTAGATGTTATATGGATCTAACAATGCAGGACCGAGTTCAAAAAATCTATTGAAGAAAGACCCATTGCAGGTTGGAGTTGAATTGCCGAAAAACGGCACGGCACGGCATCATTATCATCTTCATATCAGCTCGGAATCACCTACTTCGTAATTGCCTTTTGTTCTGTGCATACTACCTTATCCACGTGTTTCCGGCGACTTTAAAGATATCATCAACCCAACGAGCTTTAGGACGGCCCTGGTTTCTTTTTGGCCTAACCTTGGCCTCCACTTTGGTCAAAGCCTTGCTCCATCGGCGATCTACACTGCGATCAAATTATCTTGGCAGCTCCGAACTTCGTGCAGGTCATTTTGTTACAACGAATGTATAAAAGTGTTATGATATTTATTTTATTTGTATTTCTCACTGTTTAAATTAGATATTTTCTGATCGTTTAAGTATTCCTTTATCTGGAAATAACAGTTTTATTCCCAAGTTTACATGCGTAAAATTTCGCAAAGCCTATGTTCAGAGCTGCCAAGATAATTTGATCGCACTGTACGCGTCTAGCCAAATATCCTGCCCAGGTTCACTTGAAGCGCACTGCGTCTTACTTCAAGCCATCGGATGCCCGAGACCGGGCCGACCGGGCCGTCGCGACGGCAGATTTCGGTGTTATGCACTCGACCTAAGAAAATCAGTCCCAGCATGGCGCGCTCCATGGCCCCTTGTGCTACTCGCACTCGAAGGACGGTCTCTTTTGTGAGCGTTCATGTTTCGGCACCGTAAATTATATATCGTTGGTTACTCGTGTAGGCCAAAATAGACAGGACACAAAACCGCCAAAAGTGGAAATATTTGGAAGAGACCTACACTCAGCATTGGGTGGTCAAAGGTTGAAGTAGAAAATGTTGTCTTGTCTCTCCTTTTGCATGTACGTACTACTGTAATAGTATAGTATTTTCGAATTTTGATGTTTTCAAGTCGTGTTACATTCGGCTATAATTAATATTCTAACCTACTAAAAGTAAACCAACCTTTTCTTTGTGTAGCATCTTTGCATTAGCGGCTGCTATCATGAACATGGAGATGTCAATGCTGAAGGGCAGCAAGTCGAAACTGTCGAGGGATAAATTAGTTTTGTTGTCCATTGTGTGCAATTATGGTAATGAGCTTTAAATAAACCAATGCTTTCTTTCTATGTTTGCAAAAGGAAATCTTCTACATCGAATTTAAGTTGTAAACGTGTCAAACTCTACTTTAGCAGTTTGTGAATACGATTTTTTTTCGAAATTCAAAAGCTAAAGTAGAGTTGGACTCTTTCTCAACTTTAAATTCTTAAATCAGGCCAACACGAATAACAAATGACAAATCTAGTCTTGTCCTTTTTCTTCTTGTATTCATTACGACTTAGATTTTGCCCAACTATATTACGTAAATGACCTACGACAGCTACTTTAGTCGCCGAGGACGCAAACAGTGGTGCCAAAATGACCGAAAATATTGGCTTAAGTTGTGACAAGATATCGATTATATACCCTGCTTTTTGTTTGGGAAAATCATCATAGATGTAATGCAGTGATAGTCAAGTATAGTGGTGTACCTAATCGTCGGACTGCCAAGTCTCGAGGTCGAAAGGTCTCAAGTTCGAACCCAAGACACCCACCTATGATTTTCATCAGGTAAGGCTAACCTAACCACACAATAAACAAAGAAGTGGAGATCGGAAGGTTATTCCGTACTCCTACCGACTAAAACCACGGTAGGTACCTGCTATCGGGGGACCGAAAGACTCACTAATACCTTTTGCTCTTATTCTCTCCCATTATGTTTGCTAAAGTATCTCACGATAAAGAGAATTGCAATTATATCCACCATCGTTTACCTAGTCCCAGATTATTACCTATTTATTTTAACTCAAACACTTTTTAGTTTTTAAACACATACCTTTTCTTTTCGGAGTACGTGAAAAAGCACAGTCTTGCGCAATTACGTGGAACTTCTAATAGGAATCGAGTTACTGTATTTGTCTGGGTTGTTGTTAATCTAAAATGCTACGGAAACTATAACAATCTTTTGTTGAATATTCTATTTCTATTTTCCATCAATGTTTGCTGTGTACGTGCTACAACCTGTCATTTTTAATTTAATTACCCATTCGCACTAAACAAAAAAAGAAACAACGCACTCCTTCTCATAATAAAAATAAATACACACCTTTTACGAAGAAAATATCCAAATAAATTCACTGAAAAGGCACTAATAACACGAAAATATGTCGGAACACATCACAAATCACAGTTTCACACAAAACCTCCTTACACTAATTAAATTAAACGTAGCGGTCGAAGCATGCGCCATGGCAACACAACACCAGCGAGCGTTTAAAAAATTAAAGTTATTTTTTAATAACGTTTCGGGCAGAGGACGAGCCCTTACACCACGTTGATAGTGACTAAACTATCTTCTGAGTGTGCTAAGTGCACTCCCGCCCCTACCGTAATTGGCTGTTTGTATCCAACCCCTCTGAAAAAAAAACATGACATATTGTGCGCGGGAAAGTGGCTGTCAACGTATCGGGTTAACATGGCCGGCCATGCGGAAGCGTTGTCTCTGTGGCTCTCTGTGGTGAGAATCGTTTAGCGGTGATGATGTTTAGATAAGTAATGAGGTAATTAATTCTGTTTACATTATTCATTTGTAGTTCTTCACTTTGTGGCCTTTTAGTTTTGCATGCTTTTGGGGTTCAATTGAGTTGGTATCGATTTAAGTGGATTTTTCATAAAGTTTCAGCAGCTGCTATCTAGGTAGGTTAATTTTAGTACTTAATTTGTAACTTCAGTTCCTTAACCATAAAGTTCATTATCACTGTAACCTACTTGGTACATAGCTAGGTAAACGATGTTCCAAAAGGCCATCTTCTCCGTGGTTGGTTTCACGAAATCACGAACAATTGTTACCTATCTATATGACGACGGTAGCTCAACTATTTCGGGTTCATCGTTGTCAGAGTCCCAGTTCGGCATGGCGGAGGTACGAAATAATAGTCTCAACACTGATTACAACCGTCTATTTATTTACTTCCGATAACAAATTAACAAAATCTCAAACGATCAAGCTGATGGAAATGGATTAAAGTACGGAAACGCGGTCAGTTCGATACAGGCGGGCAGCACAACCGTTCGCGCTCGTGTCTCCCCAAAAAGTAACGTCCCTCAAGTCAAATGCGTCTAACGTCAACATCAACCGACCACTCACAACTGACATTTGACATATGACAAGTGACAGCTGTCATCTGTCAACCGAAAACTGTCAAACCAGACCCGCCACGCTCTACATCGACCTCACCCAAGCTCACTGCTTGACGTTTCCGACTTTAACGATGATAGATCCGAAACACGATGATAGATGGCGTTATTCTAAATTGTCAACTCTAAATATTGTGCCTCGGTGTTGAATCTGCGACACGGCCATCTTGACATTTCACACGTCCTCGTGTGAGGTATCTGCAACAAGAATTCACGGAAAGTAAATCGTCCCTTACTCGGCCTCCCTGGCCAAGACGTCGGAGTATTAACACACACACACAATTCAAAACAAAATTTTGTTCTGATCCATAATCTCATCAAATATCATAAAGAAAATCTCAACATTGAAATCAACATTCTTCAAGAATCATCAACTTTCGACCAAATCTAGTATCCGATCATCCGATCAAATCCAATATGCAATGCTCTGCTCGGTACCATACAACACACAGCTTCCAACAGGCAACCATGGGACCTACATTCGGTACCCAACCTCAACACATCTCATTGCCTCCATCCGGCAACCATGGGACCTCCATCCGGTACCCAACATCAACTCAACTCAACACATTGCCTTTATTTAGCACCTTTAGCTACATTGCCATGCTGGACGTTGGTCACAGCCCTCATGTAAACTCTTACACGTGTGCAGCAACGAACAGCATTGCAATGTATGCAATCTGAGTCACTTGCATACTACATTTGCATCTTTTACCTCTCACTTAAGGTCTGACCCCTTCATCATCACCCGATCTCGTTTTGTCAGTGTCTATCGTGTCAAAGTCAAATTTACAGTCAACAATTGCGTCACATGTCTCAATTGACCGTATATTCTCAAATCGTATCTCATTTGATGACATTATGAACCGAAACTAATCTCAAATAATTGTCGGGTAAAACGTGAAATAGAATTTCTAAAACAATTCCACCGGTCTTAACAGATGTCAAAATTTGTACAGTTGACCTTACAGAAGTCTGCCCAATACCAGTCGTTCGGCCATTCCTGGCCCAAGTGGGTGGGGAATAAAAGGTATTCTGATCAAAATCATTACAGGTTCTAATAAAAATCATAACAAACTCTTTTTCTCAAAGCTGACATGTCGAACAACACCCATACTCATTCAAATAATAGGAAACTCATTAAAATATTGCAGTGCTCATACTGTGACCTCTTTCCGGTTTTCATCATCACACTTATAGCCTCCATCCGGCCATAAGCATCAAAACAATCGACCTCCATCCGGTCTTCATCATCACACTTATAACCTCCATCCGGTTATAAGCATCAAACCAATCGACCTCCATCCGGTCATCAACACGTAACCTCCATCCGGTTACATACACAACAGGCAACCTCTATCCGGTCACCTTCACATGTAACCTCCATCCGGTTACATACACAACAGGCAACCTCTATCCGGTCACCTCCACATGTAACCTCCATCCGGTTACATGTACAACACCATCAAGATAATCATTTCGAGCCTTTATCAAAATAATTTTTAAAGTAGGGTTGTTCAACATGTTACTTTATTTTTCCTGTAACGTTACAGGTTATAAGAAAACTCTTACTATGCTAGGTACTTTAAAAGTTAAGTTGACCACTTAGTATTCAACTAGTCTTGTTGTAATATGGGATTTAGAAATCACTAGTAAACAAAGATGAATATGCTGTCAATAGATTAATTAATTGGGAACGAAATTCTAACGGAACATCTGTATCAACTGTATTGAAATCAATTTGAATATTAGAAGCATTCTTGAGCTTATTTGAAACAACACATAACCTAACAACCTTTTCACGACACAAAAACAACACTATCACACGTCTAACTAACATTAAATCCTTGTTGTAAAATCTCAACGCCAATTAAAATATCATTTTTTTTTTTATAACAACTATCCGGTACAACATGAAATAAAATCTCTAATAGTAAATCGATAATCATAACCTCAGTAAATAATTGTGAAGTACAAACTATCATGACCTATCCCGGGTCAATTTACAATGTTATTTACACGCTTGCCACTGAACTGTAACGAAACATTTTTGATCAGAGAGCATTCGGCACCAGAATCATAGTAAAATGGATACGACTCACCAAATTCATCAGCACACCGCTGGGATTGCTCACATAGCAAACTTCAACGCGTCGCTCGCTATTTGTCACTGCTGCAGGCACTGCTCCGCAGCTGCTTAGTCCGCCTGCCGTGCCGCCGCGCGCCGCCGCTGCCGCGCTGCCAAACCACGCGCCGCCAAGCCGCGACCCGCCGAAGCCGGCGCCGCTGCCGAAGTAAATTCTCAGCGCACCGTGACGTCATCGCACCAATCTTTTTATTTTCTTCAGCTCGAGTGAATCCCGGTTCTGATGTCGCATCATGGTCTTCACAATCGTCATCACCATACGGGGCGCTCCAGACTATAAACAGCTCCTTAAAATCGCTCCATTTCATCCCAGGACAAGATATGGACGACCGCCATGACGAAACTTCTCCCATGAGTCTCCTGGAATTCGCTGCGTCCCCTGTAGGCACGCCACAGCGCCGGTTTCACGGCGCTGCTGTCTTCACAGCACCCCGGCGGTCCATCCCCACCAGGTGAGACCAACGGTTACCCGGAGGAGGCCCAGCGGAGGACAACCAGCGACGGAGGTGCCGACTTACGACGCACCTACAGTGGATGTGTGACTCCCGTTCGTCCCGTTTCTCCCATATCGGATCGATAACACACATGTCGGCTGTTGCCAACCAAGCACGCGGGACAATATTCCGTTTTTCAGAGTCAAAATGCGGTAGGCGAATATCCGTACCCGCAAAAGGTGATTTCATTGCTTGCACAATAGTCATAAAGTTTTCGTTTATTTGCTCGAACAGAAAACACCACATTTCCGTTTCTATGTCACTTTCAGACGCACGCGCATTGTCTTTACACTTTTCTGGCCTAGTACTGTCACTTACACTATGTAGGCGTTAGAGTTACATACCACTTCTGATGACGACGGTAGCTCAACTATTTCGGGTTCATCGTTGTCAGAGTCCCAGTTCGGCATGGCGGAGGTACGAAATAATAGTCTCAACACTGATTACAACCGTCTATTTATTTACTTCCGATAACAAATTAACAAAATCTCAAACGATCAAGCTGATGGAAATGGATTAAAGTACGGAAACGCGGTCAGTTCGATACAGGCGGGCAGCACAACCGTTCGCGCTCGTGTCTCCCCAAAAAGTAACGTCCCTCAAGTCAAATGCGTCTAACGTCAACATCAACCGACCACTCACAACTGACATTTGACATATGACAAGTGACAGCTGTCATCTGTCAACCGAAAACTGTCAAACCAGACCCGCCACGCTCTACATCGACCTCACCCAAGCTCACTGCTTGACGTTTCCGACTTTAACGATGATAGATCCGAAACACGATGATAGATGGCGTTATTCTAAATTGTCAACTCTAAATATTGTGCCTCGGTGTTGAATCTGCGACATATAATTCTATATACGTCTACAATCATCCTTAGGGGTCAACGCATCATATTTTCTCGTTCCATACTTCTCATCTCAGTAGTTACCCCTACCGTTCTAAAAAATTATAATTATGAACATATTACCTATTTAAAAATCATTTCGTTTTCTGTTCGTTCTGAAGACCGATCTACCAAGCCTACAAAAATACTTGCCAACCTAACCTCCAAAATCGTTATTGACATATTCATCCTTTAGCATTACGAACATGATCCAAATATCAATACCGATTAGTGCGATGAGCCTCGCTGGGCCACCCAGGTAGCCTCACGTCACACGTGGGTCATCCGGAGCCAACCTGTCTCGCACGCCATTGTTTCAAATTGATTGAACGTCGCTTATTTGCAGGTAGATAGTAGGGTCATATGGTACGACGTGGGATCATTTGGGAATCGGCGGTAGTGGTGTTGGAGAATGAGCTTTGGAGTAAAGACTTTAGAGTCTATAGTGGCGCTTTATTGAAATTATTTTCTATCATTAAAGCTACATGAGCACCTATGGAAGTATCGTCGGTGGCAATTAATGCAGAAGTATCAGCAAGAAACTTCTCGGGTACTCTTTTTAAAACTATTTGGTAAGTAAGTATTGGTGACCTTATTAAAATTGTAATCGAATATGGTTTGAATATAATAAACGAATTTTAGGAAATTATAAGTGCACTGCAGTGCATACTAGACGTATTCAGTTTACGCAACAAAATAATGCGGATCGTCGAACTCGGCGACGACGCTGTAAGCACCGACGCGCACCGCGAAGGTTGGTTCGAGAAGGCACAGGGGAAGAACTAGGGGATGCCGTTGCCCAGCCGTGGGACAGCACAGGCTTTTTTTTTTTGGATGGTGGGAAATGATCAAATGACTCCTCCCGCTCTGGACGGAGCGAGAGGAAGGGAGTGTTAGGCTTCTACTGGCTAAAAACCACCCATGTTCCTTCTTAGCCCTTTGTGTCCGCGGTATCTCTTCCGAACAACTCGCAGCCCGGGTACAGTACAACCTGCCTTTGCATTGCGCAGTCATCATGCATGCAGCAGCAATCGAAATGCGGCCATTCTAGGGCGGTTAGTCTGCTACTAATAACCATCTAAAAAACTTTTCTGCAAAAAAAACAACCTACTTCAAAAACACCAAAAAGTGAAAAATAAACTTCAGAAGAAAAATCTGCTTCTGAAGTGACATATTTTTTTTTGTTTGATTTCGATTTTTTGCCACCGACTTCAGAAGCTGATTTTTCTTCTGAAGTACTTATATTTTTCACTTTTTGGTGTTTTTCACAGAACAGAAAGAACAGGTGTTTTTGAAGTCGGTTGTTTTTTTTTACAAAAAAGTTGTTTTATTTTTTCATTTTCAGTTGTAATATCCTGTACAAATATTTCCTAGGTATGAATTTAACATTCAACCAAGAAACCTAACCCTGAACCTTCAAGATTCCCTTGCTTTTAACTCCTAACCGTTGAGGAGTAGTAGCTTCCATCATCAGCTCATCAACATTAAGTGATGACTGCTAGATGCGAATACTTGAATAGTGTCAGAAAAAACCACGAAACACGTGCCTATGAAATTTGAGGGTTACCCTCGATTTCTCTGGGATCCCATCACTAGGTCCTGGTTTCCATAACACGGTACCACCCTTGAAATATCTCCTTTCCAATAAAACAAGAATCATCAAAATTGGTACAAAGTTATTCGCGAACACACATACACGAAAAATGTTCATAAATTGAAAAAAATGTTCATAACATGAAAAGTACTGAGCCAAACTATGTTAAATTTTTATGGGACCAAATGGCAACTATTCCGCATCCAAACTAAACAAAAATCACGTAATTCCTACATCATACATAAAAAAAATACCAATCGAATTGAGAACCTCCTCCTTTTTGGGAAGTCGGTTAATAAAAAGCGTTGACGTGTCATATTTTATTTTTGGTTTTTGCTTTTATAAGACTTTTCTTCTGCAAATAGCTGTTCTTAACTTGCTTAAATTCAAAGAAACCTCACACTAACGGATGCAGTATCAACAAAAAATGGCGGGCATATTTTTGGCGCGCGAAAGCGTTCAAGGAAAGTCACACCGGCACCGTGAGAGTTTTAAACGAGTTGTGCTGAGCAGGCTGTGGGCAGTGGGCATGCGGCCCACTGAACAGTGATGCCGAGCTGACGATCGATGAGGTGGTCCAGCCCACACAAGGAGTTTAGAGGTCGAAGATCGAACGTTCTGGAAATAATGATGCCGGTGTAAAACAAAATGGAATTTGTGAAAAATGTGTGTTTTAGCAATAATTTTCACTTCAGAAACGAAGCAATATTTTTCTGATTCATGTCATGGTTCAGAAGATAATTACATTTCGCACCTTCAGAATGATATGCACATAAGAGGCCAACAGAGGTAAAACGCGAGTTTTATAATGGGTAACCGTAAAAGTATATGATTCACAAACAAAATCAGAAAAATATATGATATTCTTCAGGATATATGCGAGTAACATAGTGTTGTGAAAACATAATCCGCCTTATTACAAAAGGTAGTTAAACCTGGTTTAACTTAGACCTGGTTTATCTCGCATGTTGTCACTTTCTTTTGAATATTATTGAAGTGAGACGTCATGCGAGATAAACCAAGTCTAAGTTAAACCAGGGTTAACTACGCTTTGTAATAAGGCGGTATAAGTACAACAGTAACCAACTTTGCTCGATAGAAAAAAAATCACGAAGATACCTCTAAAAATTTCTTTCAACGTGTAAAAACCATACTTAAATACATGTCATCGTTCTGATTTTTTGCCAAATAATTCTACAAGCACCATACTAAAATCATAGTGTTTTACTTTTTTAGTCCAACCAATACTTTTTTTTTTGTAAATCGCAAAATACCACTAATTTCGCACTATTCGGCCTAGCGAAAGACGTAACAAACAACCGCTTTGTAGTCAATCGAAGTTTGAACCACCACAAATAGAGTTGCTAATTTGAGGTAGTCTAAGCTCTTAACTAAATATCGAAGAAATTGAGTTACGGTCATAGAGGGTCACTTTCAGGTGAAAATTAAAGAAGCGACGTTTTTATGGTAGACCGTACCAAAAACAAAAGCAAATTCACGTCATCAAACGTCGCTGACCTAACTCCATTTCTTAGATTTTTGTGTTTTAGTTACTTATCATTCTGAAGATGACGTTTTTTATTACGATAATGATTTTAATATGCGATAGATTTATTTATATCTCCAAAAATATTAACGTGAAAAGTCATAGGACCTGTTTTATTTGTATTTTAATAAAGAATATTTGAAAATTGCAAAGAACGGTTATTTTCCAACCGTACATTATGGTTGGAAAATAACCGTTCTTTGCAATTGTTTAAACAATATGGCACGGGGTTGCTCCATGGCAACATGCATTTTATTATCAGTAGGGTTATTTAAAGAGGATCGCATAAAAAATAACTGGAATAGGGTCTGGCACTCATGCACCGATTCCTCCTGTGTGAATGGCCACTTTAACAGCTCATAATATAGATTGCGTTAAAAAGCGTATAGTGGACCTTTCATAATAGTAACAGCAAAAAATTCATATTATTTTCCAATTATGATGGCACGGTTCGTGCAGTGGCTGAGCAATTGGACTGCTGGTCTGCGTGTCGCGGGACAATAAAGCCACAAGACACTTATTGTTCTTCACGTAATTTTGTGACATTTGTTTATTTGTACATTATATGCCCATAGTGCCCATGTTGAAGTGTTTAGTACAAAAACACCACCATATCAGTTCGACTTCAGGACTAGACCTCGGAATCTATCCTTCTGCAGCGCGGTGTGAGACAGGGAGACGTCATATCTCCGAAACTGTTCACCGCTGCTGTTCCGCTGCTGGAGGATGTCTTCAAGGTTCTAGATTGGAGAGGACTTGGCATCAACGTCAACGGCGAGTACATTACTCACCTTTGGTTTGCCGACGGTAAAGTGGTCATGGCTGAGACCATGGAAGACCTCAGTACAATGCTCGATGACCTCAGTAGAGCTTCCGAAAGAGTGGGTCTTAAAATGAACATGGACAAAACCAAAGTTATGTTGAATGTTCATGTAACACCCACTCCTATCAAGATCGGAGACTCTACGCTCGAAGTTGTGGACGATTATGTCTACCTGGGACAAACGGTTTAATTGGGTAGGTCCAACTTCGAGAAAGCGGTCAATCGTCGAATCCGACTCGGCTGGGCGGCGTTCGGGAAGCTGCGCGGTATCTTCTCGTCCAACTTACCAGTGTCTCAAGACGAAAGTCTATGACCAGTGTGGGTTGCCAGTGATTACATACGAGACCGAAACGTGGTCGCTCACAATGGGCCTCATCAGAAAGCTCAAAGTCACCCAAAGGGCATTGAAGAGGGCTTTGCTCGGAGTTTCCTTGCGTGATCGAATCAGAAATGAGGACATCCGCATGAGAACCAATGTTACCGACGTAGCCCGAAGAATCGGCAGACTTAAGTGGCAATGGGCAGGGCACATTGCTCGCAGAACGGATGGCCGATGGGGCCGAAAAGTTCTGGAATGGCGACCGCGAACCGGAAGACGTTGCGTTGGAAGGCCTCCCACTAGGTGGACCGACGACCTGGTCAAGGTTGCTGAGACCCGCTGGATGAGAGACGCACGGGACCGATCAATGTGGCGACACCTGGGGGAGGCCTATGTCCAGCAGTGGACGTATTTTGGCTGAAATGATGATGATGATGAGTGCCCCTGCATGACAATACCATTTTCAGAAATTATAATCATCTTCCTGCCCTTGTCCTATGTTACTTAGGGTCGGCGTAACACGTTTTATCTTCCAATCTTCCCTGTTTGATGTTACGGTGGCATTTACTCCTTTCTCTTTCTAAATATCATTCCTCACACAATATCCATCCATTTTTTCTTTGGCCTTCCTCTCCCTCGTCGTCAATCGTCACGTTATCATCTACAAATTTTTCCTTCATAACAATATTCATCTTCTAAATTCATCGTTTTCCTTCATAATTTCAGAAGTTAGAAAAAGCTTCACTTTAAATACCTCTCTACGAGCCCTAGCTGTTCTCATTTTAATCAGCAATTAGAATGTTATATTGAGCGCTACAGACCTAAGGCGGGTCTTGAGCGCTAATCATCCGTGAGTTTTCACACCAAAAAAATAGATTCCATTAAGGCGCTGACAAGAGCCAAATAGGCTTGTATTGAACAATTTTTTAGCCAAATCTATACAGTTTGACACGGCGGAAAAAATATATGTTAATCTTGAACATATTTCTGATAATTTCGTTGTATTCAAAACGCGTTTTTGAAAAGTTTTCTCGATACAAAAAAATGGTAAACTAACCTCTTATAATGATCTTCCAACAAAAATATCTGTATTATTGATCAACGTACGTTGGTAAAATTTATAACAATAACGTATCATATTTAAATACAAAATTTCGTTGTTTTTAATTTTTGATTATGTAATAAATTATTTATAAGTAATTAATCATTATATGGTTTATAAGAAGTTCGAGCGTTGCGTCATCGCGCTCTCTTTCTTACGTATGCAATCCGACAGTGAGCGCTTAGGCGCGGTGCTAGACGGACGTATGTCACTTTGCGCCCCACTGACAGCTATCCGTTCATCTATAAATTATTATTGACCGCGTCACAATGTTAGTCCAGGATCCACGGTACATTTTTTCACTTGATTACTATCAAGCTAATTTTCCGTGAGCAGCTGCATTTTGATCAGTGGTGGATTAACCCTTAATCAAATTAAGCAATTGCCTAGGGCATCACGTCCGGGGGGGCACCAGAAGAAGCACAAAAAAATCCGTCCTTAGGGCATCACGTCTCACTCTCACGTCACCAAAAAAAGTTGCTAGGACTAATTTTAAAATTCGGACCTAGAGCCATAACCCCGCTCCCGCTTACCCACTCGCTGCCCGCTAAGTGCATTCGGCAATTCGAATGCACCGGAAAAGCCGCAAGGCGAATTACAATAAATAAATGAATTATGCTTTGCGCCTACTCCACTTCTAAGGTACGTTATATTTCATCATCTTATTTTACAAGCCTATTGCCATAAACCGATGTAATTGGGAGCAAGCCTATTGCCATCAATACATTATAGGAACTACAATCCTCAACGATCAAGCTCATTAAGTGATGTCTCAAAAACGAATATTTCTTCCCGTTTTTGCTACATTTTTCATTTATGCTCCGCTCCTATAATTGGTTGTACCGTGATGTTATATAGCCTATAGCCTTCCTCGATAAATGGACTATCCAACACAAAAATAATTACCTATTCAATTCCAACCAGAAGTTCCTGAGACATCTCTCCTCCAAGCGGCCGTAACGCTTTTCGTGACAGGCCTTTCGAGTATATTCCGATATCTTCAAAGATATTTTTTTAAACTATTATAGAGTAAAGGGCACAAACCCTTGCTAGAGCCAGCCCGCGATGCTGAGCCAGTAGTTTTAAACCAGCCCCTAAATAATTTAACTCAGATCCAATCTGTCCCCTTGCTGCCCTCCACCAGTAACGTCCTAAGCCGAGGTCCGTACCCTACAGGGGGTGCCCTTAGCGATTAGTCACTTAGTATATAAGTTATTTGCCCCTGGCTGAAGGCCTTAAACTCAAGGCATCCACAGGGAATTGACCAGTTAAGCAGAAGCCAGTCTCCTAGACTGAACTGCGAGAAGCCATATCGAAAAAAAAAAAAAAAATAACACATTTATTTAGATTAGATTAATACCTACTTTAAGGGTCAAATAAGCCTCACAAAATACATTATTTTTAATCTAAAATTTTAAAAGTAAAAGTTGTTATTGTGAGGTATCCGTAGCTGATAGACATAATTATATATGCTGTCGCGGACTTTTTTTTTAACTTTTAAAGAGGATCAATTCCACTATACACGATATTTGCGTAACTTAAACCGTATACGCAGCGCACGCAACGGAATTTCTCAAAAAGGATTCTTTTTCCCGTTTTTGCATCTTTTTTCATTTTTGCTCCGCTCCTTTTGGTCGTAGCATGATGTTATATAATTATATCCTCGATAAATGGATTAACCAACAAAAATAATTATTCAGTTCCAAGCAGTAGTTCCTGAGATAGGTATATATCTCCCCCAAGCGGCCGTAACGCTGTTTCGTAACAAAAAATCCAAATACCGGGGGGTATTTGGATTTTTTGTCCATCTATAAAGAAGTTTCACTTCAAAAACCAATGTTTTTAGGCGGTAAAGGAATAAAGACCAAAAGGGTAGTAGACTGATTAAAAAATATATGATTCTGTTTAGTCCGTCAGTTAGATTATCGAAAAATATTGTATAAGTATGTCATGTTTTTTGTTTTATCAAATTAATAAAAAAAATACAAAATATGACGTTGCGCGACTTTTCGAAACACTGTATCTGTGTCTTCAATTTTTGTTTACGTCCAAAAAGAAAAAAAATTGTGTGCAATATTTTTTGAAAATATATCTGACGGACTGATTAGATTTTTTTTGTCAACTACCCTATTCTAGTTGACATACGGATAGGGGGGCCCACAGGCGTGGATTGCTTAGGGCATCAAGAAGTCTTAATCCGTCACTGATTTTGATGAGACGCCAACATTACCCTATACGAAAACTCTCGATTGTGGTAGGTAATAGGGGCAGCAGGGATAAAATATAATATATTGATTATAAATATATATTGATTATAAATATATTTATTTGATGATTTTCAAAAATCTATTACTAACAATTTTTTTTTTTGTTAAATCTGATGATCATTATCTAAATCTAAATCCAACATGTATTGATAACGAGCTCATCAAAAATTATTACAAACCAGCTGTTTTTTAGGGGTCCGTAGCCGAATGGCAAAAAACGGAACCCTTATAGATTCGTCATGTCTGTTTGTCCGTCTGTCCACCCGTATGTCACAGCCACTTCATTCGGAAACTATTGAGACTACACAGTTGAAACTCGGTAGGTAGATGTATTCTGTGAACTGCTTTACGATTTTTATACAAAAATTAAAAAAAGGATTTATGGGTCATAAATGGAACTGAAACTATTTTTTTTTTCAACAAACCTATACCTACGCGTGGGGTGTCTATAGAAATAGACAGGTCTTTAAAAATGACATTGAGGTTCCACAAACAATTTTTTCTCAAAGCCAATCGTTTGAAAGACAGACACTTCAAAATTGGTAAAATGGCGACCGGCCTCGCGGTCGCTTGCCTTCGGTATAACAATGACCAGCTTTTCAAGGCTGCTATCTCCTCTTTGCATTATGTGGCCGAAATAAGACAAAATACGCTGTAGGCAAACTGTTGACAATCGAGTCTTGATATCGAGTTGGTAAAGGATAGACACATTTCTGCGTTTGGTGGCCGTCCATGGAATTCGGAGAATCCGCCTAAAACACCACATTTCGAATGCATCTATCCTCTGTCTTACTCTTGTTTGGATTGTTGTGAGAGTGTTGTGAGGAAAATCAGGAAAACTAGTGGTCTGACCAAACGGGCCTTCGTTTTAAAACTTACACCACGTTTTTCCCAGATGTTCTGGGGGCGTAATATAGCATCTTTAGCCATAGCTATCCGCCGTTTTATTTCTGGGACGCAGCTACCTTCATTACTTATATTGGAGCCCAGTTAATCGAAGCTGTCCACAGTATAGATGCCTTAGATGTTATAGGCGCCCGATAGCTTTCCCGCACGATCTACCACCATAAGCTTGGTTTTCTGCCTATTTATTGCAAACCTTACTTTGCCACTTTCTACTTCCAATCTGTGCAGTATCTCTTTCATGTTGCTAAAAGTTGTAGCAAGGAGAACGGTGTCGTCAGTGTACCTCAGATTGGAAATCCACTTTCCACCAACAGTAAACCCCTTGTCCCAGCCCTCAAGAGTCTTGAATGATATTACTCTTCATACACATTGAAGAGCAGAGGTGAGAGGATGCATCCCTGCCTAACGCATTTGAGCAGTCGGTGTCGATTTTGACGGTTGTTGATGTAGAGGCATCGGACTAGGTCAATAAGATGTTGAGGCGTTCCCATTGCCTTTAAGAACCCCCCACAGCTTGCCCCACTCCACGCAATCAAATGCTTTGGTATAATGTATGAAACATATCAATACAGGGCTGTTAAATTCCCGGCTTTTCTCTATAATTTGACGAACGTTCAGGATTTGTTCCCGCGTGCCTTTGCCTTTAACAAAACCTGCTTGCTCTTCTGGAATTTGTGGCTCCAGAAAGTGTATTAGCCTGTTGTTTATGATGTACAGGAGTATTGATGGTGCGTGGAGTAAGTGCCAAACACTTATTATAATTTTAGGAATTTTGTAGGTAACTTGTAAAGAGTGGGTTTAATAGAAAATATCCAATCCCCAAAACCCAGTTAGTAATCATTTTTAATTAATGACTTCGTTATCGATACATATTGGAAGGAAGGAAGGGGACTCTTTGATCAAACCATACCTACATTTTGTAGGACAAATATTTTTTCAAATAATTTAGATAATTATCATCAGATTTATCAAAAAAAAACCCAGCACTAACACTACTAACTAACACTTTTGAGAATCATCAAACCAACATATTTTATCCCTGCTACCCCTATTACTTACCACAATCGAGAATTCGAGAGTTTTCGTGCAGGAAATTCTTAGGCGTCTCGCCGTCTCATCAAAATTAGCTTGATAGTAATCAAGTGCAAAAATGGATCGCGGATCCTGGACTATTTGTTTCTTACTTGGTAGTATGGCGCTAGGGTATCGGAAAAATTGTGGGCGTGACCAAAAATACTGAAACATCAGAAGTCAATAGCTATTGTCATCGTCTTTTTGCACATTGTGTTACACAAGTACTTTTAACACCTTTGCGCCGAACAAGTAGTAGGACTCGGCTATTTTGCAGGGCAGCGGCCATGCAAGGTTGCGAAGATGAGAGACTCCCCGATCTATAAACCGCTGTAATGTCCTTCTGCGAGATGTCATCGTCACAGAAGTCTACCTGCCTCCATGCCCCCTACTGCGAACAGGCTGCTGCCAAGACCGGCAAAGAGAGGTCGCCGACGACCCTTCATAAAATGTTAACTAACCTAACTTTTAACGTTGTTTTTTTGCCATTGTTTATTTATTTTCCTTATGTATAGTCGACCAAGAAATTGGTTTACCACTCTAAGGTTGAATATCATTTGCACGTACAAAACATCAAGTGCTATTTTCACGTCAGAATCTGTCAATCTGTCATCCTTAGCGAATAATTATGTTACTGGGAGATGTCATCAAAAGTGGTAAACCAATTTCTTGGTCGACTATACAATGTATGTAATCAAAATTTCCTTCACACAAAAGTTGGGAAAACCTTTCTTGTTATATAAATTGCTACGCCCTTTGTTCCTTTTAGCAACAAAAAAGCAGGAATGTTTTGTATGGTGTTAAATAACTGTTACCTACAGTATTATACAACAACTCAAAACGGACTTACCAACGATAAATTCTTTAAAAAAATAAAGAAGACTACAACAACATGGACGAAGTACGACTGTCAAGACTGGACAAAACAGTCGTTAAGAAGCAGGCGGTGTTCTTTCATAAATAAAACATTTTTATATTCAAATATAAAAAAAAAACTAGCGACCCGCCCCCGATTCGCACGGGTGGAATGTGATATAATTATATAAACCCTCCTCTTGAATCACTCTATCTATTAAAAAAACCCGCATCAAAATCCTTTGCGTAGTTTTATAGATCTAAACATACATATGTACAGAAAGCGAGAAGCGACTTTGTTTAAGTATACTATGTATGTAGTGACTTAGTGATAGAGATTAAATAAAAAAAATACGTTTTAAAAAGCAAACGAATAAAAATAACTGTTTATTTAACTTCAGAAACAGTGAAAGCTCGTAACAACAGCAAGTGCGCGCTATGCTGTTGAAGTCGCGAGTAAACAGGCTTCTACTGGGTAAGCTCGTTCCATCGTCGACATCATCTCTGCCCTTAGGGCAAGATTGAAGTCAAGAGCAAGCCCATTTATAATTTAAAAAAAAAATGCTTCTATCTAGCTAGGCATGCAGATTCGGAACCTGCCAAGAAAATAAAATCAAATAGAATAGTTGCTGTGCACGTCTTCGAAAATGTTGATTCTACACCGCGCCGGTTTCCTTTCTATGATTTTCTTCGACGTTTCTACTTCTACTTTGTACTTTTCACCCTAATGCTAGAAATAATAAGGTTGATAGGTAAGTGGTCGGGTCGACCGTCAGTGAACTTAGTAGGTATCTTCCAAATTGAACTTATCATTATGATTCTCCTCTCCTTATGCCAATTTATTTGGAGTCGGTGCAGCATTTCTTCTTTTTCCATACATCTTCTTCTTCTCTATTTGTCGTTATCTGATGCTCACGAGTCATCCAATTTCTAGCGATATCTACCTACCGGTTCTTTGGTAATTACCAACAACCATTTAAGACAATTACTTTAATTTTGATAATTTATTCCACGGCATTCTCTTCCATTGATATAGCTACACTTTGGAATCGGCAACTACAGTTTCTTTTAATTATTATTGCCTTGTGACTATGGGACTGTATAAGCTACCAGCTGATGACGCTACTATAACTCTTTTTTAAAAGTGCCTGTCACAGGTCTAATTTAAATAAATGTTCTGCTAACACCTTAATAAAAATTCAAATCCATCGATCGTTGCGCTCACCTGTCGGAAAGCCGATCGTTCGGAAACGGGAAGTGTCAGGTATCGTGTCCGGCGTCCGGTAACCGGATAGGACCGGTAGGATAGCGAGGATGAACTCCCTTTGACATAACGTCACACCGCTGCCGCTGCATCGGTGACTGGGTCTCTGTGAATATTTAAGACCGGATATTGTGATGATTAACTTGATTGGGGGAAAAAATATAGACAAACATGACTTTAGACCATTCACGTAAGCTTTGGGTTATTCGAAAGAGATACCGCGGCCCGGCCACAAAAGGCTAAGAATGAACATGGGTGGTTTTTAGTAAATGTAAGGCTGACACTCCCTTTCCGCTGCATCAAGAGCGGGAGTCATTAGATGATTACCCACCACCCTCAAAAAAAAGGACCATTCGTAAACATACTCATAGCCTCTTTACCGTTTTTCCAAGATCCCTTTTAACTTTTTTACAAGGTGTGTTTTTGGCAGCAGCCAACATGTCGTGCCCGATCGAAGATTCGGCTTTAGTTTCTGACAAAAACACCTTCGAATTCGGCTGAAGCTGAAAAAAATACCCGAAGCCGAAGGTTTCTAGCAAGCACTAGAAATTGAACGAGCTGTTCCAATTGCGAGAAATCGCGACGCCGACGGAAAACGCGTTGACACAGGGGTAACAATAAACTTTTTTTCATTTAAAAATTGAAATAATTATAATAAGCGATAGCCAATTAATCGACTGAGGCTTCGGTCAGAAAGCTCGCCGTCCATCCGTCTTATGACAATGACATAGGCCATGTCGACGGCGCGTTCGTGTTCCACGCGCGCTTCAAAGAGATGTCAGCAACATGGGAGGGGCCCGCAAGGGCCGACGCCCGTCGGGGCTGCGGGTTGTTCACAAGAGATACCGCGGCCTCGACATAAAGGGCTAAGAAGCAACATGGGTGGTTTTTAGCCAGTGGAAGTCTGACACTCGCTTTCGCTCTACCCAAGTCCCAAGAGCGGGAAGGGTTATTAATTGATGATTTCACGCGCGCAAAAAAAAAAGGTTTCGGTCAGAAATCAACTTTTGGTTGGATATCATTTAAGTTTTTGCTTTTACATTCTTCGTCTTTTTCGTGTTTTGGAAGCAACAATAGTTAAGGCGGGGTTAGTCGACTTTGTTTTTATGTACGCACGACCTCGCCCCCCGCCCTGCCGCGCGAGCGATGTATTGCCTAAATTTTGACTGTTTTTTCTCTCTTGGAGAAAAATGATAAAGAAATTATACATTATGTGACCCGAGATAATACACATTTTTTACGACCTTTATTATGATATAAGTTTCATTTTTCAAAGCCTAATATAACTGAAGTAAAACGATTATTTAGCCATCATTTGGACATGTCTTTGCGATTTAATTGAATGCAGTGAAGTGTAAGTAATCGTGTATCGCATGCCCGACATATCATTATCGAAG
Organism: Diarsia mendica; assembly: GCA_949316265.1. NCBI lineage: Eukaryota > Metazoa > Arthropoda > Insecta > Lepidoptera > Noctuidae > Diarsia > Diarsia mendica. The sequence continues at coordinate 14,243,916 of OX438909.1, read as the reverse complement.
AGTCAACTATGTAATGGGTGATTATTTGAACATGTGCATATCACGCGGCCCTCCCCAAATAACTACTTAGTTAGATATAAAGTTATGTTTTTTTTAATTTCACGTAAAACATAGTTCGAGCACTATATACAGATGTACATAATATATTCCTATTGTTTTAAACAACTAAGTTATGTTCATAAACGTTTCTCAAATCTCATCACCATTCGTGTCCCAATTTCCAAATGTTAGCAGTTCATGCTCTAAAAGTTATAAAAATACCCTGAAGATCGTATTTTTAAGAAGTAATTTAGATAGTACACAACATGCTTTACTAATTAGCAAAAATATACACATTAAAGAACACTTTTAGGTAATTTGTAACGACTTTGAAAATTGTCCCAACACTTTATACTCACTACCCAGTGGCGTGCGCTCTATTAAGGCTCTTAGGCTTAGCCTACCTTACCAACTGAGCATTTCTTATAACTAATTAACCATATTGTAATAAAATAACACCATGTACAAAATAATAATAAAAAAGTTCAAACTCCTGTTAAAATACTTAGAGCAATTTTTCGCGTACGAATCTTATATTTACAGGCTTGCTTAGGCTAGCATTCGATTAGCCTAAAACCCATTCATAATTTTACGCACACAGCGTCACATCAGTGAATGATCGGTGCATATTTTCGTGTATATGAACCGCACACATGCATGTCAACTCCTGCGGGTGGAGCTGGCCTGTGATTGGCTGCAACAACACAAGGCTACGATTGGGTGCGTCATGCGGCCATCTTTAGCCCGCGAACTCCGGCGCGAAGTTCAAATTTGTTTTTTTTTTTTTACGTTTTTTGCAATTTGCAGGCCAGTGCTAGCTTGAATACTGACTACATACGACTTACAGCCGCGAATCATATTTTATTAATCAAAATACAACCTAGCACTGGCCTGCAAATTGCAAAAATGTAAGGAAATTAAGAAATTTGAATTTCGCGCGTTTGCGGTCTTCGCTCTTCCGTCCACAGATAGAGTGCAGCACTGACAACACATTTCATTGATTGATTTCGTACCTATAATCCTGCAAAATTTTGTTGACCGCTGTTGTGAACAAACTCGATATGAAAATGATGCAATTTTATTTGGTAGTATTTTTCTATCGGCAAATTAGAAATTATATTTTACGTCTATGGAAGCCATTATTTTTTCATTGTTGTGACAAGCTGAGCGCGATTTGTTTTGAAACCAAAAACGTACAGATAGTGTCAGTTATTAGATACCATTAATAACAGTAGTGTAAATATTAGTTTTGTTGTGTATTATTTGTTTATTCCCATAACAAATAATAACAATGGTAGGTATTTAGGTAATTTACTTGTGAAGTTTGTGCTAATAATGTGTGTTTGCTAGATGTTAAAGGCACTTAAAGGTAATAAGTTTTCTCAATTATCGTATAAGTAATGATAACGTGCAAGTTGTAGGTATCTAATATCTAAAGGTAGATGTGTGAAGGCCGCTTCGGATATTATCTTGCAAGTGACGTGTTTTGTACTTTTGTAACTACCTATCACCCACTCACTTGGATGAGTTTTTTTGAGGTGGCCGAATCTTTCTTCTGTTTGCATCGATAAAAAAATCATGAGTTGAACCTTGAATAATGTGGTGAGTTTTTGAATTGTATTTAGGTATAACTTTTACAGGCTTATTTTCAAATGTTATAAATGTGACAATTTTTTTTTTGCTGTCAATATTTCGTGGCCTACCCACCGTGGCGGACCACTGCACGCCACTGTCACTACCATTTGTTCACACTGTCGCAGGGTTTCTTTTTTCTGCGTAGTGTATTGCTATCTGTAAGAGTAACTCGGCGGTCGCGCTTAGTTCTGCGTCTCGACTCGTGCGGGTCACACGTCAAAAAGTGTTTTGGCGTCAACTCTAGCCTACCTTAATCGCCCAGAAATCGTGTTTGGCAAACAAAAATCTCCTTACCGTTCGAGTTTCCCCTGGCTTGTCTAACATTTTTATTTATCATTTTTATGTATTGTAATAGTCGCCATAGGAGACTCTTTGGTTTGATTATGTTCCCAATTTTTTAAGTTCAACAAAGAACGTATAATGTGAAAAAGTGTACAAATACCTAATTACCATTTATATAATTACCATTTTTCCCGTTCGTATTTTGGCGAACGGTAATGAGCAATTTGAAATGGTAATTAGTACCAGTTTAAGCGGACCTCTTATTATATTGAAACTCCTTACTCCGCTAGGCCAGCCCAAGATCGAATTGTTACTACCAACGCCTGATCGATTGTTGATCGTTCGGTGTGAACTGGCACTTCCGCAACAAAATAAACCTACATACCTACCTAGAAAAAAAAGAAAAAGAAAAAAAAGTACATAATTATAAAAACAGATAGAAAAAAAAAATCGAAATTTAAAAAAATATTATTATTTAAAATTTAAATTTTATAAAATTAAATTTAAATTAAGTTTAAATTAAATTTAATTAAATATAAACTTAATTTAATTTATAAAAATAGAAATTTAAAAAAATATTATTTTACAAATTTTATAAATTTCTTTTATCGAAACAGCAAATCTTTAGTATTTTTCTGTTTATCATTTGCCGATTAATGATTTTGCAGATCTTCTTAAGACCAAATTATTTTATGATTTAGTACAGACGCCAGCACATCGAGCTACCCGAAACTGTTCTCAATCAACTTTGAACCTAATGCTTTAGCGATAAAGTTGAAAATCTATTTTAAATTTGACAGATTGCTGTAGCTTGATGTGCTGGCGTATGTACATGAGCAGTTTCTGGTCATGAAAGTGAGACTTATAAATAATTTTTAAGTTTTTATATAAGATCTCATCGAGTTGAAGAAATATCTTAGATGGAACTTATAAGGTTTAAGCTCTATTTACACTGAGTTTGATTTTATTTGAATTACTAGACAGATAATGTTATTGATTTTTTGGAAAACCGGTTGATTTTTGAGTTATTTTTTTTTATTCAATCACGTCGCTAAATAGCTAAGTTTGATGTCATATAATGTCACCTAAATCATTAATAAATATGTGATTCAAGTATATTGTTCATTTTATTTCTAATTACCAATCACGAAGCATAATTACCATTTTTTAAATGCTAATTACCGTACGTTTCATATCTCATCACCGTTCGACGAAAATTTTCAGCTGTAAATTCAGACCCATAGAGCAATTCAAATACTGTGCGTTTGATTTATTTGGTTAAGCTACACTATAAACTTTAGGTTAAATCCATAAAAGTTCAAACTGGAAGCATTATTTGACCTTAATTTACGAAGCCTGAATATGCTTATCTTCAAATATTCACCCTAATACATTTTTTTCAAAATTTAAATCCGTTCCATGTACGAGTAAAACGCTATTGTTGATGACGTTTATCGGACTAACCCCGCCTTAAACAAAAGCTTGTAAAAAGTTGCGCATAGTTGTTTTTTCACTTTGATTTCAACTGACTTCATTTTTGTTTCCATTTCAAAAAATCATAACTGTAATGACTTATCAATGACGCAGTGGCTAAGCGATTGGACTGCTGCGCTGCGTGTCGCGGGTTCGATCCTCGCACGGCCATATTTGTATGGCCTACATTTAGTGGTTCCGGGTCTGGGTATTTAGTACATGTAAGTTTAAATGGTTGTGAACGCACCCACGATACAGGAGAAATTCCTAGTGTGCGGCCACGTTTTTTTTAAAGAAAAAAAAAATCTCAGAAGCTTTAATCATGAAACTCTGCAACACCCGCAGGACATTTTCCCACGACATCAATCATCAAAAAATTCACACAAGATAACTAGATCTAAATACTTACTATCCACCAAAAAGTCGTGATAAAAATCTGCACGATCACCAAACTATCCTCCGCCCTAAATTAATTACCTATTCGCTATTTTAACCGTACAAAATACTATAACCCACCATAGGTAAGTCCCGAACGTGCATCATCTGACTTTTAATTTCATTCAGATAGGGTTCAAATTACAATGCGCGCACACACATTTAAATGCAACCGCTAAACCAAGCATGATCTACTTGTGCAAACACAAAAGTTTAGTAATAGTTCGCCACACCTGTATTTGCCCTTAGGCTCAGTAGCAAGTGTGATAGTATTGTTACTGTTTGATCTGACAGGTAACACACATGTTTGTTTAACGGGTAGTCGAGTTTTTTGAGGGAGGGTAGTTTTGAAGGGAGATACCTAATGTTTGTAATTCGTTTTATTTTATTAGGTCTTCTTTTGGTGGTTGCGGGAGAGTTTTATTTGTTTTGTATCAAGCTAACAAAAGAACCGATTGAAGCACTTATCTAATGATTTTCATGACTGCTTTGCCATGTTGTTCCCCAAGACAAAATACTTATTTAAACCGGCACTTATCGTCATCTTTCTAAAATCAGTCCTAAAGAGTTCATTAATTTGTACTAGTGCATTTTATCCGATCTCTCCGTTTTCTACATAGTGACTATAAAATATAGGCACAGTTTTATGTTGCCAATTGGCATGCCCTTGTTCGAGACTAATCTGCTACTATGGGTCTTTGTTTCATCTTTTTGATAAACCTGCCACACTATTCCTAAACCACTGCAACTCTTGAAAGCCAGAATCAACAGTGACTTTCCATCTGTAAGAACAATACCAAACAAAAACAGTTACTTATAACTTCAACTTATCAACTAATCACTCTCCAGCTTCACTGCACTCGTAAAAACCCATTTGCAAAACCAACAATCCCACAAGCAATTAAATACCACACAATCAGCCGCCGTAAAATGATACGTCTCAATCGGAAACACAAATAAAAGATAAAACTTTGAAACTCAATATGTTATTCCGATCTTTCATCCATTCTTACGATTGATTTACATTTAATCGGTTGAGGGGACGCGTGCCGAGCGCGTGCCTTGACAGATAAGCCCGCCATTTTGTTTTTTTTTAGCGCGCCTTTTCGTTAGATGATTATTGTAATTTTGGTTCTTGTAATCTTTTAGCGAGTGTGTTTGTGGATTGCGAAGTGAGAAAATTATATGGTTTTGTGATAGAAAGGACTATTTAGCTACTATTACTTACTTTGGTAAGTATAATAATTATTGTATTTAAAATTCAGTGTGGGTACCATAAAGATTTAATAATATTTTAATACTAGCTGTTGCCAGCGGCTTTGTCTGCTACAACTCCAAAATTATCCCACGGGAAGATTAAATCGGGATAAAAACTGTCCTATGTGTTAATCCAGGTTCAAACTATCTGTAGGTAGGTACTTATACCAAATGTCCAAATCTGTTCAGAGTTTTTGCGTGAAGAAGTAACAAACATACACACTCACAAACTTTCGCCTTTATAATATTAGTGTGAAGTGTTATCTTTGGAGAGTAGGTACCTACCTACCTACCTACTTTGACGAGGGAAGGGATTGGTGAAAGCAGGCTCAACCCTTAAGAGCATAGACGGGCTGCATTTTTCCATACAAATGTATTCCCCTATTCTCTACCTGGATAATGCCTCTAGAGTAATCGTTTTTATTTATAAAAATCCAGGTCTATTGAAGGCATGCCCCTGTCATTTTTTTTTTCAAAAAATTTATTACGAAAATAAATATGACTTACCAAAAACCTAAAAAAATACCCCGTTTTTACCTACGTAATCAGATGACTACCAAAGAAAATTGAAAATTTTTTAAAATAAAAACAAGTAATAGGGGCATAGATCTATTCTTCCTTTAAATTTTGATACCAAATATAATTTAATTGGCTTAGGTTTCGAGGAGAAAACAGGAGAATACGAAACGTCGATCGGTCAAGGTTTTTTATAGGTACAATCGTTCTGAGCTGCATTTGTCTCTATCGCACTCACATATTGATACCGCCCGGTTGCTAGAGCGCAGCGCGACGGCAATAGTTATATATACGTATATTATACGCAGCCCGTCTATGTGAGTTATACAATGCGTAAAAGTATATTATTCACTGCAGTAAACAAAATCAGAAAAATTATGATATTCTTCAGGATATATGCTAGTAACATAGTGATATGTCGGATCCATACAGATATCAGCTTGAATGTGGAGTCAGGCAGGGGGGCTTAACATCCCCTACATTGTTTAATTTGTATGTTAACGATTTGATCGTCGCACTCAGCAGTCATCATGTTGGATGTCATATTGATGATGTATGTGTCAACAACTTAAGTTATGCTGATGACATGGTGCTGTTGAGCCCGTCGATCTGCGGCCTGAGAAAGCTGGTGCAGGTATGTGAGGAATATGCCGGTGGTCACGGTTTGATTTACTTACAATGTGAAGAAGAGTCAGTGTATGATCTTTGAGACCGCGAGGGCGAAATGTACTGGGATCGTTCCACCGGTTAGGCTCAGTGGTATTCCGCTGGAAAGGGTCTATCAATTTAAGTACTTGGGGCATGTTTTGACCATTGACCTCAAGGATCATGCAGACATGGAACGGGAGCGGTGGGCGTTGTCTGTTAGAGCAAATATGATTGCCCGCAGATTTGCTTGGTGTTCAGGCGAGGTAAAGGCTACACTCTTCAGATCGTACTGTACAGCTCTTTACTCATGCAGCTTATGGGCATACTACACTGCGGGAACTTACAACGCCATCCGTATCCAGTACAATAACGCATTCAGGGCGTTGATGGGGCTGCCTCGATACTGTAGCGCCTCGGGTATGTTCGCAGACGCGCGCATCGACTGCTTTCACGCGACTATGCGTAAGCGCGCCGCCGCCTCCTTGGTTCGCAGAATACGAGCTAGCTCCAACACCGTGCTTGTGATGATTGGGGGAAGGACTGACTGTCCTTTCCTCCGGCGTTGCTCCAACAGGCATGTCGTTGTACCAGTGCCGGAGAGGAGGTTGTAGTATCTCTATAGTTTTTCTTTTGTTTATTTATTTTTATTTTATTGTATTAAGTACCTACTAACATAGGCTAAGTTAATATTGTTACTAACACAGTGGACCTTTGTAGCCTGATTTATAAATAAATTATTATTATTATAGTGTTGTGAAAACATAATACAACTAACTTTGCTCGATAGAAGAAAATCACGAAGATACCTCTAAAAAATTCTTATAACGAGTAAAAACCATACTAAAATACATGTCATCGTTCTGATTTTTTTGCCAAATAATTCTACAAGCAACATACTAAAATCGTAGTGTTTTACTTTTTTAGTCCAATCAATAGTTTTTTTGTAAATCGCAAAATACCACTACAAAGAAAGACGTAACAGCAGCTTTGTAGTGCTAGCTGATTAGAACTTTATTCTAACAGTAGATATTTCAAACGAAGTTTGAACCACCACAAATAGAGTTGCTAATTTGAGGTAGTATAGGCTCTTAACTTTGCGCATGAGTTGCTGCATCCCTTTTTGAAAAACTGGGTAAAAATTTAATACATTTTATCTCCCATTCACATTGGTCAGTTTATAAAAATATTCAGGACAACCAAATGAAGGAGTTAACTAAATTTTTATATTAACTACTTAGGTTACTAAAATAATAAAGCTCGGCTATTTTCCATTTCAAAACGAAAGCTTAGAATACTATACCTGGGCCAGAAGTTTTAGTTACATAAATAAGGTACTCAGAATATGAGTTGCCGACTTGCCGAGCGTACAATAGTAATTATAGTTTTCAGAATGTGGAATGCTTTTGTTTTCTTTCCTGCATTATCAATTAATGTTTAAAAACGGAAAAACCTATTTGTATTCTAACCATTTAAATGGTTAGATACATAGCAAAGAAGCTAAACAAAATCTATTAAGGTAGACGTCCAAATAGATAGGTATATGAAATCACTAGTTTTTCCTGAAAATAATAAATGGCTACCTACTTACTTATTTACTTAATAATTTCTGTTACTCCTTGGCAACTACGTAGGTACTTAGTTCATGAAATATCGCTTCCCAAATATCTTATTTGCCTTGTATCACAAAAGTAGATTTAGAAAACTCGGCGGAGCTTCGAAAGCTTCCAACAATACATCAACGGTAAACGAGTCTTTTTAATTTGCCTCGCAACTGGAGAAGCCCTACAAGAATCCTTCTAACTTCTATCGATTCAGCGACTCCCGCTTTTCCAAACTTTACCGGCTAGCTTTCTTTTATTCCTCGCTTTTTATTTTACTTTTAAAAAGTTTGCACGCTTTGGTAAAGAAATTCTAAAGCATATTGTTTCTGATTCCCAAAGTTAGGATGGAGCTATTGAATTATTTTATAATTTAAAAAACTGAAATAAACGTTGGCCGTTGGGTTTTTTATTACCATTCGTAAGTGTAAGTACCTACTTTTTGCGAACAGAGTTTTGATTAGGGTTTCCATATCCCCGAAAGGCACAAAGTGATCACCCTATTAGAAATTGCTTTACTGTCCGATTGTTAGACCACTTTTCGTGCCTGGTAGGAGTCATCATCCTCCTGCCTTTGCCCCAAGTTACTTGGGATTGGCGCAGCATAATCTTTGTCTTGGTGGCAGAATAGCAGGGGAGGCTAGCCCATGCCCTGGCTACAGAGGTGGTAGAAGTCCTGTCACTGCTTAAAACCGTTGTTCCCTCGATGGTCGGCAGCGCATAGTCCTGGGATACGGTGATGTCCTTCTGCAAAACTGTCATGTCTCTGCGAAAAAGGAAAAATAGATGAGCAGGCGTCAACAGAAGGCGTCAACGCCTTTTTCCGGTCCCCATGCTGGAATCAAGACGGTGGTGTGTGTATAGTGTTCCACGTGTGCCTCTCTTAAGGGCCTACTACACGCACACACTTCACCTCAGTCCGGGCCTGCGCGCGCTTACCTCACGAAAAAACTGAACGCTCCCGGCGCTACCACACGCTGAGTGAAGTACGCGCAGGCCTCATTTTTGTCAAAATTGTCGTCGTGTAAAAAACAACGTTTCCCAGTGAAGAACTATTTCTTTAACCCTTCGATTTAATTTTTCAAATTGCAGGCAGGGATTTATATAGACTTATTTAAAAATTCAGTTAAAAAGTCGCGATCATACGTACGTAGGTCTGCTATTTTATAAATGACATTTTTGATGTACGACAAAACGTACCTCATCGACCAACGACTAGCCTCGACTGCGGTGTGAGCACTGACGCCCAAACACACGCACAGAAAAGTATGCGCAGGCCGGGCTCGCAGGTAAAATAATTTCTAGCACGTCGAATATCGTGCAAGCCTCGCTCAGGCCGCGCCGTGGGGTTTGCGCGGGGCTTGTTTTCCCAACCACACGCCAAGTTCCGCGTTCAAGCCAGTTTGCGCAAGTAAACCCATGGGGAAGTGTGAGCGTGTGGTAGGCGCATTAATCCCCCGGAATGAAGTCCGCAGGTCGAGATCCGACCACTCTTCCCAGGGCGGAGGACATTCATTGATATTCAACATCGAGTAGATTCTACCCGGTAGAAGAAACATGTTCTGCGGGTTGTAGTAAGTAGAAGTCTGACACTCCCTTTCGCTCCGCCCAAGGGCGGGTTATTTGATGATTTTCCACGCACCCAAAAAAAAAAGAAGAAACAAGTTAAAAATTCATCAACAGCCTATTAATGTTCCCACTGCTGGGACACAGGCCTTCTCTATTTTTGAGAGGGAAGTGTCAGACTTCTACTGACTAAAAACCACCCATGTTCCTTCTTAGCCCTTCATGTCGAGGCCGCGTTTCCTCTTGTGAACAACCCGCAGAACATGTTTCTTCGCAGAATATACTCGATGTTGAATATCAATGAATGTCCTCCGCCCTGGGAAGAGTGGTGGGATCTCGACCTGCGGAATTCATTCCGGGGGATTAAGAGAGGCACACGTGGAATCTTGTCTTGGCCATGTTCATCCTAAGACCTACCTTAAAAGAAGCATTGTACAGGTCTTGAAGCATTACTTCAAGATCCCCGAAGTTTTCAGCAAAGAGGACAAGGTCGTCTATGCGACAGGTAAGCAAGCACCATTGATGTTAACACCGCAACAGTCCCAATTTGAGCATCTCACGATGTCTTCGATGACTGCTGTGAAAAAGAACGATTAATAGGTGAATTAAAAGCATTTTGCTAGTGCTGAGCCTTTTCTAAAGTTTTTTACCCGACTGCGGCGAAGCCCAAAAGGAGGGTAATGTGTTTGACGTGTATATGTATGTATGTATGTCCGCTTCTTTGTTCCCTCGTAACTCCAAAACGGATGAAGGGATTTGAATAAAAATACGTCGTCGTTTGATTCGTCTTGATGGCGCGAGTGTTATAGGCTAAATTAAAATTAAAAAACAAAGAAAAATTGCGGATTTTGGGGGCCAAATAAAGGAGTTAAAAAAAATTGTTTTTCCTTTACCATCAAGTAGGGTATCAAAATAAAGGGTTTTAAAAGGAGGAAAAAAAAACGGAAAAGCAAACAAGCACATAATGAAACAAAACTTGGAAGTAGGTGGGGTTCATTTTTTGAATATTAAATTATGAAATGAAATTAATATATTATAGATTTTTTTTATTATTTATGTATCACTGGCGAGGCACCAAATCCTACTTCCTCATTCTGTCTGTTCCCATTCACATAGTTTTCTGAGAGCGTCAATGTGTCTATCTCAACTTGCCTAACAAGTTCAATAGCAAGAAAGACAGATGTCGCTACCTATACTCCACGAGTTATCTTGCTGTTTAAATTGTGTAGAATATTAATCTTTTGCTCCGACGCACAATACTTTATGCAATACATATTATTATAAGATCACAAAGCATAACAAAAATTAAATGTTATTACAGTTTATACAGTTTTTTTTTCTTCTTTAGTTTTCAATAGTGGTGTGCAATTCCGCTATAAATAATTATCATGTTATAGACTATTGAATATATTTTTATAACATGTTATTTTATACGTTATCATTATAACGAGTGAAACAAAACGCGGGAGCAATATGAACGCGGAGACGTTGTCGTTTTATTCGACAACACGCTATACGGGCGCAATGATGCGCTGTGAATGTTAGCACGTAGTGGACTGTATACGAACGAATATAATAATATCGTTATTATTTATATTTAAGAACGAATATTATTATATCGTTTTAAATTATCAATGAACTTTCCTTCATACTGCACAGTTTTAGGACTAATAAAATGTTATAAAGTTGGATCAGTGTAAAAAAAAATTTTTTTTTGGTGTTACGTGAGTCTCATTTAAATATCACGGGGTGGCAGAGGGGGTCAAAATTTTGGTCCTTTTTTGCCTAGGACGCTCCGTTTTCGAGATATTTCAATTTCAATTTTTTTTTAACAGAAACTTTTAGCGCCCATAACTCGGGAACGGTGCATCGTAGGACCGCCGCGCGCCACCGCTTGCTACGTTGTTAAACTTATTATATTACCCCGTTCTGGCCCCGCTGTTATTCGTTGGGCGTGTTGTTGAGTTAGACATTATAATGATAACACGTAGGCAGCGTCGGTATAACATACGTTATTCGTTATGAATCAATAACATGTTATGTTTTGGTGTTATTCGTTATATTAACCACCACTAGTTTTCAACTGTTAGTAGAAACAATGTGCTACTTGTACTGGCAATGTTACTAGTCTGGCAACATCCAGATTTGTAATGTCAAATTTTTATTGTCGCAAAAATTTCAGTCATTATTTTCGCATTATTTATTGGTGACATCAAATAAGTTTTTAAAGGTACAAAATAAATCAATCAAAAGCATTCCGTGAAAGTTTTAAGTGTAAGCCCGTCGTTTCGGCTGTGCGTGCTAAATTATTAGTGTAACGTGTGCTAAGGTCTGCATAAATGAATGATGTCGTTGAGGTCGAAGGCACTGGCACTAGTGGAGGTGCTGCTGAGGGTGCCGCCTCTGTTTGTGGTGGATGAGTTCCTGAAGATCAGCCTGGGTCTGCCGGTGTCGACCGGCGAGGAGTCCGTGTTGGGCAACATCACGGTGGACGGCATCGCCGTCGACCTGACGGACCCAGATGTCAATTACTACGACGCGAATTTCTACAACGCGTTCTTCTTCACAATCGTCAAATTCCTCATGTGCTGTTTAGGTAAGTGACGTTTTTTAACAAGCACTGACATTGCAACATTCAGCCTTTATAACAGTTTCGAAACTAGTGGGTACCTTTCGAAATTTTTGTGTTTACTCTGTCGTGTCTTAATGTGCAAAGAGTATTTTGTTAATTTTGTACTTACTGTTCTATTTGCAACAAGGCTAGTACTCCTAATGTTAACTTTTGGTATAAAAGTCTCAATGTACAATGTAGTTCCCAGCCTTGTATTGTATTGCATAGTCAATAGCGTATTAAAATGAACAACTAGTTTTACTAGCTCTGTATTTACTTCATTTACTATTTCAATGGTTTCATATTTCTAGTGAATGACCCACAACCATTTCTTAATACAAACCAAACAAAGCTGATGTTATATGGAGTAAAGAACTACGTCTACTTTTATAATCCTTTGTGCGTCAGAACGTAGATCCACACGAGACACACTCCGCCTTATTACAAAAGGTAGATAAACCTGGTTTAACTTAGACTTGGTTTATCTCGCATGCTGTCACTTTCTTTTGAATATTATTGAAGTGAGACGTCATGCGAGATAAACCAAGTCTAAGTTAAACCAGGTTTATCTACCTTTTGTAATAAGGCGGAATAGGTTTTAATTGTGTCTGTGTGAATGCCCTCACATTTTGAGGGCATAATGCACGAAAGGATAATAAGAAACTAAACAAAAATCAAATAGCTAGGTATATAAAATTCCACATTAACAAAGTCTTGGGTACCAGCTACCTAAATGCAGTTCACTATAATGTAATAAGAAACAACACTTTTCAGTATCCATTAAATAAAATTACGTACCTAATTAAGAATTCATTATAAATTGTATGAAGTCAGATTTACATACAATGACTACAGAACAATCTAGTTGTAGGTAATGATGAAGTACGGAAATATATAAATAGGTATAAATAACAACAAATCCACATCCAAAGTGCTTGTTTTGCATATGTGTGGGAAAACATGTTTAGTAAGTTTATAATAATATACAAACTAAGTACATAATGGGAGGCCTGAAAGTGGGACCCGTGACTGAAAATTTATATAAATGGTAATCATGTGATTGTGATAACATGGGCATGTGAAGGGTAGATATGAGAAAAGTTGAGTATAAGAACAAACAAACCATGGATGAACTGTCTGATGAATTTTCAGCTAAATCCGTCCAGCGGTTTTCATGCTATGTCGTGACAACGGAAAACGGGTTTCATTTTTATATTATATAGATAAAGTTTGAAAGAAAATATTCTGCGCCAATTTATTTATTAGGGTTCCGTACCTCAAAAGGAAAAAACGGAACCCTTATAGGATCACTTTGTTGTCCGTCTGTCTGTCTGTCAAGACCTTTTTTCTCAGGAACGCGTGGAGGTATCAAGCTGAAATTCATATCAAATACTCAAGTCTATGGTCTCTTGGAGCTGTGAAAAAATCAAACTTCTAAGTCAACGCGATCAAAAGATACTCCCGTTTATGCCACAAATTTTCGACACTCGCAAGGGAATCAAAACCTACAGGGTACTTCCCGTGAACTCAGAATCTTGAAATTTGGTACGAAGCAACGTCTTATAGCATAGATAAAGGAATAATTACGAAAACCATAAATTTTTAGTTACATCAAGATACTCCCGTTTATGCCGCAAATTTTCGACACTCGCAAGGGAATCAAAACCTACAGGGTACTTCCCGTGAACTCAGAATCTTGAAATTTGGTACGAAGCAACGTCTTATAGCATAGATAAAGGAATAATTACGAAAACCATAAATTTTTAGTTACATCACATAATATATTTTTTTTACGGAACCCTCGGTGCGCGAGTCCGACTCGCACTTGGCCGGTTTTTTTTATTAATATAGGTTCACCAACAGCTTCTGTGTATAACATATCATACGTACATAGGTTTAACAGTCTCAGACTTACACAGTCGCCAATAACTGGATAACCAGCATTCACAAAAATAAGTGATAATAATATGCCAATCGGATATAATAGGAATATTAGGATAAACGTGATCATAAAAGTATAATATAAGTATAAGTACGACGGGCTGGTGTCCGCAACTCCACGTTCGATGCGCGTATTTTGCGTGCAGGTGGGATTATCACTCGATCCACCCTAGCTCCCCGAGAAAAGCCAGCAGTCCCTTGGTGTTACTGGCAATCTCGCGGAGAGTACCTGGGTCACCGAAGTACTTGGTCCTATACCGGGCAACGCCCGGACAGTGCAGAAGCACGTGGGCGGCTGTTTCTTCTTCCTCCATGCAGGCTCGACACAGAGGACTATCTGTGACACCTATAACAAAGAGGTGCTTATTAAAAGTACCGTGTCCAGTGATGGCAGCCGTCACTGTGCGTAGTTGCAGCTTAGTCAGCCGGAGCGCTTGTTTGGTGAGGCGGGTGTCGATGGCGGGTAGCGCCTCCTTGGCCTGCCTGCACTCGCCGTGGTCTAGCCACAGCTTGGCGTGAAGTTCTTTGGTACGTTTCCTTACCAGCGTGCGAAGATAGCCGAACGGGAGTGGCACGATGGGTTCTGGTCCCACCACCTCCATGCTCGAGCCCCTACGAGCGAGCTCGTCCGCTGCATCATTGCCTCGGGAGCCGCTGTGTCCTTTAATCCATTGAATGGTTACATTATTGAGGTTACCAACCTGGTTCAGGCGTTGATGGCACTCGTGTATTAGCCCGGAATTGACCGTGGGGCTCCTTAATGCCAGCAGCACTGCCATGCTGTCTGAGAGTATACGGATGGAGTGATCCTTTACCTCCCGAGCCAAGATGGCAGATGCCGCCAGGGAGATACCCAAGCATTCTGCCTGAAAGACAGTGTTGTGGGCCCCCAGAGGTACGGCGATGTGGATATTGAGATCCTCCGAGAAGACCCCTGCTCCAGTACCAGTACCTGTTTTGGATCCGTCCGTGAAGATCCGTACTTCTGCAGGGTTAAGTCCCTCGCAGCGGTGGTCTTCATGGAGTTGGATTTTGTATTTTTTATCGAATACGTACTGTTTGGGTACTCGATCGTTAACAGCTTTCACCAGGGGGAGCTCACTTTGGATTCCCTCTAGTGCCGCAGTATGTTGCGTGCATTTCTTACCCCAGAGTTGTAGCGTATTGAGGCGCAACGCCGTCATTGTTGCTTCCTGCTGAATGAACAGGTGGAGCGGCGGAATTCCCAGTATGGCTTCGAGAGCTGCGGTCGGGGTTGTCCTCATGCAGCCTGTGATTGCCATGCAGGCGAGCCTTTGCATACGTTGCAGCTTGCTTATTGCTGTGATTAATTTGGTACGGGGCCACCAGACCACTGCCCCGTAGGTGATCATGGGTCTGATTACCGCGCAGTAAAGCCAGAGTATAATTTTAGGGGATAGGCCCCACTTCTTACCTATCATTCTCCTGCACTGCCAAAAGGTAAGGCAGGCCCTGCTTAGCTTATTGTCAAGATGACTGCTCCAATTTAGCTTGCTGTCCAGGATGACCCCCAGGTATTTGACCTCGTTGGTTAACTGGAGCTCAGTATCAAATAGCTTAGGTAGGCAATGAGGGCCTAGCATTCGTTTTTGGGTAAACATGACTAGTTCAGTTTTTGAGGGGTTCACTGAGAGATCGAACTCAGCACACCATCGCTCAACTATACGTAACGCCTGCTGAGTGAGGTTACAGATTGTCCCTGTCACCTTCCCTGAGATAAGGATGGCGAGATCGTCTGCGTACCCAATAGTGTAGAAGTGGTTAGCATTGAGCTTCGTGATGAGGTCATTAATCACCATATTCCAGAGAAGGGGCGACAGCACTCCTCCTTGGGGACAGCCCCTGACTATCACTGCTGACTGCTGCTCTTCACCGAGGCGGACGACTCGTTTGCTAAGCATATTGGTAATCCAGTCTATCAGTACCTGTTCCACCCCGTGTCGGGAGAGAGCGGCGCTGATGCTGGAGAAGTTTGTTTTGTCGAAGGCTCCTTCGATATCTATAAAAGTACCCAGGCAGGTGCCCTTCTGATGTATCGCTTCCTCTATCCGGCCAACCACTAGATGAAGAGCGGATTCAGTGGACTTACCCGCACTGTATGCATGTTGATTTGCGTGAAGAGGTAATGCTTTTAAGACGCCATCCCTCAGCTCTCTCTCACATATCTTCTCCATGGTTTTCAAGAAAAAGGAGGTCAGGCTGATCGGTCGGTAGGATTTGGCGTTAGTATAGTCACCCTTACCTGGCTTAGGGATGAATATGACTTTCACTTCCCTCCATCCTTTCGGGATGTATCGAAAGGCCAGGCACGCCCGCAATATGGGCACCAGTCTTTCAGCAACGGAGAGCCCACCCCATTGCAGTAATGCAGGGAACACCCCGTCCGGACCGGACGCCTTGAAAGGATGGAAGCACCCGATCGCCCACTGGACTTTCTCCAGCGTGATCATCATGTGAGCATAGTTCCAGTCGTTTCCTGTTGGAGTTTGGTTTACCTCAGTCCAGTCAATTGTGGGTGTGAAAACGCAACCTGGGAAGTGAGTTTCAGTAAGGACGCGCATCGCCTCTTCTGGAGTAGTGGTAAGCGTATTGTCAGGTTTTCGGAGCACTGCAGGTCCATCAGAGTTCTGCTGTGCTAGTATTTTCCTTACCCTGTTTGCTTGCTGGCAGGATTCTATTTTCCCGCAGTATTTCCTCCAGCCAGTAGAGCTTCTGTGCCGGATGCATTTCTTGTAGCTGGATTTGGCCGCCCTATAGACGTCCCAATCCTCGTCAGCATAGGTGTTCATGGCTCTGTTAAGGGCTGACCTTACCTTCCTGCGCTTGCGTTCCAGCTCGGCTCCCCACCATGGTTGCCTGCCTGGTGTTGTGGGCGGAGTGGTTTCTGGACAGGACGCATGATAACTGTCTAATAGTAATTTCGACAGGTAGCTTACTCTTTCTTCAATCTGGCCCGTGTTCTCAATGGTCGACCAGTGCTTTGTTGGCGCAAGCTTAGTTTCAAGGATGCGAGTGAAGGCAGCTCGATCCGTGTTGCGTGGTTTGCGACGTGGCAGTATAGGTGTCACACAGACCGGGATGTCGAAGCGGATCCACCTGTGGTCCGAGCAGGAGGCCTCTTTCGAGACCTGCCACCCGGTTGTAATGGCCGCTGCGCCCTCCGATGCCATAGTTAGATCTATGATCGTTCGGCTGCGTCTGGTGACGAAGGTTGGTTCGGAACCTGTATTTAGTAGGGTTAGGTTAGTCGTAAACAGATAGTCAACTAAGGCCTTACCTCTTTCGTTCTGCGTGTTCATGCCCCACAGAGGGTGATGAGCGTTTGCGTCGGCCCCTATGACCACCTCGAGCCGTGTGCACTCACAGTGCTTTACGAGGCGGGCGAGGTCATGCGGGGGTGGCTCCTCTGCCTCTGGCATATAAGCCGAGACGAAGGCCACCTCTACTTCCGTGTCCCCGCGCTGTAATAGCAGCCTAGCTGCAGAGATATCCCTGCAACAGAATTCCGTAAGTGGCTGTGCTTTTAAGTTACGCGTTATATAGATACACGATCTCGGATTATCATGTTCTGAGCTAAATAGAAGCTTACCCCCAAGATTGGAGAGTCCTTGTATTCTTCCCGCCCTGATCCACGGCTCCTGGATCAGGACTATGGCCGTATGTTGAACCTCCAGCCACTTCCGAAGCTGAGCCGTTGCGGTCTGACTGTGGTGGAGGTTTGCCTGCAGGACTTTACAGGTCGCCGAAGGGGACGCCATCACTGGTCGATCCTTCCTCGTCTCCCTCAAGCCGCAGCCCGGCAAACAGAGAGCCGGCGTCGAAACCGCCCTCCTCCAGGTCAGAAGCCGATGACAATAAATTGTCATCGAGCTCCCCACCCGACGAAAGGACGGTCTCCACATCGGCGACTGCTGGGGCCACTGGCGCTGCTCCCGCAGGCTCGACCGTAGGTGGCACCGTAGTGCTCGTGGAGGGAGTTGCCGCATCCACCCTTGTTACCCCCGATGTGGTAGCTTTTTCGGCCGGACATCCCTGAGGGACGTTGACGAACTTGCCGTTCGGAGTTTGAAACATCACGTAGACTCTCCCGGCACAGAAAGAGAGTCTACGTCCGGCGTCCATCAGTGTTGGGATCTGGTCCTCTGGGATACCAACTACCATGAAGCAAGCCTTCTCCTGCCTCTTCGCTTGCAGCATGGTCCATTTTTTGATATCTAGCCACCGATTCTGGTGGCATAGAAGGCGCCCGACGTTATGTGGGTCCGTAAACACACCCTGGTCGTCCGGGATGAGTATGCCGCATCGAATACGGCGCCTAATGTCCGCCTGCCTCCTGATCACCAGTGAAGCACCAGTGGGACCCGGCATCTCGGCGATGAGCGTTTTCAGCCAATTTAGGGTGACCTCATTGTCACACCACAGCCTAAGGGCCCCCTCGGCAAACGCTGGCCTCGCATTGAAGACGGGCACCGGTAACTCCTCCGCGTCAGGAGAACAGGCTTCGGCGAGCATCTTCCTCTGAAGAGCTTCGAGGATCTGGTCCGCCACCTCCTTGTTGATCTGGCCTGTCTTGCCGCATGTGACTGCGACGTCAAGGTCAGATCCCGCAGCTTGGGCGTAGCTCCGGTTAGCTACCCGTTTGGACTCACCAAGCCGAGGCCGCTTGCGCTCCCCACGAGGTGATGAAGTCTCGTTGAGAGCCCGCTTGGCCGCGGCCTGGTCACTCCGAACAGGTCGCTCCGTAGCCACCTTCGCTGATCCTTCTGCCGTGCCAGCTGGTGGTTGACTGGGTCCAGGTCGGCTGTTGCCGTCCTCTTCCTGCAACCGCTTGCCTGCGGAGAAGATGACATTACCTGCAGTAGGTTGTACCTGACCTGCGGCATTCGCCAGCATTGGTTGAAGGGACTTACCCTTCGCTTGAGCTGCTGCTAGCCGTTGTTTTTTGCTCGGCCTGTTTTTCTTCCGGATGCCACTAGCTGGGGGGACCGGAGCAGCTTGCACTGCGGGGTCCGCACCTTGGCGACGTGGTGCCGGAGCGTTACTTCCCTTCCTGCCCTTGTTCCTGCCCTTCTGCACCTGCCAGTTACGCGTAAACACGTCGTCGGGGGTGCAGAGCTCTGCCGACTGACCAGTGACGGCCACCGGGGGAGGGGCGACTAGAGGAGCTGTAGGCGGGGGAGGATTTGGTAGCAGAGCCCGTCCACCGGCGTTAACCATTGCGGGGGGCTGTGCTGAAGGATCGGCACTGGTCCCAGGCAGCTCCGATTTCCTTCCCTTATTGTGGGACTTGTTGGTCTTGGCCGCGGTATTCGCCGTTGCCAGACCGGTGCCCGCACAGGAGCTCGCCGCATTAGCAGTCGAACTCCCGGGGGCCGGGGAGGTGCTTGGAGCACCCCTCTTCGGAGTTTTGGCTTTCGCCTTGGCTCCGATGTGTGTGTGTGCAGTGTGAGTGTTTGTGTTAGTGGTTGTTGTATGTGTGTGAGTGGTTGTTGTGACAGTGTGTGTGTTGGGTGTGTGTGTGTTAGTGGCGTCAGATTGTTTGTTGACCATAGTGTAATGTGATTGAATTCGTCTCTTTGGCTTCCCACCCTCCTTGGAGCCCGCACCAGGGAACGTCTCGCTACAAGCTAGCTCGAACGTTAGGAATACCATCGAGATATAGGAGTGAGAGGCTGGTTTACAGTGCGACATCGGGTGCTTGATCGGGTTGGCATAGGGGACTGACTGATCCCTTCTGAACTGATCAACCCTCACTTACACCGTCAGCATGACCTTCACCACCGCTTTGGCCATCCTAAGACAACCTCCGCGGACCTCCCACACCTCGCCGTGTCCCTCTGACGGGACACTATGGCCATTTCCCTACCCCCGGCTATTGGGTAGGGCCACCGTTTTGCTTGAAATCCGGACCAAAGAGGGCGTGTTGCCTTGCGGACACATTACCGCCAGCGCCGTTCGGCTCAACCCCCCAGGATTCCTTCATCCCCGCGTACGGCGCTCAACTGCGCAGGTCCTAGCGCAGGTGACTGGTTGTACCTGCCCGATGCCAGTTAAGATTTGAGTGGCAACCAAGCCCACCACCATCCAGTCACAGATGGTCGCGGTGAGGTAGGGTGGAAAGCGCCTGGTGGTTTTTGTTACGTCTATTTCTTATGGAATTAGACCAAGAACAGGGTGGCAACCGCGTGAAGGTGAACTCACCAGACTTGCCTTGAGGATCTACACGACTGTGGCGCTCTCCCTCAAGACCCCGCCACCTTACCGCCTCTGAAGGAGGCAGTAAGGTAGACTTGCAAGCATGCTAACATGCCATGTGTAAGCAAAGCGTGTCGTTGTGCAACCGTGAAAGCATACATGCAAGCCAACCCCATCATAAAAGTAATTGTAATTTATTTTTATCATCATGACTATTTCATATTTTTTGTTTATTAAACAATGGTGATGTTCTTGAGAAAGTTCAGGTGTGTAGTAGTGTGCCAATGTGCGTGTATGACCAGATGTATGAATGTCGATGAAGCAAAAGGAACATGTGAGAATTGTGGCAGGTGGTGCTCACTTGTTTCTAACTTTCTAACGACCCTGAAGAACTGAACTAAACTTATGTAGTCATAATTCAATAACCTTGAATTAAAAATTCTATTTTGAAAACTGCTTTTCTCCAATATGATTTCTTGGTGTTTTTGTTTGCAATCAAATACAAAATTGTCTCATTCATTCAATCCCTATGTCTATGACTAGTCTCTGAAGAAATACTTGAGTGGTGGTTACAGGGAATATTATTAATAAGTTGTCTAGCTGTCCACCAATAAGTAGCACCCAACAGAAATATTATAAAAAGTTAAAAACATTGCGTAGTTGATCGCCGGCGGTGCGGGGATTTTTTTATACAAGATACAATACTTACTAATAATAACAATAATAAGTGCCCTTGGGTCGATCTCATAGGTTGGTCTGTTGACGGGTGACCACCAGTTACATAGTGACGTTTCTCCGTGTCTCAGAATAGGCTAGGCAGATGATGTTTCTCTGTCCACCTCCGCCAAGACTTATTTAAAAAACTGAGTCGCTTCCCACTGCTGGGACACAAGGCTTCCCTCTATTAGAGAGAGTGGGCTTGTAATCCTCGTTGCGGGAGTAAGGTTTTTGTACTTGATGACGTGGCCTCGGCGCAAGGGCATGGAAGGAACATGGGTTCGGTTTTTAGTCAGTAGAAGTCTGACACTCCCCTTCGCTCTGCCCAAGAGCGGGGGGGGGGTCATTCGATGATTTTCCACCCACCAAAAAAAAAAAAAGGGTTGGTGCCATCCACTTCAAAGTAGGTAGATACTTGTACAGTTTTTCTTTGTCACTTAACTCATATGTTCATCATTTTGCAAGTTCATGTGTCTTTCCATAATAGCAACACTTTTAAATTGAACCCCAAATTATCTTTCTTGATAAATGTAGATTAGAATTACGATTATCTAATAAACATTTGTAAAAAACATACATTACGTCAATTAGGATAATTCAAATGGCTAATCTAGGTTCAAGAGAAATATCAAAAACAGTACCTAGTTTACATTACTTTTTTTTAGTACCTTACCTACACAATACTTTAGTAGGTAGGTATTGTAAAACAAAACGTCATGCAACATTCGTCCGATTAGTTCACCGACCCCGACTGTAGAGTAAACGCAATCAGAAGTGGTTGAAAAAAGTCACTAATTTCTGAACTTGAAGTTATTTGTCACTTTTTGGGCTTTTTGGTGTTTATTTATAAGTTGGTTAAGTACGTTTTTTACGTGAATGTTTCCCCAGAACGAGCACTCTCATTAGAACTGTGAAAGATGATTCTTTTTTTTACCTCAAAAGGTAAAAAAAGGAACCCTGATAAGATCACTCAGTTGTCCGCCTGTCCGTCTGTCACCACCGATTTGAACGAGTGGACCTAGTTTTTCTGTAACCTTTCGACCTTAGTTGGTATCGAAACTTCGTAGGGGCTGAAACTACATCTGACGTGGTGTCTTCATAATCTGCCTCCTAAAGCTAAACAAAAGTGTAAACCACTTTCATTTGGCATAGCGTGGATTTATGCCGATCGGGACCGACCGGAAATTTGCCGCCCTATTTTTCCTAAGGTAGCAAAACGGCAACATTTCTGAGGTTTATAAGATTATGTTCTTTAATTACAATGGAGGAGTCTGTATCACGATGTCCACAGCGAATTTATATAACCTATCATCCATGCCATGGGCTACTCCTGGGAAATAACAAGGATCTAAAGGTGGCTGTAGACTAATCTGTATAGTGGCACTCGTTTCGCCTCAGTGTTCCTTGCTTGTGTTGCTCTCCGTCCTGTGTCGGTTCTTTGCGAGACTTATCGGGGCAGACATGGAGAGAAAGAGAGGGAGAGAGAGGTCTCGGTTGAGAGTGTACAGCCACCATAATAATGCTGTAGTAGGTACCTAGTCCTACACTAGAGAAAATACTGCTCGGCTTATCTTGAATTCGGCAAAGCTGTCCCGAGAATGGTGATGATTTAGCGGTGGTGGATACTACTGGATACCGAATCAAGCTTACCTATCAACCCTAGCCAAACTGAAAATCGTAAATGTCACGCATTTACGATTTTCAGTTTGGCTATGCTTCGTTGTTCAACAAATATTATCGAATAAAATGTGCTAAAAGCCTTTCAGTTTTAACGTAAACCCCGTTCCCTTCTCCAAATTCTTTCACCACTTATAAAAAACCAGGCAAGACCAAGGAAACGATGAATGTATTGTCTGAGGAATGATATGAAAGAAAAATTAGTAAATTATAGCGTGACTTGACGGAAGAAAAAATCGCGTTGCGCCGACCCCCAAGTTACATGGGCAAGGGTAGAAAGATGACTCATAGAAAACCAGACGGCCTGATTTCCCAATCATAGTTCAACAGTTGTATTAAATAAACTGTTTGATTTTGAAACATTAATTCAAAGAAACTGCGCCGATTAGCGGCTGTATCCTGAAATATCGCGTTACATACGATTTGACCGACGTCCGTGTTCATGTAGACTTCCCCCCTCGGTTCCGGTCAGTGGCAGCCGTTTGGATTTGTTAGCTGTATTAAATAATAGGCTTGGGTACTAAGTGGATGTAATACGTATTATTGAGCTGTAGAATGCAGTTGTTGAGTAGATGTCATCATCTGTCTAGCCTAGACTCGGTACCTAATCCACCAAAGCGGAGACGAGTACAGCGGTGAGAAGATGTGCCAAATTCGGCCAATCATAGGAAGGGCGAAAGATAGAATGATGTGATTGACCGAGAACCGCACATCTCTCGTCTCCGCTCCTCTCCGCTTTGAGGATAGATACCGGGCCTTACTAACATAACACCACGCCAGTAATTCCCGAAGGGTTAGTCGAAGTGTACTACGAATAGGTGCACCCACATTTCGCCAGTTATGTTTAAAAAGTCTCATTAATAGGGGGCTTGCCTATTGCCACCAACCGGGCACAAATCTCCATGGCTGCTACTGAGAAATTCAACACTATGAAAAATTGTAATAATCTGACATTGAGTAATTAAATACAAGTGTTGATTAAACTGCTCATAAAAACTTATTACAGGCCTCATAAACTGGTTGTGTGTTAGGTTACGAACTTGCGACTTGTGAACTTACAACACAATGAGTTAAATTCATTAGTAACTGGTTGCTAATTCGTAAAATGTTACCTGAGGAGTTAAACATCAGTTAAATCAATAGTTTAGGAAACAAAGCGGTGTAACTACTGGTTTTCGGTACCGTTAGTCCTGTTGAAAATAAGTAGATAGATTGGCCTACAAAACCAAAGAAAAGGTGGATGGTGGACCTCTGATTGTTGGTTTTGCTCAGCTCGTCCCGCCATTTCCTACCAGGACTGCCGCAGCACCTGTTTCTTCTGGCACAATCTGCCCCCCTATTGCGTATCTTTTTAACGTCAGTGGCTATCAGAAATGTCCATAGATTAACTGTAAATTGGTTATGGTTTGGTACATTTTTTTCTTAAAACAGTTATTTGATAGACATTATAAGTTATCCACTGTCATTAAAAGATACACAATAGCCCTGCAGAAGGCAAATTCTGGCTGGCTCTTTAACGCGGGTAATTTGCTCAAGTAGGATAATTAGGGCTTATTATCTTTTTGTCATTACATCAGCCGTTCGTAAGGTAATATAATCAGTCGACCGTACCAGACTGATTGGATTATCAAAATAATGACATTGCAAGGACGTTATCAATACACTATTAGATTATATAAAACAAGAAAAACATTACTAGTCATCGTGAATTGTAAATGACTGATGTCAATGCTCGGTAAATCTTTATTAAATCGTCAGATTGTTAGCATTTGCTAACAATCTGACGTTTTTCACAACGCAGGGTGATTCCGAAAATGGTAGGAATCAAACGGTGCACTACGGTAAGTCTGCAACTAGCGCTAACCAAAGGTCACTTCGACACTACTTTCTGGGAAATGCTCTGTTTTATTTAACCATTGATATAACAAAAATTAGGTTTTAACACATACGTAATAGTAGCCAAGTCCTAACGGGTTTGTGGGAAATAGTCTATCTAAGTATATAAATAAAAAGAGAAGTCCTGACTGACTGACTCATCAACGCCCAGCCCAAACCCTTAGACCTAGAAAGCTGAAATTTTGCACAGAGGTTCCCTTGATAATGTAGACAAGGAATAAGGAAGGATTTTTCGAAATTCAACCCCTAAGGTAGTTAAATAGGGGATGAAAGATGGAAAATCGTCATTTTCACGCGGGCGAAGCCGCTGGCAAAAGCTAGTAGTCTATAAGACCGTCGCCGTTGGATTGCCAAGTCATAGGTCCCGAGTTCGAAACCAAGACCTGATTTTTATTTCGATCAATCGCAGAAGAGACGATAGATGCCAATAAAGATTTAAGCCAAAGCGATTTTTCGATTCCTTCACGTTTCCTCTCATCCCCGCTCTTCTTCGCTTTGTTTCCAGTTTGGCTAGGACATTGCAGGCTTAAATCACCTGATTTTCTGAAAAAAAAGATGATTCCGTGCTTCAAAAGTCACGTATAAGCCGGTGATGCCGAGCGCCAAATGGCGGTCGTCAAACCATATCAGAGTCCCTTGAGGCGGTCTAGAAACTCTGACACTACGGTGTGTTGGGTCGTTAGACCTACTGCCCACACGAAAAGAAGAAAAAAGAGTAGATGCAGATAACACAAATCACATTTCTTGAATATCTCTGATCTCTGAGTACCAATTCCATTCTTGGATCTTATATTATTGTGCTGTGTGAGGCCCAAATCCATCAAATTGCCCGAAGTTATAAGGTAAACCTTAAAAAATAAATCCATAAAACAAACTTCCGATGGGACTAATCAATCATCAATGCTTAGCTAGCTACAATGTCAAAAGAAATATTGGTTTAAAAGAATAACCTTTCACGCCATAATAATGATAAATGATTCAGTACCTTTAACAGACTGCCTCGTTACTGGGGCCGTATTTTTGAATCAATAGAATTCCAAATCGTGTACGAAATCGCAGAATTCATCACGTCATTTCCGTCATTTCTACTGGTAGAAAATCGGAAACGAGTGGGTCGGACCACTCGTTGCAAAATTCACGGGTATGAATATTCAAAAATAGCGATTTCGTACGGATTCGCATACGAATTCTGCGATTTCGTACACGATTTGGAATTCTATTGATTCAAAAATACGGCCCCAGTAGTAGAGCATGAGGTCCTGACTGAGTTCGATTGGCGGGTCGGGCAAGGTGTTATTGGGTGTTCCCATTCCCAGGAATTTCTCAGTAGCAGACACGGTTGATGGCAATAGGCTCACCCCTGGCGTATTACATGGGACTTACTTAAACATATTAACAGATGAAATGTGGGTGTACACCTCTGCATAGCTCTTCGGGGAGTGGTGGAGGTGTGAAGTTATGTTACCTATGTGGCTATGTTTAACTTTTTTTTTCCACAATTTCAACTCGGAATATATTGACATTTAAATGTGTTTATTTACTACTTTGAACTGTGTATGCGTAGTGTAAATATTAACATATTTGAACGGTTAAATCGATCGAGGTTATCTAAGTACTTCAGTTTTGACCATGGCAGTTTGTAGACTAAACTAAAGTCTGTGATGTCATTGGTAATTGTTATCATAGACTATACTTGGTCCTTAGTGACATCTGCACACTTGGGGATCTTATGACTGCATCTGCGATCGGAGGTCGCACAGCTGAATTTGGGCAAAAGCATGAAGCACATAACCAGTTATTTTGCTCCATGGGCAAAAGGCTCTAAGAAGAAGATTGTACTAATATTATAAATGCGAAAGTTGAGGATGGATGGATGATTGTTACCGTTTTACGCAAAAACTGCTCAACGGATTTGGATGACGTTTTGCATAAACATAGTTTTTAACCAGAATTATACTAAGTATAGGATACTTTTTTTCCGGTCGTATGATAATAATAATATTCCACAACTATCACACAACGCCATCTAGTCCCAAGCTAAGCAGAGCTTGTGTTATGGGTACTAGACAACTGATAAACATACTTATATATTTCTAAATACACACATATTATAGATAAATTACACCCAGACACAGAACAAATGATCGTGCTCATCACACAAACATTTGTCCTGGGTGGGAATCGAACCCACGACCTCCGGCATAGCAGTTAGGGTCACTAACTACTAGACCAACAGGCCAGTTGAGTATGATGCCGTGGGAGTGTGGGACAATAATTATCGAAACCCTCACGGGCGTAGCTGCGAGCATAAGCTAGTACCTACCTAGGCTATAAATGTTTCAGGGAACTGTAAATTTTAATTATCCTCTCGTCTAGATAGATAGATAGATAGATAGAATACTCTCTCTTTCTTTTTTTTCTATGTTGTCTTGTAATCCCCGAAGGGTCTGCCAGACAGAGGTGTATCCATTAGTAGACAGACACACATTTTGCCAGCAATATTAATATCATCTCATGTAACAATACGGGTCAACTTTTTTTCCAATTCTCACCAGTTCGTCCCGTGAGCTCCTTCGCGGTCTGCGGGGGGGACCCCGTGTCACTGTTTCAGGGCACCAATCCTGAGCTTTACGGGCCCTCATCTCGTTCGACAATCGACATGCGGCAGACATATTGTCCTGCCCAGACCCATTTAAGTTATGCAACCTCATAATTATAACCTCCTAACAAAAACTCGCACATGTTCTCCATTCTACCATATTTTACTGAAAACATGGATGACAGTGATGATGACGGTGCAAAATTGAATCTAACACGATAAAGCATTTACCTACTTCGTTATTTTTATCAACGCTATCCCACGCTAGTAGGTAAACAGGCGGTCGGCTGTATGGTCGTTGCGGTCGCCAGACTGACTAGGCGCGTTAACTAAGTAACATTATTCATGCTTACTCAGTGTCACGTAAGTGTTGAATATTTGTACATAGGTACCTACAGATTTGACAGTTGCGTGAATGAAAACAAAGCCGATTTTTGTCTACTCTGAAATTATTACACTGTTGACAGTACAAAGGAACTTGATTTCATCATAATTATGTTAAAATAATTCCTGAAAAACATATTATTTTGTGAAATTCAAAAATTAATCTGAAAAGAATAGCGGACGTTTAGGCAAAAACATGGAAAATAGCATGGGATTTTGAGTATTTCGTACGCTATTACCTACCTCATTTTATCCCACCTGATAAAATGAGGAGGACCATTATAATGTCATACCCCACATCCCACACAACAGCTTCCTTCTAATAAACTTAGCCTTTACCCAACTATATATTGTTGGGGTCGGCTTGATGTCCAACTGGATGCAACTGAATATCTACCAGTATTTTACATGGAGCGACTGTCTGACAGGACGCCACATAGGTACTAGGAACATGCAAGAACCGTCATCAACAACAACAGCTTCCCATCTATTTCAGATTCTTCCCATTCACGATTTAAATAAAATGAACTCTCTCGAGTACTGCTGAACGCTCTAAAGGCAGTCCAGACAGTTTGCGATCAATACATCAACCCCCGTTCCCCCTTTTACTGTATACATGTGCATTTATCTAAACTGCATTGGGTGTGTCGGTTAAGGGTAGTTTCCATCCCGTCGGGGCTACGGGTTGTTCGCAAGAGATACCGCGGCCCCGACATAAAGGGCTAAGAAGGAACATGGGTAGTTTTTAGTCAGTAGAAGTCTGACACTTCGTTTGACTCTGCCCAAGAGCGGGTTATTTGATGACTTCCCAACCCTCCAAAAAAAAAGGGTAGTTTCCATGCTACAAAATGCATCTGAGCAAAGAGATTATAGTGAGAGAATTGCCGCTTGGAGTTAAAGTTTGATAGTCTAGGCAACAAGTGCCTTTTTGATGAACTTTTTTCAGCAGTCTCCGAAAATTATGATTGAGGTGTCATTCGATTCGGAATGGCATCCCGATGATTTTTGAAAAAATTGAAGTTCCGCTTGCAAAAATTGCAAAAGTTATTAACAATTAACTAAAAAATTTAAAATGGTTTTAGTTTTTTGCAAATATCTCAAAACCTAATTAAAATTTTTCAAATTTGAAATAAGATTCAAAAAGGGGAGGAAATTTCCTAAAGAATGTTCTAACTTTCGGAATTGTAGGACCAATATTAATAACTTTCCGATCGGGTTGAAAATACGCCCGAAAACTGGTACTCCGTCTTGCGCAAGCTACGCTCCATTCGGACCTTTAATGAATAAATGTTATTTAAACTTATTAAATATGAAAATTAAAAATTGAAAAAATTCAGGCGCCTGCAGGATAGATCAATACACAATAATCTGTGATCTAAAAATTTTTATCGCGAATTTTCAATAAGTTATCCATTAATTAATTAACAATTTTTTGTAGCACGAACACTGACATTGCAAGTGCGATAATTATAACACTATTCATCTGAGATTTTTTTCCTTTCGTGGAGCTATTTTTCAAAGGTCTTAGAATAGGCTCTCGTTGGAAAAATTAAAAAAATGTTAATTTTAATTTTTTTATTGACAATTTACTGAAATGAAAAATTTCAAACCTTCATTAGACATTAAAAAAATCTTTTTTTTTATTATATTATTATTGAACCGTTTTTGTATGATCAGAAGCTACTTAAAAATGATTTTTTATATTTTTTATATCCTGTTTTTTAAAATCTTTTTATAAACAAATGCGTTGTTTATGAGATAATTTAATTTTTTTTTTTTAATATCGTAATCTTTGATAATTATCATGTTTTTTTTTTAAAAACCGTTTCTTAAAAAAAATGTTTTATTGCTTAAAAACGCATTTGTTAATTAACAATTATTTTCTCCCACTTCTAATTAATATTAAGGTATCATTTTTTTTAAATCACGATTATTTGTTTTTTCTTTTCGTTATATAAAATAAAAATATTGTTTTAGTAAAACTTTCATTGTTTATGTAATAAACAATTTGTTAAAAACAAATAAATTTTTACTTTATATTTTTTTTCTTGTTTTACTTATTGCCACAAAAACAGATATGATTTTTTTTTCAAATTAAAAAAAAAGTTGAAAAAAAATTAAATGAAAAAAAAACAAAATCATATCTGTTTTTGTGACAGTAAGTAAATATTGTCACAAAAACAGATATGATTTTGTTTTTTTCAAATTAAAAAAAAAAACTGTAAAAAAAATTAAATGAAAAAAAAACAATCATTCTGTTTTTGTGACAATAAGTAAAACAAGAAAAAAAAATATAAAGTAAAAATTTATTTGTTTTTTACAAATTGTTTATTACATAAACAATGAAAGTTTTAATAAAACAATATTTTTTTTTTATATATCGAAAAGAAAAAACAAATAATGGTGATTTAAAAAAAATGATACCTTTAATATTAATTAGAAGTGGGAGAAAATAATTGTTAATCAACAAATGCGTTTTTAAGCAATAAAACATTTTTTTAAGCAACGGTTTTTTTTAAAAAAAATCATGATTATTATCAAAGATTACGATATTAAAAAAAACATTAAATTATCTCATAAACAACGCATTTGTTTATAAAAAGATTTTAAAAAACAGGATATAAAAAATATAAAAAATCATTTTTAAGTAGCTTCTGATCATACAAAAACGGTTCAATAATAATATAATAAAAAAAAAAGATTTTTTTAATGTCTAATGAAGGTTTGAAATTTTTCATTTCAGTAAATTGTCAATAAAAAAATTAAAATTAACATTTTTTTAATTTTTCCAACGAGAGCCTATTCTAAGACCTTTGAAAAATAGCTCCACGAAAGGAAAAAAATCTCAGATGAATAGTGTTATAATTATCGCACTTGCAATGTCAGTGTTCGTGCTACAAAAAATTGTTAATTAATTAATGGATAACTTATTGAAAATTCGCGATAAAAATTTTTAGATCACAGATTATTGTGTATTGATCTATCCTGCAGGCGCCTGAATTTTTTCAATTTTTAATTTTCATATTTAATAAGTTTAAATAACATTTACAGCCGGCTTCGCGGACGCGCCGCGCGAAGTTTAGGTTTTTAGCGCTACACTCACAACGATCGAGGCTCGCGCACCGCACACGCACACATGTACGTATGCACAGTGGGTCGCCACGTCAGACTTTGACTCGCCAACTAAATTGTAACTTTATTGTCACTGATTTTGATATGTGGTCAAATATGTGACTATTAGTGATTATTAGATTTATTAGCATAGCGAGATTAATAATGTAGGTACATATATTAAACTAGCTTTTGCCCGCGACTTCGTTCGCGTGGAATAGTGACTTCCGGCAGATTTTTGGTTTATCTCGCGAAAAAAAAAAACTATCCTATGTCCTTTCTCAAGTTCCAAACTATGTCTGTACCAAATTTCATCAAAATCCGTTTAGCCGTTTAGGCGTGAAAGAGTAACAGACAGACAGACAGACAGAGTTACTTTCGCATTTATAATATTAGTATGGAAGTATGGAAGTATGGATTAGTATGGATTGTACTATAAAATTTTATTATTTTAGATGCACAATACAAAATGAAATTGTTATTCCCAATTACAAAAATAAAATATTGTACTGAAAACCGTGATCACATAAATCTTGCAATTGCTTAAAAACAAAGTCAACGTCGACCAATCTGCGGCCAACAACCAGTTCATGTTCATCAGGCTGCAGCTCCGGTTCCATGATTAGTGCCGGATATTCTTGATTCTGAAATAAATATAACATAATCAGATACATAATGAAATAAAATGAAGACAGACAAGCACACACACACACCATGTGCAGGGCTCCTCCACACGGCCGGACCACAATATAAATATGGACAGTACGGAAACTGCCTACAAACGCTCGAAACCGCACACTCACACAAACATGCGCATCGACAGGGCCAGCTAGCGAACACCGCAGTGCTCTCAGTTATGCGTGCCGCGCCGAGACGAGTGATTAGTTTACGTAAATTTTTTTTTTGAAATATCCTCCAATCTTTTTTAAAATGCCGGGAACGTATACGGGTGTTTGAACTCGGCTTCATCAAAACCGGAGATATTGTATTTTAAACTTCCTACTAATTTTGAAAGGTAAGAATGATTTTTGTTATCGAATTATACCTACTAAGTCCTTGCGATCATAATGAATTTTTATTTGTTTGTTATACCGACGCTGCCGACGTGTAAACGTGTTATCATTTTACTGTCTAACTCAACAGCACGCCCAACCAATACCAACGGGGCCAGAACGGGATAATATTATTATAAATAAGTAGCAAGCGGTGGCGCGCTGCGGTCCTACGATGCACCGTTTCAGAGTAATGGGCGTTCAAAGTTTCTGTAAAAAAAAAAATTGAAATTGAAATATCTCGAAAACGGAGCGTCCTAGACAGAAAAGGACCAAAATTTTGACCCCCTCTGCCACCCCCGTGATATTAATGTGAGAATCACATAACACCAAAAAAATTTTTTTTTTTACACTGGTCCAACTCGATGCACCGTTTCAGAGTAATGGGCGTTCAAAGTTTCTGTAAAAAAAATTAAATTGAAATATCTCGAAAACGGAGCGTCCTAGACAAAAAAGGACCAAAATTTTGACCCCCCTCTGCCACCCCCGTGATATTAAAGTGAGAATCACTTAACAAAAAAAAAAAAAAATTTACACTGGTTCAACTTATTAATAACATTATATAACATTTTATTAGTCTAAAACTGTGTAGTATGATATGAAGGAAAGTTCATTGATAATAATAATTTAAAACAATATAATAATATATTCGTTCTTAATATTAATAATATGTTAATTATTCAGTCAGTAATTTTTCTGGCCTGATGAAAGTCTTCTTGTAAAGTTTCGAGCTGTGGAGATAGTTTCCGAGATATTTTTCGTCGTGAACATAAGAATAATTTGTTTTATTTTTATTAATACGAAACGAAATGTAATGTCAAATCAGACGCACACAAAAAAAACACAAATACACAATAAGAAACACATACCTACCAGTACATTGCCTACTATCTAATTTACGAGTAATATAATGCAAATTCACAATAATATAAAAAGTATACTTACTCAATTTCAAAACTATTATGGTATCACAAAAGTTTGTCGCGAGACCACTGTGCACTGATTTTGTGTACGTACACGGTTCGACTGCGATCTGCCGATGCGGCGCAAATCGACGTGCTCTCACGTTGGAGGCGCGTGGCAGACTGAGCCACGAGTGGGTCCGTCGAAGCTTGCTAAGAAAGCGCTCCGCTTCATAGTAATTTGTATGAAGATTTTGAGCGAAAAACTTGGGCAAGTTTGTGATTTTTTTACACAAAATCAGAGCATGTTTATTAAAAAATGAAGATTTCAGTGACTTCTTTATACTTTTAACTTTATTATTTAGTAAAATTCATTTAAAAATTCTCAATAATTACGACTCAGTTGTTACAATACGGGAGTGCGATTTACTCGTTTTTAGTGATTTTCTGTTTTTTTTTTACACTTATCCATAAGCATTATCTTAAATTCGAAAGTTTCAATAACAAGTTACATTCATTGGCTAGCTGTGTGATTTATTTCAAGGTTGTGGAGCATCGTTTTCTATCTATTTCTATGACATTCCCAACCTTCGATTTCCGGAGCCGCCCCTTAAAGGTCCGAATGGAGCGTAGCTTGCGCAAGACGGAGTACCAGTTTTCGGGCGTATTTTCAACCCGATCGGAAAGTTATTAATATTGGTCCTACAATTCCGAAAGTTAGAACATTCTTTAGGAAATTTCCTCCCCTTTTTGAATCTTATTTCAAATTTGAAAAAATTTAATTAGGTTTTGAGATATTTGCAAAAAACTAAAACCATTTTAATTTTTTTAGTTAATTGTTAATAACTTTTGCAATTTTTGCAAGCGGAACTTCAATTTTTTCAAAAATCATCGGGATGCCATTCCGAATCGAATGACACCTCAATCATAATTTTCGGAGACTGCTGAAAAAAGTTGATCAAAAAAGCACTTGTTGACTAGACTATGAGTGCATTTTGATTGATTCAATGTTCTAAACAGTCGTTACAAGTAGTCAGTAGCCCGAAAGTCTGACAAATCAGTTTTACGAAGGTGTATCGTAATGACCTAGTACAAAGTGGGTTGTGGACAAGTTGTGGAGGTCACATAGGCAGTCGCTCCATGTAAAATACTGGTATTCAGTTGGATGCGGTTAGACTGGTAGCCGACTTAGTTGAGAAAAGGCTAGGCAGATCATCATGAATGTTGTAAACAAACGATCAAATCTCTGACCCATTTACTCCATAGATGTCTTGGAGCTTCGACTTTCTTTGACAATTCAAAACTGCCTGTAAGTCATTCTAACAGAGTGCATATTTCATCGTAGCATCCCTATCCCATGGAAGCACACCTTTACCAGTTTCCGCAAAGTTTCTCCCCCCTTCCCCTCTACGTGTGACGTGCCTTACACATTCTGCTGCAATTAATATTATAGTATTTGCGTTATAGACGTGTTTTCTAGGTAGGCGATTGCGTTCGCAAACTTATCGATCGACATCGGCTCGTGGAGGTGGACTCGTGGTGCTAGACAATGAGTGTGACGTCATCTAATTACTAGCCGCGTAATCGAACTAGCTTCGACTATATTATGTAAGTAAATAAGTTTTATTTACAAATAATTTCATAAACTACTTTCTACGTTGAATTTGGACATCACTGACATCGGTTCAAAGAAAACGTTGTGAGGATATTCGAACTGCTGCGGGTTGCTCGAAAGATACCGCGGCCTCGACACAAAGGGCTAAGATGGAACATGGGTGGTTTTTAGTCATTAGAAGTCCGACACTCACTACCGCCCAGAGCGGAAAAAGGCATGAGTAAAATTCAAAAATAATTCAACTACTTTTTACATCCTATGTCTTATTTCTGCCCAGACATGACTGCCGCCATGAATTACCAAATAAATCGAGCACACTGTAAATTCTCTTGCCAACTAGAACACCGTTACATTGATCTATTGTTCTTGCTACAAGATAACTCTCAGATAATAAAAAGAAATAAATAAACTACAGTTGGCCCTGGTTGGCCCGTTATGGCTTTGTTTATTTGGATGATACACTTTCTTTTTGGTATTGATCGCTGCAAAGCCCCAGTCGGGACCAGTTCTAGTGGTGTTACCGTTCAACTATCAAGTCACAGGTCTCGAGTTCGGAACCCAAGACACGCACCCTCTGATTTTTCGGATTCATGGTGCGTATTTTATAATTATCACCTCCTTTGCTTTGGTGATCGAACCAGCATGCCTGAGAGATATTTCTCGACGGCATGTTTTGACCGTACAGGCAAAACTGCACATGTATTACGTAGAATCGCAAATTGATTGTGCTCTTAGTCAAACGGTAAATTACGATACTAGTTTTCAAGCTACGTACACAACAAATACCAGCACACTACAAATACTAATCAACTTATATAATAATATCGCTTCTAATAACCGATAAAACAAGGAGAACCAATCAATTTTTATTAATAGCTTATTGGCGCCCAGACTGGGACCGCGGTCTGGATTTTTAGGGTTCCGTAGTCAACTAGGAACCCTTATAGTTTCGCCAT
The DNA here is from genome assembly GCA_949316265.1 of Diarsia mendica. NCBI lineage: Eukaryota > Metazoa > Arthropoda > Insecta > Lepidoptera > Noctuidae > Diarsia > Diarsia mendica. Next base: position 14,208,790 of record OX438909.1, on the reverse strand, counting down.
GTCTGTCTGTCTGTCTGTCCGTCTGTCCGTCCTCGCTTAATCTCTGTGACCGTTAGCACTAGAAAGCTGAAATTTGGTACCAATATGTGTATCAATCACGCCGACAAAGTGCTAAAATAAAAATTGGAAAAAAATGTTTTATTAGGGTAGCCCCCCTATATGTAAAGTGGGAAGTGATTTTTTTTTTAATTTTAACCCTAACGTGTGATATATTGTTGGAAAGGTATTTAAAAATGAATAGGGGTTTACTAAAATCATTTTTTGATAATGTCAATAATTTCGGAAATAATCGCTCCAAAAGTAAAAAACAAAGCGTCCCCCCCCCTCTAACTTTTGAACCATAAGTTTAGAAAATACGAAAAAAATCTGAAAAGTAGAACTTTATAAGGACTTTCTAGGAAAATTATTTTGAACTTGGATGGAAACAACAGATGGAAACTGCAGTTAACCAATATAATTTGGTCCCTGAATCGTATGAGCGCCTATAGAATCCAGAGGTCAAGTTTCATTGGCCCGTATTTCAAACAAAAAAAGAATTATTACTACGGAACCCTACACTGAGCGTGGCCCGACACGCTCTTGGCCGGTTTTTTGTTTTAATTATTAAGAGGGTAGTTTCGTCTGTTTGCTCCAGTTTCCGACGAATTATAGTCAATATTTTTTAGTGTAACGGTTATAAGCGGGTAATTGTTGATGAAGATGTTTTATCGGGATTGCCATACGCTGTCAGCTGTCACTGTTGAATTTGGGATAAGGGTAGGATAATAATGATGATAATGATTCGTTTTCGCAGTTTAAAAATATTGTTAGTGTTAACACAAAAATGTCTGCAAAGCTGAGGATTAAAAATCCTTCGGCTTGTAATTAAAATTGTGTTACGAAATTGGAATGCTGAGTGAGTGAAGCAATTAATTGGTCGACATTATAATGTTAACTGACGACCCATTAAAGACAGACTAATTCTACTATGGTATTAAATGTAAATACTAACTTACGTAGTGCAATAAATTAATAAAGCATTAACTTTGATTAAACAAATTATAGATTTTCCTGATTACACGTGTCCGTAATGATAATTTATCTCTTAGTTAGTTCACAGTCCTGGAGTATTTAACATTATTAAAGTTGATGGTCCACAACATTCTTTTCGAGTTTGTTTCTTGCGTGGATGAAGCTCACGAGGTATGCAAATAATCTTTGCAGCCAGCGATCTGAAGCCCCATGGAAGTTTATTAGTTTTGTAAAGAATTTCTGACATGGATTAGCGTGTAGAGACTAAGTGCTAATAAGACACATTGAACTTTAGAAAGAGACTGCTAATTAATGAAAGGGACGGCGCTATACAAGGTCGAACTTTTTCTATACAAGTGTCTGGTGCTGAAAGCTAAAGGGATAACGTTCCAATTGTGCGCACGGTTAAAACATGACCTGGTTTAGGACACAGTATACTTTTCATCCCGGCACAAGTAAATTCCCATGGGATGTTATTTAATTCCGACATCTTTGCATGACGAGGTCTTACACGCACTACGAATACTACGGGCCTAACCTTTGAAGAACACCACTAATAAGGTCCATGGACATCCCGGAGTAGGTATAAACTTTTAATAATGTTATATTCTATACTAGCTTTTGCCCGCGGCTTTCCTCGCATGGATAAAAATATCCCAACAAACTTTCATCCCCTATAATATACTCCCTTTGGGGTTGAATTTCGTAAAAAAATATAATTATACTAAAACCTTTCTCGAGAACCACTTCATCCATTGGTGAAAACAGCATGAAAATCGGTGCTGTAGTTTTCGAGTTTAATACCTCCATTTTACAACGGCAATAGCCTTACTATCAGTAACCAAATATCATATCTATATTTAGATTCGAAATATTTATTTTTAAAGGTTGGCAACAAAAATTACCCAAAATAACAGTTAATCGGTCTAACATATGCAACATGTTTGTGCAAGAAGTGAATTCCAGTTTAAAAGTGCATCGGGTGGGGATTTAACTTACAACGATAACCTCTCGGTTTTGGATTCGTTGAACTCTAGTATATTGCTATTTATATATTATTCTATTTATTTATTATTCTAGTATATTGCTTCACACCAGTTGCTTCAGTAAACGAGCGTTCTGGAGACAGCTTGCTCCATAACTGCCGTAATTTCTATAAAGGATAAGATGCGAAATTAAATTGTCCTGTAGCTGGAGTTACCGATATAGCTTTCAGAATAAGTAAACCGGCAGTTATCCGGCCACGTTTGTCAAAGGACCTGTCTGAAATAAGTCCTGGAGTGAATACCACCTCATATTGGCAAGCATAGTGTGTAATGACCCTCAGTTGGGTTACTCTGGATGCGGAAGGCGGCGGACCTAATATTGTGAGAAAATCCGTTTACTGCAATAGTCTGAGTTGGTTTAAGTACCTACGTGGTGATTTTAATAATAATTTGAATAAAACCGCTGACTACCCTCATTTAATTTGTTTCACGTCTTGTCTACCCGTCCAAGGTTGTCTGTTAGATATCGTAGTAGTGATAAGGACCGCTATTGTGCCCTTCATTAAAACAATGCATTATCTGTTCTACTCTTTTGGTGCACAATCAAGCACAGTATTCTATGTAGATTCAGTTTCAATTCTTGTGACAGCCTTGTTTTACGCTGCTTGTTTTTCTTATCGCTGTATTATTTAAGTTTTTCGTTGGATATAGTGTTAGTGAGTGGTCGCAAGCTTTGGTGCTGAGCTTCAGATCCTGAGTTGGATTCCGGTTGGATTAGTGACCGATTTATGTTCGTCTAAGTCTAACTAGTCAAAATGTACTGAAAAGCAGTTTTTTTTCGCGATTTCTTTCTTGTGCCCATATAAAAGTTTCTTTTGCCTAACACTTGAAGAATTAGAACAGTGCTGCTATGATATTATTTTATTCCTTTTTTTTAACAGCTTTGTTACACAAATAATTATGTAAGGTAACTTGAACTTGTAGACTAAAATACTTATTACGAAGACACCGCTAACCACTCTGCTTTAGTTTTCGAATCAGTGTAATAATGAGCAAAAACCTAAAACCGCATTTTGTGGTAAGAGACGTAGTAGAAATAACCACGCCTACGCAAACCGTTTACTTTGCCATTTTAACTTCGTGCCCTCAAAACTTTAAAGAGTAACAAACTGCGAAGATTCTTGTTTGCGAACTTTAAGACAATATTTGTATTTCACACTGCACTTGTCTAAAGAGGTAAAGATCGATGACCGCTATATGCGCCGGAGCCGCGGAGTAGCCACGGTGATGGATTAGTTTTAGCTGGCGGGCATCTAAACGCCTTTGATGCGTGTTAACTTTATCAAGTTCAAGTTAAAGCAACTGAATAGGTATCTTTCTAGAGTGTTGTTTATTTATGTATCTTAATCTTAAGTCAAGCGATGATTAATATCGTTTTGATGGCTTACAACCTGATCAAAAACAATTCAGTCTCAAATCAAAAACTCAATAGTGATTATTAATCATTTTAATCGAAGTATGAAATCACTATTGAAATTCGTCCTATAGCAAACGAAGTTACTTCGCTTCTTTTTTGGCCAATACTCTCTTAGTCCTGACAAACCCTTCTCATCATCATTTCAGCCGAATGACGTCCACTGCTGGATATAGGCCTCCCCCAAGTGTCGCCGGGTTGACCGGTCGGTCCCGTGCGTCTTGCATCCAGTGGATCCCCGCAACCTTCACCAGGTTATCGATCCACCTAGTGGGAGGCACAAGCCTACCTTGCCTTACAACATAAAAATTTAAAACCTAAGTTCACATTTCTATCCAGTTCAGGACTATTCGGCACAGACTTGTAAAAACTGACCGCAAAAACCTTAGTCAATAATCATGCTGGTTCACAAACATTAAACAGCCAAGTACAGAAAACTCAAATGAAAAGTTTCCCAAAATGACAGTCAGTTTGATTAAATAAAAATGGATTACTAGTTGATCAACATGGGCTCACGCCTAAGCTCAATCAATTTGGAAACCGACTGAGCAGGTTGGTTTTTTTCGGGTGCATTAGAATAACTCTTAGCGAAGTCTAAGTTTACTAATTTAGGGCACGTGGGAGTCTCACCACGATTTATAGGGTAGTCCAGAGAACTTGAGAGCTTGTTGGACACCACAATCTTCAGCTTCGTTTAAGGCTGCCCGCCCACGTCAGACTTTTTGTAGGACAGATAATCGGGCCGATTTGAATTTGTTCGTTATAACTTTTTGTAGGACCGATTATCGGAGTTATCGGACGTGGGCAGGCAGCCTGTGACCATCGGCTTCTTTTCTCAATTTTGTCGGGGTCGGCTTCCAGTCCAACCGAATGCAGCTGAATACCAGTATTTCATGTGGATCGATTGCCTTTCTGACCTCCACAACCCTTAACGATCAACTGTAATTTTGCAAATATTTCAGTGCCGATCGTGAAGTGGTGTTTCTGTAATTATACTTTTGGTGTTATCATGAACTCAAAGTAACGGTTCATCTTACAACATACGTGATACGGTACATAGTTTTTGTGTGTAACTGAACGAGACAAGCTGCCTTCGACTTATTTATAGACCCCAAACGATATTAATTAATGTTAAACGATTCATTTGTTAGTGATTTTGTTGTCTGTGGTAATGGTTATGGCTTTATTTTGAGGACAAAAGTGTGAATATGGTGTTTCCATCGGTAGACATGACGACCTTCCATAGACTATTTATTAACGTATTTAACCTTTATAAAAATGTATTCTCATAAATCCTCCCTTTTCGAAATCACTTGTACGTATTTCAAATTTCCGCTTTTACATTCCAATGGTTCGTTATTTTATGGTCCTCCTCACTTTAAACTAATACATATAAATTCTTATTTTATATGCTCCTCATAAAAGAAAAACATGTTCTTTAAAAAAACTACACAATTATAAAAACAATTTCTTTTAAAATAAAGATAAAATTTCGCTAACAGGTTGTCCGTTTATCAGTTTATCACAAACCACATTCGCAAAAGTTAACGGGGTTTGCAAGTTGAACCTTGATTCAGAAGACTAGTAGACAATATGACACAACTTATCGCTACTACTTTCATTTTTATATTTATCGTTGGGTTATTTTTAGCCTCTGTTGTCCCACTGAAGTGCAAAGGCTTTCCTTTATTCCTGACTAGCTTTTGCCAGCGGCTTCGCCCGCGTGAAAATGTCGATTTTCCATACAAACTTTCATCCCCTATTTAACACCCTTAGGGGTTGAATTTCGAAAAATCCTTCCTTATTCCTTGTCTACATTACGAGTATAAAGGGAACCTCTGTACAAAATTTCAGCTTTCTAGGTCCAAGGGTTTGGGCTGGGCGTTGATGAGTCAGTCAGTCAATCAGTCAGTCAGTCAGGACTTCTCTTTTTATTTATATAGATTTTTCATTCTTGATCTTCTAGTTCTACTATGTTCTTCTGGGTGTATCGTGAATTTCCGATGCTATGGGTATATTCCCGTTTCTTAGTATGAGTACACAACTAGGCCACCGACAGCTATAAATCTTATATGTGGTCAATGGTGTTCAGACATATCCGCTGTGCCCGTAGTTTTTCGGTCAAAGATGAATATGCTAACCACTTAAGAGCACATGAAAGAGCAGCATAACAAAGCTCTTGATAACCATTCTACATAGCCATCGAATGCAGTCGCTGTTGCCGAAGTCGACTAGATGGCATCATAATTATTAGTTCTTGGTTACTGTTAGCCAGCCATCCCACTGCTCACCAGTCTTGATGTGTTTTTTTTTTTAAATTTTACATGTGCTTACTCAATCTTGCCCTAAGGGCAGAGATGAGGTCGACGATGGAACGAGTTTACCCAGAAGAAGCCTATTTGATTAGATTGGGGTTATATGAACTCGGGAAAACCGACGCAGGCAGGGTGTTCCACTCCTTGGCTGTACGAATAATGAAAGACTTAGCAAAACGCTTCGTATTCTTTCGATTCAGGGCTCATGTGCTCCTCTGGTCGTTTGTTTTGTTCAGCTCGTTTCGCTCGCTATCTTCTACGTGGTCTTCCGCGACGTTTCGCATTTTCGCCTGTATTATCTACTTTTAATATGACTTTTATCTAGTAATCTGATGTTGTTTCATACGTGTTTTCTATACAGCTTTCGACTTAAGTCAATATCTATTTTATTTAAGATCCTAAAATGAGTAATCGGAACCGGATTTACCTGTTATTTCAACAAAACAGTAAAGTTTAAAATGGTAAATAAAGATTACGGGTTACCTGTTCGACAAAGTAGCGTGTTCTGCGGTTTGGGCGATTCAGAGCTATATTCGACAACACTAGGTTCATGTTGTTTATTTTACCTCGTGCTTCCGTGGAATCGGTTATCACTACATAGTATAAAACAAAGTCGCTTTCTCTGTCCCTATAATATGTCCCTTTGTATGCTTAAATCTTTAAAACTACGCAACGGATTTTGATGCGGTTTTTTTAATAGATAGAGTGATTCAAGAGGAAGGTTTTAATATCTTTTTTCCACCCGTGCAAAGCCGGGGCGGGTCACTTCACTAGTTAAAATTATAATAATTGGTGCAGTTTTTGTAACAAAGTGAAGGATGTCGATGGATGGCGAGGGAGAGGTAGGCCAAAGAAAAGATGGATGAATTCTGTGAGGAATGATATGAAAGAGAAATGAGTAAATATTGCCATGATGTCTGATAAGGGAGAATGCAAAAGAAAACGTGTTACGCTAAATCCAAATAGAATAGGACAATGGCATCAAAATGATTATGGTGATGATGGTCTTGCAACGTACAGTCGAACAAGCTAATAAGTATTAGTGGTAGAGATATTTATAATTCTATAACACTGAAAATATTGATTGTAATTTTGTTTTATCAAGTGTTTTGCATTAAGGCGACATTAGCTGCCCGCGACCTTGAGCGCGCGTTTAACTCATCGCCCAAACAAATAAGGTTGAAAATGGCGATGCGTTTGATGCTCGTGACTGCCAAAATGAACGATAGTTCGCAGATTTAATTTATTAAAAAAAAAAATACGCTGTAATGTTAAAATATTTTTACATATGTCTTTAGTTGGTTAAATTTCCTTTCTGATAGTAAAAAAAAAAATAACAGTTGTCACTCAAAATATTGAGCATTTCGAGACGAAAAAGTTTTTTCGTGTGATTTTTTTGTGATTTTGTGATTTTTTTTTTCGAGGTTTTTGATTACTTTTAGAAAATATTTTTGCATAAGTCTTTTACCTATACATTTGACTATACACTGTATTTTTTTTGGAATTGTAATAAGTAGCAATACGGCTAACTCTGCGACGAAAAACAGGTCGTTTTTACGGTGCCCCTTTGACTGCGCCTTAAGAGGAAACACGAGTGGTCTTTTCTCCATACAAACGCTCTCGCCTGTTTTCTTTTTGGTTAATGACCCTAGAGCAATGGTTTTTTACAGAATAATAAATATTAACTATTTCTATGCCCCTATGTTTTCCTTTTTGGTGATAAATTATTTTTATAAGCACCAGAACCCTCAAAAAATGCTCAAAATTGCTTGTTTAGATCGCTGTTAACAGAGTCCTATTGTACAAATTTGACAACTATTAACGAAAAAAGAAAAAAATAGCGGCGTAGTATATAACCTCCTTATTCATTGTCTAAAATATCTTTTAAATTGGTTCAATATTGGAGGAGGAAATAGGCGAGAGCCAAACCTCGAATTCTAACTTTTTTCTATAGTTGTCCTTATCGCACGAATTTGAGGGCAGGAGGACGGAGAGAGATAGCGATAGTAGAAAGAGACAGCACTCGCATTTCCTCTTAAGCGACTGATGTCAAACGCTGTATCGTTTGTCATCAGACTCTAAAAATCTGTATAATCTTAAAAGTAAATATAAGTTAGCTGGCCTGGCTGTATACTTATTAGCTTGTTCGACTGTACGTGTTTAACGTTTATTATACGTGTTCAACAAAATGTTTGAACTTGGCCAAAAAAAAAAGGAATAGGTACGTAAGGATAATAGCAGGTGGCGTTCAGTCAGTAGTATCTTTTGAACTCGCTTCAAATGCGAGATTTGTCTTTTCAGCAGATAAAATAAGCTTTTACTTCATCGTGATTCATAATGATTTTTGGCGATCAACCCTTGAACTAGTTTTCTATTCAAAACAATTTTAATAACAAAAACATTATCAAGATCTTTTTCAAACTGGTTTCAGTCAATTCTCGTAAAATACGAACAAAAAGTAAACGTTCCATTACGCACCTTGACCTCCAAGCTTATAATGCAGTTATTAACACATCGAATTATGAAACACCAAACTATGTCACTGCCAGACGACGATGATACAAAACTTTTATCATTTGCTTTGAATATGACGATCAAACGGCTAAGCGACAAAGTCGCGGGAAACCCCTACAAAAGGGACCACGAGACTGGGAAATGTTTTGGAAAAAAGAAGAGGCCTTTACTCAGCAGTGGACATAATGATGATGATCATGATCAACAGAAATTATAAACGTAATTATCCTACAACAGTACCGCTTCTGGAACTTGAGCCTTAACTATGTCAGTGGACACTGGTTGTGGAAGCAGACTCACAGTAAAGTAAAGTAAAATGTATCTCATGTCAACTTATAAACAGTAGAATTCTAGTCGAGCCAGAGATGTCTTCGACAGATTTCTTACCTCCGGCACGCTAAGGTCAGAGTTAAGCCTTATGCAGACAATCAGAAACAATTTTCGCTCCATTTCAAGGCCGAGTGACGAAAACCAAAAAAAAAATCAAGTGTTTTGTCTGCCAGTAAACTCTCATGTCTTAGTTGCTATAAATGCAAACTTATCTGAATTTATAACATTTAGATTTATAAGGTCATCATGACTCATGACCTCAAGTAGCGGCAACGCATCGGACCGTACTCTTATTAAACATAACATAGTCACTAACTTGAGGCCAAAATCTGCCTTTGTTACGTAATCACTATTAATGTGATTTATTGTTGTCGTTGATTTAAAATGTTATGATAAATCCTACGTCACGTGTCATGAATAGTCATGATGACAAGATTATTAATTCCTGTACTATTATTTCCGTTTTAAGATTAATTGGATTTTTTTGCCATTTCAAGTATAGGCGTGTCTCGTAAAAAATTCAACTGAAATATCCAAGTATTAACATATGTATTTTCTTCTTTTCCAGGATGCATGTCTGCACTGTGCATATTCGTTCTGTACACGAAGCACCTAATCATCGTGTACCTCTACCTGACGTCTGTCGGCTTAGTCTTCGTGTCCTATTGGACCAACGTTTCGGCCATCAAACAGATGCAGGCCTTAACACTAGTCGAAAACTCACCTCACTATTCAACCAGCCTCCTAGAAGACATATTAAATTTAAACGTAAAGAACCTCATCGACGTTGATGGACCAGGTATATTGGTCATTCAAAACTACGCAATACAGTTCATGTTGGCTGTTATATTCAAGTATGTCCACCTCGGGCCCCGGCATTCTACCATACAGAAGCTTCTACCGATCAGCTTCATGGCACCGTCGTTCCTAGCGATGTTGCCAGTTCCTCCAAACCTTCTGCACCATTCGCCGGTGTTTTCCGCACTGTTGCCGCTCTTGTTGGTAAAGTACGTGTTATGGTCGTCAGCGTACAACGTGATACAAGTGGTGTACGCGGGCTATCAGCACGGCCGGCTGTTCGTCAGTAACTACGGACTGTCAGCACTCGTGGAGACAGAATGGATGCGGTTGAATGTCCCGTGCGTGTTGCGAGTGTTCTGGGTGTTGCGGGTCGCTGAACACGCCTTGATGCTCCTCGTGGACAACTACGACGAGGAGGCCGAAGAAGGCCTGAAGGTTTCCACTTTAATAGCTGTACAATCGCTTGCTTCGATGACCAAGTCTCTGCTAGTAACAGGATGCGAGACTATAACTGCCGTACTCGGCATGACTTCTGTGATCTCATTCTTTTGTCACTATATCGGTAATTTCTTCCAATGGATACTTTTAACGGATGAAGAAGAAGACAAAAGTATTGGAACGGTATCGGCTATTCTGTTCTACATACTTGCGTTGCAAACAGGATTAACGTCATTAAATCCTGAGAAAAGGTTCATACGACTGTGTAGGAACTTCTGTTTGCTGTTCACTGCTCTGCTACACTTTTTGCACAATATTGTGAATCCTATGCTGATGTCGTTGAGCGCATCGCACAATCCAAGTACACACAGGCACGTCAGAGCTCTAGGAGTGTGTGCCTTTCTGATAATGTTCCCGATCTCATTGTTGGTCTACTTGTGGTCGCAGCACACAATTTCCACTTGGCTTTTAGCTGTGAGCGCGTTCAGCATAGAGGTTATAGTCAAAGTGATAGTCAGCCTAATGATCTACTCATTATTTTTAATCGACGCGTATCGAAGTTCATTCTGGGAGCAGCTCGACGACTATGTTTATTACATTCGAGCATTCGGGAACACTATCGAGTTTTGCTTCGGCATATTCTTGTTCTTCAACGGTGCTTGGATCTTGTTGTTCGAGTCTGGAGGTGCTATTCGCGCGGTCATGATGTGTATCCACGCTTACTTCAATATCTGGTGTGAAGCGCGAGCCGGCTGGTCCGTGTTCATGAAGCGACGCACTGCTGTCAATAAGATCAACTCGTTACGAGAGGCCTCAGTGGACCAGTTGGATAGATTAGACGACGTATGTGCGATATGCTATCAAGAGATGCACTCAGCTAAGATCACTCGCTGCAACCACTACTTCCATGGTGTCTGTTTGCGAAAGTGGTTGTACGTTCAAGACAGGTGTCCTCTGTGTCACGACATACTATACAAAATAGAATCGGATGGTAACAAGGACAATGAGGGCATCGAGGACAACACTAACAACCAGAACCTGCTGCTCGAGGAAGACCCGGAACTGCTACTAGGGGAGGGCGTTAGATGACTGCACATGGACTAGGCGACCATAGCCGGACCACTTAGATTGAACTCAGTATCAATTTGAAAACCGACTAATTTGAGTGGTATTTTTTCGATTTGTATAGTAAGTTATTGTTTTTTTTTTTATATTTTAAATCAGATCGATATACCTGTGATTTAAGGTTTAAATTTTGTCTTGTGATGCATGGTTTTTTTCTCAATAATGCTGTGTGAGGTTACTTAGTATAAGCTTAGTGGTTACTCGACGCTTACTTATGTTGATGTCTCCTGTAATGTACACGTTCCAGACTTTAAAATTGCAAGTACTCGATAAAAATCCTAATATTGGATAAATGTTTTTGAGAATATTAGACGAAAATAATATGAAGCTATTTGTAAATAGTTAAGGTATTTAGAAATAGCTTATAATCTTTGGAGGTAAAAGAAAAAATATAAAAATAGTAATTTTTCCCATAATAAACTGTAAATAAACTATTATTTTAGTAGTAAGTGTGTTTTTTCTATTTGTACAACGTACATGATTAATGACTCTTTGATGATATTATGGATACTCTTGGTGTGATTGACTACGCATCTAAGTATGTTACTTATTTGTCTTCTAGATTTAAAGAAATCTTGGTTACTGCATTAAATGTCAATGAGTGTGTACGAGGGGTGATCCAAAAGTAATGATAATCGGCTATTTCCACTTCGCACAAAAATCTAAAAAAAATGTTTAATGCTTGCTTGTTTATCCACTAAGTCGACAAAAAAAATCGTATAAATAGACCACGAATTCCGGGAGCTACATTCATTTGAATACGAGCCGTCGAAGAGAGAACATCAAAATGGAAAAAAACGAAATTAGAGCTGTGATCAAGTACCTCTTTTTGAAAAAATGTCTACGAAATACATACACAACGACTTGGTGGAAACATTACGGGACTCTGCTACTCCATATTCCACAGTTGCACGCTGGGCTAAGGAGGTTAAGCTGGGTAGAACATCCACTGAAGATGAACATCGCGAGGGACGTCCATCCACGTCGCTCACTGAAGATAACGTGAAAAAAGTAGAAGACGTTGTTATGGTAGATCGAAGAGTGACCATCAGGCATATAGCTGAGAACACAGGGATTTCATATGGTAGCGTTCAAAGAATTCTTACAAACGAATTGCATATGAAAACGGTCTCGGCGCGTTGGGTACCGAGAATGTTAACCGATGAACAAAAAACCCGCTCCCAAAGCCGCAGTTGCGATAGCTGCCATTCAAGAAACGGGATTTGAATTACTCAAAAACCCACCCTATTCGCCAGATTTAGCCCCCAGTGACTTTTACCCCTTTTCTCAGCTCAAAAAACACCTCCGAGGTAAAAAATTTGAAGACGATAGCGAAGTGATGGTTGCTTTTGAGGCGTTTTGGGAGAGTCAAAATAAAGATTTTTTTTCTAAGGGAATTCTTGGTTTAGAAAAAAGATGAACTAAATGTATTGACTTCTTATGAGGCTATGTAGAAAAGTAAATTATTTTTAGAACCATATTCATTCTCTTTTATTTTCATTATCATTACTTTTGGATCACCCCTTGTAATAGCTTTTGTTTCACGGCATTTACCTGGCATTGCCGCCAAACCCCTTTTTGGATCCTTCTGGTGTATCCTATTCCCACCGAATATTCTCCTATCCATAATCTAGTTTATAGAGTAAGATCCCAGAGCAATCAGACATAACTTATTTTCACACGGATGAAACCTGAAGTTTTCAGTAGCGTCTCGTGTGCCTTGAATACCTACGCGCTTTGTGGAATTTGCCGAGTGACACCTGGGCAGGTACCAGGTGAGAAAGGTGACTAAAAATAAGAACTATTTAACTTAAATTCACATGGCAGATTTTTATATATGTCATGTAGAATATTATTTTAAAGTAATATCATATAGTGTCAGACACTTTTGATGGACTAGAGTTTTTGTCAGACGCTTTTAAGCTTGGATTTTGAAGCGCCTGACCGATATATAAAATAATAAAATAAAAAGCCTTTTATTTCTTGCCAGTAAAATTAAATACATCAATTAAATTATACTAAAAATTACATTATTCGATTTTATTATTACATAATATTATAGATTTAATTAAATTAAATCATATAAAATCCACATTATTATTATTATTTTTACGTTTGTTTTTATTATTATTTTTTTTTTTATTAAATTCAATATCAAATCAAATAATTGTGAGCAAGAACCCCTTTCAGGTGAAGGCCTCCTCCAGAGATTGCCAAATGTCCTTGTTGCTTGCTACTGAAACCCAGTCTTGACCAGCTATGTGTGTGACGTCGTCTGCCCATCGTGTCATCTTTCATTTTCTTTATTTGTTCGATTATTTCAGTTAAGTATATCTATGGGTTCTATCGGTTCTGCCTCTTCAGTGTGGTCCATTTGAGGTGGGTCCCTTTGCAGTTGTAACGTTGGGGTAGAGCAGTCAGCAGCTGTATAAGTTTTTATAGTAGGAGTGTCTCTGGAGGGTTTTGGTCGCAAATCTCCGCAGTGACCAGCTGTATTGGAGATGTCCTGACCGATATAGCATGGCAATATCCCGATCAATTAGCTTTAAGTATTAAATCAAGGAGTTTAGTATTATTTAAAGCGTCTGTAAAGCAATACGGCCGACGGAAAGTGTCTGGGAGTAGAAAATATACGTAAAAAAACAGCTTGGAGAAAATACGTGAAGTATTTTCTCCAAGCTGTTTTTTACGTATATTTTAGGAATTATCCTTAAAAATAAGTCGCAAATACTCCCAGACACTTTCCGTCGGACGTATTGCTTAACAGACGCTTTAAATAATACTAAACTCCTAATGATTTAATACTTAAAGCTAATTGATCGGGATATTGCCATGCTATATCGGTCAGGCGCTTCAAAAACCAAGCTTAAAAGCGTCTGACAAAAACTCTGGTCCATCAAAAGTGTCTGACACTATATGATATTACTTTAAAATAATATTCTACATGACATTATATAAAAATCAGCCATGTGAATTTAAGTTAAATAGTTCTTATTTTTAGTCACCTTTCTCACCTGGTACCTGCCCAGGTGTCACTCGGCAAGTTCCACAAAGCGCGTAGGTATTCAAGGCACACGAGACGCTACTGAAAACTTCAGGTTTCATCCGTGTGAAAATAAGTTATGTCTGATTGCTCTTGGATCTTGGACTATTAGTTGCGGTCTTTATGTAGCATGTCTTCTTTTTTCAAATCTAGTACTTACTCGTTATCTTAGTAGTAATCCCCTTTTTACCCGACTGCAAGGAATGGGTTATGTTTTTATGATCCATGTCTGAGACACTAGACACCCTAATCCCAATTTCCATGTGATCCGTTTTTAATGTAAACCTTATCTACTTTTCTACGTAGCCCTAATATGATAATGTTGTTGTTTTAATTATGATCTTCCATTTCCATTTCCTTCATATTGGGATCTGAATCCAGACGTTTAAAGCACTCTTCTTTTGCCGTAGATGACCACTTGTCTACTGGGTAACTTCTGCATTGATCGCAAAACCTCATCCTCATACCAAATTGCAATGAACTTACAAAGGTTGCCAAAGATAAAAAAGTTAACCATTTATTAATAAAACTATGTTTTAATCAAAGTTCTGCGGTCTCGGCTATCGGACAATTAAATAAATGAGTACAAAAACGTCAATAAGTTTGAATGATAAAAAATCAAAACACAGAAGTCAACGGTTGACCTCTAGCAGAAGTCGTCGACCTTGCAGATTGAACTTTATCACTTAACTAGTTAAGTATTGGATTAACATGATTGTCTATGCATTAATCTGACTTATACGGTTTTGTATTCTTTTCATATCAACCGGCTGTTTTACCTGTAGCTAGATTCGGTTTTCTTTTCGACTTTCCCTTCCCACATTTCCTATTTTATTCTGTCTTCCTCTACCGCCTTATACTCCAGTCTCCACAGGATGCCTGAATCAACTTTTGGAATATTAGGCGTCGATAAACCCGCAGACTGCTGAGGCTGGTCAAGGTTGCAGGAACCCGCTGGATGAGAGACGCACGGGACCGGTCAATGTGGCGACGCCTGGGGGAGGCCTATGTTCAGCAGTGGACGTCTTTTGGCTGAAATGATGATGATGATGAAACCCGCAGACACATCTGCCCTCGATAAACTGTGTAGGTAGATATTCAGTAATGTTTTCCTAGTCATCACAGGTAAGATTATTGGACATACTGATACACGTACACCGGGCTATCAACCGAAGAAAAATTGAACTCATAGCAACGTTTATAGTCAACAAAAAAAATATCGTAGAGAAAACCCACTGACTAGGTATTTAATTAATGACGCGGCCCTGTATCAACAAACATGTATTACTATGATTAATTTTGATTTGATTATATTCGAAGGCATGGTTGGCGCAATGGCAGAGCGATTGGCTGCTCCACTGCTTGTCGCGGATTCGGATTATTATGTCCGCATTTGTCGTTTCGTCTTCTCGTAAACACCCAACAGAGTAACTTCAGTTTATCCGTGACCATAGCGCTTGTGCATCATCAGCTGCTTTTGTCATATATCTAAAAACTGAATTGTACAAGAAGCTGCTTAGCAATTTTGACTTCCTCGTTGCCTCTAACAAGGGCATTCATATCCAGTTTTAAATATCGCTTGGGCTACAGAGACAGGTCACATTTATAGCAATCAAGAAAATCTGGTTTAAGAAGTCTAAAAATAGATTTTATATTCGACTTTCCTGTTAACCCTTCCGAATAAGGATAAATATAGATTCATTGAACTCTCAAATAAAGATTGAGTTTAATTATTTATCAAATGTCCTCTTTGATTCTTTTGTTTGGCTTCACTGGTGACAAGCTCGTAACGCGGTGTATTAAATTTGGTACCTGGGTGCTCTTAAAAAACGATTACCTACGCAAACTAACACTCGGTATTTGGATCAGCGAGAGACCTAAAACAATACTCAGCGAAACGCCTTTAGAAAAAACAATAGCACATGTCAGACAGATGTCAGTTTTCATTACCACGGTATTCTAAGTACTTAATAAATAATTCAACAAGAATTCTAGGTAAAGAGAGATTTATTTAAAAACAATAACATTATAAATACATGACGTACAAACACAAACGCTTTAGTTGAATACAAGATCCTTGTAGTTGGACAGTAGGTAATAGTTTGAAACGTGGCAGTTGGTCGAGGTGCGGACGACTGTTGTACGATCAGCTCGCTCGAAATTGGCTTTTACGATCTCGTAGTAACGGCCGTCACTGAAATGGAGAAAATATCTATTTTAAAAACTTCAAAATAGTAAGACTCTTTCCGAGGGTTTAGGAAATAAAATGCATAGTGGCACCTGGGGCGCTACTACAACGTCTTAAAACAGTCCTGTTTAAGTCTTACTTTGCATTTTCGTACCATCACGTCCTTAAAACAATCTTAATGCAGGACTGCTAAAAATATCAGTTTTGATATCGTTTTGATGACGTCACCTCAAATAGTTCATTCAATTGGTACCACGACGTGCCTTTTGACAGCCAGCAGGATTGTTTTTATGTCAAATAGCAGGAATGTTTGACATTCTAAATAAGTTGATCTGGGGCGACGAATATATTATTGTTTTATAAATTATACAAAAGAAATGTACTGCCGTGATAGACTTGGTAATAAAAACACATTTATATACGTGCAAGGGGTGTATTAAACACCTTTGCCCAATCTTTCGGATGTTACAGGCATAATGATATGCTGTCGTAAAGTATTCGATTGGACTATGTTTTCAGTGGTTTCAGTGCATCATCTTTATCATTTTCAACAAGAAATTGTCTGCTGCAGGACGTAGGCATCTTCCAAGCATCGCCACATCGACCGATCTTGTATTTCTCGCATTCCGGAAAGGAGGAAGAGCTAGAGAGACTATGACTAGGCTGATGATGATTTTGTGACGGTGTTAGGAGGAAGCACCGTCAATGTACCAACAAGAACCACTGTGACATGACTCCATCGGAGTCCAACGTGCATATTCGTGCCGCGAACCCAAACACTCCGGTGTACATTTCCCGCCTTCACTACACCAGTACGGCGGAGGACATCGTGGAGTACGTGCGCCAGAAGACCAAGTACGTGGCGAGAGTGTGCAGTTGCTGAAGTCGCACAGCTACGTCAACTTTGGGGCGTTCGTGGTGTAAGTACCAACATGTTATGGATCTGCATAATCGTGTTGGAAGAGGTCATTAGGCCGCACCCGCAGGGAGTGGTGTTCCGTCGTTTTCATGGGCAAGTGCTATATGTACCTACGTGCAGCACAAAGACTTAGTGCTTAACTGAAGTGTTACAAACATAGTTTTAAGGCTCTCTTTACTAATACAAATTGTATTTTGTCATAATATTTATGTTAGTCAGCTTTACATGACATACTAAGGTATGTAAGGCTGCCAAAGATGCCTGAGAAAAAGTGGATGTTGTTGTCGTTTGTATTTACATCATAAACATCGATTTGTAAAATGTACTGTTGCTATAGATTACCTACCTATAACTTGTATTGCTGGAGAATCAATAAACTACCATTATAATATATAACTGTGTTATTGTTTGTATGCTTGAAAATGACGGTCTTAAGGTCTAACGACCCCATACACCCTATTGTCAGAGTTTCTAAACATGGTTTGACGACAGCAATTTGGTGACAGGGACCACCGGCTTAGGGTGCTTTTCCACCAGAGATGCGCTATGCTACGTTGCTATGAATGCGTTATATATCCGCCAATCATACTCATTGGTGCACAATTACACATAGCTTAGCACTGGTGGAAGCGGATTCAACTAAGATGTTTTCTATATGGAAGGATGCGTACTATGGATGTGTGCTTGATGAAAAGCAGCCTTATACGTGCCTTCCGAAGCATAGAGTGCCTTCCAAACATTTCTACTGAAAATCAATCTAGTTTTACAAACTCGCGGGAACGCACAAGCCCGTGTTTAACCGAACGCTCTTACATCGTTTGAACATAGTCACCCTGAAATCATCCACAACTTCTTACACGCAGTTTAGCAGACCTAAAGTACCTACTTGGGTACCTACATAAATAAAACGATCAAAGTTAATAATGGTTTATAGTCAGAATTCTTTATTATACAGTTTAAAATATCGATTAACAACTCGTAGATCAGTCCATATTCGAATTTCCTGGAATTATTTTAACCAGCTCCATGGTCCATCCATAGTGATAGGTAGTGGTTTTTAAGATGCATGGATGTAGTTTTAATGATATTCTTTCCATGGGTCCCCTACGTTTCCTCGAAACACTAATTCTTCGAAAATTGTTTCTCCGAACACTATTCACTGAAGCCTTCATACTGCGACGTTTTGTTTGGTCTATTCATTGGTTGCTCTTCATCTCTCAAGGGAAAATAAACATTGGCATGTCCACGTTCACGTTAAGGTTTTTATTTCAAGCCAGCTTCAAAATAAGGATAAGATGAGTAGGTATGAGAGTAGGTACCTATCGCATCCTTTTAAGAACGAGCATTTTGGTACATATTTCATAAGTCCATCATAAATATATGAATATCGAAAACGGTTCATATTCACAATCACAGCACACAAGAAAAGTAAATACCATAATTTAATTTAGAATTACTAAATAAACATAAGATGTAATTTTATTGAATTTTGTTGACAACCACTCACTGACAAGTTTAATGACGTAATGCATTGACATGGATGCCACTTTAATATAAAACGATAATGATACCAGCCAGTTATGAAAAAACACTGGTCCGAATCTTATTATGTTACAATGAAGGGCTTAACCTCCTTCGAAACATTTTCTTACTTTGTCAAGGAAAATCCTCGAAGATTTTATAAATGTTACGATTTTAATTATGTATTTTCTTAAAACTACCTATGAAAATGAAAAATTGTATGGTAAATAATATTTCTATTTTCATTAAAGTTATATTTTGTTTCATGACTATTATTTCGGAATACGATTCGGACCGGATTTTTGAGAAAGAGACAGCGCTATACAGTTTACGTATTGCTAGTTGCTTCTTTCATGTTAAAGCAGGGAATAGACAAATCTTACAGATCGTTCGTTCTTTCCCCACACTAAGCAAGAGTAAAACAGTAATGTTTTGTAGAGGTCATGGTACCAAACAAAGTGTTATTGTTTTAAGCCTGAATCAAAACGTTCCTGCAATAGGATTGTTTTGTTAAAGGTGGTGGTAGCGGCCCTGGACTGCAAATAGGTTCCAAATCCTCCAAAATATACTGCAAATTTCTAGATTTCAGTAATGAGAAAGCTTTTCTTAGATATTGCTTAGTTAGATATTGCTTAGTTAGACATTGACGACTCAGAAGAAAGTATAATAATTATAATGATCGTAGCCGGTGGCATTCGGTGATTTTTGCCTACCTCCATTTGAAAATACCGCGAGTTTATGTATGTGTGTATTATCCTGTTTAATGGGGGAGATACTCCTCTTCAGTGATCAAGTGATGACATTATTTTATTCCTACGTTTTTGACGTTTTCACTTAAAATACAAGACCGTAGCTGGAAAACTGAATCTGCTTTATTTATAGTTAACTAGTGACCCGCCCCGGCTTCGCACGGGTACAAAAAAGGTATTAAAACCTTCCTCTTGAATCACTCTATCTATTAAAAAAAACCGCATCAAAATCCGTTGCGTAGTTTTAAAGATTTAAGCATACAGACAAACAAACCAACAGACGCGACTTTGTTTTATACTATGTAAGGAAGTGATGAATTCACTGAACCAATGCAGCTTTACTCACCTTAGCACCAAAGATTTTAGTTTCAGGCACTTGACGCGCAAGATATCGATGGCTTTCTGACTCTTGTCACTAAAACGAAGGTTCTCAGGATCCCAGCGTAATTCCAGACGTTCCAAGTTGGGACAGCTGTTCGCTATGCCGTCCATCAACTGAAATTACAATTTAAGAAACTGTAGTCAGCGTCTGTCGATTTTTATATCATGCGCCTTGTGACTTGTTTTTAAAGTATATTTGGTAGGACTAGGACATTCTTTCTTTTTTAATCGAGTGCCTGGTGTCTCAGACCTTTTATGCCGCCCATGGGCCTCTGGCTTTTAATGCCATCGAGAAATACCTCTCAAGCATGCTGGTTTCCCGTCGGGGCTGTGGGATTATCGAAAGGATAACGCGGCTCCGACACAAGGGCGAAGAAGGAACATGGGTTTGGTTTTTAGTCAGTAGAAGTCTGATACTCCCCTTCGCTCTGCCCAAGAGGGGGGGGGGGGGGGGGGGGTTATTCGATGATTTTCCACCCACCAAAAAAAAAACATGCTGGTTTCCTCCCGAAGTCCTGATGTTTTCCTTCACGGAAGCTAGTGATAATTATGTCTAGGGTTCGAACTCGGAGTCTCATGACTTGGTTGTCCAACGGTCACACACCACTAGGCTTTGACTGTTTCCCTTCCTGGTTTATTTGTTTTATTACATATTCGTCGCCTTAAGAAATCACAAAGGCAATATTTTTCTAAAGTAAATCTGCTAAACTTACTTGATCAACGTGAATATTAATACCAAGACGTTCCTGTGTGCCCATGATAAGAATTCTGAAACAAAACAATAACTTTAGCCCCAATCACCATAATATTTTCTTGACTTGGACGCATTTGTCTTTACCTTACTTGACAACAGTTTTACAAGTTACTTATTTACGCAACTTACGCCCAAATACTCAAACGTCACTCAATTAGAAGTAACCCTCAAAACTCCTGCTGTCTCTGTCACTCTGCGTTAAAGTAACAAAGACAGCACGAGATTTAAGTGCAACTTAAAATTGAGTGACGTTTGAGTATTTGGACGTTAGTGTCTTGGTGATGAAATCATAATGGTAATAACAAAGCTAATTGTTACAGGTGACTGAACATTGCAAGTTAGAATGAAATGAGTGTGTTGATTTCAGTCTAATAGACTTTACCAGGGAACCCGACATGAGCCTATAACTATAACGGCTGTCTATGATTTTTCTTGCTGGATATTTTTCGAAAATAAAAAAGATCTCTGTAGAGGTGAGCGTGAGGACTACCTCGTTGGTCTAGTGGCCGCAAGCGCGACTGCTGAGCAAGAGTTCCCGGGTTGGGCAAAGTGTTGTTGGATTGTTTCAGTAGCGGTCATTGAGTCTGGATTAGTCCCTGGTTGAAGTCAACAGAGTCACCCCTTTGGCGAAATGTGGGTATATATACTAGGTAGCTACACCTAATGACCTAACCCGTCAGATTACAAACTTGATGTTATATTTTGTTTGTAGAGATTCTCCGAACAGTTTTGTGGTCAACCTTGGTCCTTATTCATCAACTCATCAGTCAGCCACGTCCCCAGTCTACCTACTTCATCCTTCATCACTCACTTGGCGTTAACCAGCAGCTGCAGCACACTCTGCCACAGCTGGTCAGTGATGTGCGGCATACCGCTGAGCACCAGCCCGTGGAGCTGACTGCCGTAACGTGATAGGAAACGGTGCAGCGCCTCGTCTGTCAAGTTGTCTGTGGAGTCCACGTCCAGGCCTACCAGATTTCTGTTGGGAAATGGAAGAAGTTGTTTAATTTATTGTTCTGGGTTGGCTCGTTCATCGTCGACCTCAGGACAAGATTGAGGTCAAAAGTAATCCCACATCATAAATATAAAAACTATATCTGTCACTTTTTTTGTCGGTAGAAGTCTGACACTCCCTACCGCTCCTCCCAGAGCGGGAGGACTCATTTGATGTTTTCCTACGCTCCAAAAAAAATACAGGTAAGTATATTACGGCTTAGTTCGTCTCACAGAAAAGATGGCAATATCCCAGCCGTAGAAACGTAATTAAGCACGTATCCTCAAACCCTCACCTAGCAGTACCAGCTTCCATCCAAGCTTTCAGCACAGAGTCGTTGAACCCGTTGATCTGCCCGGCGCTCAAGAACCTGAGGTTCTGTGTCCTGGTCAGCATGTCGATGAGGCACTCCGTCGAGAGGTCCGTGGCGGTCACGTCTAGCTCCTGGACCGAAGACTTCTCCCATTCCACTTGCATTACGTGCTCGGATTGGAGACCTGGCGGAATTAGAAGAGGGATTCTTATGAGAATTAATGATCTCAAAACTCAATAGGGATTAGCACTAGGTACCTACTGCTAACTTAGCATTTATAAGATTTACATGCGTAATATTTTGCTAATGAAGAAATTTTGACTAGTTTATTAACATAAAACCCTAAGACAATAAGTGAAACCTACTGCATCCGTTCATGAGCAGACAGGTGAGTCTCCTGGAGCGTTGGAACAGCGTCTTCATGGTGGAGCCCGTCACTTTGTTGCAGAAGTTCACTGCCAGGCACTCCAGCTGCGAATATGGTTATATTGTAAATTAGATGCATGTAACAGAGATAGAAAGGCTGAAGGCATCACAATTTGGAGAAGTTGGGAAAATGTTCACTCCAAGAATGATAAGACAAATATGATAACCACAGTTTTCCATCTCTTGATGTCGAAGTTGACGTTCGACCTCGTTATCTTGCGGTCGCAAGTGCGACTGCTGAGCATGAGATCGAGGTTTTGATTCCCAGTTCAGGCAAAGTGTTAATGGCTTTCTAACCTCTAGCAAGAAATAGGCTCGCCCACCATAATGGTGGGAGCGTGAGACTCAAACATAGGTGAAATGTATGGGTGTACTACAGTGAAACCCTAAGACTACAGTGAAACTTGGTTAACTGGGACCTGAATAAGTGAGAAACCTCTATAACTGGAACTCATACTGGGGTCCCATGAGACAGATTTGGATATCTGAGACACTGGGTAAGTGGAATATATACCTCTATAAGTGAGACAATTTTTTTTCAGGTCCCTTGAGGTCTCACTTAACCAGGTTTCACTGTATTAGGTATACTACACCTCTGCTTAACCTTTCGAAGATTACAGGTGTGATGTTATGATGAGCTTTACCTGAATACAATTAGAGCTGAACGCATCAATGTGGGAGTCATCCACAAAGTTGATACCATACAGATTGATGACGCGAAGGTTAGGGGTGGCGGACTTGAGTTTATGCACGTTGATGACTTCGTATATCTCCTCCTCTTCTTCTTCTACCTTCTCGTATGTTCCTGAAAGATATGAAGAGAGTTCTGTTAGCGCATCCATTAGGTGAATGTAGCAGAAAGTCCGTCAAAAAGAAAAACTGAGTAAGTAGAGCCAGACCTCATTCACGGAATATCACGCCTCTCAAAATTTTTGAGCACTCAGTTGCAGACATGTGTGGCTGGTATAGTACAGTGTCTACTCGTAATTAGACAAGCCTTTTAATTGAGGCAAGCCCGCTAGACTTGTTTCAAACCGCTGCAACTCCTAAAAGCCAAAGAAAAGCGCCTAGACAATAAACCTCTGTTTTGTTTTAGATTTTAATTTTGATATAAGATCCAATTTTGCACACCTGTTATGGTAGGATATGGTTTAAACTTTTAAAGGATAAGGTACATCGGTACATCCTCATGAGTATCTATATTTCATGGAAATAAATTATTTGATTTGAAGTCCCAGACAAACATTTCCCTAGCTTTCCCCTCAGTTATTGTTTTTTGGATAATTTCGTTACGGGATCCAAAAAGTTAGAGCCTGTAGTTGTAAGCGGTATTAACCTTAGCGCCTCGGAAAGAACTTTATCAGGCGTTTCTCGGGTAGCGCTGAATTGCCATCCCATCGGACTACGAGAGTGTAAAAAAGAGAGTGCATCTAACCGAAAACGTCTAAAAGGCAACTATAATTTTACATTGTTTTACATACCAAGTTCTCGATCGCTATTAGCAACGCATACTAGGACATGTTTTTTTTATTCGATCGGGTCGGAAGTCGTAAATATTCGCGTTCAATTAGGTTTATTAATATATGCCAGAATCAGAAGTTTTATAGCATAATATAATAATATGACGAGTTAATTTTATAGTTCTATGACGTGTTTTGCATATCCGTGGTTCATGGAATGTATGATAAACTATTAAACTAGTAAGTACGTGGTTTCGCATGCTTGGAAATTCAAAATTATCTCTCGGGTAAGTACGTACTCTTCCGTTTATGAAGTAGGTAGTAAATGGTTCAGCTTGCAAGTACCTAGTAATATCTAATTTATTTAAAGTTGTTCTAAACATTCCGGTTACGCTAATTATAATGCAGGAAATTAGCAGTATCCTCGGAAAACTAGTTCTCGCCCATCAGCATAATTATCGAGAGTGCTACTATTATTGCACTCCTGCACTAGCGAGAATGCGCTCAGTAGTACGAACTGACTACGAACCGAATCGATCCTAACGCAAATCGTCATGTTGTCACCCAGGTTGACTTCCGTTTATCTTGTCTAAATCTCGGCCTTAGTACTTGATCCTGGAATAAATATTTACTCCGCTTTCGTAGATATGCAGATGTCCTACCGTGGTCCTACGGATATATCGACGTGAAGATAGCATCACTTAGGCCGTATACAGAAAGAAAGCTGGTAGCCGGCGCCGATCTATACCAGCGCTTATAGGAACCGGTCCATGCAGGTAACCGGTGCTGGCATTTATATGAACAAGCGCCGAACGTCGCCGATAAGTTCTCTACCAGCTTTCTTTCTGTATTATCTGTATACGGCCTTACATTAAGAGTTAGTAGGACTCGAAGTACAGTCACACAGTTAACTCACCAATAAGATGCAGAATCTCCAGCCCATTAATAAAGTTGTAGATCTTCCTCATGAAGCCCTCCATGAAGATGACCTCTGACAGGCAGATGCAGAGGTACCGCAGCTTCGTGGGGAACGCTTGCATCTCTGAGAAGTCGTGCAACTGCATGGCTGTAAGATGGGAAGAATGAGGTCTAAATAGGTTGTAAGAAAAATGGTCTGTTATTCCTTAGTTAGAATCAGCTCCCAGGCTTCAGGGAGGGAATGGGCTATAAGCCACCACGCAAGCCCAGTGCGGGTAGGTAGATGTCAGGTTTCCTTATGATGTTTTCTTTCACCGTTTTGAGAACAGCAGCAGGTGATGAAACAAATTACGCAAAGTAATGCGTCTGCCTGTGTTCGAAATTCGAACCCACGAATTACTGTCCATAAGTCGGGGCCGCCACCACTGCTAGCTATGAAGATTAATGTCAAATATTTTCAAATAGACAGTCTAACCATTTGACATGGCCGGTTTGATGAGAGAGATGCTGTGAGCCTGTGATCTGCACTTATAAACTTAACCTAAATGATTTTGTTAATATTTCATATTTGCAGTAATTGAACAAGCAAACCCCGCTGCACCCATCGAGCCTTCATACTTGAGAACACAGATGCAGCTGAGTCTATTGTTGGTAAGCATTATAAACCATTGTTTCATGAAAATATAACTATACTGTTGAAACAGAGTGATAAATTGAATCATCCACTATCATCATCGGGGTTATCCTACCCGTTGTTTCGTAAGACTGGCATAATCATCATTCATCCCCTTAACGGACACTGATGACTATAGCGCCACACTCCATAATTTCTTACTGTTAAGGGCCTACTACACGCACGCACTTCCCCACAGTTTTGCCTGCGGGATTACACGGTGCACACAGTACATCGTGCGTGTGGTTTGTAATGGTAATACAGTTTTACCAACCATACGCGCGATGTACTGTGAAGTGTGAACGAAAACTGTGGGGAAGTGCGTGCGTGTAGTAGGCCCATTAAGGTTGATGTTCCAGGGTAGCCCGCGAAATTCAAATTTTCTTCATCAACATACAACCTATCACTGGCCTGCAAATTGCAAAAAACTTAAGAAAATTTGAATTTCGCGGGCTGGTTGGAGGATTCACCTTAACTTACCAGTACTAAAATCGAGCAGCATATGCGTCAAGTTGGGACACTTGGCAGCAAGTTCATGTAGAACGGTATGAGTGATCAGTTCTATCGGTAGCTCAATGTACCGCAGGGAAGGCCCGAAACGTATCGATATTAGCGCTAGAAGTGACTCTAGTGATCCTGAAAATAAGAAGTTGCATTCATAAAATTAAGACAGAAATTAAAAGTATCTGGCTCGATAATTAAACTGAACAAGCCATTGAAACAGAGCCATTATTGTTTCTATTATTTCCATATTAAATTTCTGTTTTGATAAGTCAACATCTCTGCCTACGACTAAAATGTTATTTCCTAACGCCATCTATACGTAACTTTTGAAAGCAATCTCTAGAAGAAAACAAAACCCTTAGTCACTAGGGTTGCTACACAGCAAAAAAAAATTTCATGGTAGAATTTTTATCAATCTATGGGATTCTAATTTTAGACTGGTCTTGACTGCCAGACTGATCGGTTCTATTTATAGTGAAAGAACTTACCAACATGTAATCCTGAAATTTCTGGCCGTAAACTGACATGGGTCCATAGTTTTGTGTCGTAGGCGACCATGCGCCATCTTTTGCATACTGTAGCCATTCGACATATTTCTCGATGTGTTAGGTAAGAAAATATATTCAGTAATACTTTGTCAGGTAACTTCTCTATAGTCTGAAACAAAATAGAAAGCAGGTTAGGTTATTTTATCCTTCTAATCATTTGTCATTCGTTTATGGCAACCGTTGTGACTGCATATTGGCGCCTAACACACATATTTTAAGATATTAATGATTATCTTTCACAGCTGCAATCATAAGTAGAGTGGTGTAGTTTGAGAGTTATATTTACCTAAATACTTGTCATTACGGATCACTTATTACAGATTCTGATGCATTCTTATTCCCCTCTATTTGCATAAGAGTGATCTTCTTTAGTGTTAAATAAAAGCACAGGATAGTCACAAAAATATGTAAACATAATCGAAACAATAACAAGGGCACATTTACATAATATTACCGTGTTAGCGAATGGACTCCGCACTTCTCCGCTCTCCGTCAAGTAGACTTGATTGGCTTCCAAAGCCAACTGCCCCCAAATATCAGTCGGGATATCCATAACGATTTTTTATACTACACACTAAATAAATCACGAAAATTACATTAAAATACAGGATTTTCTATCGGAAATCTTTGCAGATTTACTTGATACGCACGTAAACTTCGACTCGAGCGCATAAATGGAACGCTCAGGTTAAATTTGGAACCATCCGGGATTGGGCGAAAGTGTGTGTGTACGAAATATTTCAGCATTTCGTTGATTATTTACTCTTTAAAATAAAATGACAGGGTATGACTGGAAAAATGCGTACAGCTGCAAATGATCATACAAATTTTAAAATTAATGATGACATCTTTTGATATTTTTCATCGTTTCATAAAATTTTTGAAAGCGGGAAAGAAGAACGGTCACGTCCCATATAAAAAAAACCCAGACCCGACAGAAAAGTGACATATCTCAGTTTTTTTGTTATTATTTATAAAATCATATTATATAGTTTTTATATTCGAAATCAATGGCTAACACCAAAATATTGCCTTATGTTTTTGTTCAGGGTTTACACTAAAAAAATACAAAATGCCTACTTATCTACAAAATTCGTAATGTATGTAACTAAATGGCGATAAATAGTTATGGGATGTATCCAGGAGACCTGGAGATACAGCTGTATTATATAATTTTTGAACTCCGAGTACAACATTCAACTTAGGATTTTTTTTTTAAGGTGGTTTAAAATCATCTAATGACATCTCTCGCCCTTGGGTGGAGCGAGAGGGCGTGTCAGACTCTTACTGACTAAAAAATTCCACCCCGTTCCTTTTTGCCTCTGGTACCTACTGGGGTCAGAGCATGCCCTTCTGGATTCTGGATTTAGTCAGTAAGAGTCTGACACGCCCTCTCGCTCCACTCAAGGGCGAGAGATGTCATTAGATGATTTTAAACCACCTTAAAAAAAAAAATCCTGAGTTGAATGTTGTACTCGGAGTTCAAAAATTATATAAGTAATACAGCTGTATCTCCAGGTCTCCTGGATACATCCCATAACTATTTATCGTCATTTAGTTACATACCTACATTACGAATTTTGTAGATACGTAGGCATTTTGTACTTTTTTAGTGTAAAGCCTGAACAAAAACATAAGGCAATATTTTGGTGTTAGCCATTGATTTCGAATATAAAAACTATATAATATGATTATATAAATAATAACAAAAAAACTGAGATATGTTACTTTTCTGTCGGGTCTGGGTTTTTTTTGCCTGTTCTTCTTTGAAACTTCTACATGCCGCGAAGTTGGAGTGTCTTTGAAGGTGCAATCCGTGCAATAAAACTTTTCGATACGATCTTTAAGATATTTAATTTAAAAGAAACTTGTCATTTTCATACTTATGTGTTCTATTAATAGCTGTAGTTATTGGAGAGTGAATTGAATTTCTGTCGCTTTAACCCCGTTTATAGCGGAGTGCGTCAACACCATAGATTGACCACGTTTGCAGCTACAAAGTATCTATCTATACTTTACATGCTCCAACGGCATGCAAAATATTTTAATAGCGCTAAGACAATCTATCGCAGAAGATTCATAATAGTATGTGAATTAAAAAAAAATATTTTATTCATGGTGCGTTGAATTTGCACAGAATAAACGAACTTTGTGGCGCTGATCTCGAATAAGGATAAGAGCCGGAGAATAATGATGGCGATGAAAAGAATATGCATTTTAATTGTTTCTAAAAGTTTAAATACAATGCTAAATCCATTTAGTTTTATTGACAAAGGCCTTCCACGTGAAATTAATCAATACTACAAATCTATAATATTCTCATGATCTTAAAACTTATCTTGTTGTCACTCAATCAATATCAATCGTCATTCGTTCTGTAGTCCTCGGTCACTACGATTACAAATCATGGCGAGATGATAGCTATGTACAAATGTATTGTCCGTATGTCTGTGTAGACAACTTGGCAAGCAGGGTGGTATTTCCTGGATTGTGACTCAGGGCGATGATCTGTTTACGTATAATTCCTCTTAATATATTGTTATTCGGCACGTGTAAGAGAGAATTGTGTTCAATTCGGTCACTTACGAACAAAATATCGTTCATTGTGCCGTTCAGATTGCATTATTAGTTCTCTTGCATAATCTAAATCAGAATCAAGTCGTACAATTGATTTTATTGCTGGCACAATTTGTTTGGAGAGACATACGATTCCCGAGACAAAAATAAATTAACTGCCTATGCAAGTATCACCTTTATTAATTCGTTGTTAAGAGCGAAGGTTGATTAACAAAAATTTGGAGACAAATTGTCGGCAGCACGGCTGCATGTCATAAATTCCTAATTTGAAAGTCACGTTGTAACATCATGTCTTTCTGTTCATTTTCTCAATGGAAGATAAAACAGATAGAAAACTAATTTTTGACGAAGATTTGCATCTTGTTTAATTCGTGAAACTTCCACCTGTAAAACAAATATTTTTCAAATTTCTTTCGCAAGGCTTATCAAGACAGAATGCATCAAACAATATATATTTACAAAAACTATGAAAGTTTAGTAGTTAAAAACGATGAAGAAAACCTTGACCATTTTTAACATAAAGCAAATAAATCTGATAAGTATTGTTTGATTTAAACAACAGCTGCAGTTCTGATACATTTACCGAAAGCACATCTTGGTCCAAATTGTTAGCATAACTAATAGTCGATTCATTAATACCATAACATCATAGACAATAATCGAATACTAAATTTATTAGTAAATCATTCGTTCATTTTAAGGTGGCAACACCGTTACTGACAGTTGGTAAAAACTATTGGTTGCAACGGTCATTACTTTTTGCGGATACAGACGTCGAAGGTTGTCTCGAGTTACATTCTAGTAGTTGTAAACCAGAAAATAAATTATATACAGTGATTGAGAGCAGTCTATTTCTTACAATTCAGAAGTGTGCTATAGTTTATCTACGTGCCTGATTGTGCGGTTTCCTGGACTCAAGGAATATGAAAGGTCAGAGATTGATGTCTTATTTTGCTGCCACATGATTATTTGCCTACTTAAACTGTTATAACGATACAAAACGTATTGGGAAAGACTACGTTTATCCCTTACAAACCGATTCGTGGGAATAGCGAAAAGAGAAGTCTGCATACGTTTATCATCGGAATATATGTAATTGCGTAATTATATGAAGATTTACGGTGGAACTGTGTGCAAATAAAACAAAATTGATATCAAAGTGAAGACGATTTTGTGATCAACATATTTTTTTTTTATAACATAATAATTAGTGACGGTGTAAAGTGTTATAATTTATTAGCTGATGTCGTCCGTGTCAACTGGTGATAACTGATATATTAGTTTAATCTAATACCCTCATTGTTTGACTTTGAATAATGATTATATTTTCTGTATTTTATTGGTTAGTCTAAATTGTGCTATATTATTTTTACTTTGAATCACTTAAAACCGTTGTGTATTGATAATGGGCAATTCGAAACGAAGGCGACGCGATACTAGTGAAGACAGTAAGTCTGTAAATACAACCTCTAGTGACAGTGACGACCATCATCGTAGATCGCGACATAAAAAAAGACGTCATATTCGTAAACATAGCCATAGCCATAAAAGACATAGTAAGAGACAAGCGCGTTCTAAACGTCATGAGCAAGGGTCTTCTTTAAGAAGTGTCGACCGTGAATTAACTAAAACTCCTCCATTGCCAATTTCAAATCATTTAATTGTATCGGACATTTCTAGTGCGTTAAATAATCAATCCGAACCTGTTCCAGCGAATAATAGTAATTCTACAGTGCACATTCCCACGGTCAATGAACCTATTAGTCATTTTACGACCCCCCCAGTTCCTAATTTCTGGGGTCAAAACAATTTTCCTGTTTCTTTTAGTGTTGTACCTGAATTCGACCCAAGTGATAATAGTCAGACGATAGATAACTGGATAAACAAGGTCAGTGAATGTGCGCAGATTTATTCCTGGAATGATCGTCAGATATGTCATTATGCACTTCCTAAATTGACTGGTTTAGCGAAAAAGTGGTACCAGGGTCTACCCTCAGTTTTGTATAGTTGGCATGAGTGGACCCAAAAATTAAAATTAGCTTTTCCTTCTAACGAAAATTACGGAGATTTATTAACTACAATGTTAAAACTTAGATGTAGGTTTGGACAGTCGTTAGAACATTATTATTATGATAAAATGGCATTAATAAATAAATGTGAGATAACGGGAACTAAAGCAGTTGGTAGTCTTATACACGGCATTGATGATAAATTTGTACGAATGGGGGCAAGTACTTGTATGTTCAAGGAACCGGAACAGATCCTAAACTATTTGCGTACTGTGTCTCAACATGAAAATAATGCACCAACTTCTAACTTCCGAAACCGGAACACGGCGTCGCTTAGACAACCTAATAAGATGACAAACGAACAAACAAAAAATAATGGTTCAGAACCAGTCCGGTGCTTTAATTGCAATGAAATAGGTCACATAAGTACAAAATGTAATAAACCTATCAAAAAGTGTAACTTTTGCTTTAAATTAGGACATGACACAAAGGACTGTCGTAAAAAGAACGCCAATAATAGCGATGAAACTAGTAAAAGTAATAATGTTACAGAACAAAGTAAGACTATCATGTGTATTAATAATAGTGAGTCCAATAATGAAAAATATTATAAAAAAGTTAAAGTAAATGACATTAGTTTGCAGGGATACATTGACCTAGGCAGTAAATGTACTCTTATAGGAGAATCGAATGCAAAGCTCATATTAGCTAATTGGGATACCAGTGATTTACCAATGTTACAGGGGTTTGGTAATTCTTTAGTCAGGCCAATAGGAAAATCAATGGTTGTGTTAGAGATTGGTTCCGTAAAAGCTGAAACTGAAATTCTAATAGTAGAAGATCATTATTTAAGGACACCAATTTTAGTAGGGCAGTCTTTTACGGAAAAACCAAATGTTATACTATTGAAAACAGCCGACGAGCTGATTTTTATGCAAATACCAGATTTTTGTGATGAAAATAATTTAAAGGTTAAAGTTTACGCTAACAAAGATGAAATCGTAAAACCTAAGACCACGATGCCAATCGATGTTATTGCTGATGGAAATTACACAGGTGGCTTGTTTGTGCAGTGTGGTCTTCGAATTTTACATGATAATGAATATGTTATTTGTTCTGGTATTTTTGAATTTCGAGTGGGTAGGGGATATTTACTATTGACAAACTTATCATGCAATGATATAAAGATTCTTAAAGGTATGTTATTAGTACGGGGCCAAATATATCAGGAAGTGAGTAGTGAATATATAGGCATAATGACGGAAACTACGAAATATGAACCATTACCATTATCACACGTAAAAATTAGCACAGATGTGACAGAGAAACAAAAACAAAAATTGTTTGAACTATTACAAAAGTATAGGGACTGTTTTGCAATGAACTTGGCAGAGTTAGGTAAAACTAACATAACAAAAATGGATATTACATTAACTGATAACAGACCGGTGGTGTATAATCCATATAGAATATCACAAAGTGAACGTGAGCATTTAAGTAAAATGATAGAAGAGTTGTTGACGAATGGTATCATTCGTGAGAGTACTTCGGATTATTCAAGTCCCGTGATACTAGTAAATAAGAAAAATGGTGATAAACGGCTATGTATTGATTATAGATCTCTTAATCGAAAAACACTTAAAGATAAATATCCGTTACCACGCATTGAGGATCAATTAGATAGATTAGGAGGTAGTAGGTACTTCATAAGTCTAGACCTATTTTCAGGGTACTACCAGGTACCAATGGATGAGGATAGTAAGCGATTTACGGCATTTGTGACACCCAATGGATTGTATGAGTTTGAAAGAATGCCATTTGGGCTTTCAAATGCACCTAGTGTTTTTCAACGTACGATTAATTCTATGCTTAGGGGTAAACAAAATTTAGCACTGGCGTACATGGATGACTTATTGGTGACATCACAGTCAATCGAAGAGGGTTTAGATAAGCTGGAGAGGGTATTACAATTGTTAAGATCTTCTCATCTAACACTTAATCTGGAAAAATGTGATTTCTTTCAAACTCGTATAAATTATCTGGGCTATGAGATTAGTTCTGATGGAATCCGTCCAGGTGTCGCAAAAATTAAAGCTGTAATGGAATTTGCCATTCCTAAAAATGTTCATGAGGTTAGACAGTTTGTTGGGCTTACAAGCTACTTTAGAAGATTTATACAAAATTATTCAATAATAGCAAAACCTTTGACAATTCTTACAAAAAAAAACACTCCTTGGAGTTTTGATGAACCTCAATTAACTGCATTCAATGAATTAAAATCAAAATTAACTACAAGACCTGTTTTAGCATTATACGATCCCCAGGCTGAGTTAGAAATTCATACTGACGCTAGTAAAGTTGGCATTGGAGCAATTTTACTGCAACGTGATAATCTTGATATGTTACATCCTATAGTTTATTACAGTCGTCAAACGACTTCCGACGAAAGCAAACTTCACTCATACGAATTGGAGACTTTAGCGGTGGTTTGCGCCTTAAACAGATTTAGGGTTTATGTCTTAGGCAAAACATTTAAAGTTGTTACTGACTGTGCCGCCATAAGGAGTACAATGATAAAAAAAGATCTCATACCTAGAGTAGCGCGTTGGTACATATTGATGCAGGAATATGATTTTATTGTGGAGCATCGTGATGGTGCTAAAATGAGTCACGTTGATGCACTGTCCCGCAATCCTGGTATTTCTGAATCCCAGGATGAGGTTAGAGTTGTTGATATTATGGCAATAGATGATGATGCCTGGTTGCGTACAGTGCAGGAGCAGGATTCAGAAATACAGCGAATAATGAATATTCTAAGTGACACAAATACGAAAGACATAGTCGAGATTCATAAGAACTATACAATAAAAAATGGTCGTTTATACAGAATAACAAGTGACAAAAATAATGATGTTAATTTGAAGTGGGTAGTTCCAAAATCTGTTAGGTGGCAAATAGTTCGTATGAATCACGACGATGTCGGTCACTTCGGTTTTGATAAAACTTATAGTAGGGTTAATCAAGTTTATTGGTTCAAAAAGATGCGAAAATTTATTAAAAAATATTGTAGTTCCTGCCTCAGCTGTGCTCACAATAAAATACCGGCTGGTGCCAAAGAAGGGGAGTTACATCCTATACCTAAAATTACTAAACCATTTGATACGCTGCATACTGATCACTGTGGGCCATTTCCAGTCAGTAAAAAGAAAAATTGTCACATCTTAGTAATCATTGACGCTTTCACAAAATTCATATATATAAAACCAGTCAAGAATGTTAAAAGTAGTACTAGTATTCAGGTATTTACAGAATATTTCTCTCTTTTTGGAGTACCCCGTAGATTAATATCCGACCGAGGTACCAGTTTTACCAGTAAGGAATTCTCCGATTTTGTAAATAAAAAGGGAATCAAACATATTTTAAATGCGGTAGCCTCTCCTAGGGCCAATGGCCAAGTGGAGAGATACAACCGGACTATAGTTGATGCTATAACGACCGCAAACCATAATAGACCAGAAAACGAGTGGGATTTACGGTTACCGCAAATACAGTGGTCTTTAAATAACACGATAAATAAGTCAACCGGTCGTACCCCCTCAGAAATTCTGTTTGGCATTCAGACTACAGGTGTTTCGGACGGTTTCATGAATACGCTTGTCTCAGAATCCCATACTCCAGTAGATCGTGACGAAATTAGATCAGATGCAGAATCGCGAATTCAAATTAATCAACAGGAACAAAAAGAGCGTTTTGACAAATCACATAAAAAACCTACTCAGTATAAAATAGGCGATTTAGTTCGTGTCGAAAAAGATATCCGCACTGAACCTGGACATAGTCGTAAATTATTACCTAAATGTGTAGGGCCGTTTAGGATTTCTAAAGTTATCGGTAATGATCGTTACGAAATAGAGGACACTCCTATTACTAGAAAAGAAGGTTGCAAACCCTACAGATCGGTTTTTGCTGTCGACAAATTACACCCTTGGCTTGTTTTTAACCACGATGCGATATCGAGTGATTCAGAGTAGATATAAATGTATTTGGTATGGTGGTATTTATGATTGTCCTTTTTAATATCAGTGAATGCAAGAATTGTATGATGATGATGATGAAATCATGGTTGTAAAATATATAATGTTTAATGGTTATCATAAAGGCTTTAAAACAATATTACGATATATGTTTAATTGAGAAAATTAATAATGTGTAGAGAAATATTGAAGTGTATGTAAAATTAACTGGAGAGACCTTAATAGTGATTGTGATTCTAAGAGAGAATGAAGTAAAATCATTTGATTATGTTATTTACTATTTAAAGTTGTTATGGGTATAGTTCATGAGTAAAATGAAGTTGACCAATATTATATATCTATTATAAAGATTTATGAGTGAGTAAAAGTGAATTATGTATCACGTAACCTAAGAGATGAATAATTAAGAGAATGTATTTATGAGATATTATTTTAAAAGAGTGAGTCGCTATTGGTGAGAGTGCCTATATGCGATGTTAGTTATAAGAGTGAGTCGCTATTGGTGAGAGTGCCTATATGCGATGTTAGTTATAAGAGTGAGTCGCTATTGGTGAGAGTGCCGATATGCGATGTTAGATATAAGAGTGAGTCGCTATTGGTGAGAGTGCCTATATGCGATGTTAGATATAAGAGTGAGTCGCTATTGGTGAGAGTGCCTATATGCGATGTTAGATATAAGAGTGAGTCGCTATTGGTGAGAGTGCCGATATGCGATGTTAGTTATAAGAGTGAGCCATACATTAGTTATAGATATTAAATACCGCAATGTTTGTTTATAAAAGTATTTATGTATTTTCTCCCTCTGATTTTAAAAATTGTAAAACGCGAGGCCGCGTTTGACGTCAGGATTAGCCGAATGTTAGCATAACTAATAGTCGATTCATTAATACCATAACATCATAGACAATAATCGAATACTAAATTTATTAGTAAATCATTCGTTCATTTTAAGGTGGCAACACCGTTACTGACAGTTGGTAAAAACTATTGGTTGCAACGGTCATTACTTTTTGCGGATACAGACGTCGAAGGTTGTCTCGAGTTACATTCTAGTAGTTGTAAACCAGAAAATAAATTATATACAGTGATTGAGAGCAGTCTATTTCTTACAAAATATGATTTCGCGAATCTAGTCTGAAGATTGTACGTCAATATTATGACGACGAAAAGCCAAAGGTGTAATGGAAGTGGCGCCAATCTAATCCCGCCATTTAGAAGTGAGCAGATGTTTTCTTGCGAATTTAGAATAATCTTCACAACTACTTATAGATGAAGATGACGCAAGTAAGTGAATGAAAAAAAAACATGAGCTACATTCTTGTGTTATTTCCTTAAAGAGAATGATAAGAACTCGGGAATGGTTTAGGTGCAAATGAAAACAAATGAAGAAACAAAAAAGTCTATATTCAAATCTCTGCACTTGTCACAAAATTCACAATCACTGCATATCCTTGTCTTGTTTACAGTCCAAACATTACCTTCCTTCTTGGTGGGGTAGATGGTGGTTTCGCTACATATATCCCTATCGTTTGCGTTTGTTCATCCTGCATTATCGAATTATTATTTATGCACTTTTCTTAATGACCTGCACACGACTGATTGCCTGCATATAATCACAACAAGTAATTGTTTGGCACAAATCAATCGACTGTCATTGTCACTCAGATTATTTTTAGGGTGTCAACCAGCCTAGAGTTAGATAAGTATGTTGGTATATTGCGATGGGGCATTCCCCTATATATACTAGACACGAGACTTAGATAAGCGTGCTCTTGTTTCTATGATAATAATTTTACATTAGTATATAGTAGTCGCCTCTGCGGCGTAAGCATCTCCTAACCTAACCTTTCGATACATCTCTCGCGCCTCACGCATTGCATCAACGTGCCTGTCATTTGGTCTCGTTTTTTTACTTTTCCAGTCTCTTGGTACCCATTCTGTTGTTTTGTCTACTTGTCCTACAAATGATAATAGTCCGATAGTAAATATTGTACTTGTAAAGTGTATCTTGTTGTTATCAAGGGTTATTATTGTCTGACTTCTATCACATAAAGTTAAATTATTTATTATTACTGTATTGTCATAAAATACCTAATCTTTTTACTTTCTACCTAATCTTGTTTTTTTTCTACAACTTTACCATCACCTCATCATTCAACTTTAGATTAATTTTGATGTAATCTTGCTGCTAAAGTACCTACGTGGTCTAGGTACCGTTTCAATCTCTTTTATTAAGGATATTTTTTTTCACAGAGATCTAGTATCAACCCAGGATAATCAATAAGTTAAGATATATCTTGGCCTAAGGTTTCCTACGGTTTCAACTAAGCGTACTGCAGCCCGCCGCTATTCATAGTATGTCTCTAAAGTCACCTTAGTAACGTGTTATCCGCCTTCTGCATCCGCCACCCACCCATCTTATTAAGCTAACCAGAAGACACTGAGGTGCTAGACTACTTAATATGCTGATACAACGTTTTCTTTAGCATTTTTCTAGATAAGAATAATCGCAGTAATGATGGTAAATGGTTAGTATAGTGGTACTGTCTATGTTAATTGTTTATTATACCTGCAGACGAAGAATTTCGAAGTCATAACAATTAGTCAATGCCTGCTAGAGATTTATGAAGACGATTTAGAAATAAAAGATACATTATGGAGCCATCTGGTTAAACACAGATGTATATTCATTCATCGCGTGTATTAATAAAATAAAGATAACATAAAGTCAATAAGGTAACTTTTTGATATTAGCATCATGCCTCTCCTCTTAACTTATAGCACCGTAACTACAAGTCTGAAACTTTCACAAACAAGGTCATATGAAAATTTGGTTGGTAGTTGGGTAATGACTTACTTCTTACACCCCAAATTACCTGATAATGAAGTAATACTTTACTACTGACTGGTCCCTGGTCCTAGTCCCATAGTGGGCTGAACGCCTCCTTTTTTTTATTAGCAAAGTGTTATCACTTTAGTTAAACTCTCCGCAAAAAGTAAGATTCATTATGAACTAAATCGGGAAAATTATGGTAAATTCGTTTATAATGATGACATTGTCTTCTTAATAAGCTCAGCATGTTTTTCATCCTTAATAATGAGTATCGTGGTGAATTTTGTTGTATAATAATTAAAAATTGCTAATCTGCGACACGCGGCTAAAAATAAACTGTCTCTTCCGTTGAACATCTGAGATGACTAATAACTTGTTTTGGGAGCTCTAAATAAGAAGATATTAAATTTATTAACGACAAAGTTATCCATAAACAACATGTTTTCGTTTCTGAACCAGATATATTATGTATGAACGTAGCCAAAAAGGAGTATTGAGGATCGTAGCCTGCAGGTGTCGATAAGTCGTTTTTGCACACCCTCCTTGTGAATATATTTTGAAGTAGGATGTTGATATCTATTCAATGATCTTATAAATCAGACTGTCTCTTGTTGGTGTGCAACAATCACAGCCATTGTGACGGAAATAGATCAAACATCTGTCGGTCAGCAAGGAACACATTGTATGCACTCTCGTAAGAACACTAAGAACTCTAATGCATTGCATTATCTGCTGATTAGCTCCTCACTTGCGTTGTTGCGATGGAAATTATTTTGCGAAAATGGTATAAAGTATTCCATGTCCTGACCCGGAGCTATCTGTATGCGAAAATTTGTAGAAATCTATTCAGCCCCTAAGACAAAGGTGTGCCATTCACATTTAAAAATATGAATTACTTGGGATCATGAAGACAAGGCACTTCCCAATTTAATGTGTAAACTACATTGATTTCATCGTATCTGTTGAAATGTTTAGTAAAATCGACAAAATATTAAAGACAAGCAAGTCAAAAATGTTGATTCAGAAGAGTCATGCTTTCGTCATAATCATAACACATTGCGGTACGCACAGTGCGAGTCTTTTTTCTTGTTTTAGGCAGAAACAAACATCTGCTTTGTCTCAGTAAAACTCTTTTTGTGAAATGAATGATGGGAAAACGACGCACCAACCTATTTCGATCTTTAAAGCATAAACTGTAGTTGCATGGCTTTCACCAAAAAACTGTTTTTCTTTCGTGATTGTAAAATAATACGACAACAAGAAAGGCATCAATACCTTCTGAGTTCTGACCTTAGATGAAAGCAATTTAAATTAAAAAGCCACATAATAATTATAGGAGAACCATGGTCAGAAAATACTGTAACAGATGGATAACATGAAGTATAATAATATCTTCTTGTATATATAGTAATAATAATTGATTATAACTTAGAACACGAGTCAATCTAATTACACCCTAATGAATCAGTGACTGTCACCCAGTCAGAGATTATTTAAAACTCTCTTCCTCACTGTCGTGTTTAATTACAGTCTAAACTAAATGGGGAATGATCAATACTCATAGTTGTTTTTCTTTTAGAAATTTTGGCTTTTGTCTATTTGAATGACTTACTAATTAATTTCAACAATTAAAAATTCATTGAAATGGACAAAACATTAATTTATATTGTGCCATAATTACCATTATCTGTTTCCTGCGAATACTGGACCCCAAATCATCTCTGTTGATGGCCATCGCAGCGCTGTCCACATTTAAGATCCCCCACGAATCCATGGCTGCTGGTCAATCAAACCCCTCACAAACAAAAAAGTCCTTCGTATCACTATGTCCTTCAAAACACACACAAATCCAGTTGGCGCGAAAACTCCATGTAACAAAGTTTGAAGTAGTTAAGTCCGCAGGTATCCCGTCATGTCACCTATCTGTCCTTCTTAACCGTCTGGTACTAATGCGAACCGCTGTGTAAAGTTATATTATAACAGATGTACGTATATGCGGTCAGATATTTAAATTGGCAGGCCAAAATAAGTACGGCATTTTGCTTCAACTGGGCGCAGTTAGACGGTGCGGTTGCCAAGAAGATTCGTATTGCAATCGTGTCACTGTGCCTACGGTAAATGTACGAGACCGTCTAGCATCATCTGCCGACTGATTCAATGTTATGTCCACGCTATTTAGATTTAAGAACATTTTGCAGGAAATCGTGAACTTGAGTGTACACAAGAACGCTGTTAATTATCAATTTACTGAGTGCATTAGCGATTTTTAATCAAATCTCAATTAGAATGAATTTTTCATTGACTTTTTTATGTTGCTGTTGGATGAAATCCAAATAATTAGGAGATAAGTTTGTATTGATTCGTTATAGGTTTGTAGAACGGTTTACTTGTAAGTTAGTTGATTGATATGATTGATACTACTACTACAGTTGATAAAAACTTAATCTTTAAGTACCTACATATTTTTGTTTGATTCACATTCGTAAACACAAATTCTTATTACAATTATTGTTATCATAATTACAAAGAGTTATGTCTTGAAACCGTTGATTAAAGTAATATGTGGTAGAAAATTATTAAACCAATTTGGAACTTTGGTATAAAACATGTTTTAACGACTTGTAACACTGAACTCCAGATTTCATTCACTCCTGTCGCAGCTGTCTCTGTCAAACTGACAGCTGATTGAATTCATGACCGATCGGCGATCGCTTATCAGTGTTGCCAACTTAGTGGATTTTCCACTAAATCTGGTGGTTTTGACTTACCTTTTAGCGGACAAATATCGGTTTTAGTGGCTAGTGGATTTTCTAGTGGAATTAATTGGCACCAAAAAGTCGTTTCAATCGGAGATTAACCATGATGATACGAACGGGAACGACTCATCTGAATATAACTTAATAATATAATTTGATTGACATCTTTTAAAAAACAGCACACACATGTATTTTTAATTATTTTGTTCTTCCACAAAAGCAATTAATTAATAGAGAGTTGAAGTTGATGTAATTTGTTACCTAATACGTATTTTTAATGTTATTGCTTTAATAAACATTCCCAAAAATATTGTTTTCTTCTTGCAAAGGCCACAAATCTGCCAGAAATAAAGTTAGTGGAAAATTTTAGCGATTTTTTCAGACGTGCGATTATTTTTAGTGGAATTCTGGTGGTTTTAGACGTCGATTCTGGTGGGGAGCTTGATACTTCGTTGGCAACACTGTCGCTTATTAGTTGTTTTGTTCGTTCATCGTAATCTCGTCTCGTCGCATTGTTTTGCAATGTTCTTTGGCGGGGTGTCAATGTTATTCGTAAAATATAACTAGTGCGCATTAGAGTAACATTGTTAATGAAACGTTGGCGACCTAAAAGTCTTTGTTTAAAAAAATATCTTAGAAAGATAAGCATCGGTGGGACGTGCTCAGTCTCAGTGCAGATTAGTTCGTCTGCTCTCGGGCATCTTGCTTTATCTCATAACTCGGAAATGCGAACATCTCCAGTGTGCTGATATAAATTCAGTTCATCGCGCGAAACCGTATCCGCCGGTTGTTTTGAAGATGTCTCGGTAGAACTGGCCGGTTATTAGAACGTTGAAAAAAAAGTTACACCGGGTTTGTGGAAAAGGAACTCGCTTTGTTTTTTTTTTCATAAATATTTACCGCGATTCTGGTAGCAATGGCGGGTTATTTACCAGAATACATGTATACTTTTGTGGACCAGCTCGACGAGCATCCATGGCTTTTCGCTGGTCTAGCATCTATCCTGGTTGGACTCAGTGGTATTTTGCCGCTGCTCATCATTCCACTGGACGCGACAGATAGCTTTACCGATGGCCGTGAGTATTTTTGTTTACTTACGTACTTACGTTGAATTTTTCTACCATGTGTCTGTTATTTTTAGATTTTCCAAGTCATCATTAATGTTAGTGTCATGCCAACGCATGCGTCGTCAGGCATATGAATTAACTATAACTACTAAGTTTCGTAAAAAAGACAGGAACTTATAAATAATAAAACAATATTACTTTATTAGAACAAAGCTCTGTTAAATAAATAGCAAGAATCACAGTGATGTAATTTCTACAAAAATAGATCATTAATTTGTTTACCCTAATGGAAGCCGCTAAGATGACCCACTGACCAATGATTTTTTATTTTCATATTTTTGCACTAAACAAAGACCAGCCAGTGTCAACATTATTACAATTTAAAAACTAAATAGATGTATGTAATGTTGCTCTTGAATCTGGGAGTATTTATTTTGCTCTGTAAGAAATACTATGGAATATAAAATCTACAAATAAAACTCTTTTTAAAATTCTAAATGATTGGAACAACACCATCAATTATCTTCTTGAATTATTATTGTAGTCCTATTTATTAATTTTTATTTAACATGCTGTATTAGTTTTTCTAAGCCTTGTTTACATATTTATTTATTTAAACTTCATGTACAAAGTGGTACATAGGCGGACTTAATGCCACAAGGCATTCTCTACCAGTCAACCTTAGGGTCAAACTGGACATCATTGTGGTAGAGTACAAAAATAAATAAATTAGGAGAATACTATTTTGTTAACATAAATTAATATACCTAAAAATCGTACATACTAATACATATATATAAAGATGGATGAACTATAATATATATAAAATGGATGAACTAAAACCCGACTACGACAAAAAAAACGATGCTGAAAAAGTATGAAACAAGATTTTCAGGATAGAACAAAAAGAAAAGCCGTAGTCACACGGTATTAAAGTGTTTAGGTTGGTACCTATAACGTGTGACTACGGCTTTTCTTTTTGTTCTATCCTGAAAATCTTGTTTCATACTTTTTCAGCATCGTTTTTTTTGTCGTAGTCGGGTTTTAGTTTTTTACTTTTTTTTATTTAAACAATTTTGGTGTTATTTTTTTTTACTCTTGACTTTTTGTCCGCTAGAGGGCGTGATTTTAAATTTGAGCAATATTTTGGAAATGTACAAGTGAAGCCCTTTCAAATGATACCAAACACGGCGTATTTATCTCCATTTTTATTTTTTAAGCCTTACTTTTTGTCCGCTAGAGGGCGCCAAATAGCTTTTTGTGACACGTCACGTAGCCTATGTTCAGCGGAAAATTGAGACGGTTCTAACGATACCTCATATGTCGAGTTCCGATAAGTAGATTAGAAGCTATGAGGGAACAGATGAAGATACACACATACATACATACATACATACAAACATACATACATACATACATACATAGCCAGTCAAAATCATAACCCTCCTTTGGCTTTGCCGTAGTCGGGTAATAAACTAATATATATTATAATACATACAAATAGTTCACAAAACGAGAAACCAAACAATAATTAACATGACTACCACACATTATGAGTAATTCAGTCCGATATCAAGAAATGCTTCCGCACAGCTCTTTTGAAAGCCATTTTGCTTTCCGCTTTTTTAATGCCAAGGGGTAGCGGTAGCGCGTTCCAGAGTTTTATGGCTGAGACAGCGTAAGAAGATGACATCAAACCAGTAAACAAACCTATCATTGAAATCAGATTCAGCTTAAAAAATGGTTATAAATCCATTACAAATTCTTACGTAACTTAAACAGTTATATTTTATTCAATCTTCTATCTAGAAAATATTGACTTGGTTGGTTGTTGTTTTTTTATGAGATCTCAGATTTAAAATAAATATCTACTTACATCTAAATGTACACTTATTAAAATATATTAAATCTTCAAATAATGTCCCAGTCTTATGCCAGTATCCAATTCCCTATTTTTTTTTTTTTTTTTTTTTTTTTTTTTTTTTTTTAATAATAATAATAATTTATTCTCAAAAAACTTAATACTATAATACAATGGAAGTGTGGCAACAATAATTTTAATTACAGTAAAGAGTTTAGCGTCTGTAGCCGAACTAGGCATAGCCTGTATTTCGGCTAT
The DNA here is from genome assembly GCA_949316265.1 of Diarsia mendica. Classification (NCBI taxonomy): domain Eukaryota; kingdom Metazoa; phylum Arthropoda; class Insecta; order Lepidoptera; family Noctuidae; genus Diarsia; species Diarsia mendica. Next base: position 14,165,010 of record OX438909.1, on the reverse strand, counting down.
CAGCACCATTCCCCTCGAGTTTTTCTAATACAAAAATAGCTGCCAAAGAAGTAGAAGCGTAATTTTAACGTTAAATCGGTACTACTGAATACAGTTTCAGTACTCTTAGATAAGTAAATAAAATTGCAAAAAGGAGAGTACATAATATTAATCTAGATGTTTAAATGGACTGAGAGTGTATGTATGTATGTAGTGTGTGTGTGTGTGTGTGTGTGTTTGTGATGTATGTATATGAGAATTTGTAGAAGTGTGGGTCATTTTCATATAATTATATGCGTATATGTAGGAGTGTGTATGAGACTGAATATAAGGTGAGTGTGTGGATGTGAATATGAGGGAGTGTATTTGTGCGTAAGTGAGCTATGTAGAGAGTGTATCTTTGTTTTTAGTGCTCTTAGCCGTAATTCTTAGGGTGATACGAATAGTTGTTCCGTCTCATCGTAGCTTAAACTCTGCAGGTATCGACATACTTCTAATTTACATTGTTTTTTAGTTAAGGGGTATATATGTAAAGTTTTGTTAAGTTTATTATATAGGTAAGGACCCAGATAACTTATAAATCTTTTGCCAAACGCTGTTTTAAATGTGGTTAAATTGTTACATACGTGATGCTTACGACGCCTGTGTAATAAGATTGGGTTGTAGGGCTGTTTTGTATGTTCTAGCAGGATAATTTTGAGTATAAATAATTGTCTTACCGTCAAGACCTCACACAGCTGGAATAGTGTGATAGTAGGAAAACGCATCGGTTTGAATGTGCTAACCTTCAGAATGGCTCTCTGAGCGACCTCAACTGCCTTTATCGTGGTTTTGCAGATACCTCCCCAAGATGAGATGCAGTAGGTAAGAAGCGACTGACACAAGGCCTGATATATCTGTTTCAGCAGTGGAGGGTCCGCGACATGGCGTATGTTTTTAAATACATAAATTAGTTTTCGTACTCTGCCGCAAAGAACCCTGACATGCTCTTTAAAGTTGAGGTTATTATCTAATGTAACACCTAGGTACCGTATAGTGTTAACTCGTCAACAAGCCGCGGGCCGCATGCGGCCCGCGGCTTGTTTTCATGCGGCCCGCGACACACATTTTAATCTAAAAATAGTTTTGGACACAAATAGTTTGGATAATATTATTAGTTGTCAAAACATGTACTCAATAAGTACTTGGTATAATTATTTATCTTCAGTCTTGCAACATTCCATTCGCATGATCACTTAAAGGTCAAGCTACTTTTACTATTATTGGGGGAATTCCCGGAAAGTATTTTGTTTTTGTCGAGTGAGGATTTGCTGTTGACCGTATTAGTTAAGTTTGTGCTTCCACTTAGTTCGTATCGGAACTTCATAATTACACCGCTTTGAATTTTACACATTTTAATAAGTAATTAGCAGCAGTTTTTAAAAAAAACCTTAACTAAGTTCTGCATTATGTCTACGAAGAAGCGAAAATTAAGTGATGAACATCGAGTATTTAATGAGAGGTGGGAACTTGACTATTTTATATGCAACAACAATAATAAAATTCAGTGTATGATTTGTATGCAAGTTTTATCTGTGAGTAAAGAATACAATGTTAAACGTCATTATACTACTTTACACGAAGAAAAATATAAAGGACATGTCGGTGAAGCAAGGAAAATTTTTGTGGCTGAGCATAAGAAAAAACTAATGCAACAGACAAGTATTTTTTCTGGAAAATTTCTGGCCCTCCAGCTTTTGTATGAAATTTAATTAGCCCGCGAAGGTGTATAGTTTGGACAGCCCTGTACTAAATGAACAGATAAACCGTTTGCGTTCGGTTTTGGGTGGCGACTAAACTCACAGCAAGTGGAAACAGAAAAAAAAGCTATTATGACGACATAAATGCGTCGTAAGAAAGAGATGAAAGAAAAATACCGTTACTTATAGGGTTAATTTGGTATCGGTATCAAGTATCGTTACCTGATAACACTATCATTTAACGGTAAATCATTAATAACGTTAAGTCAAATTACCGGTAAAAGTCCACCCAACTATCGATACCAGACTTAACGTTACCTATGAAATTAACGTTACCTTCGAATGAAGGAGGTAACGATACCTAATTTTTAACGGTATTCAAAGCCCTGGGCAACACACACTGGTCATAGACTTTCGTCTTGAGACACTGGGGTAAGTTGGACGAGAAGATACCGCGCAACTTCCCGAACGCTGCCCAGCCGAGTCGGATTCGACGATTGACCTCTTTCTCGAAGTTAGATCTACCCAACTGGACCGTTTGTCCCAGGTAGACATAATCGTCCACAACTTCGAGCGTAGAGTCTCCGATCTTGATAGGAGTGGGTGTTACATGAACATTCAACATAACCTTGGTTTTGTCCATGTTCATTTTAAGACCCACTCTTTCGGAAGCTCCACTGAGGTCATCGAGCATTGCACTAAAGTCTTCCATGGTCTCAGCCATGACCACTATATCGTCGGCAAACCGAAGGTGAGTGATGTACTCGCCGTTGACGTTGATGCCAAGTCCTCTCCAATCCAGAACCTTGAAGATATCCTCCAATGCAGCGGTAAACAGTTTCGGAGATATGACGTCTCCCTGTCTCACACCGCGCTGCAGAAGGATAGGTTCCGAGGTCTGGTCCTGAAGTCGGACTGACATGGTGGCGTTTTTGTACAAACACTTCAACACCTCGATGTACCGGTAGTCGATTTGGCACCGTTGGAGAGACTGCAGCACAGCCCAAGTCTCGATCGAATCGAAGGCTTTCTCGTAGTCCACAAACGCTAAACAGAGAGGCAGGTTATACTCTTCGGTCTTCTGTATAACCTGCCGCAGCGTATGTATGTGGTCTACGGTACTGAAGCCTTTTCGGAATCCGGCTTGTTCGGGAGGCTCGAAATCGTCAAACCTGCGTGCGAGACGATTCGTGATGACTCTTGAAAACAACTTGTAGACATGGCTTAGAAGTGAGATGGGCCTATAGTTCTTCAACCGGGCATTGTCACCCTTTTTGAAGAAGAGCACCACCACACCCCTGCACCAAGCCTGTGGCGTTTTCCCCTCGAGTATGACGGAATCAAACAGCTTCTGTAGGGCCTTAAGGATCGGTTTGCCACCCGCCTTCAGAAGACCATTTTACGAATTGTTAATGTTATTTATTAGGGTTCTGTACCTGAAGGCCAACCAACGGGACCCTATTACTAAGCTTCCGATGTCCGTCTGTCTGCCTGTCTGTCAACAGGCTATATCTCATGATCCGTAATAGGCAGAGGGGCTCCCTTACTTTGTTGGTACGGAACCCTTCATGCGCAAGTCCAACTCACACTTGGCTGATTTTATTATAATTCTGCTAAAGAAGCCATTTTAGAATCCCAGTATTAGACAGTGTCTGCCTTGCTGACCTCTAGAATGCCAGATAATGCTACATATGACTCCCAAACCTTTCAAAATTCATAACAACAACATCACCCACATAATCTTATATATCAACAGCCTATTAATGTTCCCACTGCTGGGACACAGGCCTCCTCTCTTTAATCTACCACGCGGGCCTAGTTCAGATTGGTAGATGTCACAAGTCTTCGAATTTTTGGTTCTAGGACATGCCGGTTTCCTCACAACGTTTTCGTTCACCGTTTTTGAAAGCAAAAAAAATTTATACGTACATAACATCAAAATTGTCAATATTACAAACTATGTTTACAACACAGCTCTCTGTGCAGAGGCTATTGACTCCATTTTGTTTACACCCGCTGCGTGAGAACCATTGTTTTGTCTACCATGATAGTACCTAGTAGCTTTCTTGTGTGTTGATTATGGTTGATTCAACTGCAACTTCCTTCCTTTCGGTGCATGTTTATGAGTTGCTTCTGTTACTTTTGTGGAGGCAATAACATTCTATTGTGTTGTTCATTCATCAAATATACCTTAAGTCTACTGTTTGCACAACCTACAGCTGAGATTAGGGTCCTGGGCCCCGACTCTGCTATTCAATAGTGTCAGAATGGTCGATCATTGATCTCATAATGGTTGATTGATGACAAGCCAAAAAGTACCTTATGCGTGTCGACTTAAGGTACTTTTTGGCTTGTCGTAAATCAACCATTATGAGATCAATGATCGACCATTCTGACACTATTGAATAGCAGACTCGGGGCCCTGGTCTACTGGTTTGACTTCTGGGTTTGACAAATTGCCATTGAGTTTTCTGCCAGGAATTTCCACCAGCTTTGAGTCTGGAGTTCTAGATTTGTGCCCGGATTATGATAATAGACTCGCCGTGTTACTTAGGTGTCACTAAAACATTTTACTCTAACGGAAATAAGTGTGCGAAATGCGAATTGATAACTGGTAGAGATTTTAGAGAAAAAGACAGTAAATTGGAATACAGACAGGAGACAATATTATTATCATTATCAAAAATTATGTTGATCATCTGCTATTATACAGAAACTGATATTAATAAAATATCATTGTTTATTTTAAACATTTCCCTCTGATATATCATAAATTCATAACAGTATCTGTATCAGTAACAGTATCAGTAGTTTCACATAATTATTATAATAAATGACCTCTAAACTTGTTATTTTGTAGGTCAAATAGCAACTGTTTGATAAGGTACATTGTTATAAGGTTCCAAGTAGTTTTGTCTACAATAATCAATATTGTACCCTACATTAAATAAATCATTAAAAAAAACAGGTTTTCAAGATAAGTACATTCTTCTATTTAATACCTAATAATAATACAATGACAGAAAGGTTCAACAATCTCTAATTATCAAGAGTTGATTGACACAATCACGTCATCTTACAGTAATTGCACACTCCATTGGTTTTCATTCAATTTAGGAGTCTCTCAACCGTTTCGTATAGACCGGTACACATCATTTATAACGAAACTGTTTGCTGTCAAAATACGTTTATTTTTAATTCCAACTGCTTGGAACGAAAATATTTAGACCAGCATAATGTACTAGTCAGAAACCAAAATTACGACACTCAAGTAATACCCAGTCTTACCAAAGTAATACCCAGTCTAACCCAGTTACTGGATTGTGAAGGTCAGATAGGCTGTCGCTTCATATTAAACACTCAGTCAGCTGCATCCAGTTACACTGGAAGCCGACCCCCTAAGAAAAAGTCTAGTACAGTCAATGATATTATAAAGAAAGATACGCCATGTTCATACTGAATGGCGTTCAGATTACTTCAGATATCGTTGCGTTCTACGTTAAGGACAAATACGGAGGAGGAGGATAATACGGAACGTATAAGATAAAAAGAGATAGCTAGTTACTAAACTGCACCAATTGTCGTAGTTTGTCCTCAACAATTTGTGCGTGCTAATGCGATATGTACCTCTTTTTATTTATAATATCATTGAGTACAGTATCAAATCCCGAGTTCATACCTTGTTACGCAGTACTAAGTTGCAAGTGCAAACTAACACTTCGCGTCACTCTACATTACCGCTTGCCAATGTGATAAATGACCTCTTCCCGTGCAGTGGATAATTGGATATACGCAGTAAAATGATAGAGGTGTCGTGTTTTTTGTCAGATTTTGAACCTACCTCAGTGTTTCGGAATTGGTCCGAAAGAGTCACCGCGGCCCTGGAACTCAAAGAGAACACGGATGGGTTTTACTTTCGTCAGAAGGAGTTTGACACTCCCTTTTGCTTCATCCAAAGCGGGAGTCAACATGTAATGATTACTCATCCTTGTGGACTTGTGGTACTAGGTGGTCCAGCAATTACTACAGTCTTCACGGCTTCGCAAGAGCTTCCAAAAGAACATTGGATCGGAGCTTGTCATCACTATCACTACATAGCATAAAACAAAGTCGCTTCCCGCTGTCTGTCCCTATGTATGCTTAGATCTTTAAGGCCTAAAACACACACAAGCGACGTAAGGCGAAGGCGCGGGGCAGGCGCGGCGCAGGCGTGGGACAGATACGGCGCAGACGCGATTTAAATTATATCAGAAGAGGCGTGGAACAGGCAAGAAACGTTCAGATGCGGCATTTTATAATCTCGCTCCGGTGCAAACCTCACACCGTTTCGATGTTTGATGCGGGTTTTTTTTTATAGATAGAGGAAGGTTTATGTGTAGAAATATGCTTCCGAGCGAAGCCGGGTCGGGTCGTTAGTATCATTCATAAATTAATTACTCTTCTATTAACTTTGGTTCAAAACTTTGTATTCAAAAACACGATCAGACGTACGTCTAACCAAGCCTACAATTTATCCAGTCAATAAATAATCGGGCGATACAAATGTGGCGTCTCTTCAATATGCTGTGCTGATTCGCTAACATTTTACTGTTACAGCACACAGAACGTATAATAATAAGTAAGTACCTACCTACGATAAAAAGAAAAAGTTATTGCACTTGGAAAAAACAGTATCTTCCAATGCATCATTCAATTGTTATCTGAACGTGCACAATGAAGGCACTTGCCAATAATAAACGGTGATCGATTAACTGACGTTTGCCGGGCCCTTGACTTTGCAAGGACTAAAAATGATGGGAGGCAGATAACGCGATATGATTATGAAAACCTTTTATTAGAATCCCAAGTAGCACCAGCCTTTTGATAATGTGTTAAATTAGCTGTTTTGCTAACGACGACGCTTTCGAAACTTCGTAAACAGCTTCATTGGATGAAAAATTGTACATCATCTTCATGTACTAGACCCATTCCACTTGGGGTCTGCGCAACACGTTTTCTTCTTGCATTCTTCCCTGTCAGACGCCACGGCATCATTCACTGCTGTCTCTTTCATATCAATTCGTCACACAATCCATCCATCTTTTATTTGATTTTCCTTTTTATTTCTCTCCATCTATCAATATCCATATGTTACGTTTTAGTCACACGCGTTTCATCCCTCTTTATTGCATTGAAAAAGTAATGTGATTTTATATTCCAAAATAGCTTAATTGGCCAGATCCAGACTATGGATATGCCATCTACAATGAACATTGACCAACCTTCCCCTACTAATGTCGATCAGTTTTCCTGTCCGACTTTTCCTTTGAGCCTGTAAATTAAGGACATAATATTTTGAACCCTACATCTCGGGTTCTGGCGATAGGCAGTCACTCTATGTAAAATACTGGTATTCAGCTGCATCCACCAGACATAGTTAGAAAAAGGCTACGCAGATGATAATGTTCTGTTTTGGTTTTGTGTAAATCAGTTTTTTTCCTAACGTGTTTACCAAAAATAATCTCCGGATTTTCACACTCGTGCTATTGGAGATAAAAGTTCATTTCAATTGATCATAGTTCGGATACCCTCCTATCTGAGTCGTGCTTATCACGCAAAGATAACACGATTTATTTCAGATCACAAGCATCCAATCTTGTTGCAACGTTCGTCGATATGTTACGAAATTGTTTCAAACTGTTTAGCAATGGTTGACAGTTGACTGGGTAACAAAAGACACTCGAGATTAAAAATGTTTTGACCACGTTTTGACGAAACATAGAGCGTTAAAAAGTGTAATAAAACAAACTCTGTAAGCGATGAAGCTAGTTTGCTTTTCAATAGAAGGCTTGAATATGCACAATCCAGAAAATAATTTGTGCCGCTTCTTCCAAGTCATAACATTAGGAAGCGGCGGCAGAGCAGGCGGCGTTTTGGACGGTCTTATTGAGGTCCAAAAGCACTTTAAAATTAGGCTAAATGACAACACCACTACCAATAGTGGTGAATGGAGTAAGGAAATATCGGGAGCTCGAAACAAGCAGTAAACATGATAAATATCCCGGTTTGATGGTGTTTGCATATTTTGCAAATAGAACAAATCAGAAAAGTTGCTTAGCTCTAAAATTACAAAAAAATAACTAAAATAAATGTCCCATGAAATGCACCATAGACTAGACAATATCTATCCACAACTGGTTCACATTGAGACTGGTTATTTGATATCTAAATAAGGTATAAGATCAGTTACCGTTAGCCAAACCGGCATCACCTCCTCATCTTAGCATAATCTTTAGTGTCCCATCACCCTTTGAAATCATACGAATCTTTGAAAAGGCATCTCATATAGTATGCACCCGGAATCCAAGAGATATAGGTCAATTTGTAGTATTTTGTAGTGGGCATGCGAGGTGAATAACCTGTTAGCATTGATGCACAATACTGCATTACCAACATGTTGTATTAGAGTGCAACTTTTGTCGATACCAATACAGTTGGCATTGTGGTTACACGATAGGTGATGGCTATAAAAATTAACCTTAAAGACAAGTAAGCTAAAGATGACAGTGTGAATCCTTTTGCTATCAGAGCAGTCATCTTCTGGACCTAGGTTCTGCCTTTTCATGGCCTCTTCAGTCCCACCGCGGATCCGGCTAGTGCCGATTACCTACTTACCATTGACCGAAATCGAGCTTAAATATCACTTTGATTTAATTGCTAGGCGTTAAAAGTGTTGTAGCCTTTATTTAAAAAAACCTTGTTCAATAAAAGCCGCTTTACATCTTTAGCCATGCTCGTAATGCATTTTGAGACGCTAAAAAAAAGACTACATTGCTTATTTTGCAATTTCTGTAAAGTAAAACATGTATTGTCTTTGTGTTAAATCTCTAGCTGGTAGGTCATGTCAGTTTAATCAATTTCACAGCTCAATACGGTTATTTAAGTACCAGCTGCGTCCGTGTGATAAGCGGTAATTTACCCTATATTGTCGAGACCCTACTGTTGGGGATTCAATGTCGTATTAATAGTGCCTAGTCTAGCCTGTAATCCTACAGTTCGCAAACAGATTAAAGACGTAGCCATTTAAATTATGGTTTATTTTTAAATATTCTAACCTACCAGCCAGTTACACCAGTGAGAGAAGAGAGTTGTATTAGAAGTTTATACCAGTGTTCAAAAGTTGATGCTACAGTCAATATAGTAAATTAGTAATTATAGTTTGGTTTTGGTTGATGCTTTCTAATATTCCACCTTTTCATTTGGCTGTCTCTCAGTTTCCAGCAAAAACATTGTTTGTTGAAAATATCCCTCTCTAAAGTAAATTGCCAAAAAACATCCATGTAATTGTCATTTGGCAGACTTGGTTGTCGGTCAAATTATATCCTAAAACCTTCCTCGGGAACCACTCTATCCAGTGGTGAAAACAGCATGAAAATCGCAGCAGTTTTTGAGTTAATCGCGAACTGATAGACAGACGTGGCGGAGGATTCAGTTTTATAACATGTAGTGATAACTCTAGAAGAAAGCGAAAGATTGGCATCACTTCCCAACGTACTTACGTTGTTTATTTTTTATTTATTAAACTAAAAGTGATAATGATAACAAATAACAATGCACTTCACACGTAAATTGATAATAAAATAATTGAACTCACGAGTGAGATCATTCGGCATCGGTTAATCGGCTAATTTAATGATAGCATTTATTTTATTGCACCATGTGGGTACTTGTTGATAAAATTGCACTCTACACGTAACAGATAAAGTTGCAACGAACCACGTTACTTGATAACAATGCACTTTACACGTAAGATGATAAAAATTCCCGTCGGGGCTGCGGGTTGTTCGAAAGAGATACCGCGGCCTCGACACAAAAGGCTAAGAAGGAATAAGGGTGGTTTTTAGTCAGTAGAAGTCTGACACTCCCTACCGCTCTGCCCAGTGCGGGAGAAGTCATTTGATGATTTCCCTCACTCCAAAAAAAATGATGATAAAAATTCACTGTACCTATGCAACTCGGAAGAGGAAAATTGGTTTGATAACCAAACTACTACGAGTTTATCTAGAATATTTTGCACTTGCTTTTGCGGTCATGAAAATACCGGTAAGTAATCAATTTGTATGCGCTATCCAAGCTATATATAGCGCAAGATCTGCCTGTATTTTGTTGCTCTTAGATTACAACTTTAGGACCAATTTTCAGATGTTGGTGCAGAGAAATTATAAATATTCAAGTTCAATGTCCCTATCGTATTAGTATCTACTAATTTTGTAAAGAGGCGGTGTAACAATTTTGATGTAAGTACAATCAAGTTAGTAAGTATAGTAGTAGTCTATCGATCTATATTTATACGTTAGCGTGAGTGCACGCTAACGTAAAGTAAGTAAAGTTTTACTGGCTTCACAGTGGTGAAGCCAGTAAAACTTTAATAAAACAAGAACGGATGGTTTTAGGAAGTTGGTAACCTACTAAATCAACGCATAGTCCAGTTTTCCCACAGGAGATCTTAAAATCAAAACACACTTGGCAGTTAGCCAAGAAATTCTGTGAAAAGGCGGATAATGCAAAATGTATTACAATTTCCTTCACAAATATTTGTTCCCATTTTCCCAATCGATCGTTTTTCGTTAACGACCTTGGCTACGTCGGCTAAAAAGGGCAAGCAGCGAAAGATGAGGAAGGCGGGCCATACATAACCGTCCGCGTTCAAAAGCTGTCAATGTCAAAATTCCACAGCTTTTGTGATTAAAACACCGTTTAGATGTGCCGATCGCGTTCACTTGATCAAGAAGTTCGCTCATAATAAACAGTTTGTCAGTAGACATAATAAACAAATAAACAACAAATTATCTGTTTGGCAATAGACGCATACCGTAATCATCATGGTAATTTATAAGAACAATTGACTGGTGGTGGACGCACCACCACCAGTCAATTGTTCTTATTAATTTATTTGCATACATTCATATCAGTAAGCCAGACGCGGTTCTAAGAAAAATATAATGTTTTTATTGTTTGAAATCACTAATGTGGTTTTCCATGACCACATAATATCATGCTGGCATGAGTAGGTATTATGTATTGGACGTATGGTCTTACATGGATTGCTGACGTGTTGCACTCTGGAAGTCGATGAAACAGTCACTAACTTCAATCTGAATACTTGATGACCCACGGCTAAACTTCGAACTGCAAATGTTTCTTTTTTTTCCGTATTTTCCTTCTGATTTTTTGAACAGTCTGTACACTCTGTACCACCGCGTCATTTACTTCTGTTCTGGACGTTACCTCGGACCAGTCAACTTTACTTATCTCCTAGGTGATCTTAGTGTTTTCTATTTTTATTCTAAACCTGTTGCACTGTGTATTAATAACTTTTAACAGGTTTGTGCCTTAGATTATGGTGAAAGCAGGCCTAACTTAGATAGACTGCTGACGACTCAAACACTCGCTAAGTTCAGTATTGTCAAATCTCATGTATAATGTAGGTAACAGAAACATCAATTAAGTCGTTATCAGTCAATTTCCTCGGTAATTAACGGTAGCAAAACAAATGCTTATCATAAAAATCAAATCTTCATTGCAATTAAGTGTACCTATATGCACCATTAATTTACTATCAGCTTCTTATATGTAATTATACGCTCTTTAATTTTTAGAATATCAATCAAGAACTTGATCTTAGTTTATACTTAGTTCTAGTTATTCAGTTACATAAAAACTAAGCAAACTGCATTGAGTATTCTGCTATCGAGTATGAAGAATGTGAATCATAAAATTTACAAAGCTCAGTGTTGTTGTCGTTGTTCTATAGACTTTTCAACCCTATTGTTTCGTCAATACTCATTCATAGCCCACCCTCACGAACATGATTCGTTACCTTCGGGCTTGCGGCCTTGCCATTTCCTGACCTTAATTTCCCCTATAGAACTTAGCAACCCAACTCGTTATTAACTGCTTGGATTTAATCGTCTCACTACTCATATTTCAATTTGGTCCTACGATATATTGCTGGCTTGTGATTAACCAGACAATCCTGTGGATGCCTTTTTTTTTTTTTTTTGTGGGTGGAAAATCATCGAATGGCCCCCTCCCGCTCTTGGGCAGAGCGAAGGGGAGTGTCAGACTTCTACTGACTAAAAACCGAACCCATGTTCCTTCTTTGCCCTTGCGCCGAGGCCACGTAATCTAGTACAAAATACCGCGGCCCCGACGGGCGTCGGCCCTTGCGGGCCCCTCCTTGCTGACATCTCTTTGAGGCGCGCGTGGAACACGGTCTGTTGCCGTCATGACGACGGCCGGACGGCGAGCTAGCCCATTACTCACCGTCCACAGGCCCGCGTCTACGGTGGCCGGAAGCCATCACGTGGCCCCCGACGCCCGGAGCGCCTTCCGCGGCGGCTGGGACGTTGAGAGGATCGCTCCCTCTCTCGTTCCGCCACCTCCTTCGCTAGCATCACTGCTTCGCAGAAGGAGGCGACGGCGTCCCATCCCTCCTCGCCCCGGACCATGGCTTGCACCAGGGCCGGACGCGAGAGGTCACCGCCGCCGATCGCCGCTACGAGAACACGGCGGGGATCCGCCCAAGCAGGGCACACCTCCACAGTGTGCTCCACCGTGTCCTCCGGTCGATCCTCGCAGTGGAAGCATCCGGGCGTTTCCTCCCGCCTGATTCGGTGCAGGTACCTCCCGAAACATCCGTGTCCGGTGAGGACCTGCGTCAGACGGAAGGTGAGGGCGCCGTGGCTCCTCTCTAGCCACTCCTCAAAGAGGGGACTTACCGCCGCTATCGTGGCGTGCCCTGCACGGGGTTGCGACAGTCGCTGTCTCCATGCCGCCATGAGATCGCACCGGAGGTCTGTCCGCCGCGCAGCAATGTGCCGCGGCAGCAGATCCTGTGGATGCCTTGCGTCTAAGGCATCCAGCCAGAGCGTAAAAACTTGTAGACTAAGTGAGAGCACACTAATGGCATCCCCTATGGTGTACGGACCTCGACTTACGGTGCCCTTATGGAGGGCAGCAAAGAACAGGCTGGATCTGAGACAGATAATGTAGAGGCTGGTTTAAAACAACTGGCTCCTACGGTCATTCACAACAACAATGTTATTGATTACGGAAGCTTGTTACGCACAGCGCTACCTGCGACCTCGACCCTGATTCACGACTTAGGCGCCGCTGCATAATGGGAACGGCCACCACGCCGACGCAGCATTTCGTGACGCGCAACCATCGGAAATCATCGACTCAGCGTCCAATTCTTTCAAGGCTTCAACACAGAAGAAACGAACTGAGTCGAATCAGCACTCTGATGCACGTATCGAAGATCACCCAATAACCAGAATAAAAGTAGTACTTCATTCTGTATTCCAACATCGAATAGGAATCATTAGGCTAGGCTAGGTAATAATTAATGTATAATTTTACTTTAATATAGATTAAGTAGTCATCTTTGGTTTGATTTCAATCCCCCGATTGCAGCTAACGTAATTAGCTGGAAGGAAAATTATGTATTACCTACTTAGTAACAAGAGTTGACTGGCCCTACAAAGTAGCAGGTTTAATTTACCGCTTACTTGTGTTATCCGCCTTATCGGTACGTGATGAGTAGCTTGTACCTGATAACAGACACTAAACTCGTGGCGTCGCAGGTCAGGGCACATGTGGAAGAAAAATTGTTTTATTGACAATTGACATCTTGTACTGAGAAAAGATAGTGCCCGGACCCGGATACATCAGTAATAATCAGTATGCCTAATCGGTCAAATGCACTATAAATGGGATTAAGCGTTTTCTCCCCCGACCCTTGCTCGTGCGCCAGCCCGCAACGCTGGGCCAGTTTTAGACCTGCTCCAAAATAATCTTTCTCAGATCCAGCTTGTCACCTCAGTCCTTGTATCTCTTCCTCCTGTTCAGGATTCTAATCTAGGATCCCTTGCTACGCTCGGGATTCTACTCTAGAATCCAACTTAGTCCCCTGAATTAAAATCCTTTTTTTTCACTGGTTGTATATCTACTACATAGAGTACCTATAATTATCTACTATAACCATCGCATCCCACAAGACTGCAAAATTGTTGCCATATCAGATGACTTCGGGGAGACCCGCAAGGTCGTATGGATGGCAACAATTTCAAAATCATCCGATGGAGACAGTCCCCGTACCTATACCCTAAAATAAAACAACAATGCATTCTGTCCGTGCCTTCTAAAAGCTCTTCAGATTTCTCAGTAATCCATCTCTTGGTATCTCCGTCGACGAACGATTGTTTTTATTTAGACTTTATCAGAAAAAACTTGGAGATGGCCGATAATAAGAATTTATTGATAGTGCTTATACACCGAGACGTTGTCAGTTGCCCGATTGTGTATCTCATAATCATTTTATCGCCTTATCACGAAGGAGTGTCGTAAGATTTTCTGAATAGCTGCAGCTTCTAAACGGTACAATTACAACAAAGGATATGTAGTATCGTTTTTTTTCCAAATCCTCTTGTGTTAGATTAGGAGCATCTCTTAAGTCTCAGCAAAACATTCCAGAGCCGAGTCATCTGTGAATATTAACTTGGGCAAGTTTTTCTTAGCCAAAAGGATCTAGATACAGTTTCGATTTCGTTGTCCAGAATAAAGTGATTTGGGCTTCCGTTTTACTCAATCAATACCCTTCATCCAGACGCAGCCGGCGTTAACACTACCACTCGTAAAATTAAACTTGATTAATTGATACACGCAATCGTCTTTATCGCAACAATCACAGCAGTAATCGACAAGCAATTAATTAATACTTATTTGATAACGTATCTTTTAATGTAAACTTAAGTAGCTATATAGCTCGTTAATAAACACGCGTGCTAAGTGATATCTGACACGGCGAAAACATGAAATTTGGGTAGTAGGTAACAGATCTTTTGATCCTTTTGATAAACATGTATAAGATTTATTGAATAATTAATTAACGGACTTAAAATAATTATCGTGGATCTAAGGATTTTGCCCAGAAGTGGGATAACACAGACTAACAGCTACAGTAAAATAAAACTTGTGTCGAGACGTCGCCGGTGGTCGCCGGCTTATTTTATGGCTACAGAAAGAAACAAAATCGCCATCTAACATGGGAAAAGAACAGAACGGCGATGAGCACAGAGCTACCTGTTTGATTGACTTCATTCCTTTCGTAATAGTTTATCTGTACATCCGTGCCCTATCTCTTTCAATATTCCGAAATTCTGTAATGAACAAGTATGATGTCTTCCCTATCGTTTATTGAAACATAAATACATTTATCAGTAACATGTGCATCTTGAGACAGTAAATCCGGTAGACGAGCAAGTGGAAAGCGATACTGGAGTCAGTAATTATCGCTTATTATGTGTTTTGTGATCTCTGAACTCAACGCACCTTTCCCTCGCATGTTCTGTAACAAAAATACTGTTATCTGCTAGACTGCTACTTTATTAAATTAAATCAATTCAATGGAAGCTCAATATTGGAGACATTTGACATCCACTGGGCACGCAAAAAAGATAACGGCCCACCTAAAGGCCTGTTACAGGCTGATTATGCAAAAAATAATAAAAGAGCAAATAAATCATAATAAATCGAAAGCTCTTGGGTGAAATGAAAAGTGTAATCAATGAAAGAACGAATATGGAAAATGCACAAAATAAACATGGATGGATGTGCTATGATCAAACAAAGTTTTTTTTATGCTAAATAAGATTTCGTTTGAATACAAGTTGCCTGATGTGAAACGATGACGCGGCCTGTGGAGCATGCTTGCCTAGAAGAAACCGATTCACTAGAACTTCGAAGAGGTCAAAATTATAATGATCGGGAAACAGAAAAGCCGGCAGTGAATTCCACAGACTGGCGCGGGCGGTTCGAACAATAAAAATGTGGACGCATAGCGCTTTATTCGAGGAATTTAAAAAAAATGTCAGATAGAACTTGGCGGTCAAAAAGGATTTAAGTTAAATCTGATAGAACAGCTGACAGAAAAGAATAAAATTGAGATGGTGGTGGTGGTTTGGTTGGTGGTGGTGGATGATGACGAGAACGAATAAATTACTCAAATTTACCATATTGCAAAATCAATTTACTCTCAACACATCGATAGTATTAAATCATGCAAAGCCTGTTCCAATGTTATACTCATTCCTATTTCTAATCACCCTTACGGCCAGGCCACGGTCGAATGGACGCAAATCCTATAAGCAATGACCCTTGCGTATGTATCAGTCTACTGATTAGATACTGCACAACGATCTCACGATATTGACAGCCTATATTGTTATTTGTTACTAAGAAGCACTACAGTTTATCTGTTAGCCTTAAAAAAAGTTCGTTTACTGTATTGCAATTAAACGTCAGTATACCATCTACATAGCTCTAAAGAGAATCGGTTTCAGGTTAATCTATGTAAATAAAAACACATAACCCTTCTTTGCTTTGCGCAGTCGGGTAAAAAAGAGAAGTCCTGACTGACTGACTCATCAACGCCCAGCCCAAACCCTTGGACCTAGAAAGTTGAAATTTTGCACGGAGGTTCCCTTCATAATGTAGACAAGGATTTTTCGAAATTCAACCCTTAAGGGAGTTAAATAGGGGATGAAAGTTTGTATGGAAAATCGTAATTTTTACGCGAGCGAAACCGCTGGCAAAAGCTAGTAGTTAAATAAGTGTGACGACGAAATGTAAGAGGGTTCTTAAAGAGCAACCTGGCATACAGATTGGAATCATCATTATTTATTCTCTGACGATTCTGCCCCTTCGATTGCACGGTGGAATATGCACTAATATGATCATTTATTGGCATTATTCTCTCTCACAAACCCAATCGTTGATAAGAAGTATCACCATTTTAACGACCGAAGCATCAGTTTAGCCTCTCTGATTCCGAGTTATAAACTGATGCTTTTAAAATCAACTCCATGTCGGACAACTATCCTTCTTTAATATTTATATTATCATCATCATCAGCCTAGCCTTTTAGGCTTCTAATCATAACTACATTGATGCATTATGCTCGACATTATTTAAGAAGTAAATGTTTCTTGTTACAGCTGGAGCGTCTATGCTGAGGATACTACTCAGCTTCGCAGTGGGAGGTCTACTTGGTGACGTGTTCCTACATCTGCTGCCAGAGGCGTGGCAGAATGATCTCAATAATACTAAACGTGAGTCTATTACAAATTTTATTTTTTTGGCAGATTTCTTCATCTCTTCATTGGTTGGAGAAATTAAAACAAAAAATAGACAAAACCTTCAAAGCCACCTAAGTATTTTGCCAATAGTTAGATATAGCTACCTCGTCGGTCTAGCAAACACGACAAATTAATCACTACAGACGAGAGCAGAATCCCATTGTTCTGTCAAACAAAATCGATAACTTATTACATATCATCATCATCATTCTCCTGCCCTTATCCCAATTTATTTGGGGTCGGCGCAACATGTCTTCTTCTTCCATACTTCCCTATTTCTCGTCATCTCAGCAGTCACCTCCTTTCTAGCCATATCATCCTTCACACAGTCCATCCATCGTTTCTTTGCCCTTCCTCTCCTTTTATAGCCATCTACATTCATACTCAACATTTTCCTCACAACATTTCCTTCATTCCTTCGCATCACATGTCCATACCACGACAATCAACTTATTACATACTAGCGGACGTCCCGCGGTTTCACCCGCGTAGATCCCGTTCCTGTGGGAATACAGGGATAAAAAGAAGCCTATGACACTCAGCAATAATGTGGTTTTCTATTGGTGAAAGAATTTTTAAAATCGGTTCAGTAGATCCCGAGATTACCCCTTACAATTTAACAAATATACAAACACACAAACTTTACTTCTTTATAATATTAGTACTTATAGAAGTATAGATATATATTATAATTATATATATTCAAGGACTCCTTGATTATGTAACTTTTATTTAACTGGGCCTTTGTTTTCGACAAAATATTATCATCAATATGTTCGTTGTTCCGTAATTCACTGAAAATATCGTTAGGAAAGTTTCGAGTATGAATGTAGAGGGATGTATGAGTAATAGAGGGAGACCAAAGAAACGATGAATGGACCGTGTAAAGAATAATATGGCAAGAAATGAGGTGGCTGATAAGATTACGAGTAATAGAGAATATGGAGCATGGAAGAAGAAGACTGCGCAGACTCCAAATGAATTAGGATAAGGGCAATAGAATGATGATTTCACTCAATATTACACCCTCCTCGTTGGATTAGTAGAGGTCACTAATATTCAATGTGAACTCTTCACATCTGGCGTATGATTACTTGATAATGAGGCAATTCAATTATTTTGCACTACATTTTTTATGAATCCATCGTAGCTTACAAAAAAGTTATTCTATGCTTACTGTTTTTATATCAAATCGAGAAGCGAACCGGTTTCGACTTCCTGATCTTACAAAACAGAACACTAACAGCCAAACTTTGTGCTCTTCGAAACGAACAATAGATTTCGAAACGATCACATTGTCACTTCCTATAGTTTACAAACAATGAGTTTGAGCATTGTCAGTGTTACTACCGAAAACACTATAGTGCCTGTTTTTAATAACACTGTCTTCATCTGCTTGCCTTTTTCCTACATGTTGGGTTCGGATTGGGGGTAATACTTACCAGTTTGTTTTTTTTAAACGTTGCCCCACACTAGGAATTTCTCCTGTATCGTGGGTGCGTTTACAAACATTGAAACTCACATACACAAACACGCCCAGACCCGAAACAACTATCTGTAGGCCATACAACTTGTTCCGTGCGGGGATCGAACCCGCGACACGTAGCGCAGCAGTCCAATCGCTTAGCCACTGGGCCAACCGTGTCGTCAAATTTACATGGAGCTACTGCCTATCTGACCTCCAAAACCCCGAGAGGTAGACTGGTTGTCAGACCTTCGTGCCACTGGTCTAATTAACGACTGACAAAGACAGACGGGAGACCAACGGCTTAACGTGCTTTCCGAGGCATAGTGGAAACTCGTTGGACCAACCTAGGCAAGCGCGGCTTAACCTGAAGATCGACTCCGATCGGCTGTTATTATTTACTAGCTTTTGCCAGCGGCTTCGCCCGCGTGGATGTCGGAAAATATCAAAAATGACGTTTTTCCATACAAACTTTCATCCCCTATTTAACTCCCTTATGGGTTGAATTTAGAAAAATCCTTCCTTATTCCTTGTCTACGCTATAAAGGGAACCTCTGTGCAAAATGTCAGCTCTCTAGGTCCAAGGGTTTGGGCTGGGCATTGATGAGTCAGTCAGTCAGTCAGGACTTCTCTTTTTATTTATATAGATAGATAGATGAATTTGATTTGATAATATAATAACTTTAATTATGCCGACAGTGTTATCTAGCCTCACAGGTATTGCGGAGTAGTAACTCGACGCGTTATCGTTATTCGTAGTCGCAATGCAGCAATGTCAAGATCATAATTATCATCATAACTTTGAATCAGCGATTATCTCATGTTTCACTGCGATAGATAGAAATGTAGCGCAAGTCTGTAATTCTAATTAGTTATCCAGTAGGATAGAGGTGCAAATATTGTCAAGGGCAGTTGAAAAATAAAGAAATTTCCCAGTTAATGACACCAAGGTAACCTAGCTAAATCGATTTTTCGCCCTTGTAAACCTATTTTGCAACTTTCATCGAAATCTTTGCCGATGCGTTTTCGAAAACGTGATTACAAACATAACATCACGCGTAATCCCTGAAGGGTTAGGGAGAGGTTAAAAACAAAACATTTCGCATGTTTTAAATGCAATGTAATGGGACCCAAAAATACAAATATTGCTTATTTAATTTGTATAGGATAAAGTTACGAAAGACTTCTTTCTAGACAAGACAGTTCTGAATATCGAAATTGCAACAACATACGTCAAAAGGTTAAAGACCACTAAAATATTTTCATGAACAAACGTATCAATACGAACAATGTGTGAAATGCTAATTTAAGTAAATAGTTACCATAGTTATGTAGACTGAAGGCAAATAGTAGTTTTGTATGCATATAGAGGCGTGATAAGTCCATTGTCAATGCTGACGATCCACGTGTGTATTATCTCATTACTGACGGTCTGCACTTTTTCACCCTTATGTCCTAAGTAATAAGATTGACAAGTGGTTGACCGTCAATGAACACGGTAGTACATTTAAATATCTTTGTGTAGCTTCGTATATCATTACATGAACCTGAAGGTTTTCCGTTTTGATAACCTACATACTAATTTGACAGCCAAAATAATTTCTTTATGTTATGTGGCTTAATAACAACTGCTATTCGGGTCGATCTTTAGGTTAAGCCGCGCTTGCCTAGGTTGGTCTGTGGATGGGTGACCGCCCATTACATACAGAGTGTCCTCCGTGCCTCGGATAGCAAGTAAAGCTGCAGTCGTTACAGGTAGTCAGTGACCTGAAACTCTGACAACGTGACAACCAGTCTTACCTTTGTGGTATCGTATCACCTAGTATTAACTGGGTTGTGGAGGTCAGCTAGGCAGTCGCTCCATGTAAAATGCTGATATTCAGCTGCATCCGGTTAGACTGGAAGCCGACCCCAACATAGTTGGGAAAAGGCTAGGCAGATGATGATTTCATGCCAGTCTTGCCACCCTTTATGAAAGTCAGCGTATACTTACAAACCAGTCTCTACAGACTGCAATAAGCTGATTTCACGTTTTATGAGAAGAACATTGCATGGAGTATCAGAATTTTATAAAGGAAAAAACTTGTTGGTTGAAAAGCAAAATATTCGGCAGCAGCTGAATGAATATATTTTCATTGATATCCAGGTGTATTTTAAATGACTTCAAAAGCATGGCATGAAAAATAGTTTGCTTTTGAAGTGACAAACATGTGACTAAAAAAGTGATAGATGGATGGAGAGGGAGAGGAAGACCAACAGCAGGGGCAACAGGGAGGGGGAAGAAAACATGACTTTTTTTTTTATGCACTATGTCTATATAAATAAAAAGAGAAGTCCTGACTGACTGACTCATCAACGCCCAGCCCAAACCCTTGGACCTAGAAAGCTGAAATTTTGCACAGAGGTTTCCTTTAAAATGTAGACAAGGAATAAGGAAGGATTTTCGAAATTCAACCCCTAAGGGAGTTAAATAGGGGATGAAAGTTTGTTTGAAAAATCGTCATTTTCGAAATTTTCCGACATCCACGCGGGCGAAGCCGCTGGCAAAAGCTAGTGTTTTAATAAATAAATAAAAGATGGATGGATTGTGTGAGGAATGATATGAATGAGAAAGGAGTAAATGCCACCGTGAGTACCGTGACGTCTAATGCGCCTACCACACGCTCACACTTCCCCACAGTCTTGCCTGCGCGATTACACGATACACACAGTACATCGCGCGTGTGGTTTGTAATGGCAATACAGTTTTACCAACCATACGCGCGATGTACTGTGAAGTGTGAACGAAAAGTGTGGTGAAGCTTGAGCGTGTAGTAGGCCCATTCCAGGGAAGAAGAAAACGTGTTGCGCCGACCCCAAATATAATGGGATAAGGGCAGGAAGGTGCTGATGCTGATAATGCTTTTGCTTTTTTGCGAAGTGTCATTTATGTCCAGCAATAAATCTGGCTAATCTGGCAGCTCGATAGATGATGATGCAGAGAATACGAAACATTTGTAGTAGGTAGTTCCGAAGTACAGGAAATGAGAAAAAATAATTAAAGCACAAGTCATCGGTCAGAACAGCTCGATTTTGTTCTAGTTTTTTTCAATAAACTAACACAATTAAGCGCTGCTTTTTTTATTCCTCTACATAGAAAGTAATAGTAAAGAACTGTAAAAGAATTGTTCACAAACAAAGCCGCAAAAGTTCTCGGAAAACCGAAAGACAAAGAATCTGATACCAGAAGATCCGATTTCCGTTGCCATACATTTCCTACTGTTTTGCCGATTCGTCAAAACACTGGGCTTGAGAACGAATGCTTTTGTCACCGTGTCACCGTGTAAACGAAGATAACCTTCTATTGCTTATATAACGTCATTAAGGTCCCATTAAAATAGGTGGACAAATTTTAACACAGCGTTCAGTAGGTCTAAACAAAAAAAACATTAAATAAAGTGTTATTTCTTTTACTTATAATAATAAATTGCCGGCACTCTAGAACAAACTCATCCTTTATAAGTAGGTACATAAATGCGTTTTTCTTGTTATTTTTTTTACCATCGTCCTTATTTTGGTGGTCTGAATGATTCCTGAAATTTTGCCAACCTATTTTAATGGGACCTTATATAATAGTGCATTCATTGACACTGCGACTGCGACTCAGTACAAGTTGAAGCGCGAAGAGAAATGAAAGAACCAGACTGTTTCGTTGCTCTTGTGATCGCACGCGCGACTGCTGAGCATAAGGTCCGGGGTTCGATTCCCGGATAGAGCCAAACGGTTATTTTGTTTTTCTATCAGCATCAGGAATTTGTCAGTAGCAGCCACGGGATTTGTGCCCGATTGATACCAATAGGCTCGCCCCCTATTACATGGCACTTACACATAACTGGCGAAATGTGGGTATTCAATTAGATACACCTCTGCATAACCCTTCGGGAATTACAGGCGTGATGTTATGTTATGAATCTTCTGACACGAAGAAGGTCAAGATACATTGTACTAAGACAAAGATATAATTTTCCTCAAGATACGGATGCACATTATTTATAGCAATACCTAAACATTGCTGTCCTATTTCTAAATGTTTGTTTACAATGTTGAGGTTTTGTGTCGCTAATCGCTGGTATTCGCTTGCGGTTGCGGTTAGGAGAATACTGTTATGAATTAATATTGAATTATGTGTTTTTTTTTTTATTGGAATTTTAAATACATAAACTTGTATTGTATGGTCATAAACCTGGTCGAATGAGGTCAAAAGCCTTTAGGTCAGGTTGTCGGTCTATAACGTTGCCGCGGTATCAATGTTTTCAGGTTTGTGAGTACTACCTACCTTGATAAAATTCAAGATGGAATTGTACATGTTATGTAGGCTAGAATAGCATTTTCACACCTCTTGCTCAAAAATAACGTCGTAATAGCATACCAGAGCGGGCGTAAAATTGCATATATTGCCCTAGGGCTAAAAGTAAATCTCGTACGACAACTTGTTCAGCCAGCTGGTGCGTGATTTAGTTTCAAGTAAAAAAAATGTTTTATTTAAAAAAAAAGTTCAAAAATCTAAAACCCGACTACTAACAATACCGCGGCCGAAAAGTAGAAAACAAGAAAATAATTCTTGTCTGATATTCTTCGTAGTCGCATGCCACTGATGCCTGATGCTCCTTCATGGCGTTCTCATTGATACAGAAGTCAGCTGCTAATTGCCATTAGCAAGGTAGCACCATACCGTCGTTGGGCGCTACGGTGGAACATACATACATACATACATAGACTGCCAAAATCATTACCCTTCCTTTTGGCTTCGCCGTAGTCGGGTAAAAATGGAACTAAACGCGCTAAATGCCGAACTCTTTGGTAGAATAGAATGTGTGCATTGCAGCTACAGAAGAAATAAAAAAAAGGCATTGGCGCGAAATTTTTGGAATTGTATTATTAAATTTAATTTAATTTTTAATAAAATAAACTCATATTGAACATGGTTATTTTGTTTTCTCGCAATCGTAGTGAAAAGTACAGTGTAACACACGGCGCTAAAATCCCATTATAACTCGGTTCCTATTTACTACCTCGCTAAAGCTCGGTACTAAAACTACCTCGTATATAATGGGTCATTTTAGGCCCTTGTATTACAATGTACTATTGTTCGAAAGAGTGGGACAGTGATTTAAAAAAAAACAAACAGCTTGCGACGAGGTCTACAGCTTGTTTGTCAGTCTTTGCAAGTTAAATAAAAGCTTTTAATATAGAAGAAGGTCTACGTCGACCCCAATCATCATTTCAGCCAAAAGACGTCCACTGTTGGACATAGGCCTCCCCCAGGTGTCGCCACATTGACCGGTCCCGTGCGTCTCGCATTCAGCGGGTTCTCGCAACCTTCACCAGGTCATCGGTCACCCCAATCAAATCCCCTTAAAGCAAATTAAAATCTGTGATGACTTGATGAAATACAAAAACATGCAAAACCTGTGTTGACTAAAAAACATGACTAATTTAACAGCATTTTTTTTTAAACATGTCAATGATAGATAATTCATTACACAACGTTTCCCAAAGATTAATTGCAGTGGTTTTTGATAATATGGCTATTTTTATAGCGAACTTCCCGTCGGGTTGCGGGTTGTTCGAAAGAGATACCGCGGCCTCGGCACAAGGGCTAAGAAGGAACATGGGTGGTTTTAGTCAGTAGAGGTCTGACACTCCCTTCCGCTATGCCTAGAGCGGGATTTTGAGAAAAGGTAAGGTAGGTAAGGGTTTTGGGATTAGCCCCTGTAGAAATCATTTCTGACTGCATCTTCAGGTGGTCCAGTGATACTGATCAATGAATTGGTTTCGACACTTCTTGTTCTCAGGGGTAATCAGATAAAAAAGAATTCGACTATATTTTTTTAAGATCATTTACAGAATAAATCATTAAGTCGAGGATATTTGATTTCTCGGTTATCCCCAACCCAATGACTATAATCTCTTTGGTTATCCCCCTTTCTACATCCACGGAAAACTTTCATTATAAATCAATGGCCCCATACAAGTGCATAAACTTGAAGATGTCCCGTCATAACATAATCATGTTATAAAGTGGACATTCAACTAATTTGTGATTATAACAATGACAAACACCGCACGCGCACTCATTTCCATTCAGAGGTTGAGGTTTTGCGCCAACATTCTCATTTGCCAATACAAAATGCAGTCTATTCTGTAAATTATAAAGTTTAAAATCGTTTGAATGTGTAACCTTGTTAGGAAGTTTTGTGTTCCAACTGATAGTAATGCTATGTAGTTGGTAGTAAAAAGTAAACATATGTGAGTCAGACTGCTCGATCAATCATGGCAACTATGCGTTACGATTTACGATTTTAATTATCGCTTGTATGACTTGCATTCGAGTTTGTGATGAGATTACTATGCTGCGGGTTATTCGAAAGAGATACTGCGGCGCCGTACACTGACACAAGGGCTAAGAAGGAACATGGGTGGTTTTTAGTCAGTAGAAGTCTGACACTCCCTATCGCCCTACCCAGAGCGGGAGGAGTCATTTGATGATTTCCAACACACAAAATAAAATAAAAAATCAGGCCACGGACTACCGGTCAATTCAATACCTGTAAAAGTACTAAATCCCGAAGTCATGTACCGGTTTCACCGAATTTTATGAACTGTAAAAATCAGCCTGAAATTGGTAGCACCGTAACTAAAGACATATAATTATGTGCTTTATAGTCTAGGCTTCTGATGTTATTAAGTTTCGTAAGTATATAAATAAATAATGTAAACTACTATCATCATCATTTCAGCCCGTAATCACCCACTGTTGGGTATAGGCCTCCCCTTTCTTCTGCCAGTCCTCTCTGCTTTGTGCGTCTATTAATATTGCAAGAATGTTATGTCAACAGTTAAAGTTAATCTCTTGAGGAAATCATATATAAGTAGTTGTTGATACAGGAAGCAGGAAAATTACTTTACTTAGTAACGTATAATGTATATTATGTTGAGAAGAATGCTGTGTTAAAGTTAATTCACTACCTACACATACAGCATAATCCTTACATAGTATAACTAGCTGATGCCCGCGGCTTCACCCGCGTGGATGTCGTTCAAATTATATACTAAAACCTTCCTCTTGAATCACTCTATCTATTAAAAAAACCGCATCAAAATCCGTTGCGTTAGTTTTAAAGATTTATGCATACAAACAAACAAACAGACAAAATAGCGACTTTGTTTTATACTATGTAAGGAAGGAAACAAAGTCGCTCCCGCTGTTTGTACGCTTAGATCTTTTAAATGACACAACGGATTTTTTCAGCAGTAGATAGAGTGATACAAGAGAAAGGTTTATAAAATAAAACAGTTATTCACGATAACTAAATAATCAACTGACAAGAATGTGTAAATACAATAGTAATTGCTCATGCATGTAACAAGTTATAAATAGTAGTCCTTCGTTTATCACACAATTTCTCAATGTTTACCCCCCAATACGCAATTCGTCATATTGTAAAGTTGATAAATTAGTTCAATTATAAATTAAAATCTGAAGCGATTGGCACAAATCTACCAGTAAACAGAATAGAAAGGATTTTATTTTTATTAGTTGCTTTGTTATCATAACTATGCTGTAAAAGTAAGTTCCCTGGGCAATTTAACCTGAAAAAAACATGATATCTTTATGAAATTGCTGCCATAAAAGAATATACCATATACCTATTTATGGCGAAATGTGTCTTTGCTCTACATAATTATTATTTTAACATCTTTTGTACCACATTTGTTGCAAAATAATAAATAATTTTGACTTTTTACTTTGACCTACCTGTAGAAATAAGGCATATACGACTAGTCAATCTTTATTCCTATAAAGATTAATATAACATGTATTAATTATCAGGCGACTTTGGCCCATTAATATACTTTACATGCAGACTGACATACAAATGATAAACTATACGATTTGTGTAAACGTTATGTGTTAAAGATTGATTTGTCGTATATTTCATACCTTGCATTGATCTGAGCCTTGCATCATAGCATTCTCCCTGGTTAGCCCAACTCATAATTCAAATGAATGAATATATTTATTTCCAAATCTCTAACTCATCATTTTCTCTCCACAGCGGGCGAACACGTCTCCCTAAAAAGCGGCCTATGGTGCCTTTTCGGCATGCTAGTCTTCATCGTCGTAGAGAAACTATTCGCAGCCACCGACCATGAGGAAAAAGAAGAAGAAACCCAGGAGGAACCTGAGGTTATCAAACAGAACGGTTCTACGAAAATAAAGCAGATAGAGATAGAAGAGATTGAGAAACTGTTGGCTGTTGAGAGGCGGCAGAGAGGAAAGAGTATAGGTGATGGAATCTGTGATGGAAATGGAACGGTGACTGCGAAACAGCTGTACGATACTTGTGTCTTCAATAATAATACTAAAGGTTAGATAATGTTTTTTTTTTTTTGCTTACCTATGGTCAGAGTCGTCACGCAGTGGGTACCAGAAGACTGGGCGTCGTGGCCGAGGAAGGCCTTAAAAACTGGTGTGACAGCTTAGAAGCGTTTGTGACAGATTAGCCGGAGAAAACTGCGCAGAGAGACGAGTGGGTGGCTACGGGAAGCCTTTGCCCAGCAGTGGGGACAATAAAGGCAAAAAAAATGGTAAAAATCTTGTTAAAAGTCAAGGAAAAATAATTAATGTTTGTTGTCAGACAATAAAGACCTTGACTTAGAACACTTAATGTTAACCTCTGCCAAATTGTAAATAAATGCAAGGGTATTGGCAGACGTAACCTTGTTTAAATTCCTGTTTCTAATCACCTTTTTCACAAACAAGGTATATAAAATAAAGATCACACTTACCCAAGTAAATAATACCCAAGTATCCATGTGATGAGCAGTGCTGGCGGCCCGACTTACGAGTGTTAAGTTGTGAGTTCGATCCTAGGCAGGCGTCTTACTTCGTATAATTTATTTCATCTTCACTGCTCTCAATACGCTAAGGAAAACATCATGAGGAAACCGGGATGTCCTAGGATCAAAAACTCGGAGACATGTAACATCTACCAACCCTCACTGGGCCCGCGTAGTAAATAAAATAAACTAAATATAATAGAAAACGTATCAACTTATCAAGTAAGTTCTATGACGTCAATTCTAAGTCTAAGAAAGAGATCTTGTTATTAATAGAACAGATTATCGATTAAATGTTGCTTTGACTGCTCTTTAAATAGACTTGGAATTGACGTCATAGAACTTAGAACAAGATTGGTTCAAGTTAAAGGCGTCGAGATAATTAAGTAAGATGTAGATTTGTACAGGTTGAGATTAAGTCAAAGTTTCTTTGTTGATTTAGTTCATTATTATTAGAAAGAACTTCAATTACTGCGTTAGTTGTGTTCTATATTTTTAAACTTTATGTAAAATAGCTGTACCTATATAAGTGGACTTCATCATCATCTGCCTAGCCTTTTCCCCAATTTATTGGGGTCGGCTTCCATTCACACCGGATGCATCTGATCACTAGTATTTAACATGGAGCAACTGCCTATCTGACCAGTCTGGCCTCCACAACCTAGTTAGTACTGGGTATTACGGTCCCTTTAGTAAGGCTGGTTGTCAGGCTTTCGGACCACTCTGTCTACCTGTAACAACTGACAAAGACTTACAAATTACAGCCGGGAGCTTTCCGAGGCACGAAGAAAACTAGGACTGGTTACCCATCCACTCGTGTCGTAATAATAACTGCCACTCGGGTCTCGGGTTAAGCGGCGCTTGCCTAGGTTGGTCTGTGGATGGGTGACCGCCCATTTCATACCGAGTTT
The DNA here is from genome assembly GCA_949316265.1 of Diarsia mendica. Lineage (NCBI taxonomy): Eukaryota > Metazoa > Arthropoda > Insecta > Lepidoptera > Noctuidae > Diarsia > Diarsia mendica. Next base: position 14,136,854 of record OX438909.1, on the reverse strand, counting down.
TCTCCGTGCCTCGGAAAGCACGTTAAGCTGTTGGTCCCGGCTGCCATATATAGATCTTTAGCAGTCGTTACAGGTAGTCAGTGACCTGGAAATCTGACAACCAGTCTTACCAAAGGGCATCGTATAACCCAGTATAAACTGGGTTGTGGAGGTCAGCTAGGCAGTCGCTCCATGTAAAATACTGGTATTCAGCTGCATCCGGTTAGACTGGAAGCCGACCCCAACATAGTTGGGAAAAGGCTAGGCAGATGATGACTGGTTACCCATCCACAGACTGACCTTGGCTCCTCCACACACTTCATGTAAAAGTTTTAATAATTCCACCTCATCATTCCAGGAGTATGCTGCAACACAGTAGCCAGTCCGAACGGCACAGTGCGGTCGTGCACCAGCACCAGCAAGCAAGGCAACCGCTGGATGGGGCGCTGTCTGCTGCGCGAGGCACGCGAACAGGCGCTCAAGGCCACCAAGGAGAAGAGTAAGAAGAAAGATGTTAGTTCAATCGTTATAACTTGTCTTACATTTAAATGTGTATTTTGTTTTAGTTTGGGAAATCATCGAATGTCACTTCCCGCTCTGGGCGGAGCAGAAGGGAGTGTCAGACTTCTACTGACTAAAAACTACCCGTGTTGGGAGTGTCAGACTCTACTGACTAAAAACTACCCGTGTTGAGAGTGTCAGACTTCTACTAACTAAAAACTACCCGTGTTGGGAGTGTCAGACTTCTACTGACTAAAAACTACTCGTGTTGGGAGTGTCAGACTCTACTGACTAAAAACTACCCGTGTTGGGAGTGTCAGACTTCTACTGACTAAAAACTACCCGTGTTGGGAGTGTCAGACTTCTACTGACTAAAAACTACCTATGTTCCTTCTTAGCTTTTTGTGTCCGGGGCCGCGGCATGTCTGGAAGTGGAGTGAACTTTTCTTCCCAACTGTGGACTGAATATTTTAGTCCAGACCGTCTCACCAGCACATCGAAAACTGCATTATCAACATTTTATCCAATCCTTCTATAACGTTGGTTTACGTTGCAGGTGGCAGGCTACTTGAACCTGATGGCGAACTCCATCGATAACTTCACTCACGGACTCGCAGTGGGGGGCTCCTTTCTTGTTGGCTTCAGAGTGGGGGTGCTTACTACATTTGCTATATTAGGTATGTATACATAATAGTTAGGTACTTTATTTGGACCTTGCCACCCACACATAAAGAAGAAGACCTATTTACTTACATTTTATAACGTTAATTTACTCGTATCTTAGAAAGTACCTACCTTCTATGTTATAATATAAATTAAAAGTGCTTCCTCTATCCTAACTCACTTATGTTGCTGTGCCCGTCAGGGTCCATGTGATCTAATTATAAGTTTACCACCTAAGTTTACATGCGGAATGCAATAAAGTGTTGACCTTTGACTTGGCAATCTGACGGTTACACCACTAGACCATCAGACTGCCAAACCCAAGTCACGCACCTCTGATTTTCCGGATTCATGTCGTATTGCATAATAGGGGATCGGACTGAAAAAAATATGATTCTGTCCGTCAGTTAGATTATCGAAAAATATTGGATACGTGTTTTTTGTTTTATCAAATCAATAAAAATTGACGAAGATAAAGCGCGTCAAAGATCTTGAAACGTCACTTGGAAGGTACAAAATGTACTAGCATATGACGTCACACGAGTTTTCGAAGCACTGTATCGTCTTCATTTATTGTTTACGTGAAAAAAGAAAAAATATGTGGTCAATATTTTTTGGAAATCTATCTGACGGACTAATTAGTTTTTTTTTTGTCCTATCCCCTATTAAAGAATAGAATAGAATATGTATTTATTCGCTAATGGACAGCAGCAACACAAAAGAGCAGCACATACATAAACAAATAACAACAAACAGCTACACAGCTACAGCTAGCTATTAACACTTGCTTTCTATACAAAAGCAAATAATTTATAAAATCTCTTAATTTCTTGCAGTGCACGAGATTCCTCACGAAGTAGGAGACTTCGCGATCCTGCTCAAGAGCGGGTTCTCGCGGTGGGAGGCAGCTAAGGCACAGCTGGTAAGTTAATAACTAAACTAGTTCCAATGAACCATCCACACTCCACAGACTGCTATCGTCATCTTCTTGCCTATCTATATAAATAAAAAGAGAAGTCCTGACTGACTGACTACTCATCAACGCCCAGCCCAAACCCTTGGACCTAGAAAGCTGAAATTTTGCACAGAGGTTCCTTATATAATGTAGACTAGGAATACGGAAGGATTTTTCGAAATTCAATCCCTAAGGGAGTTAAATAGGGGATGAAAGTTTGTATGGAAAGTCGGTTTTATTCACGCGGGCGAAACCGCTGGCAATAGCTAGTTGCCAATTTACCAACTATGTTGAGATCGGACCTGATGCATCTGAATATCAGTATTTTACTTGAGATGAGCGACTGTTCGGGGCTCCGGGTTGTTCTTCTCAAGAGAAACCGCGGCCTCGATTTATAGGGCTAAGAAGAAACATGGGTGGTTTTTAGTCAGTAGAAATCTGACACTCCGTTTCGCTCTGCCCTAGAGCGGGAGGGGTTATTTGATGATTTTCTACCCACCCAAAAAAATAAAATAAAGCGACTGTCTTACTGACCGTCACAAGCCAGTACGAGGCAGTACTAGCTTGCCACTTCTTTTTTCACTGAAAGTGGGAACTATTTGGTTAGAACATGGTTAACTAGAGTACATCTGCAAAAAACAACTTTATACGACCCAAACTATTTAATTCGCGAGTAAATTGACAACACGACGACACGGTTGGCGCAGTGGCTAAGCGATTGGACTGCTGCGCTACGTGTCGCGGGTTCGATCCCCGCACGGAACAAGTATTTGTATGGCCTACAGATAGTTGTTTCGGGTCTGGGCGTGTTTGTGTATGTGAGTTTCAATGTTTGTAAACGCACCCACGATACAGGAGAAATTCCTAGTATGGGGCAACGTTTTCAAAAACAAAAAAAAAAAAAATAGGCTTCTTCTGGGTTAGCTCGTTCCATCGTCAATCGCATCTCTATCCTTAGGACAAGATTGAAGTCAAGAATAGGCCCATTTTAATATAAAAACCTAACACAAAACTAATTCTACGCATGTTTACTTGCAGGCAACGGCGGCAGCTGGTTTGATAGGTGCTATGACGGCTGTTATCTTCAGTGGAGCCCGGAACTCTATTGGTAAGCACACCATACATTTCTATTCATTGTTCATGGTGTGGACATTGACGTGTAAACCATGAATATAGCGCATGATTTCAGACCCCACAGACTCAGCTAGCTATTTCATACATAATTGTAAACAATATATTTATTTTAGATGAAAAATGCTGATGACTAATCATATTCTGAATTCATGGTGACAGTTAATAAATAACGCGGATAAATAAGGGAACATACTAGTTCTACCGTAAATTGTGTGATGGAGAAGCAGAACTAATGGGATTTTTTGTGTCCACTAGTTCTACGACTCTGTACCACCTTCAATCGTAGGACTAAACTAAACTTTCCATTAGTTCCACCGTAGAACTAGTGGGAGCAAACCAACTATTAAATCACCAGAAAATCAGCGCTAATCCACAATTTCTTAAACCCTTTACAGAGGCTAAAACATCCTGGATAGTCCCGTTCACGGCGGGCGGTTTCCTCCACATCGCGCTCGTCACCGTACTCCCTGACTTACTGCGGGAACCTGACAAGATGCAGTCGCTCAAGCACCTCGGAGCCCTGGTCTCCGGTATCCTCATCATGGCTTTCATGACCTACTACTTCGGGTAGACAGGGAACATGGAGATAGTGTGTGCTGTGTGTGTGAATGTAGGGGGTTTTGGGTTTGAGGTAGGAGGTACAGAAGTTGATTATGGGGGCTATAAAAGTACTCAAATGGGCTACACACGTGTTCGGTTCGGCACAGTTTGACTAAGCCGGGTGGTAGAATATACCTAGGTACTTTCGACTACCGCCCAGACTGTGCTGTATTATGTGTATGCATAACAAAATCTTGGGATGAAGATGATTGAAGGCCATGTCCAGCGTAGGACTGGAAGTTGCGTAATGCCAACCCTAGTAGCTTGGCGATGCCGTATACATACATTAGAACAATGCCCGATTCGCAGCCATAATTACTTAAAATATTTCAAATCAAAGTAGCCCGAGTTCATGACGATCTCATAGGAACTTGTAAATTGCAGAAACAAACTGTGACAGCTAAATCCGTATAGAACACTTCGCCTCTCACCCAGAAGCCCTATTTATGTTGTAAATAATGTCATCAGTGGCTATAACTTAGGAATCATATATTTTTATATTCTTAAGATTAAATCAACGTCCACCAAGGACACTAAATGAGTATTAATATTTTTGAATTTAACTTAGACTGTGAATTGTAGGAATTTTTCGAAATTAAGTTAAAGTATAGTTGTTTAGGTAAATGATACTCCGAAAACGTAGATATACGTAAAGTTTTAAATGTTCTTTTTTGTTATGATTGTAACACTCCCCAGTGTTTCACGAATTTTTGTTTAAATTCTTTTTTCAGCAATAATTATTTAAAATCAAGGTTTGATTACCCATATACATGGGATTTATATTATTATTATTCCAATATGTAAGAAACCTGTACGTTTTATTCGAATATAAAGGTTGCTAATGATAATAGCAGGCTATATCAAAATGTACTCCACTAAATAAATGTACAAACATCGTTAGATATTAATCACTTATTAAACCAAATCACACTATGTTATGTCGTTTTAAGCTTTACTTTCTATTATAAGTAGTTTCTAGTTTAAGGAGACACACAATATCCTTTTGCGATCTCCACCACTTTATCCAAAAATACCTTAATTATTTAATCATAAAAATAATATTGAAAAAGTTTATTTGTTAAAAAAAAAGTTTAAAAAAAACAATCAACTTCGAAATCAGATTTTAATCGTACCCATATCACGTAAATGTGTAAAGAATGTAAATTATTGTAAATATTATGGAGTTAAGAACTTGTAACTGTCGGAGACTTATGCATTTTGTGTTGTTTGGAATCCATTGGGAAATTAAGGATGACCAATGACCATATAATATGGCCTTGTATCCGTTTACTCGAGCAATAAGCAATGCTCTACTCAGCACCAAAAGCTGACATTTCCATAATATTTAGGTTGAAATCACATTTCCGTGCACAGATCAACATTTTCGAGTATCTCCTCATTCGGTCACGCATTTGGCGTCATTTGGTGGAGTGAGAAATTCGACCGAACCATCCGCATTCATTCGCATCGGAAGCTCTATAACGTGCGATTGGAACTCTCACCTAAGTGAGTTGTGCTTGTGACAAAAAGAGAAAAACATGCAAGAAAATTCTGATCAGTGCGTTTGACCGCCACGGTCAAGTAAGACGACAAGCCAAAAAGTACCTTAAGTCGCCATACTCAGGGCACTTTTTTGCTTGTTCGGCTTGTCGTCTATACGTGACTGTGGCGCTAAAAAGGTTAATGTGATTTCACACTAAGGCATTTATATAAATGTCACTTGGTTAAAACGGCATTATTATCTGTCCAACCTTTTCCAAACTATGTTGGGGTCGACTTGCAGTCTAAACGGCTGCAGCTAAATACCAGTATTTTACATGCAGCAACTATCTACCTGACCTCCACTACTGCTAAAATGGGAATAAGCATAGCTGATTAGTTCATTTGGCTATCCAAAAATGTTGAGCTTATAACTCAAAATGCAATGAAAAAGTCTCCGGTGGTATGAATAAATACGGTATAATATTAGTCCCCTTAGCGAATAGTATAAATATACTCCACTTGTAATATTGTGATAGTTTTCTAGTTATCAAATATTTTTTTTATTATCAACTTGTACTGGTCTTGTTATTCTGTTTCAGTTTTTAATAAAAATATTGTATAAAATAATATTAAAATATTTAATACAAATAAACACAATCATGTGTTTCTTACGATGCATTTTAGCAAGTTTTTAATGTGTTAGTAGTAGCGAGTGCATTTAGAAATGTATAAGTACTTTAATGAAAAAAAAAAAACTTTGTCAATTTTATCTTTCATAACGTAAGTACACAAGATATACGTTAGAAGTATTTTTCGATTTGGTCGCTAACTGCACTTGTTATATAATTATGTATCTACAATGAGTAGCCATTACAATATAATGTGATAAATAATGCCATTTACGAGTATTTTTGTCGTGTGCAACGACGTTATTATTAAGAAAAGTGTTAAAAGTCAATAAAAAGTATCGGAATCAATATTTTGTTTCATTTAGAAGACTTGTCCTACACACAGTTGCTGAATTGAGAATTGGAAGTTGAGAACACTATTCCCAATTATTGTCATTCGAAATGCCAATTTATTGATATTCCTAATTCAGAGCAGTGTCTTCTGATGAATGTTTATAGATCAACAAACAGCTGCAATATAAAACATACAAATAAAATACATACGTACAAATCTTATCCACAACGCTGTTCACAGAACAACGCTGTTCTCGTAGCGGCGATCGGCGGCGGCGACCTCTCGCGTCCGGCCCTGGTGCAAGCCATGGTCCGGGGCGAGGAGGAATGGGACGCCGTCGCCTCCTTCTGCGAAGCAGTGATGCTAGCGAAGGAGGTGGCGGAACGAGAGAGGGAGAGAACCTCTCAACGTCCCAGCCGCCGCGGAAGGCGCTCCGGGCGTCGGGGGTCACGTGATGGCTTCCGGCCACCTACTACGCGGGCCTGTGGACGGTGAGTAACGGGCTAGCTCGCCGTCCGGCCGTCGTCATGACGGCAACAGACCGTGTCGGCGGCGCGTTCGTGTTCCACGCGCGCCTCAAAGAGATGTCAGCAAGGAGGGGCCCGCAAGGGCCGACGCCCGTCGGGTGGGGCCGCGGATTTTAGTACTAGATGACGTGGCCTCGGCATAAGGGCAAAGAAGGAACATGGGTTCAGTTTTTAGTCGGACTGTGTACACATAGCAACTCGAGTTTCGAGTTGCGGTGATCGTCAACAGTTTTCAGTTGCTGCAATCGATTGCGAAGTTAGTTCCTGGGCCCCTACTATGACGTCTTAAAACATTCCTAACTTACTCTTAATCCATTGTGGAAACGTGACAGAACTATACAGGGTGTCTAGCGCCATCTCTTTTCCACACTGGATTAAGAATAAGTTAGGACTGTTTTAAGACGTCATAGTAGGGGCCCTGATTGCCGCAACTAGCAACCGATTTTTAAACTTAACGTCGACGGCGACGACGTAATAAAATTAGAAAAATGAAAGTTGCTCACAGATTGCCATAAAATTGCGGCAACCGTAAACGTTATAGCAACTATCAACTAGTTACAGGAAACTTTAAAAAAGTTGAAAGTTGCCTCAACTTAAGTTGCTCCATGTGCAAAGCGCCTTAGTCATAATAACTCTAATAACAATAAACATGGAGTTACCTCGGACTAACAATACATTCCCTAAACCGGAGTTATTACGAATGTTCTGGCAACACACTTATTTTAAAAGTAAAAAAAAGAGTGAAATTGTCAACCCAAGATACACACTCCGCGTCTCAAAACCGTCCGCATAAAATGAGTTCACATTGAACTCATTTCAAATAGACTCGCGTCGCTCGCGTCTCTGCCAGGTCGTACAAAATGCTTTTTATAACTGCATTGTAAAAACAACTTTAAGGAATCTGCGTAAGGTTGAATTTGCAAAAAAATATGTTTATAGTGTACCTAACGATAATAATGCGTGTATTTGTGATTGTTTGGCGACAGCTTCGACTGTTTGTTTTGTTCGAGACTGTGCATCTAGGGTTTTATTATATCAATGGAAGTTGTGAATTTATGTAAATGATTATGTAAATGAATGAATGACTGGAGTTTTTTTTGGCGGGAAATTGTCGAAAGAAGTTCAGTGGTTGTTTTAATTATTCGTAAATTGATTCCTAGTGGATTTTGTGATGTAAAATTGGTGTAGTTTTGTATCTCAAGTGTCCACGCACCTGGAAAATATGTGGAATAATTGAAACAAGCGTGATCTCGGTTAAGTGGAGTTGAGAATTTTATTGTAGTTTTGACTACCCTTTTTTTTGGTGGGTGGAAAATCATCGAATGACCCCCCCCGCTCTTGGGCAGAGCGAAGGGGAGTGTCAGACTTCTACTGACTAAAAACCGAACCCATGTTCCTTCTTTGCCCTTTTTTTTTTTTTTTTTTTTTTTGGTGGGTGGAAAATCATCGAATAACCCCCCCCGCTCTTGGGCAGAGCGAAGGGGAGTGTCAGACTTCTACTGACTAAAAACCAACCCATGTTCCTTCTTCCGCGCCCTTGTGTCGGAGCCGCGGTAACTTTCCGATATCCGCAGCCCCGACGGGTTCCTTCTTTGCCCTCAGAGACACTTACCGAGAAGGCCGAATCGATTTATTTGCTGCCAGATACTCCGATAACCATTAGAATGTGTTATATCAGCATTCTAATGTAAAAAAAAATGGAAAAAAACCACTGAAGACTAGGCTGTATGGGCTAGATCCCTTTGCCTGTTCCGTAAGGAACGAACAAAAAAAAAATGAATGAATGACAGATGACAGAAGAGAACTGTCAACCTGACATATGCGTGCACACAAGAGTCACAAGACGCTGTTTGTTTTGTTTTTTGTTAATTTGTGTTGATTTCCCGGCGAAAAAATAACTCTTTAATTATTCTATCTCAAATAATGAGCCAAAAACGCATTCGCTCGATGAACTGGGACGATAATGAAAGGGTAAACCTTGTTAATTACGTTTAATGCCATTTGTTCATTCTTACCGTGGTGGTTGTGTTATTTCAATGTGTTTAATTGTTTCAGCAATTATTTCGTATGCTTATTAGAGAACATGCGCAAATTATTGTAAGTAAGTCGCTGGATACAAATACGAACAGGATGAAAACTAAAGCATGGGAGCAAATTCACAGAAAGTAAGTAAGATAGTCTTACTGCCGTACACAGAGAACTATAATGATTACAAGCCATCACTACTAAGTGCGGCACAAAGACCACAATATATATATTGCTACGGCAGTATAACATTCTTTCTTTTAAATCGAAAAAAGGATTTTATTGTAATCAAGATTTTGTGAGGCTAGTGAACTATAGGTATATCACAACCCCACCTGTAAAATGACATAATATCTTTATTAAAGGTAAATACGTAAAATTCAGTAGGTACAGATTAAATGTTATGTTTATAAATAACCCCTAATTTATCCTCTGTATTAGGTTTAACCAGCTAAATCGCCGACCTCGAGCACTTAACCAATTGAGAATTCAATGGAAACGTATGAAAATGAATGCCCGAAAGTCAAGGCCCTTTATAAGAAAAACAAATAAGACAGGTGGTGGGACAAGACCACCAACTCCAAATGACACTATCTCCGTAGTGGAAATTAAAGATTTATTAAATCCTGCAAAGCTATTGCCGGATGATAATTTGTATGACTCCAATGGAGTTGTGGTTGGAAATGTGGAGATCCAATCTACTAGTGACACCAGTAATGCACAGGTCAGTCGCCTAATTGATAAATGAGATGATATCGTTTCAGAGATTGCTTGGCCGGCTGATGCTGCTAAATGATATTCTAAAGGAAGATCAGACATTTCAATTATTGATTTGAGTCAAAAAACACAGAGACAAAACTTTGCTCTGCAATAACAGCGTTGAAGACTGACACCACAACAACTTATTCTCAGCTTATTTTCAACTTTAAAATATTTACTAATTTAACTATGTGTTAATTACAGGACCATGAGGGCTATGTAAATAGCATGATTAGCCATAGCAAAATGCTGAAGGATAATCAACATATGAGACAGATGGAAATGGCTGATGAAGAACATGCATTAAAAATGGAAATACACAAAGAAGAACATGCAATCAAAATGGAAATACACAGGGAAAATTTAAAAACTGCAATATTACAGAGAGAAATATTAGAATTAAAGGAGCGTGATCTCTTATTAAATAAACAATAATATAATTTCATCATCATCATTTCAGCCAAAAGACGTCCACTGCTGGACATAGGCCTCCCCCAGGCGTCGCCACATTGACCGGTCCCGTGCGTCTCTCATCTAGCGGGTTCCTGCAACCTTGACCAGGTCATCGGTACACCTAGTGGGAGGCCTTCCAACGCAACGTCTTCTGGTTCGCGGTCGCCATTCCAGAACTTTTCGGCCCCATCGGCCATCCGTTCTGCGAGCAATGGGCCCTGCCCATTGCCACTTAAGTCTGGCGATTCTTCGGGCTACGTCATTAACCTTGGTTCTCAAGCGGATGTCGTCATTTCTGATTCGATCACGCAAGGAAACTCCGAGCATAGCCCTGTCCATTGCCCTTTGGGTGACTTTGAGCTTTCTGATGAGGCCCATTGTGAGCGACCACGTTTCGGTCCCGTATGTAATCACTGGCAACACACACTGGTCATAGACTTTCGTCTTGATGAGACACTGGGGTAAGTTGGACGAGAAGATACCGCGCAACTTCCCGAACGCTGCCCAGCCGAGTCGGATTCGACGATTGACCTCTTTCTCGAAGTTAGATCTACCCAACTGGACCGTTTGTCCCAGGTAGACATAATCGTCCACAACTTCGAGCGTAGAGTCTCCGATCTTGATAGGAGTGGGTGTTACATGAACATTCAACATAACCTTGGTTTTGTCCATGTTCATTTTAAGACCCACTGTTTCGGAAGCTCTACTGAGGTCATCGAGCATTGCACTGAGGTCTTCCATGGTCTCCGCCATGAACACTATATCGTCGGCAAACCGAAGGTGAGTGATGTACTCGCCGTTGACGTTGATGCCAAGTCCTCTCCAATCCAGAACCTTGAAGACATCCTCCAATGCAGCGGTAAACAGTTTCGGAGATATGACGTCTCCCTGTCTCACACCGCGCTGCAGAAGGATAGGTTTCGAGGTCTGGTCCTGAAGTCGGACTGACATGGTGGCGTTTTTGTACAAACACTTCAACACCTCGATGTACCGGTAGTCGATTTGGCACCGTTGGAGAGACTGCAGCAGTTTCCTTTTTAACCGACTTCGAAAAAGGAGGAGGTTATATGTTCGTGTATGTATTTTTTTTTTATATGTATGTTACCTGATTTTTACCCGACTGCGGCGAAGCCCAAAAGGAGGGTTATTTTTAAGAATACAACTCAGTATCTTCATTCTGGGACAAAAAGTTATTACATTAAACTTATTTCGTACTTTTCTTCTTTCCTGTTTAGTTTATTTTAACCGTGCCGCCAATATAATAAAAGATCAAATATAAATCAATTCTGTTACTTTTTAAGGAACATTTCAAGAAGATTTAATTTTATAACTCCTTTTTTTTTTTTTTTTGGTGGGTGGAAAATCATCGAATGACCCTCGCTCTTGGGCAGAGCGAACCGAACCCATGTTCCTTCTTTGCCCTTGCGCCGAGACCACGTAATCTAGTACAAAAAACCGCGGCCTGAGAGTCCATAATTGTTGGGGTGTCAATAATAGGTGGTACCAAATAAAACCATACAATTTAGATTCTCATTTATTTCTCAAGGTAACAAAGAAAGGGTATTTATGATACAATGAGATATTAATATAATTTATACATTCTACGAAAAACTTAAATAACACAGACCGCTATAATATCGGAAGTTTCGCTCGAACGTCGGTTGAATCACATTATTTTTTTATTTACGATATATCGGTTTATTAGACGAAACATAATGAGCCTAGAATGAGTCTGTAATGCACGGGCACCACACCACGCAGGCTTAGGGCAAATTATTAGATGTCAAAATGTCTTAAGGTTTTTCGTTCTAAGACATAGTGGTGTTGGCTTTATTCATACTAAAATTAATAGCGATGCGATATGGTTATTAATAATGAGATAATCATATCTACAGAAGTTTGTATTTCAAAATGGACACACTCTATTTCTTTTTGCAAACTGTCTTTTTTAAAATTTGTTAAATGTGCTTGGATTCTATTGAGATAAAATGGCACAAAAAAAATGATGGCGTTTTCAAATTACCATACAAATAATATTTCTAATTTGTCACAAAATTGATATTTACATTTGACATGGTTTTTATTCATATAGACAGATTAGCTTTATATAGTATAATTTTCTAACTTAGGTACTAACACACATAAAGATAGTTCTTCATCCTGATATAATAGTTACAATTTTAATTTTACAATAATTAATATAAAACATGTGGTTTGAAGTAATGGACTACTTTTACAAAATAATAAAAATTGGATACTCAAGTATCGTTATTGCTTGCATACTAAAACCGTCACTATGAGATTCCAAAGGTTTCCAACAGGTATATGCGATGTTTAGAAAGAATATAAGTTTACAAAGTCTATTCATGATTTATTTAAATTCAGATTTGTCTAGGCTATGTCAGAACACATGTAAATGTTAAAATATAAATAAAAATAAGACTTGCCACCAAGTTATCTTCGTATGGCCAAAACACCCTGGATAATTTTAATGAATACCTTTTAACCACACAATAATTTTATTCCCTTTAAAATAAGCAATATAATAATACTAAAATAATATAGGAGGCGTAGCTAGGAGACAGGCATAATATTGCTTTGTTTAAATAATATTGCAAATTACAAGTTACTACAACTTACTCGAAAAACATGTTGACAAAAATATCAATGCAAAGAGTCAGATTTTTTTTAAAGAAATTACCACAGTATAACTAGGCTAGGTATGTCCGAAAAAAAGTTTAGAAAATATCACTGCAAAATTGAACTCGGAGTTAGATAGCTGGACAAAAGATTTTTTTTAAATAAAATATTCCTCAGAATTTAGACTTAAAACTTTTTGTATGACTACATTAAAATTTACCCTAGCTACGCTAAAAATCACAAGTTAATATAACCATATAATATAAGACAAGGTATCCGAGCGTGATAAATGCTGGCAAGTATATACAGCGTGACACTTATCGATATACAGTGACAAGTGTCGCATTACATGACATATACCTTCTCCACGCGTTTCATACAGAACACCTCCTTGGTCTTCGGGCAGATGATGGAGCCGTGTTCCTTCATCATTTCTTTGAGAGCCTGTTGAATTAGAAAAGTGTTTTGTGAGTATAGCTTATGTTCAGTTGTAATCAGGTTTCAGGGAGCTATGTCAGGTTTCAGGGAACTGCCTCCGTGGTCGAGTGGTTTAGGCGTTTGCCTTGTGACCCGGTGGTCGTGGGTTCGATTCCCACGGGAAGCATACTTTGTAAAGTTATTTCCAGTTTGGTTAGGATATTGCAGGCTTGAATCACCTGATTGTCTGATGAAAAGATGGTTCCGTGCTTTGGAAGGCACGTATAAGCCGGTGGTCCCGGCCACCAAATGGCGGTCGTCAAACCATGTCAGAGGCCCTTGCGGCGGTTTAGAAACTCTGACATTAGGGTGTGTGGGGTCGTTAGACCTTACTGCCCACACGATAAGAAGAAGAAGGGATCTGTGTAGCTCTATAATGTAAAAGATTTTAAACTAAAAGTAAAGGTATTGGATGTTACCTTCTCCCCATAGACCTGTCCGTTAGGCAGCACCATGGGATGGTTGTGCTCGTTGAGCGGCGCGCGAGAGATGCGACACAGCAGACGTGAGTGCGACACGTGTGCGTGCGGGAGCGACGCGGCCAGGGCGTTGAGCGGCGCGGCGCAGGCTGGGCATTGCGCTACCTATCATATTTCAAAATAAAAACATTTTAAATGTAAAAATAGTTATTATTTTCTATACAAAACAGTTACTTATTTAAATATTCAACCTTTTAACCGCCACTGTCAAGTATAGACGACAAATGAAAACGTGTCCAATACGCCACCGACGTCTCTATACGACAAAAACCGTGTTTTTTTTAACTTTTTTCTACTTTACAAAATAGTTTCAAATAATATAAAATAATGATTTTGTAGATTTTTGTACCTTGGCGTGGGTGGTGCGCCATGCGTCTAATGTTCTCGCGTTCAAAACTTCAAAAGGTTTACAAAAAAAAACAGAAACATTAAATACATAAAAAACTAGTGGTCCACCGACATCGGGAGCAGGATCCTCGCTATTATAATAATTACCCTAGTGGCGTCGGAGTAGCACTGTGGCGTGTTGAGCGCGGCCAGGCCCAGCTGCAGCGCCACAGGCAGCGCCGGCACCAGCGCCGGGTGCAGCAGGCGCGCGTGCTCCCAGCGGAACTGCAGCACCAGCGCCAGCCAGCGCGGCCCCAGCAGCAGCGAGCGGTACGGCTCCACCTCTAACGGGGGAAAAATATCTAATATTGGATAATCATGTCTAGCCTTTTCCGAACAAGTTCTACCGGATGCAGCTGAATACTAGCAGTTTACATGGAGCGATTGCCTATCTGACATACACTTTGGTACCTTGCAACACCAGCTCTTCACTAATTTTAGTTTTTAATTATCATTTAATCATAAAGTTAAGTTAGGTGTTTTAGTGTATTTTTGCAAAAATAAAATTATTTTACCCTTTTTAGTTGTAGTTTACTACAAAAATTCTTATCATTACTCAATTACACATTGTAACTGAACGTAAACGTACGAATTGTAAAAAAAAAACTTCTGAACCGATTTAGTTGAAATTTCTATGTGACCTATCGTGACAGTATATCCTTCCAGCTAAAAAAAAATCAAATCAGGCAAAAAATTACGGAGTTATGAAATAACAAACATAAAATAATATAACCTAATTGAGCAACTCCTCCTTTTTTTTTGAAGTCGTTTAAAAACGGGCATAAAGATCCACAAGATTTGCATGGCTTACCAGTATCCTTAGGAAAAGCCAGCATCCCCATGCAGTGCTGTATGTCCTTGAGCTGGTCCTCCTCGTAGGTCGAGAAGTGCTTCTTAGCATAGCGGACTGCCTCCAGGCGTTTGTCTTCACGAACTAATTCTATGAACTCCTGTAATTAAGAAAATTGTTGGGTTAGGTATCTTGGATTGGAAACTTTAATGAACACTTCTCTGTTTGTGGACTTTATCCATTGGTCACTGGTTCAAATCCGGCTCGAAGGACCAAAAGAAGCCGGGGTACGAAGCGAGATGCCCCGGGTGTTGTTAAGTAGACTAGTAACTAATCGTGATACTTGTGTTAATTAAGTATGTACATATCTTCATAATTATGTCTGTGGTCATAGAATACATTTAAAACTCTTTCCTGTGGGTTAATTTTAATACACAAGCCACGAGCAAAAGCTAGTATTCAAAATTCGTAAAATACCTGTATCCGTATTTTAAACTCCATGTTGGAGTTAAGTTTCCTGAGCTTGGACTTGTTGTCGGCACACCACTGCAGACAGCGCGCCGTGCGTTGGGAACACAGCTCGGCTTCGACTTCGGCAGCAGCCGCGTATATGTCTGGAATATGAAAAGATGGGCTAAGATCTGCAGTAGTTATGGGTGTGGTGAAACTGTTTGTCAGGTTTTCGGACCACTCGTGCTTTTTCAGGTACGGAGGAAACTCGGTGTGTAATGGGACCCATCCTCCAAGAAGAACTATGTGAAAAATGCAAAAATTATAAACAGAGACTGAGCAAACACAGCAATGTCTTAGCCAAGAACCTCCTGAACAGACAAGGGGATATAATCCGCCTAAAGAGATGGCAAATCCTAAACTTGGACCAGAGACAGTGACAACTTCTATTAAATTTTAGTACAGAACCATAAAATGTGAATGTTTACTGGAACATCACAAAAAAATCTCAAACGAAGACCACATCTGATTATAGCTAGACAGCTGATTGCAGATAAAATGAGATGAAAAAATAAAAAAATGGGACCCATTCACGGACCAACCTAAATCGACCCGAGCCGCTGTTAATATTTAGCCATGAACTCGTACTTAGAATAGTGTATTCGTTAATTTGCTTTAGGTATGCATAGCTGTCTGTTATACCACACCGTTAAATGCCATCTATAATATGTTGACCGTGAAAGGAACTGCGTGTAACCACACGTATGCGTCGTACTACTTGTGGTCAACGCAGTAACCGCAAAATACGCACTCAGGAACATAATATCTGTGGTTGCCATTGTCCCAATAATAAACAGAAGAAAGAAGTTCTCGATATCAGAAGGTCGGATCAAAACTATCTGTATTTGTACATCCGATTTTATGCTTGATGTCGAGAGTTAATTACCGAAATTAGTAAGGTCCCGTAGACCCCTAGCATCAGCGAGTTTATTGGCAGAGTCGTAGTATCCGTTACGTAGGAAGTAATCCACCAGCATCCGGTCTAAGCGGACCTTGCGCCACTGGTTCAGGGTCGTCTGCGATGTGTATGACATTACCTTAAGAAAGAAGTAACTTACCGACATTAGTAAGGTCCCGTAGACCCCTAGCATCAGCGAGTTTATTGGCTGAGTCGTAGTATCCGTTACGTAGGAAGTAATCCACCAGCATGCGGTCCAGACGGACCTTGCGCCACTGGTTCAGGGTCGTCTGCGATGTGTATGACATTGCCTTAAGAAAGAAGTAACTTACCGACATTAGTAAGGTCCCGTAGACCCCTAGCATCAGCGAGTTTATTGGCTGAGTCGTAGTATCCGTTACGTAGGAAGTAATCCACCAGCATGCGGTCCAGACGGACCTTGCGCCACTGGTTCAGGGTCGTCTGCGATGTGTATGACATTGCCTTAAGAAAGAAGTAACTTACCGACATTAGTAAGGTCCCGTAGACCCCTAGCATCAGCGAGTTTATTGGCAGAGTCGTAGTATCCGTTACGTAGGAAGTAATCCACCAGCATCCGGTCTAAGCGGACCTTGCGCCACTGGTTCAGGGTCGTCTGCGATGTGTATGACATTACCTTAAGAAAGAAGTAACTTACCGACATTAGTAAGGTCCCGTAGACCCCTAGCATCAGCGAGTTTATTGGCTGAGTCGTAGTATCCGTTACGTAGGAAGTAATCCACCAGCATGCGGTCCAGGCGGACCTTGCGCCACTGGTTCAGGGTCGTCTGCGATGTGTATGACATTGCCTTTAGAGGAGAAAGAAAAAGTATAATAATAACATCTTTTTACATGGTATAAAGGTGGTTCTAAACAGGCTATACATTCCCGGCAATGTGGCTCGGCCATCTCGAAAACATTTTATTGCAGCTTATGGATGAGTAAGACAAGAGACAACATGTTAAAAAAAACTGTAAATTGTCCATCTATTGTCCAATGTGTGTTTATGTTTTTTTTTTCAAATATTAGAAAAGGTGTATCTTATTTTTGAAGTTATAAGCAGTTAATTTTTTTTTTTTTTAAAGAAACGTTGCCCCACACTAGAATTTCTCCTGTATCGCATGAAATACTATAATATAATTTAATGAGGCATTTGTTGATTATTCGAAGGCATTTGATAGTTTGTCACACAACGCCATATTTGAATCTCTGCAAAATCAAGACATCGAACCTCTTTACATTAAATTACTGCAAAAAATATATCAAAGTAGCACAGCAGCCATAAGAATTAACAGCATAGGACCATCATTCCCAATCGAAAAGGGAGTTAAACAGGGCGACCCACTCTCTCCAAAGCTCTTCACTGCCACGCTTGAAGAAGTCTTCAAAAAACTTAGTAGCAATTGGAGGGACAAGGGCATCATCGTGGGCGGCAGAAGGTTAACAAATCTCCGCTTCGCCGACGATATTGTCCTTTTCTCCTCCACGGCAGCCGAGCTAGGCCTAATGCTCGACCAACTGAGCAGTGCCAGCCTCGAGGTCGGACTCGCGATGAATATGGAGAAGACCAAGGTGATGACCAACAGCACCAAGCGCGCCATAGGAGTTGGGGGTGTGAGGATTGAGTATGTCCATGAGTACATTTACCTCGGCCAAATAGTCTCCTTCCAGGCAAGACAAGACAAAGAAGTTGCTCGACGCACCGAGAACGCCTGGTAGAGCTATTGGTCGATGAAACAAATAATGAAGGGACCTCTTCCTCTCTCCTTGAAGAGAAAACTCATGGACATGTGCATTCTTCCTACCCTCACCTATGGAGCGCAGACATGGTCACTAACCAAGCATCAAAAGTCCGCACTCGGGGTCTGTCAGCGAGCAATGGAGCGTAGTATCCTTGGAGTTAAGCTCACTGATCACGTGAGAAACTCGATACTGCGTTCCAAAACTCAAATTGCCGATGTAGGTCACACGGCTGCCAAGCTCAAATGGAACTGGGCTGGCCACATCTGCCGCATGCCGGAAGAGCTGTGGGCCAAAGCAACCACGCAATGGGTCCCAATCAGCAGCAAACGACAACGCGGCAGGCCCAGAAGGCGATGGCGGGACGAACTGGATTCTTTTTGCAGAGATTGGAAAACCGGAGCACTGGATAGGGATAAGTGGAAAGAGGGAAGGGAGGCCTTTGCCCTGCAGTGGGACACAAATGGCTGATAATAATAATAATGAGGCATTTATACAGCAGTGGATGTCTATTCGCTGAAATGATTTCTCATAAAAATTAAGCTACAAGTATTTATTTTATACTAAGGTGTGGTTTTTAATTTGAGAGACTAAATTGACACTTAGGGCCGGTTTCACCGGTTACGGATAAAGTGTCAGATAGTTATCTGACAGATAATGCTATCAAAAGTTGTAGTTTATCTGGCAGATAAGTTCCTGATAGGCTATCAGGGACTTTATCAGCAAGTGGTGAAACCGGCCCTTAGAAATGTAAAATTTCCATGTAATTACAACATTATAAGGAAGTTTGACATTTCTAAGTGTCAATTTAGTCTCTCAAATTAAAAACCACACGATAGCTTTTGCCAGCGGCTTCGCCCGCGTGAAAATGGCGATTTTCCATACAAACTTTCATCTCCTATTTAACTACCTTAGGTGTTGAATTTCAAAAATTCCTTCCTTATTCCTTGTCTACATTATAAAGGGAACCTCTGTGCAAAATTTCAGCTTTCTAGGTCCAAGGGTTTGGGCTGGGCGTTGATGAGCTTAGTCAGTCAGTCAGTCAGGACTTTTCTTTTTATTTATATATATATAACTAGCGGACGTCCCGCGGTTTCACCCCAGTAGATCCCGTTCCCGTGGGAATACACAGCAATAATGTGGCTTTCTATTGGTGAGAGAATTTTTAAAATCGGTTCAGTCGATTCCGAGATTACCCCTTACAATTTAACAAATACACAAACTTTACCTCTATATAATATTAAGTATAGATATAGAAGACAGAACCAAACTAACCTTAACCTGTGGCGAGCTGGGCTCAGCCAGGGAAGCGGCTTGTTCCTTCAGATGCTCCAGCCTCTTCTTGCACACGTAAGCGGCCTGCACCTCTTCAGTGATCGCTTCTGACGCCTTGCGCTTCATTGTCGTCAGCTTTTCAACCTGTTCAAGTTCAACAGTATTGATGGTTCAGATTCTACATTATTATTGCTAGGCCAGACACAATTTAACAAGCTTTGTTGCAACAATAATACCAATTACAGGTTTCCACAAATAACAATTGATCGATTAAGGGCTATCAATAGTTTTGGAATGATAGGTAATGAATAGGGACCAGACTGGTTTACACTAGTTCCTTTATTAGATAGACTGAGTGCGCAGCCTCTCGAGGCAGCCTCGGGCGTATGCCGCGCGACACGAAAATTTTCGTTTTTTCATTATTTTCCTCGGTCGAGGCACGGCCTGACCGACCGCATGAATTGCCTCGCGCGCTCAGTCAGTGCGCGGCTATCATTTCAGCCGAAAGACGTCCACTGCTGGACATAGGCCTCCCCTAAGTGTCGCCACATTGACCGGTCCCGTGCGTCTCGCATCCAGCGGATCCCCGCAACCTTCACCAGGTCATCGGTCCACCTAGTGCGCGGCTAATTACAATTTAAATTGAGGCAGGCCAAAATTGGCAAGCGAAGATTTGGCACTTTCAGTAATGTCCATCCGCTCCTGGACGTGCAAGCAACAGGACAGGAGGGACCCAATAACAAGTGCCTTATAGTTTATGGGGCAAAAGCCACATTTACACTCCAGGACAGAGTCATCTTTGAATCTCCAACTGAACAGGTTTTCCTTGCCAACCAAAAGTTTGTTCAAAGACTATAGCTTATCTTTCAAAATCTTGACGGCAACCTTGTGAATGTTTTATGCTATAGCTGATGCCTTGAATTTAATATAGTCTTATGTTTGCAAGCATTAATAATAAATAAATAACCTATGACATAATTCTCTACAAAGAACTAATCTATAAGTAGAGATAATAGGATTGTTTCTAATTCAATTAGGTCCATGTTGCCTAATCCACAAGTAAAACTATATTTTATTTCTTAGCCTATATTGTCCCACTGCTGGACAAAGGCCTCCCCATGACCTTCACTTCCTAGAGACAAAAAAACAGTAACATGCAAGTTTAAAATAATAATTATGGTAGTAACTGACATTTGTAGCATCTCCCTGTTACCTTTCATGTCCAAAACAAAACTGTTATGAAGCCGAGATTTGCAGAAGAACAAAGTACAATTTTCCATCTCACCATTCCGCCAAGCAGTGAATCGATCTCTCCAGTTGTGACTGGTTGATTCCGCGTGGACTGGTCAAGCTCACTGGCTGCGGCACCCACTTGGCGGGCTTCAACATCCAACACACGCTGGGCATTGCGATAGCGTTTGTTAAATACCTCATACGGTACCTAGACAATCAGGAGGAATTAATGCGTTTATAGGGATATAATAAAGGTGTCCACAATCGAAGCAAAATTACACAGTGTGCATAGGTATGAGGTGTGAGTTTATGTATGCATGTAGTCTTCTTGATGTTGATGGTAGGCCTTTTCCAATCATGACGGCCCAATATGTAATCTTACTGACTGGAGTTGTAACTTAAAAATTAATTTTAATTTCTTAACTTCACAACACCGGGAGAGCTGGAAACAAATGGGGGAGGCCTTTGCCCAGCAGTGGGACACAATAGGCTAATCAAAAAAAATAAAACTTAACTTATTAGACACTCAAGCATGTACATTTACAAGTATTAAGTATATTGGTTTCAAACTATGGCGTTAATATAATTTCATGAAATTAATACATTGAGTGAGCAAGAGTCCCACAACAATAGACAATAATGTGGAACCAGCATCAAAAATTGTACACCTTATAGGTATGTTGCAGCGATCCAATATATTGTAATCATAAGACCTAATATTTCACCTGTGACAAACAATAAATAAATTTGAATTTGAATTGAATTTGAAGTTATTTTGCCTCATTGCTTGAATTATTGTTCTAATGACCTATTTAAGTGGCTTATCATATTTGTGAGTTAAAAACATTTGTTTACGGAGTTTTGACTCATGAATACTTTGTTTATATTATTGAGCAGTACAGTTGATAAATACATTATAATTAAACTGTGGACTAACTTACAAGTTACAATGTAAGAAACTTGCAAACCTGTTGCATATTATTTGCAAAGTAAATATTAAGCAACAAAAATACACATAAAATGCAACATAAAGTTTGCGAACACATTTTCATTACAAATAATGGCTTTATTTGGATGATCTTTTAGAGAATATGAAAAGTAACATGGCTAACTTTACCTTCAATGTTGCGTGCTCCAGAGACTTTAACTCATTCATCTTGTTGCTCAATTAGTTAAATAAACTTGTATTTTATTTTATCCTCAATTATACGCAAACTCACTCAGGAATCCGTCAGAGAACTCTCCTTCAAACCTTAGGAATGAAAACAAAACTCAGCTGATTGATCAATGGAATACTAAGCGAAACATACGTAGGTATACAAATCAGCTAAAATTTCAGTTTGAGACATCAATTTCAGTAAATTAATCATTGAATAACATGAAGTGGCAACAGTATTATCTAATCATGGTAACAGCAACTATAATTTCACGATGCAATTGCAAAAAAATGTACAAAACCTTTTTGTGGCGAACACGTATTTTTGATACAAGACGAGCAATTTTCAAGAAACATTGTTTTGTCTCTGTTTCTTTGTTCTAAAAAGAGCGAGATAAAAATATATTTGTAGAATTTTAAAAGTACGTTTAGAATCCACTATTTTATAAGTTTATCAAAATGTTGTTTTGAAGTTAAATAAATGCCACCTTGTTTAACAACATTCAGTACATTTCAGAATATGGATTTAAAGACAAATGTAGTTTAATTACTACCTGATAAATTAATAACAATAAAATTAAAGCAAAATCCACCATGACTTTTCAAAACCTTACTTGCTTTTGAACGAATGCACCATGATTTTTGAACGAATGCTACCATAGAGATTAAATAATATTTTTTCTTTTTTTTTTAAACCAAGACTTTAGACCATGACTTTTGAGGTTTATTGGTTTTTCTCATTTTATTAAAATTAGTTTTCAAACATTAACAGCTATTGATTATAATTATTTCAATAAATATTTAATATTCCTAATGATGTATGTGCGTTATTATTTATCCTTTTGTTTGACTTCTGTTTGGCTCAGACAAGCAATTAACAGATTATGAGACTGCTTTAAAATTCACAATTTATTTATCAAATGCAATGGTCAATATTTTAATTTAAACACTGCTTAAATTTCTATTCGATTGTTATTGGATTCTCATTGACAATATTCTACGTTGAGCATAGACAACGAGTTAGTCCATGCGTTTTCGGCGTGTCAGCGCGTCACTTTCATTACGCAAATCCGCCATTTTGTATGTAGCTGGCGGTGCTTCACGGTATACTTTCTCGGTTCAGTGATTATATCCACGAAAAACTGGGAAACTTTGTTCAATTCGACTTTGTAAACTGACTGTGAATATAACTAACAATTTTGTGAAGTAACATAGCTTCAACTTCTTGTGCTTTCGTGATTTGTGTGTGCCCTATAATTGGAGCGCGTGGCTGGTGACTCTTTGTTGTTGGAATCGGCTTATTTACGGTGAGTTTCTTTATATTTACTAATAACAAAGTAGTTGCAGTGAGTTACAAGTACCTCGGAGAAGTTATAGTGACGAAAAATGTATTGTAAGAGAGTTATTAACAATAATGTGTTGGCGTCATTGATGCGGTTCTAGCGGCGCGGTGATTGCTTTGCTGTGGCGGTGGCTGGCGGCCGACGACATTATTCTCGCGGCGACGCCGACGCGTCACCTCTTGATCGCGTGAGAAAACGTGTTACTGGTGAATTGGTTTTTCTAGAAATCTCTATGAAGTAATCCAAAATCCGGAAAAAATAGTTTGGATCACAAGTTTTCGAGTTTTTGAAAAGTTACCAACATGTGCTCGTAACGGTTATGACCCTAATTCCGTGAAATTGTGGGAGGTGCGTATCAATGAGTTTTCTCTAAATTCTGATCATCCAATGTGCTGGAATTATGGATTTCTGAAAGCTTTTTTGTAGACTCGGGTGAGTTCATTTTTATTTCACTATTTCGAAAAAAAGTGTTGTACAGACTGAAAAAAAATCAATACCTACCTACCAGACAAGCCACCTGTACAACATGTAAAAAGTAAAAAAAGTCTTGATACCTACAACTAAATATTGCCTAATTTCCTTTTTATTGGCTTCTGAGTTACAGACAGTACAAAAAAGTGTTATTGATGACCTGTTCAATAGATAAAGCTGAACTATGATAAGAACGACGTCTTCGTTTTTTTTTTTAGTGAAGTGAAAACGCAATGAATTTTTATTAAAACCAATAATAATTAGGATGACCCAACAAGTGACATTTAAGGGGCAGTTTTATTTTTGATTAAAAACTTTTTTGGTGACCTATTTTCAGTGTCATGATATAACTTAACATCTTTTTCTAATATGAATCCTATGCATCATTACTTTCAAGAAAACTGGTTTTATATTTCATCATCATCATTCTCCAGCCCTTATCCCAATTTATTTGTGGTCGGCGCAACATGTCTTCTTCTTCCATACTTCCCTATTTCTCGTCATCTCAGCAGTCACCTCCTTTCTAGCCATATCATCCTTTTATATTTGGTTTTAATAAGATAATTAATTAGAGTCTGTTTACTACACCCCCCACAATGCTTGCCTTGTAGAAGGTAATTTCATGAACTTGGTTTTTTTTTATTATTACATAAAATAGTAAGACTTTTCACTGTAGGTCAAAGAAATGTTACTTATACTTGATGTTCTACTGTTCTGTAATAAGTTAGCAATTTATAAGTCACATGTTTTAAGTTTAACCATCAAAAATACATTGTTTAATTCCTCAGTAACCTGTAAACTAATTAGAATGATGTAGGTTGAACCTACCCAACATTTCTCTCTCAAGTTTGATAGCCAAAAAGTTTCAATGGATTTCATTTGAAACTTTCCACCTTTCATTATTTTGCCTATTTAGCTTTTTCATTTGTTCGTATTGTTTGAATACTTTTACAAGTTTTATTAATTTGTTTGTCAAAGTTTTTTTTAATAAAAGTACACGAAAATGTTTTTCGTGTCGTGTTTTATAAGCTCCTGTTTTGATAATTTTGATGAAATAAGTTTTTTCTCGATTTATTGCTATTTCGTTTTCAGCTAAAATGTTGTATTGGTGTTTCCAACAAACGCTTGAATGCCGGCGGCGGATGACGTAACGCGTTCGTCAGTAATCCATATCTTATCTTTATGTTGTAGTATTTGCTATATTAGGAATACCGAAATAACAAACTTATACGGCCTCATATAAAATTTACTCTTTATCCTACATTTTCAATAAACGTTTTCCTCGTAGGTACTTCATGAACCACGGCAATGAACGCGTCATATTCCATACGCCAAACGTTTATGCAACGATGCAGTCGAAAATAGCCCAATCGCTCCCAGCGACGAATTCCCAAAAATGACACATCTATATTCTACCCGACTATTCGTAGGTATATCTATCTATACGTAACTAAATGAATAATGTGCGCTGTCTAGAACGTTGGCTCTTGTTGCCCAAACATATTCACGTATAAAACGCTCATAGCAACGAAGCTTATGTACTTTGTACGAGACACGCTATACGAAAACATTTCTATTTTCCTATGACTATTCTATTATCCATAGGTCTTCTTCTAACAAAGAGTAAAAATCGTGCAAAAGAATTACACGCAAATTAATTCTCTTCGAAATTCTCATGTGCGGTTCTTGAACCACATGTAAGCATTTATCGTCGGTTTGAATCGACGCGTCTAGGTGCTTAGATGTCGCATAGCAACACATAGCCATTAGCCATACATAATTATGTACTATGGCGTAAACAAAGAGGACGTGTAGTGTAGCGCATCGGTTCGCCTCGACCTATCTTTACACGCTATGTCAAGAAATAACTAGGTATAGTCAAGTCTAGTCTATATCTAACTAGCTAGTGTAGTTATCGATAGAGTAACTCCGCTTGGCTTGCCTTCGGTTCTAGGGTTGTCGATTACTAACAATATTTCTTTGGAAATGTGTTATCGTAACTTTGTCGAGAGGTTTGGAAGGAGAAAGGCGAGGCTTTTGCCTTGCAGCGACACCACAAGATAGGACAAATAAAAGTTTACACGCCGCGATGCTATGTTAAGTTAGTATTGGATGAAAACTGCTTCATAATAAAAAATTCCGTAACAAGTTCATTCCATTTTAGATAACCCTAATGACGCCTACAATGCTCAAGTTGTAACGCTCAACGCACGGTCTTTCGCGCGTGCCTATCCTACCGTTACACTAGACTTTTCCCACTCATTTTTCAACGTCCGTATATTATAAATCGTTTATATGACATCCATGGAGCTCGCTTAGATACTTCTCGGTAAATAGACGGACGGACAGACC
Source organism: Diarsia mendica (assembly GCA_949316265.1). Classification (NCBI taxonomy): domain Eukaryota; kingdom Metazoa; phylum Arthropoda; class Insecta; order Lepidoptera; family Noctuidae; genus Diarsia; species Diarsia mendica. Next base: position 14,111,044 of record OX438909.1, on the reverse strand, counting down.
ACATCCGTTAGTGGCGGCGTGTGGATTGTGCACGTGTGTGAACATCGCGCACACACACACACGCTCTCGACCGGCCAGGCGGGTTGTCGATCGGCAATCGATTGCGCGCTCCTTTTAAATACTCGCCTACAATCATCGCCACGATTTTATTTAGCTTTGTTTTCTTGCTCGAGGCCGTGGAAAGGTGTCTTCGCGGTGTAACGTGTCTTTTTTTCTTCTTTCGATGTTCGTCTTTGCGGCTGGCAACTTTTATGGTTTTGATAGCGTTGGGATTGGGACGGTTTTAGTTCTTTTTATCTCTGCTAATAAATGTATTCATCAGTCTTTAATTTATTCTGTAACTGTTGACTGAGTTTACTTTGAAACTGGTAAAAACCAGCTAGATTTTTTTGATTATTTTTTTAAATGTAAATTGAAGTCTAGACAAATGGTTATCTAAGACATTATGCATTTAGATTCAGCGCTACTTATGTAGGATACAATTTTAAGTACATTTTTTTAAAGCAAGCATTGTTGTTTTTAATTTGTTAATTGGTTGCAATAATATGTGTGATAATATTTATTCATGCATGTCATAGAATTATTATTATTTTTTCGACATGTGTAAAGGAATTAGGTATTTTTGGATATTTTCTTTGAGAGGTTCATTTTCTTTTACTATGTGCCCTTTCTAAACGTAAACCTCTCAAATTTATCGTTATGTATCCCGAGGGTAGATAAATCAATTTAATTTCCCTAAAAAGTGCTAGCGGGTGACTAAACTGCCCTACTTTTGGATCCCGGTGTTATCCCCTCTATCAAATTTGTTGAGGGGTTTCTATTACATACAATGTAATTGTATCATATCGCTTGAACCAAAACTATTTATCACACTCTCGTCGTCATTTTCATACAAGTACATACCTAGTAATATCAATTAATCTTGCACATCCAGAATTTAAAAAAGAAAAGCCAGAAAAATATTTTATTAAAAAGTTGCTTTTCCGTAATTAAATATTGAAACATGTCGCCGCATAGTTGTTATTTTAACGACTTTCACCTCTTGCAAAAAAGGTCTCGATAATATGGAGGCTTTACTAAATCTAGCACTACACAGCTACAACCTGAATTGATTGATTGATATCGTAAATTCAAACGGCTTAACCTGTTATTCTATACCTACTGCAATATTCAGCAATTCAAACGTATTACCATTTTTTCCTAATCGTGATGACTTGTCACCCAAGTAATGATATGCGCATAATTATACACTTGAAACTTGCAGTTTTTTTTTCTACTTATCAACTGTAGACTTAGATTTCCTGTGCAGATGACATCTGGGTTTTTCCAGACGCGTCATACTAATGTACTTAGGTATTCTAATAAAGCGCTTCATGAAGTGAAGCCAAATTGTAAACGATCGTTGAAGTAATAAGTTTATCTGCATGCTTTGAAAACAGGTCTTTAGATTCCCAGTTATAGCAAGTTTTGTTTTAATTCATTCTTTGTTCGTATTCGTTCGAATATAGGTCTTTCCGGCGATCGAATCGAGGTCACCTGTTCGGTGGCCATTCAGCACGACTTTCGGCATTTCTTTTATTCTTTTTGCAACATCAATAGGTTACTTACAAACAAACAATTGTACACATATCGTACCCTGATGCCTGCGTACTTCAGGGATTGGTAAACGCTAGTGACAGCATGAAACTTAGCTAATATCCGAAGCGTCATAGAATTCCATGGACACACTAACTGCGGTACCTACTCAGAGATATTTAATGATTCCTAAGGATTCACTTAGTAAAGATTTGACATACTTTTGTATGACAAAACTGTCAAAACCTTCACTAAGTGATGTAGTAATCATTAAAGCTCTCTAAGAAAATAAATAGAGGATACTATATAGTCTTTTTACCATTTGATGAGGCATATAGGTCACGGTGCTCATAATCCAACGATGCGTCACTGTTTATGCAAGATTACGAATGCAGTTGCAGCAGTATCGAGTTGGGTTTCAAGATCACAATTACAAGAAAATACGGTCTTGTTGCTACGCTAACATTTTTATTGCAAGGAGTTTTATTGCTGAGTACGTGTAATGCTACTGGTTTCGCAAACAACTACAGGTACGGATCTTTTGCAGTTACATACTTACATCCAATAGGGGATCGGACAGGGTCAAAATAATATGATTCTGTTTAGTCCGTAAGTTAGATTATCGAAAAATATTGAATACGTGTTTTTTGTTTTATCAAATCAATAAAAAATGACGAAGATAAAACGCGTCAAAGATCTTGGAGTGGGGCTTGAAACGTCACTTGTGTCGTCAAAATGTACTATCATATGACGTCACACGAGTTTTCGAAGCACTGTATCGTCTTCATTTTAAGTTTACGTGAAAAAAGAAAAAATACGTGTCCAATAATTTTTGGAAATCTCTCTGACGGACTAATTAGTTTTTTTTTGTCCGATCCCCTATTGTATGACACCTACATTTCAAATAGTCTTTTCCTTATTTGGATGTCAAGTTTCCTGTTAGAACTTTTTTGAAACATAAAACATTCGAATTTAAATTAAACTTAATCTTCCTTTATTCTCCAATAACGCAATAATCCCGATGTTTTTGCAAATAACATTAGAAAGAGAAACACTCTATATAATTCGATGGCTCTTCAACATCTTATTGTCCAATTATTTTTGTACGAGGGTCGTCAGTAACTTCAGCCTTCTTCCAACTTCTTATGCGTAATAGCAATAAGTAATTTTCCTTATGACACAATCGTAAGCACGTGATGTTTCTTGAATAATAAGCGTCTGTGTTAGGCATTATTGCAGATAATGCTAGGCGACTCTTATGAGCATGTGGCTATTAGACGCTTATGTAATCTATTGTGAGGAATGGAATAAATAAGATTACTTTAAGATGAAGTAATATACCTATATGTATTTCACCACACGGTTCATACACACTACATTTTAACAGAAATGTTGTTACAAATCTCAATAAAAAAAATCTCCAGCTTAAAAACATCTATGTGGACCCCATTCGACACAAATTTCGTACATTTTGCAATATTTTTTTTTACTTTCGAAAACTATGAGTAGAACCGTCGAATTTTTAAAAGAAATCAACATCTGCTTAGCCTTTTCCCAACTACGATGGTATGGCTTCGAGTCTAACCGGATGCAACTGAATACCAACGACTAAAAACCACCCATGTTCCTTCTTGGCCCATTGTGTCCGCGGTATCTCTTTCGAAAAACCCGCAGAACAAGATACCCCTTGATTAGACTAGTCAGATTATCGGGCTTCTGACAACCCGTAACGACCTAAACCTAATTCAAAACAGAATACTAAAGTAACCGTAGTAACAGTATAATTTTAAGATCATGGAACACATTATATCACACACGATGCTATATTTTTATGCATTCACATAGTCCTATTAATTTGTTATCTGCCTTGAACTAGAAACTAGGATATTTCCATGACACGATCACGCTACGCTTATCCACAATGCTTGTTAATCAATTACGCTTATTAATAATACTAAACTGTAAACGAATATGAGTGTAATTGGACTGTATTTATATGCAGCAATAGGTACCCAAATAAACTCTGTCGTTTCTACCACGTCCCTTCCATGCATAAGTGGTTGCGAATACTTCGCAACGCTAACGCACCAAACTTCTGAACAAACGTATGTCCTCCTAGCTTCCACTCTCAGCATTTCCACTTACTTCACCTCTTTCAGGTACCCATATTATTACGCACTTTGTTTACTTCTCTTCGTCACTGGTATAAACAACCTTGAACACTCCGATTTCAATTATGTTTGCACTTAGACGTTAAGTATTAACACTTGGAATTTTTAACTAAACAAAACACTCAACTCAATGGGATAATAAATCACAATATCCTTATCGCTCGAACGTCGGCTCCGTGAACGTAAACAAAAAATACTGGTAACCCGACCTTTTTTTATACAATCTTATCTAGTGATGGCGGCCGCTCGGCATAGAGTATTTGGTATTAATAGATTCGTCGTTTCACAGACTAAAAATATAACACAGAAGTAACTCGGCTTTAAAACTTTTTCACAGATAACTTTTTATTATAGTAAGTTTATAATGTCAACAGAATAAAATGACGTATACTGTCATTTCACAGACAAGGCCAATATTTTTCGGTCGCGTATACTGTCATCCCACAGACCAGCGGGTAGTAGTAAAACTTCCAACTGTTGACTTAAGTGTTTCTTTGTATCCAAGTATTTAATTTCCCCACAAAAAGTTAGCTTCCTACCAAGAACCAAACTCCCGCAAGATAAATTAAAACATTCGTTCAGTAGCATTGTCAAAAACTGTATAATTTAACTTACGTACAGTTCTATTGTACAACGGGTCGTTAATTCTCCCTCCCCCATCCCCGGGGGCGAAGTGGAGAGAGAGGAGACCCCCCATTCGTTGACCGACCTATTAAAATTGTAATTACCGACCAGCTTTGTATGTTATTGCCGAAAAGACGTCATATTGATTCCACGGAACGTAGGTATGCTGTAATAATATTAATGAAGCAATCGATTTTATTCAGAAGATAGTTCGAATTTCATTATTTGGGGAAAATGGTTGGTCTTTTGTTCCAAAGGCCATTTGTTTTTGCAGCTTAACTTAAAAAAGCGTTCCAAATCCAACGATGTGCCAAATAAACAAAACGTATGCCTGAAGTAGTTTTGGCTTATCTTCAAAAACTTAGCAAATAAGAACTTCATTCATACTTGAAAACTTTACAAAAGGACTCGAGCAGATAAAAAAGTTTTAATGTACACAGGAAACGGCTATAGCTTTTCAAAATAGTTAGTCGAGTAGTATTAAGCTGGGAAATAACTATAAATGGCCATAGTCGCATTGCCGGTCGATACGAAGCCAACACAGCCCAGAACAGAGTGACATAAAAACAAACCGGCTTTATCTTCATGGTGATGAAGTATCATGTATAGGCGCGACGCTATGCCATCTGCCATCTTACATTGATATGACTGATCGAAGATTGCATGTAGCTGTATGCAGAGGACTAAACAAAGAGCCCGAAGAAGCTTTTAAACTCCTGTATTTATTAAACGAAGGAGGAAAGGTATGCTCCTAATCATAAACCACACATTTCACATGTGTAACCTTCCCAGAATATAATATTCACTTAATATCAGAGTACAGTACAGTTAATTTCCCAGACAACGACGACAAAGCCTTATCGAACAATAGTTAATGTGATTTTGACACAAAGGCGGGGGAGCTCGTCCGAGGGACGCTTCCCTCCGTCCTCAGGCACATCCCAAGATTTGAGATATGACCTTGTCGTGTCCCCTCCGATAGTAACTCACTTATCAAGGCCTCTTTATTCTTTGTGGCGTCGCTTTGATGTTATTGCGAGTGCACGAGTGTCCCAAATTGAAGTCGCAAATATAATAGATATCACAGAATTTTAACTGAGTTTGATTACGTTCTCAAGCAAAAATGATTTTATTCGTGGAAGTTGGATTCGTTCGAGTGTTCGAGAAAATTGAGGCGGTGCCTGTCATTCGTTTCATTGTTTGGCTTCCGACTTGAGGATCTTGTTTGACCAGGGATGATATGATTTAAATCATTTGATTAAAATCAGTGATTTAAATCGCGATTAAAATCAAATGATTTTTTTATAAAAATCGATGATTTAAATCAGTTCTTTTTTACTGCAACCAAAACAGCCAAAAACTGTCCAGGGACTTCCCCCGACATAAACTACGGCGCAGACATACACGTGTGCATCGCTTATATGCCATTATATGCCTTACCATTATACTGAAAGAACTTAATCAAACAAATAAGTGACTGCGACTACGGTGAAACCCAAATGGTTCTATGTTCATTTGTAAATGTTGTCTTTTTTTTTAAATTATTATTTTTGTTAAATAAGTATTCAAAACTGGAAGCGTTTTTTTTAATTAAAGAATATAGTTTGTTGATTTTCGTTAATGTCATTTTTTACCCACGACGGAACGGAGACGGTATATGCGTTTGGGGTGAGAGGTTGTTTGTTTGTGTGTTTGTTTCTATAAATTTATTTCAATATTTTTGTTAAAAAACCATTTAATAAAAGAATGACTTCATAAAAGAACTAATATTTGGATTTAACAAAAAATATGTTAGTTTTTTTTAATAAATAACTGACTTTCATACTGAAAACGATCAGGTAATTAAAAAAAATCAAATTAATCTGATTAAAATCAAATAAATCCGATTTAAATCAAATTAATCGGATTTTTTTGATTTTTTTATAAAAATCGTGATTTTTATCAACCCTGTGTTTGACGAAGGTTTGATGTGTTACGAAATATTATCTTTCTATAAATTGAGCGCTATGTATTGGAGAATTTCATGTTTGACACCCTGGATATTACATTAGTAATACCACTTTACGTATTCAAATAGTCATGTAAATACATTCGTATTATGAGGACCACGCAGTATAAATTCATATTTGTAATATCAACTAAACGAATTCATATCAAGTTATTAATAAATAAACGCCGACTCCGTGATCGATTTCATCATCTCTCAAATACAAGTTTCTTTACAAATGACGTCCACGAAAGTGAAAAAACAAGAATTTACGAACAGAATATTTATATTAGTTGCTCAGTAAAGTATAATATAAAAATGTATTTACAGCATGTTCTATTCGTCGCTTCGCTGGTCGTGGGCGCGAGTGGTACATTTAAAGACATCTAAAAATATATTATTGCGTGAATCTACGTATGAATAGATTTTTGCACAAGACCAGTATTACTTAGTTTGGTAAAAAAATTACCTAACTGGAGCTGATGAAAACATCTTAGTCAACATCATCTAATGATATACTCAGGAGAGTGAGAGACAGTCGCAACAGCATCCTGAGAACTGTAGCGGAGAGCTATAGCTCTCCAATCGTAATTTTTCTTGTGCAGAGGTCAATTGGTACTGTTACGACGGTCATCTAGAATCTTCGAGAAACCGCGCTAATAACTGTGTAGTACCTAGAAAATACGAGTTCATTCTTTTAGGTACCTATTTCCGTAGTAGGTATAGAACTTACATTGTATTCAAGGTCAGGCGCCGGGAGTCGCCCGCAGTTGTCATTGTACTTTCGACCGTATGCCGACGACGTAAAGTAACTTCTTCCTTGTCGGTTCTTTTATCTTTAAATTTATTTTTTGTTAATGTTTTTTTGTGGATGCTTTCTTGAATAATGGTGAATTATCTCGAATATCTTTTGTTTGCGTGGGTATAAAAGGACCGATTGAGGACGAAGTCAGTCAGTTCACTTTTAAGCGAGACAACGAAAACTTCGAAGAGAATCTAGTGCGATTAAAGTGTTCAGTAGTGTATTGCGATTGTGAATAAGTGTATTGCGAGTAATAAAGTTAATTCGTGTGTTTAATTGGTAGTGATTTTATTTATCCCATACCCAGCTCGTAACAATTTGGTGTCAGAAGCGGGGATAAATAATGCCGATTCTACCGAAGGACGACACGGATAGTATCCGTACGAGGAGTCAGCGGCAGCAAGGTATGGACCAAAGGCGATTTGGAGACTCTCCGACACAGACAAAGGGCGGTGTCCAGCCTACGTCAGAGCCAGTTGCTGGCTCAGCTGGCGTTTCTCCAGTATCAGCAGTGCCAGACATGTCTGCCTTAATGGCGCTGGCTCGTCGGTTGGAAGAAAAGTTGCAACGCGATCAAGAGGAGCAGGTCCGGCGCCAAGAGGAACAGATGCTCCTGATAAAGGATCTTCACGCATCAGTTGGAAAAGAGCTGAGCGTGATGAAGGAGCAGGTACAGCAGCACGACAACCGTATCGCAAAGGCCGAAATTCAGATCGCCGATGTGAAGAAGGCCTTAAGTGAAATTAAGGTTGGAGACGGGTCTGTAACTTCAGTGATTGCTGCCCCTTCGGTGCGTGGGTTTAAAGTGCCTCCATTCGACGGAACATCTTCGTGGTCGGCCTATAAAATCCAATTCGAGGCCGTTATGAAAGCGAATGGGTGGACCAAAGGGCAAGCCATGACCGCGCTCACTTTGGGTCTCCGAGACCAGGCTCTTACCATTCTTGAGGCACTCGGGAAGGATGTGACCTACGAACAGCTGCTGGAGGCATTAGAGTCCAGATACGGCGACGCGCACCTGGAACATGTTTTTCGTGCCAAGTTAAGGGATCGCGTTCAACGTAGTGCTGAGAACTTACAGCAGTGGGCTCTGGAAGTTGAAACGATGGTTCGGAAAGCATACCGGTCTGCCCCTGCACTCATCGATGGAAATTTGGTACAGGCGTTCGTCGACGGAATACGTGACTTGGAAGTGAGAGCCGCTGTAAGACTCGGACATCATAAGACGCTGAAGAACGCCTTAGCACATGCTCTGGAAGTAGAAGCAGTGAGACAAGACCATCGAACACACTACGTCAGAGAAGTTGTGGCAACACCTGTACATGAGCGTCCGCGAAAGTACAGCCCTAGGTGCTACGCTTGTGGAGAAAGTGGTCACCTACGGCCAAATTGTAAAAAGCGACGCACACCGAGGGAAGACAAATCACAGCGGGAAAAGGCGACTGATATGACTGCCCAGCAACAGTGGAGAACTCGCGGTAACAATGATGAACTTTCAAGACCTTGGCGTGAAGACTGTATGCAGAGTTCCAGACAAGAAACTAAGGAAGTTGTGTCTGTGAGGAGGCTAAGAACAGATCTCAGCGACGAATGGAAGGAAACCATACAGCAGGCTCAGCAAAGTGACTTGGATATCAAACCGATCTTCGAGTGGATTAAAGCTGGCGGTCCGAAGCCCAAGTGGAGTGATGTGGCTGCGATGAGTTCCATCACGAAGAGTTATTGGGCGCAATGGAACAGCTTGGTGATCCAGGATGGAGTCTTGTGCCGTAAATGGGAAAACGCTCGTGGGGACAGCTGTCATCTACAAATGGTTGTCCCTAAAGCTAAGGTACCGGATGTTTTACGGCTCTACCATGATGGATGCTCAGGACATATGGGGGTAAAAAGGACTCTACTGAAAATCAGAGAGCGCTTTTACTGGATCCACTGTCGAGATGATGTAGAAGACTGGTGTCGCAAGTGTACCAGCTGTGCGGCTGTGAAGGGACCCCACACACGAAGCAGAGGTGCATTGAAAGTGTACAACGTTGGAGCTCCCTGGGAGCGGATAGCACTGGACGTTGCGGGACCATTTCCAGAAAGTGACAGCGGAAACAAGTACTTCCTGGTTGTCATGGACTATTTCACAAAGTGGCCAGAAGTCTTCGCCATTCCTAACCAAGAAGCCACAACAGTCGCAGATAAATTGGTTCAGGAAGTCTTCTGTCGTTTTGGAGTACCCTTAGAAATTCACAGCGATCAAGGGAGGAATTTCGAATCGCAAGTTTTTCAGGAGACTTGTCGATTGATGGGTACCCACAAAACCAGAACCACCTCTTACCACCCACAATCTGATGGAATGGTGGAACGATTCAACCAGACGTTGGAGAGATATCTGGCAAAAGTTGTGGAAAACAGGCAAAGGGATTGGGACAAGCACATACAGCCGTTTCTTCTGTCCTATCGGAGTGCAGTTCACGAAAGTACGACTGTAACTCCAGCTTTCGCGAACTTTGGAAGGGAATTACGGTTGCCTGCAGACTTAATCACTGGAACTCCCCCTGATGTCCCACGCAGTGTAACGGATTACGCGAATGACCTGCGTAACAAGTTAAATGATGTATATGAGCATATCAGGCAATCCGGGCAACAGATGTCTGAGAAGATGAAGACTCGTTATGACCGGAAGGCAAACAGTCGTGGTTTCGACGAAAATTCGCTGGTGTGGTTGCATAACCCAGTGCGGAGCAAGGGAAAGTCTCCGAAATTGCAAGCAAAATGGGATGGACCATACAGAGTTGTGACCAGGATCAACGATGTCACCTACCGAATACAGAAGGGTCCGCGAGGTGCGCCTAAGGTTGTACATGTGGACCGACTGGCGCGATATTACGGGACTAATGATGCTCGGGACGAGCATGTCTAAGGAGGGGGCAGTGTTACGACGGTCATCTAGAATCTTCGAGAAACCGCGCTAATAACTGTGTAGTACCTAGAAAATACGAGTTCATTCTTTTAGGTACCTATTTCCGTAGTAGGTATAGAACTTACATTGTATTCAAGGTCAGGCGCCGGGAGTCGCCCGCAGTTGTCATTGTACTTTCGACCGTATGCCGACGACGTAAAGTAACTTCTTCCTTGTCGGTTCTTTTATCTTTAAATTTATTTTTTGTTAATGTTTTTTTGTGGATGCTTTCTTGAATAATGGTGAATTATCTCGAATATCTTTTGTTTGCGTGGGTATAAAAGGACCGATTGAGGACGAAGTCAGTCAGTTCACTTTTAAGCGAGACAACGAAAACTTCGAAGAGAATCTAGTGCGATTAAAGTGTTCAGTAGTGTATTGCGATTGTGAATAAGTGTATTGCGAGTAATAAAGTTAATTCGTGTGTTTAATTGGTAGTGATTTTATTTATCCCATACCCAGCTCGTAACAGTACTAACACTAGATAATAAGCTATTTAATATGTTACTAACACTCTATGGATCTTTTTGTGTCCGAAATAAAAATAAATAATAATATACTATTTTTTTTATACATTTTTGGATGAATTTTTGTTTGTGTAGTCTGGAATAGCACACTCAGGTTATTTTTTTTTCTCATCCAACACATCAACTTTTTTACCCGAACGAAGTCGCGGGTAACAGCTATACTAACATAAAACTAAATGATTATCTAGGTCAATATTATTGGTTAAGGGGGTTTCGTTTTACGGAAACACTATTGAGTGCTATTTGCACACACGACCCTGCCAATTGGCTCAAAAATGCACAGAAAAATTGATTGTCAGATGCCTTTCCATTCGCGAATTAGCGCTCTGAGTGATTGGCTCTCAAAAAAGCTATCAAATTCTGACGCATTACGTCTGCACCAAAAAACTATACGTGGGCGTTGAACAGTCTACACGAACAATATGATAGGTGTTCCCAAAGCGATATAAACATTGAGTATTATCCATTTGGAAGCGATCATACCGTTGTTTATTGCAACCGAACGCGCGCCCATAATTCTGGATTTATAGGTGTCACTGACTCTGGCAGAGCCACCATCAGGGATTTTCATTTTGAAAACACAAAAAAATTGTCGCTAATTAGTCGAAATTTGTCGCCAAATATCAGAATTTGTCGGTCACTGGTTCAAAAGATATAAGGGTTTATAGGTGGCCGATCTGGAGAGAGTCTCCCCAGCAGGGCCACATTTATATCTCAAAAACTAGGGCACCTAGCAAATATCTCTTTTCTCCCATAATTTGTCGCCAATTAGTCGGAATCAGTCGCCAAATATCAGAGTTTGTCGGTCACTGGTTCAAAAGATACAAGGGTTTATAGGTGGCCGATCTGGAGAGAGTCTCCCCAGCAGGGCCACATTTATATCTCAAAAACTAGGACACCTAGCGAAGATGTGTTTTCTCCCATATTTTGTCGCCAATTAGTCGCAATTTGTCGCCAAGTCACAGATTTAATCGGATCTTAGTTTAGGAGATATAATGAGTTCAATTAGTAAGGTATAGTCCAAGAGCTAGGTCGAAGAGTTCACGAAAAATACCAAGAAAAAAATATTTCTATTAATATGTGTAATATACTTCTAGTTTTATCGGTCTAAAGTCTTTAGAAATGTCCGAGAGAGATAAATTCTCAATTTAATTCATGTTTTTATGTTTTAAATTACTAGGTTAGAGTGGCTTAAACTTCTTTGAAAACATTAAACCTTGCTCTTGGTCTATTTGGTGAAAGATGTACAGTCGCATGCAACTGTTTTACCACTTTACAATGTTAAGCTCTAATTAACTTTAGAATAATAAATAAATGTCGTACCTTTAGTAAAATGTTTAAAATACTTAAACGTTGAAAAAGTATTGTCAATTGTAATCAAATTTTATTATATAAAAATGAATTTCCATAAAGTTCGTTTGATGTGTGTTGTGTTGGTGTGTATTTTGAGGTGATTGCGAGTGTTGTGTTGTGGGTATGGACGGGTTGAGTTTTTATTTTATCTTATTTGAGGTTAGAATAATAAAACTTCTGCAGTTTTCTGAGTAATAAATATTTATTTTTGCTTTGCATAGTTTGCATTTGCCTTGGCAAAGAATGTGACCATTTGGTTGAACTGTGTTATTTTTATATATCCAACTACATTCGTTCCTGCTCTGTTTCCAAATTTCTTGTCGAAGAATGGTAGTCCACTTTTGCTTTTGAAATCTTCTTGTGGACTTGTAGCGTGAATTGGGTATTTTAGGATCATTACGGTGATAGAAATATTTAATAGGCTCTATTTCTCGCCACTGATAAGCATCTATAAATATAGAAAATGTAATTCCACTATGATCTACTTGTTTTTCTAAATTATCATTTAGTACATAATTATCTTTGGAAGATGACGTTCTGGATGAAAATTCAGTCTCCGACAAGAGTTCCTGTTGTGTACCACTATACGAAATCGATCGTTTTTCTCTGTCTTCCTCTTCTTCAACATTTGAACCAAAAAAAAGTGCATAATTTCTCTTTAAGCTCATAAATATTGAATCCTTAGACATTTGTTTGTTAAATTTTTTAAACAGGAGATCATAAATTGCGTCATTTCTTTTTGGCTGTATTGGGTAAAGTACATCTTTATGTTCAAGATATACGGTTTTCTGGCTGTTTATGTTAACTTTTAATCGGCGACCGCGTCTTGACATTTTCTATGGTTTCTGAAAGTAAAAAAGGGACTAACTGAGTACCTACGTTATATGTGGGTGAACGATTAGGTACACCTCTGCCTAACCCTTCGGGAATTACAGGCGTGATGTTATGTTATGTACCTATGTTTATTTTACTACATAGGTACAAATCTATTGAATTTTAGTTATAATATACTAAATGGTTCGGCCTGAATGAAAATATCCTCGCGAGGATAAACAACATGTAACTGGAATAATGCACACCCTGCCTGATACACCCCAATTAGAAAATTAAGTTACAATCATAATTTATGCACTGAAACACCTAAGTATTGTTTTTATTTAAATTAGCTATCCTAATTGTAGCTAAATAATATATGGACATCGACGGCTTACTTTAGCAGGTAGCGCCTCGGTATTGGTATCTAAGGACGCACACACAAACACGCTAGTGACGTGAAAAATCAAGGTAACTTACATATTAATCTGCACTCATACGGTGTCCTCTTTTCAAAACACTCTCAAATTGTCCACTAACTTGTTCAATGCACTTAAACACCCGTATTCGTAATTGTTCTTTTAATTTTTCACACAAACAAACCTTCTCGCTGTACTTCCGGTGGATGACTAAAGAAAAAATCCTTTAGAGCAAGTTTGTTTGTTTACCTATTTTTTTTTAAGTAGCTACTTTGAGCGCCGGGCGCGAACGCCGACGCGCCGCACCCGTGACGTACAGCAGGTGACACCCTCGTTATATCTCGCTCGTTTCTCCGTTTTTGTATTTTCGGAATACCTAGAGATAACAACACTCGAGTTCGTAACTATTCATAATAAGTTCCACTTTAATTAAACTGGCTGACTTCAACTTACGTGACGGGCAACTCGTTCGAAGCAGCTCATCTGTACACGCGCATCTATCTCTTTCTTACTTACCGTAAATGAAACGGAGCGCAGCGATCTATCTGCCAGCGACTAAGTGGTAAGTGCACATTGTGTTAGATAAATAATTACATAATTATATGTATTGTAGATTTGTTTATAGGTAATGAATACAGCTTTCCTATGGTGGGTTGAAATTATAGAATAAGTTTACATTTATTTAATTCGAAACAAACATTCCTCCATAAGACTTCATAGATACTGTCTAGAAACTACATAAAGTATTTTGTACTCGCTTGTACCACTGTATGGGGAAATTGAATTCTTTAATATCTTTTTAATTACACACCGACTAAATCTGTAACTTTGCGACAAATTGCGACTAATTGGCGACAAAATATGGGAGAAAACACATCTTCGCTAGGTGTCCTAGTTTTTGAGATATAAGTGTGGCCCTGCTGGGGATACTCTCTCCAGATCGGCCACCTATAAACTCTTGTATCTTTTGAACCAGTGACCGACAAACTCTGATATTTGGCGACTGATTCCGACTAATTGGCGACAAATTATGGGAGAAAAGAGATATTTGCTAGGTGCCCTAGTTTTTGAGATATAAATGTGGCCCTGCTGCGGGGCGAGCACGGGCGTACCCAAGACGTTGGTGACAAGACGTTATAAATTATGTCATGTCTTAGAATTTGTCTTAAATGCTAGCACGGGTACCACATGTGATATAATTTAAGACGCGACTTGTCTTTCTTGTTGCTGACTTCATAGTGTGACTTATTATATTAAAAAAATAAAAATGTCTATGACCATCTGAATAGGCGACCAAATAAAATAATACGTATAAAAGAGCACAGTTCATACAGTTAAACAACTTTTTAATTTTCTTGGGTACTAGAGTCTGTCAAGCGCTAGTCCCATGAAAACGGCGGCAAATTCAAAAATCACTGATATAAAACACTGATATAACACGCTGAAAACTTATTGATACTTGAATTTTAAAGTAAAAGGGTTGTGGACTCGACTCGCTTGACAGACTTCTATCAATAAGTTTTCAGCGTGCTATATCAGTGTTTTATATCAGTGATTTTTGAATTTGCCGCCTTTTTCATGGGACTAGACTCGCTTGACAGACTCTAATTCATTTTTGACATAACACGTACGCGGCACGTCTTTCATTTTCTTTTTTTTATTATTTGATAACTTGCTACTAACTAAAAGTTCTGTTTTTCTTTTAAAAGTTTGATGTGATTTGTTTTGAAATATATTGTGAAAGTTTTGAAGTGAAATAAGAGTAGGTACGGGTAAACCATCCACCTGATTTAGAGGCTGCAAGTCCACGCGCAGTTCTTCACATACATAAACCACCATAGGCTTTGTCAGGCGGAAAATCCGTTGGAACTCCCTGTCTGGCAACTCGAACGGATTAGAGGAGTCCCGAATGTTTCTTCGGAATATTTTCCTACTTTGGACCTCTTGCCTTCGGGCAAGAACATAATTATAATAATTTACTGCCATTTGATGCAGTATTATGCAGAAAAATATACTTATATTTTTAATTTACTTTTATCACCACCTCCGAACGAACGTGATATAAACGAGCATATTCATCTGTCAAAATGTGACATTTGTTACAAAATGGGTGCGCCCATACTAGCAAATAAGACATAGGAGTCCCAACTAGACGTCAAGAAGTTGTATCACATATCAAGAAATTATCTTACGCCGCCGTGCTAGCATTTAAGACAAAACGGTTTTATCGCCCAAACTGTGATAAAATGTGTGACTCATGCCATGTCACTGTAGGCCGTGCTCGCCGGGCTGGGGAGACTCTCTCCAGATCGGCCACCTATAAACCCTTATATCTTTTGAACCAGTGACCGACAAATTCTGATATTTGGCGACAAATTTCGACTAATTAGCGACAATTTTTTTGTGTTTTCAAAATGAAAATCCCTGATGGTGGCTCTGCCAGAGTCAGTGACACGATTTATAGCTCAATTTACTGTTCCCATACCTCAGTTTTATGTTCAATGTAGTGTGTATTTTTCTTTATCAATTCCTCCTATTGTAACATTCCTAACGAAGCTGGATTAACGAGTATTCACAAATTCATTTAAAAATATACCTTCGCGGATGGAAAGCTTCAATTCTCACGTAAAGCCATTAGGTAATCGACAAATAAAAACGTTACTCGTGCGTAACTGAAGGTTACAGTACTTTATATTGTTACGATATTGCGAATTCTATACGTAGATAGCTGTTGCTATGTACATTTATGTCTGAGCAAATATTTAACAGGGATGACGCCGCCGCTTAATAAGGCAGAATTTACTTTACCATTGTTCGAAATTATACGAGTTGTATTTTTTACTTTCATCGCTATCATTAACACTCTTTCTTAAGTTAGAAGTAAGCGTTTAATTACAACAAAGCCATTAAAAAAAGAATTAAACGTCAAAGACGACCGCACTTGAATTCTTACCCCGTCCGTTCGCCACTTTTCTCACAGACACTCACAGTTGGATACAGCCATTTTCAGGTTGGCTTTATACGTGTTTTATCGTACACTTTACGTAATTAAACACACGGTTTACACCATGCGGTGATCATTAAAATGTATTTTATGGCGTCTTGTGTAAGCTGTTTTCGCAAAGCACATTCCCGGGTGGTTTTTTTTTTTGCAGTGCCCGGTTATTCGGCCGGTTAATGAAAGCCGACGAGATGGGATGGCTAATTGGAATCCGTTTTGTATCGGAAGCCAGTGGCGCGGCAGCGTTTCCGTTCCGAGCGGTGTTATTCACCTTTCGTGTTCTTTGTCATGGTAATTTTTTAGAAACAAAATGACACGCTTTAGCGGCAATCGAATAGATTGACTCGGCCGCAGTTTTACCATTTATTCCTCTATCAAGTTTTATTTTGTCAGGCAAACCTTACCTCCGGCTTCCTTTTAACAATCCACCGTTTTTAATACTTGGTGAAACAATTCTCGGATAGATACGTTCGGACGAAACCTCAGGAAACTTTCCCCTGAAAGCCTCAGCATTCCTCGGAGTCTTTCGCTAACTTTTATTAAAACAATAAAATAACTTTCCCCAGCTACTCGTCTATAATTTATTCTCAAGCGCGTCTCACCTTTATCTTCGCCGGTATCGCCATTACCGATGCTTTATCGACAAAAAACGGGTATTTACAGCGAAAAACATGCTACTAGAGTCGTACGACGTCGAATTTGATCTAAGGCTGGCTGCTGAGTCATACAAGTGGCGACTGTCGGGGGTAGGGCGGTGTTTGGGAGGGGGAGGAAACCGCTCAGCTCAGCCACCTATTGTAGTATTGTGGAGGCACGTTGTTTTTGCGGAGAGTGGTGTGTCAGCGACAGGACGTAAGCCGACGTGGCCGTGGCGAACTAGGCTTGAACGAGAACGCGACTCGTTTCAAAAGGTCTAGCTACACAATTTATGCGGTCGCTTTGTTGATGACATTCTGCGAGTGAACGATGTTCGCTTTTGTCTAACAGAACTATAAGGTTTCAAAACGACCCCAAGCCTCAAGCTAAGACATAACGCAAACGTTGAAAACAACACGCCCTAGCTACAAATAGATTTCATAATTAATAAGACTCCGTTTACAAAGACTACCCTTTGTGAGCTCTCGTCCTCAAAAGAAGAAAAAAAGAGAAATGTTGGAACACTTCTAACAACGATCCTAGAGATGTTTTTATAAACTCAGGATTTCAGGATCCGTTCAATGCTATGTAGAAATGAAAAAAGTAGACATTAGTTAATTAAACAACGTCGAGCGTAAATTTTATTAGTAGCAAGGTGGGGAAAAGTCGTTATGTAAGATGCAAGATGAGTCAGTCGGGAAGTTTTCTCGCGACGAACTGTAAATGGCAATTACTTAGTCCGCAAGTTGCCACAACTCGACTGGTAGCTGTTGTCGACTGTTTGGACAATTTTTATTTCCATCGTTCTCGCTAACATTTTGTTTCAGTGTTTGTTTGTGCCGAATTATATTTTTGTTTTATTTGTTTGTACTTTCCTTTTTGGTCGCTACTTTGTGCTTATAAACGTCTTTCTTTGCTTTACTTCAGTTTGCGTTTCTTTTAATGAATATTTCGAGCAAAGATTTATCGTTACTTTTAGCTTTATACATTTCGTATTAAGGTCGATTTTCGTGCGGCTTCGTTTCAACAAATAACTGTTCAATTTGCATTACGTTGTTCGCTGACAAATCCTTTCTGTTTATTTTAATGATTGAACGTCAACCTATTTATATAAAGTCTGCAATAAATACATATTTCGCCAATTTACTAATGACCATTATTTGCAATTCTGTAACCGCCTATTCCCAACAGGGAAACATTTGTGATTCTAACATAAGCAACATAATTTGTGTATTTAATTAGTTAGCACAGAGTCGCCGTAATTCTGTTTATACATATTACGAGTCACAGTTTCACATAATGCAGATAAAATTACAAGACCAGTATGTACTGGCAATTGATGTCACCGGGTTATCATTGTTCAAATGAAATAGCTGAGAGAAAAATAAACTTGGAAACCAATGATAGCGTACGCCGTTATAAAACTTATCATCATTTAATTATAATAGGTACTTTGAAATACATTGTGTACAATTAATTAGTTACGAAACACATCGTCTTTTAAATCTATGCTTTAACCACATAATTTTCTTACGTAAACGCGAGAGTTTTTCTACTACAGAGATATGAATATGTAAATAATTTATATTGCGTTTTGAATAAATTGAACTTGATTAGAGTTAAATGTCACAACTCTGCTGTTCTCACGCCTTCATTCTTGAATATTTATAACATTGTATTTGTCTGATGACAATTAAATTAATTATGTTTATTTAAAGCCGGATGCAGAGCGCCGTTTTTTGTTCGTGACTGATTTTATATACTGATAGACCTTAAATACCTACGTGTGAATCTGTCTCCCGGTAGATGGATTCAACCACCCAAGTTCTCTATCACTCTGCTAGGCTTTAAGTTAACTATCACTCTTATCATTCACTCTCTCAAATGCAAGATCATCCGACGTATGTAATTACTTTTTTTTTTTTTAAAACGTTGCCCCAAACTAGGAATTTCTCCTGTATCGTGGGTGCGTTCACAAACATTTAAACTCGCATGCACATATACCCAGACCCGGAACAACTATCTGTAGGTCATACAAATATTTGTTCCGTGCGGGGATCGAACCCACGACACGCAGCGCAGCAGTCCATTGCTTGAGCCACTGCGCCTACCGTGCCGTCAAACACTTTGACATGGCAATTTGACAACTCACGTCCTCAAACAACGATTCTCTTTGTTTTCGTCCACAAAATGTCGGCCTCCATGCTATAACCGTTATCTTAACCACTTTATCGGGCAATTAATATGTTATGTATCAGACAGACATTTTAATGTAAGCTAGTAATAATACTAACCAAATGCGACGTACTCACGACTCTAACTACGATAACCTAACTTTAATGTCAGATCGTTCGATCACAAATTTTATTTATTGTCTACGAGCTCATGACGTCGTGACTTCATCGTGGTACTTGTTTCTCCCGAAGATTCGATATAATTAATATTCTATAGTCGCTGTCACGTGTATTTATGGCCCAGATAAATAAATCGTGTCCTCTTCTCCAGTTCTGCTTACGTGTTGGAGGGGCCAATAGCTTCCCCATCGATGGCTGACGTAAACTAAACGACACCAATTCTCTATCGGAGACTGTTTTCCGAAGAGGTTCTCCTCGAATTGTTTTAGCGAAAATCTCATATTTTGGTCTTTCAAATTCATTCAGGGTCTTCCTTTCTTCAGTAAAAGTTCGATTGGTATTTTAATTGGATCTTATGTAAATTCGTAATAAACTTGTTCAATACAGTATAAATTGTGTAGCAACAGGAAACTGCCGATGTTGTCACAAATAACACGTTCAATTTCCGGGTGACCTTAGGCGTGGTTTTGTAGGCAAATGGCAATTTCTCACGTTCGATCGCAATCTTTTATATATTTCAAAGGTTAGCTACACTTACCTACAAAAGTACTTACTTTAAACGAATTTCTGATTTAATAGAGCTAATAATGTGCATAATCAGTTGGGTTAAAAAAAAAAACCGGCCAAGTGCGAGTCGGACTCGCGCACCGAGGGTTCCGTAAAAAAATATATTTTTTAATACAGTTGCTCAAAAAGTGGCGTATTGCAGGGACGTATAGCGTTCGGGATGTGGGCTATTACGTACTCGTGCTTTTTCTTTACCTTTCCCGAACTCGTGCGTTCTCTTTCCCAACTGTCAAAATAATGTCCATTAAAAAAAAAACCAACCACGAAGTATTTACTAAATAAAATCATAGAAGCTTTTATGATTCATGCAAATATTTCTAAAGAAGCTACTAATTTGTTTCAATATCAGATTTAATTATTTGATTCAATGAGTTAAAGGTTTCATTCCATTTCATCTCATTAAATTTCATTTTTATTTCATATCAATAAAAAAAATCTACTGAAGGCTTGGCTGTATGGGCATAGTTCCCTTTGCCTACCCAGAATAGGTAAAGAAAACAAAAAAAATCCCTGCTTATATTCTTTTACGGTAGGCGCCATTTTCAAAAATGTTCTTTGCGAGTTTAATTACGGTTTTATTATTTTATTAAATTGCTTCATTTTTTCGCAACTGTATTAAAAATAGTTGTTCAGTACACGTGCGGAACCGTCATTGCAACTTGTTCCGACTGTCAACCCTCGCCGTCGGCTGTGCCTCGGCTCGGCTAGACATTTGTCGGAACTCTTTGCAATGACAGGCTTTCCGCACTTATAATGAAATATACTATTGTGATGTAACTAAAAATTTATGGTTTTCGTAATGTTTCCTTTATCTATGCTATAAGACGTTGCTTCGTACCAAATTTCAAGATTCTGAGTTCACGGGAAGCACCCTGTAGGTTTTGATTCCCTTGCAAGTGTCGAAAATTTGCGGCATAAACGGCTGTATCTTTTGATTGCGTTGGCTTAGAAGTTTGATTTTTTCACAGCTTCAAGGGACAGTAGACCTGAGTAATTGATATAAATTTCAGCTTCATACCTCCACGCGTTCCTGAGAAAAAGGGTCTTGACAGACGGACGGACGGACGGACAGACGGACAACAAAGTGATCCTATAAGGGTTCCGTTTTTTCCTTTTGAGGTACGGAACCCTAAAAACGCAAAATAAAAACTACAGCGACCTATTTCCAAATCGACGGTTATAACTTTATCAGGCAGAAATGAAAAACTGACACTAATTTCTTCTACGACGACAAAAACATCCGTAGCTAATATTGGAAAATTAAAACGTCTGAAAGCCGATAAAACAGAGTTGCGTCGTCATCGGAAATCTTGCTAAGATGGCGTTTCTTTTATGTGGAAGATCGTGCCTCGACGCCACAGTAAAAAGTAGCTGACTTACCGATCCGGTTTTACTAGCGTCGGCAAAAAAGTCGCATGTGTATAGATTAGCTATGTGAGACGTTCGTAATTAATGATTCCGTTTTAGAACGATACTTACTAATGTTAATCGAAATGAAGTTTTGCGTGTTGGCAATTTTTCATTCGAATACGTGGCCATGTTGATTTGTATTATTCGGTAAAAACTGGTTTTAGTCAGGATTAGAATTACTTTGTGTTTATAAATTATGTCGTCAAGTTCCACTTTGGGATGATTCATCGATTTGTTATATATTATTCTAATAACTCGTTTAACTTTATCTTTAATACCGGCACGAATGTTAATGTGTAACTTCAAGTTATATTCCAATTTAACCACGGTGCGGTAAAAATAACTTGAAAAAGTTATTTAAAACGCCAAAATTAACAGTTCCATGTTAGGAAACAACGCTGAAAACCGAAAAGCAAAAATATACAATTTAGTTAACCGCACACGAGTTGCAAAAATACATTTTCAACATTAACTATACAGTTTTATCTCAAAGTATATAAAGCGGTGTAAATTATATTAACTATGTTAATGAATCCTCTGCGCTAGACTTTTTCCCGCGGCTGACATTGACGAGATCCACAGACGGTAATTATAAAGCCACCTGGCTCGGAACCAGTCATGAGACTTGCGAATGAAGCGGTCGCATCCTCTGTTTGTAGAAGAATTTTACTTGTTTTATAGACGATGTAAAAAACTGGTATTCCGTGAATCGTTATCGTTGCGTCAATTTTCGTTCGGTTCTAGGTATAAAACCATCAGCTGCGTTTGCTTTCTCGATTAATGACGGATATAAGTAATTATCTGATTCTTTATGTATTATTGTCTCTTTTTCAAACTATAATGTGGCATATTTACTACATATTTCTATTAGCCAAGAGCCTGAATGTGTGGTAAAAAGTTGAACACAGTATTTTCATGTAAATTGGAAGTTATTTACACAAACCAATAAACTCGAGAAAGTTCTAGCAAGTTGCAAGCTAACCTAAAGTGTCGGTTGAGTAGTTTTAGTATTTAATTATTAATTTATATTCAAGCAACAGTTTCAAAAACTTTCGTCGACAGAGGTCAGACAGTAATTAAGACGGCTACTTTTAATGCTAACAATAAAATTATGAAATGCTTTCAGCTTTGATGAAATATCGATATTCTTTATTCAGTCTGTAATTTTGTCTAATTTGGTTTCAAATTGACTAATTTAATCAATAAAAATAGAACATTTTACTAAGATATTTTCAATTGACATAATTTTATCCTTGCAAACTAAGCACTTTCAAACCACAAAAAGCCAAAACGTACTCCACATTTTTGTAGGTCGTATCGTAATTCGTAAGCTGGAAACTTTCCCCCTACGTTTAAGAGGAAATGCGAGTGCTGTCTCTTTCTACTATCGCTGTCTCTCTCCGTCCTCCTGCCCTCAAATTCGTGCGATAAGGACAACTATAGAAAAAAGTTAGAATTCGAGGTTTGGCTCTCGCCTATTTCCTCCTCCAATATTGAACCAATTTAAAAGATATTTTAGACAATGAATAAGGAGGTTATATACTACGCCGCTATGTTTTTCTTTTTGCGTTAATAGTTGTCAAATTTGTACACTAGGACTCTGTTAACAGCGATCTAAACAAGCAATTTTGAGCATTTTTTGAGGGTTCTAGTGCTTATAAAAATAATTTATCACCAAAAAGGAAAACATAGGGGCATAGAAATAGTTAATATTTTTTATTCTGTAAAAAACCATTGCTCTAGGATCATTAACCAAAAAGAAAACAGGCGAGAGCGTTTGTATGGAGAAAAGACCACTCGCGTTTCCTCTTAACTATTCCTACTATTGTTGACTGAACTTCACGCCAGAAATTATAACACGAGGGGCGAAAAAGCATTGTCGGCTGTTGCCTACCTACACACCTACGTCACACCGTTTATGTATTTATTATACACACACATAATATGTGATAACATTCACGATAACGATTATTTAACGTAGAAATTGTTATTTCATTTGGAGTTTTAAACTCGTTTTGATTCGATTCGCTTAGAAATTAGGTATTGGTAGTACTATTTCTGCAAAAATGAGTCATTATATTATAATTTATTCGTGCACGTGTATATTTGAACGTGTAAGATCCGCTTTGGTAGCACTTTTATGATGGTTCGTCAGATTTTTTTCCAATTAGCTGCGTTATAAATTTATAATGATCATAAGTTTTATTTGTACTTGGTATAATGTTGTATTTGTATTGCTCACTTCTATGCATACGTATTTCTAAAATGACAAGAATGACAAATTGTCAAACTTCGATTATTGCTATCTTTCATGCTCTTATTAAATCTAATACTACCTAAGAATCGAAATATCTTCTTAATTATTGATTTATCTACTTCATAAAAGGAGCTCTTGTAAAATGGTGTGATTCAAAACCTAACTATTGATTGCCTTCACGCATGCATTTGTTGGTCAATATTATTGGTCACTTCTATGAATTTCCAAAATAATGATTATAGCAAGAGCACCCCCTCAGTTGCTGTGCCCTGTCCAGGGCTATTGTAACTTCCCTCGTTCCCAAGCCAATTATAAAATTGACAATAGCCACCACGAGGTTGAAAATGCTCCCATTATATTCTCATCTCCTTCAGTGTGATTCTGATTTATAATACAGTAGTAATCGTCTTGTGAAACATTATTTATATCCAGTCGAAATGAATACATCCGTGAACTGAAATCGTCATAATGTAAAGAAACAATGTCATCAATACATTACGTATACACACGTGTAAGAACGGAATTAGCTTCAGTTAGGTAGCAGATTTCTATGCGATACGTAGTGAGAAGTCCATGTATTACGTGTATGGTATATACGTCTGTTTATGTACTGTGTTTCTTGGCGCCGTCTTCATTATATCCCTCTAACGTTACTGTTTATTCATTTTACATAATAGCAAAATATCTTCGACAACTTTGTTGACTAGTTGTTATTCTACACAAGCCCGACATTTTTCAAAACTTTCAGGCTTGTTTTGTGTATGAAATGTTATTAAAATTCCTGTCATATATTCCATTTGTATAGTTGATCACGAAGCGTGAAATATTCCACTTCTTGTTCGCGTTCACGCTGTGTATCGAAACGTTTATAAAACTATTTTCATTCACACCCACTCGTATTATACACTAAACTAAAGTAAATCACCAATAAACATTTCTAAACTAAACATTTCATTCATATAAAATCTTTTTTGTTCAAACAAAGAGAACTGGAATCATTCAATATTAATCGTTAAAGCGAATTGAGACCGGGCGACACAGCTAGGTCGCAGTTAGGTTACGTAGACAAGGGCGGCGACCTTGGAACCACCTCACCCCCTCCCTGCGTGCCTCCCCTCTCCGCCTTCAACCCTCGTGCACCCTCCCGGGACGAGATGTGAGCTGACTTTTGAGAACCTACTCCTTTGACTGTTACCAAGTACCTATCATCTATACATGTATTAGTTCTCGAAGAATCGATGAGATTTCGGTTCGCTTTTCCACTTGTAACATTGTATAAACGCTGACTTTGTTATGACTTGAAATAGTTTTCTTGGTTCTAATGGCTGGTTTTCTTTTCTTGCAGGTAGGGGAATTTCTCTTTAAGTACGTGTGCCAGTTATTGAGATATCGTAAGTAGAAAAAAGAGTACGGAGTTCAGAGCAAGTAAGGTCGTTCGCCTGAAGATATTCGCCACGTATTCAACAAAAGAGAATACTGCTTTGAGAAGTTGGGAATTCTGCTCTCGACCTTCTCAAACTGGTCACAAATTAGAATGAGCTGACCTAGTATTATCTAAAGACCACACAAACAGCATAAATTAGCTAAACACTCATCGCACAAGAGCAGAATGTTAATACTGGGAGTGATTCATTTATTTGCATGGCTCGGATTACTTATTTTTCCAAGTAGGTGGACTGAGCTGAGAGGTATTTACTCCCCGTTTTTCCATCTATGCAAATGTTTTTTTTTATATATTCCAGCAGCACTTACTCTTACTATAGTAGAGTTTAGATTTAGAACTACGTGACTAGTTTTATCCATCTTGGCGATACAATATTGATAGTCTTTACCATCTCCGCTATTCGTTATTTTTGTGTTGATGTGTCACTCATACATAATATTATACATTCAGCACATTAGGTGTTGTTTAGAAATGGTACAGAACTCCTACAAATAGATTCCCCGAATCCGGGATGAGGATTCGGGGAATCCTTTAGTAAGACTTCTGAGTACCAACCATTCATTACCGTCTGGCCACCTATATTAATTCCAAGGGCAAGCCAGTTCTTGAATTATTCAAGTATTCTAGAACCAATTTAAATTCAAAAATACTTTTTTCTTTATAAAAAAAAGTTTGTGCCCCCGTTATTCTTATCGCTATGATTACAATTTACAAGACTTCAAAAAAGATAACATGGAATGGTAAGGCAGTAAAAAATCGTACAAGCCGACTCGCTTACTAATTCAAACAGACATCGGCTTTAGTTTTAAAAAAACAGTGACTCATTTTGGCCTTTTAAAGTAATGAAACAGTTTTTTTTAATGGTATAGTTAGGTTTTGTTTGCACGCCCTAACAGTCAATCAAGTCAATGATACGGGCAAAGCAGTGACTTGACATTTTGATCTTATTTTATTGAAGCTATTTATAACGCTCTGGGGATTATGACAATATGGTGGTAGCAGCCTCATTAAAGCTAATAGAGAAATATAAAGCAATCAATCTATTTTGTCGGTAATAGAATGGTGATTAAAAAGCTCCATTATAAAGCCCACGCTAAGCCAAAAAGATTCCATCTCATTTAAAAAGATCTTAATTAACTGTATTGTTCAAACTTCGTCCGTTAATCTTACCAAATAAGATTATCTGATAGCGTCTACATTTATAATGGTTCATCAAATTCAAACCCACGAATATTAAACGTATTATTGCATTAGATTGATATCATATTCTACTCTGAAATCTAATAGAATCGGGTTAGAGTTCATCTGGTATTGAAATCGAAACATTTTATTTGTACTTTTCGTATAACGTTTTAGTAAATTGATCTTGAGTTTATTTGAACAATTGCTCTTCTATTGTGATTTTAATGCATCAAGATAAATGTAATTTATTACAGACATGTTTTTGTATATACCAAACAAACCTTGCTGTCATGATTTTCAGAATATTTCTAACAGATATGCACGCTCATAATCATTATTTAATGAAATAATGTACGTTCGGATGTATGTTGTCTAATTAAAATATCCAATTCACACAGAAACACGAGTTTATAATAGAAAACAATGCTTAATTACAATTTTCGGTTAATTTTCACACAATCCCATTGAATCCGCTGCAATTTGTATGATTGCGCGGCACGTAGGTCCTAGCTCGCTGCAGTAATTGTGTAATATCCCGCAAAGCCGCGTTACCAACAGCCGTACACGTACTAAACTTACAGATTTCATTGCACTTAGTTTAATTACTTGTGAATATCACGAATTGTTAACCAAGTTATGCTGTTTCTGTGGCCACATCGCAAACACGATTCGTGTGTGAGAAGTGCTCTGTCAGAATCCGTAAACTAATCTTGAATTCTTACTACATTTTATATTTTTAAACTTCGCTATGAACTCGTTCCGATAGCGCAAGTTATGGAGCCTAGATAAATTCAACGTTTAACTACCAACGATTAATTTTCTAAGACGTGAGTTTAGATATAAAAAGTTCCCGGATTAATACAAGCTTCATGGCTAGTCCCCACACAGCTGCTAGTTGCATCTCTGTTCCGCTCGCTCCAACTTACTTTGAACTATATTTTAGTGCACACTCGGGCGAATTGCTCCCGGAAAGTTGATGCACAACTTGAGCCCCCACCTCCAGCCACTCTAGTTTAGAACAGTTCTCATAACACAACGTATACGTTGTGTTATGTTTGATATACATATCAAACAGTATGCATGTGTGCACATAAAACACAAGTTCGCGTTAACTCGCGTTCCGAAGTCGGGTGTATTATGTAATCTTCCGCGCTTTCCCAACTCTCTAAGTTGGACCATCGAGTCGCTCACATTGTCGCGTGCGGTAATAACAGAAACTCCTTTAATGTCACTTGAGTTGTCGCTAATGCCGCTCTAATTTGCGTTACACCCTCGCCTTTTGTGTGTTTCCATATTTCGCTGCGAGCTTTTTGTTTGCTATTCCCCCACATTAGCATGGCGAGTCGTTCACCTTGCGCGCCGGAGGTGCCACGTGTCGCTCCTACAATAAATTTTATCTCAACGCCGATCACGCTTGTTTGGACCTAGAGCTGTTTTTGCAGAGCAATCATTATTATGTAGTTGTTTGTACAGGACGGTTGCCTCGTATTATTATTAGTAACCGTAGGTATAATGCTAAGAGGAAAACATCTCGAAATAGCGCAATTGTGCGACTCCCGACTAGCTCGTCGACGTTTGCCATTATTCACTTTTTGCAGCGAGTGCTAGCGTTCGACTCGACAGACGACTCGTTCTGTTGACGTTGACGTTTTTGTGCCTCTCTCGGTTTGATACAACCAGACGCTTTGTCATTTTTGAGCTACCACTACGATTTCCGTGCTAGTTACAGTCCGCTGCCCTAACTATAAAAAAGCCAATCAAATTTTGTACGCTCCTGTTTGCGCGTGTACTACGTAATTGGAAGCGTTATTTTTATCTTATAACGTGAAATGGCTAATTTGCCAGTCTATTTGGAGCTCTAAACTGTATATTGTGTCGTATAGGCGCCGCGCCGCGCTAGGTGGGATACACGTCGCGACTCTCAATCACGTTGTTTCCTCACGTTACAGTTTAATGGTTTGCCTATTCATGTTGCGTACGAGATGACAGCCGCTCTCGGCGTCCTCAGACGAGAGCCAATTTAGACAAGTCGTTCAATTTTCGCTTCTATAACGAGAACTAGTGAGAAGTTTCCGGTCGTTTGAGTTTGTAAATCGTTTGTTGCTGTTTTCTTGCGTAAGCGGAGTCATCATGAGTCATTTGCTTTTGGTCAATTATGTTGAAGTGGTGTGATTATCTTGTCGTTTAATTGTTTATGTTTTACTACTATGCGTGGGTTGGCAAAACAAGTGACGATAGCGGTAATTTGAGCTGGGGCGTTCCCCAATTAGGGCGATTAGAAATGGCGCGGTCGACGCTAAATTGGATTATGTGCCCGTGAAACGCTATGGTCCCTCGGCATGCGACCTCATGTCACCTCCGCTAAGGTGTAACGGACACGCGGTTTGGCGTTCCGCTTTATCACTATACAATTTTGTTGCGCAATTCGCGCCATTAATAAATACACGTGTTATCTCGGTGTTCGAGAACGTTCGTGCGTCCGCGTGGCATTGCGCCCGCGCCCGCAGTACTAGCGACTCCGGCGAACTGAGCTCGCTGAGACACGTTTCGTATATTGGCGGTCGAGAGTCGAGACTCACAGCGGCGGCGTGCACCGATCGTAAATTGCGTTTTCGCCAGCGTGAAAGGCGACCGCGGTTGCCAGCCGACCGGTGCATTCACCGCTCACCGTATCGAATTTATCGCAAGATCGATACGCGCGCATACCCGCCAACGCGCTATGTATACATACAGATACACTTACCTGAGCCTAGCCGACGACGTCACCAGTTCACCACACGTGGTGCGGCGGGGACGCGCGTCTGTGTGTGTGCGCGCCACACGATTATATGGAATTCAGCGATTACGCCACCTACCTACCTACGTACAGGCAGCGAGTGCGAGTGCGTCCGCTCAGCGGTAATAATAATAATTAGCCGCCTCATTATTGTTATTGGAGGCGACGGCGCTCGCTGTCACCGACGGATAACCGCTGCGCGCGAACAGACGCCGCGTTCGATTCTCGTGTCGTGCCCGTAGCCATTGTTGCTATTGTCGCCGGAAAAGGAGAAGTAGTTCCCTTTGTGTTTTGTTCTGTGTACCTACTACCTGGCTACCGGATTGTAGCCGCGGGATTGTTTGACTCGACACCACCGGACCGTTCCGTCAGGTACGTTTGCTGTGTAAACTTCACTTGTATCGTAAACAAAGGACGCGATTTCTGTTAAGCGTGTACACAAAGCCGGCTGCGCGGAGTGGCCGTCTCCAGAGGGTTTGTAGGGCGAAGCGTTCGTTCAGTGACCTTGTGACGATGTTACACGCGACTTGTTACTTTTGGCCGCTCAGTAGGAGGTTATTGCACAGTATAAATGTTATTGGCAGTAAACTAACATCAATAGCTTCGAAAACATGATGGGTGACGTCGGCGGCAAGTTCTATTGAACTTTAGAAGAATATTGGAAGTAATTTATCAAGGATTGCAAATTGTGTTCATGACATTAATTTCAGCGGTTTGTAAATTGTGATAAAGGTTTTTTCATTGGAAATTGTTCCGTCTACGTTATTTTATAATTCTTTTAAATCTTATCTATCACTGAAACCTTGTGTGCTGACAATATTGTTGTTTCCCCCTACGTGGCCCAGTGCGGCTTCAGTTTCATTTGAAATATGTTAATGTACAACATAGCACTTATCCACAAATATTTACCTACAAATTATAGCCTTTGCTTACGTTATTCAGATAAGTTTTGACACAACAAAGCCGTTTATCAGCTGAATAAAATATTTTGGTGGCCTTATCTAATCGGCCGCCATTTTCTATTCATATTGACATTAATTCCGGATTGTTTCGTTGGTTTGTTTCGACATTTTAGTTTATAACAATGCTCAGTTTAATTAGTGTGCTGTGAGACAGATTATACACACAGACATGGTAGGCAAATATAGATTCTTATCAGATGAAGAGAATGAGAGGGTTACTGTACTGTTACTATGAGAAAGGTTGGCAACCTCGGCATAGGTAGGGCGATATTACATGGCAATTTATATGGCTTGTGAATTCTTCTGTCTCCTTTCATTTTGTAATACCTACAATAATTCTTATCTACAAAATATGCTGTCTGTGATTCATCATTTGAGACACGATCTAACGATTGATGAGTTCAACCAGAGATCGAAATAGGTAGAATATAATTATTTGGTTAAAGTTTAAGGAAAGTATGAAGAATGAGGTTAATATACCGCCCTGTAAAATTGGCATACATATTTATAACTGACTTCCTTTAGGTTACTTACTTCCTTTTAATTTAACGTCCACCATCTTTCTACAAGCAGTTTTCATTTCACATCTAGAATCGCAAAGCAGTGCACCAAATATGCGACCACATTGTTGGTTTACTTTATCAAACGGCAAGTTTAAAAATGTGCTCCCGAACGGATATCGAATGCGTTGCACGTGCCAGGCTCCGTGATCGATGCGGTGCATCCAGATACGCGACTAACGTAAATCTGGGAACGGATCAGGGCTGGCAGGAATAGTTGAATATTCTATAAAAGGTGGAAATTGTGGAAGGAACCACATTACGAGGGTAGGAGAAAACCTATCCTCGTAACGTAATGTGGTTCTATTATGATCTGAAGCCTGAAACCTGAAATCATGATAATTCTGAAGTTCTTTCCCCAATTAATTTGGGATCAGCGCAGCATGTCTTCTTCTTCCAAACTTCTTTAATACTCGTCATCTAATCGAACATCAAAAAAAAATCCGAGATTATAGAGATAATTTTTATTTGATTTTGAGTGGTGGAGGGATATGCAGTTGCTCCATGTAAAATACTGATACAATAGGTAGGGAACAAATGACGTTACCCTGAGCATGAAATTGGTATTATGGAAGTAACCATCTCAACTCCAGAGAGTCGTAGTTCCCTCAAATAGCAACAAAACAACAGTAAATTCACATTTAATAAAAAGTCTCTCACCAGTCCACCCTGACTTCTTAAGTGCAAGTATACATTAATATAAATACCGTCACGCTTCACGTACGGCTCACGTCCACGATTGATGCGGCTGATCGCTCCGAGAAATCCTGACGGATGTAGCCCTAGCGCCCTGGACGCCGCCGCGACGAATAAAGTCTGAACTGAACGCAATTTATGAAACCGCTCTTTGTAGTGCGCGTGAACCTAGCTCTGTAGCTAGAGTTTAGGTTTTTTGAAAGGTCTGTTTGAATTTGAAAGCATAACTTTGTTAGCTTGTATTTCAGAAACGTGACGCTTCATAGAATTTGCTTCATGACATTGACACCAGCACACTACTAAGAGTTATCAGTGGTAACACTCAAAAAATAAGTGTAAATATCGGAAATAAATTCTGGTCAAAATATTCAAAACCCCCTTTCTTTGTTACTGTTATACTGTTTCATGCAACTGCTGGGCAAAGGCCTCTTCCCGTGGCGTCTAAATATTTGACTCCAAGGCTAATTTGAACAACTGACCATTAGTTTTATCCAGCTCGCCATCTCCTGCGAGGTCTGCCACGACATCTTATGGGGTTCCTCCTATCTACGTCCAGGTTATTAAGCTGTGGACCACCCACATCTAGTAGAGGGCATTCGACCCAGTCCTTATCTTAATTTTGAATCTGGTTACTTAGGAAAACAAAACATTTTCCACTTTCCTAAAAATCGACTGTAATGTGTATCTATGAGTGTTTCTGCTCTATCAGTTTGTTATACGTAGGTTTCTATCTATTGGATTAGTCGCATTTGCTTAATTAAATTGTTGCTATCAACAAGAATGTAAAAAAAGCAATCAACGATTAGTGATAGATAACAATCGTAGACTTCCTCACGTTTGTAAATGGCCTAATCTAAATGATTATGTTAATTTTGTTGTCAATTTATTGTTTACCTATCTAGTAATTATACCTATTAAAAGCTAAAATTCACCGATGCAATCTCGGAACCAAAATCCCGTTTCAATGTCACATTACATTTAATTCAAAACAGGTAGTCTGTACTGACTGACCTCGTTAGCAAAAACGTAATCGTAACACGAATAACTTTCACAGCGAAGCACATAGCAACAACACGAACTGAAACTGCAACGCTGTTATTCAAAGAAAGTAAAGTAAAACAGAACCGGTATGCGGAAAAGCAAAGGTAGAAACGCTTACACTGTGTGAAAATGACTATTTCGAAACGTGATTCTTATTACAATTAATTCGCCGACGTGTTCATAATATAATCGTGCATATTTTAACGCTGATGTCATACCATGTCGTGTGCGGTTTTATTTGCGAAAGCGACGGCGGTTTTTTTTTTGATAAATATTATATCACAGAATGGCAACTAGATAAATATAATTTCGCAGCGTACGGTTCGCGGAATGTATGTTGTTTACGTTTTATTTTCATGTTTGCTACACACTTTAATGGTGCACTATAAATATGTCTGATTTATTGCAATTGCAACGGGTTTGACTGGCTACGGTAAGCAGAAACATGGGTTATTTTTTGGATTAGTTTATGAGTAGAAGACTGATCACACCTATTAATATTTCCCTATTATGTAACGTCGTAAAGGTTGTCAGGGCCTGCAGTCTCTACACTAATAACAGCGCTACGAACGTCGTTAGGTCGAAAAATCGAAAACTTTCATTAATAGATTTTCAATCTTATGCTGTTGAAATAAGGTTGAAAATCTATTAAAGAAATTTGACATCGATACGACGTAGAGACATTCGTAACGCTGTTATTAGTGTAGAGACTGCAGGCCCTGGGAGATATCGCAATCATATCGTTGGTAATACCGCCATTGTACCCAAAGATTTTACAATATTGGAAAAAAGTGTGTATCGTGTAATCATGGGAAATTCTAATAGATTGTTTGTTTAAATCCGATATTATGACTTGAAATAAACAAACGTTGAAAGGCTCGTTAATAACAATACAATAATTTAAAAAAGGGAATAACACTTCTATTTAATAAATAACTCTCGTGTTATTCGATAAAATACGTTCTAATTTCCAAACGTGGTCTCCTAATGACATACAGAGCACACATTCGTTATTATATATAAGCATTACATATTCCATACGCTCAAATTCCGTAATTTATTATCGAATAATGTCAACATACGGCCGATTGGCTAATCAGTGCGGCCGCAATCGGCTTAACGAGTGAAAATGTCAGCGCAGACTACAGACAGGCATTAATGTGCGCTGTGTGTAAGCCTAACATTCATACAGGCTTATTAAACAATCATGCCATAATTCAGTTGATTAAATTGGTAGAGAAAATCTTTTCATGTGATTAGTCGCAGTTTCTCATTGTGTCAATGACAGTATATGATGTATCAGTCCAGAATTCAGCTACGAGTTTAGCGTCGATTCGTCCATCAGTCCTTGTAACGTGCAGAAAATAAGGCACGACGTGGAGTCTCGAGTTTAAAGCCTTCAGTAATGGCTATCAGACCCTGTATCGTGTGGACAAAACTACACGATAATAAGTGTCTATGACCCCATCGTTTGAGGTGCAACACCTCATTGACACTCGCTTATAGACGACTTGTACTGTTTAGGAGTGATTTTGGTCAATAAAGGTTGTAAGATTGAATATTGTACACCTGACAGTGTGCAATACCTCAGCCGTAATTGCACACACTTATGTTAGGCAATCTCTGGCGTTGATTGATATTATGAACTGCACTCAACAATCGTTAAGTACATTATACAATTTTTTTCTGGAGTAGTTGTTTATATCTATTTATTTAGAATATTGTATAAAATTATACACTTACAATAAAATCACTATTATATTGTTTGTCAGTGTGACATTTCACAAAAATAACGCGACCGTTTTAGAACAGTTTTCTTCTCCATACCTCTAGGAACTGAACAAAAAGTCCCATCAATATCTGACCACTATAATCCACATTTAGCGTATTTGTTTGTTTGATTGCACTCTGCTAAAGTATAAAGTTACTAGTAATAGTATATCACCGTATAACACCGTTGCGAAAGTTGACCACATCAACAAATAACTTTTCTCACAGAACGAATCAAAACTAAAATGTGCAAATTTATTCGCGCAGATCTCGGTAGTTTAGAATAAACTATTTCATTCTTGTGTAACAGGCTAGCATTCATCTCGACCTACGCCACTGCAACTTTCTTTAAACTCCGAACAAACGTACACACTATCTATATTCTAACTAAAGCAGTTTCTAGACTTGTTTGGGTATGCTGCAGTGGGCAGGCCAACCGGTTTCCGAGTAGGCTCCAACAGTCTGCTCAAAAAAAAAACAGTTCACTTTCTTACGATCTTCGTTTGTAGCGAAATATTTTATGATCCTGTTACTAAAATAAGGTCTCGTGTCAGGAATAAGTTTATTGTTGTTTGGATTATATGCCTTATTTTTATAGCTGACTTGTCGCTGTTGGTTTTATTGCCGAAATAGTTTTGTCACGGAATCGTGATTACGGAATACAATAATGTACAGATCTCGACAAAAAAGTATTCGAACATGGAAATTTAGACCTTATTTTCTCTAAGGACCACATCCTTGTTTGAATGAAAATGAATGAATAATTATTCGGGCTGTTTTTTTTTCGGTAAAGATACGAATATTTTAGTAAGTTGCCAGATGCCTGAGGACAGTATTTGTGGTGCTGGTCCTTGTAGTCGTCTTCACAACTAAATTACAGTTAAACTATTTAAAGAGAACAAGTTGGTTTGCTGTCGTATTATATTCTGTGTGATGTCGTCTACGGAAATGTATGAAATTAGATCGCATTCAGTAACCGTTGCTTCCGCACTGCTTCGCAACTCGTAGCTCTCAACACGTACTGTGTTATGTACGAGTACAAATATTGCATATTAAGAGTAAAACTGTCAAGTAATAACTCACTGAAATTGTAGAATTAACTTCTTTTAAGTAATAAGGGCATGTAATTATGAGAAAACTATGACTATAGTGGTGGTAATAGTCCAGGATACGGCTTCTTGAGTAGATTCGAAAAGATCCACGCATCCATTCGTATATCTGGATTATCATGCAACTTTAATGACTGAATCATTTAAATCCAAATAAATGAATCATGCAAATTCGTCACCTTGATTTATCTTGAACCATCATGTAGCAGAGCCTTCACTACGTAAGCATTTTCTCGCACATAAAGCTTAGATTAATACCAGCAATCCAGCATACAACTTGGGCATTAAATCCCTACTTCCCAGACTCACGGGTAAACACTAGGCGCAGTTAACCTATGCCCCTGTGACATTTCGACGTACTGAATCTAGTCTGGCTTGTACTCTGAGAAGATACTACGTGGGAAAGTGATCGTTGCTTCGTAGCTAAGTACGTACTGGGTTTTCTTCAACAATTTGTACTGGCAATTTCCTCTAGGCGACTGCTGCAATTGGTGCGTTTTTTGTTTAACTGGTCGAATTGTGGGAAATGTTCAAAGAAACGTTTTGTTTCACTTACGCCTTTTCCCATAGAAGTAGGCTGAAACCACAGAACGCCTTTAGCTACTATCCTTCCTTACATATATTAATTTTCATACATCTGTTCATAAAAGCATTGCGAGTATTTGCGAGTACTACGCACCTGACCTTTTTTGAAGGACCTCGCTAATAACGTCAGAGTATGTCCTTCGTTATATTTCTTTGCTTTTACACTTTAACTCAGTCCGTCAGAACTGAACTGCTAAGGGTGGATATTTTAATCTTAGAATTTAGGTTCATTCATGTGTTCAAATGCAAGGAATTAAAAGATGAGTCGTAAATTCCTATTCCAAAAACATTTATTGCAAAATCTTCATCAATAACACGAACACAATCCATACACATTAACCCTCACAAACACACATGAAATATTACTGCTTGCCCCAAAACAATAATCCTATCACATATATTTTTCTGTCCACGGGAAAAGGCTCGGGAATGATTAATGGTGACACGGGCCTGCGGTCACGTCGACTATGGTTACGCGTGGTTGAACAGTAATCTCACCAACGAACTTTTACTAATTGAAAACGGACGTCTGTATACAGGCCTAAATAAGTATTAAAAAGAAAAATGAAAGTAGTATAAATCAGATGTATTTTAAGAAAAAAAATATGAAATACACGGCCATCCGTTGATACTTATCTAGTGATCGTAAAGCTGCTTCACTTAATGATATTATGAACTTTCCAAATGAGACACTCAACAGTAACCTCCATGTCTTTGCTACAATACATACATAACTATAATAGGTTTCCGCAAACGGTTATTGTGAGAACCGTTCAATACTCCAACCCACTTAGTTACATGTCAGTTGTCAGAATAACAAATGGCCAAAGTTGTCTCTCTTTTGACGAAACGCAAGCCGTTGTGGCCGACTTCCAAATGATTTGACGCTTTCATGCGTTCGCGAGAAATGTGGCAAGGACGTGGCCCTAAACTGTTAGCCAATCGTTCTCACACATTTAATGAGACGATGAAAGTGCTCTATTTTAAGCACTCTGTAATTCAACAAAAGGCGGGCTGACTGAGTGGGTTTTACATGTTTTCAAACACGTTCTTTAACTATATCTTGGGCGGTATTGTGAATACCAAAGACGTAGGCCTGTGGGAGTACCAGGCTTACTACCGACTCTACCGAGGTGACAATTCCTGAACGTTGCCAATTAACAAATCGCAATAACTAAATGATGCATCATTACGAACAATCTAAATAACCGTCTAGGCCTCTTGCATAGTCCACGTCATAGTCTGAGCGCACGAACAAAGCATGCCAAATAGTTGACGCAATCAAATATCAATGCGATATATTTAAATAGTTTTTTTTTTTATTTCAAAAAAGTATTTATATTCGACCCGGATTGATTACACGTTTCAAAACGCACCCTGTCACTAATCTCCATCTAAAAATATTGTACTTGGCACTGAATTAAACGGCGTTAACTCTTTGAACTATGGCCAAGTTGTAATACTTTGAGTTGTAATTGTACAACGTTATCACGGGCGCTGATACGGACTACGGTGTATTTACTTAGATAACGTATCATTGATAAGAGTGTTTTGCAGTTTTTATAGTCGGTCGCTAACAGCACGTACGTTTTCCCTACATTCCTTGTTTCTAAGCCTATCGAGAAATTAAATCATTTTTTCTTTATGTTCGAGCATGTTTGCGGTCTATATTTTTAGATTTCGATACATTTTCCTTGATCGAGCAAAAAAGAAGACTTAATGGTCTGGGGCGTTAGCTATACATACGTAGGTAAAATTTCTGCTCCATTGCTTCGACTGTCGAAGCATGATTGAATAGCAGGCCAACCAATCTTCCATTTTGTTTCGTCAACTAGAATTTTCTTTGACATTTATTTTATTCTCCATCCAATTTCAAACTGAAAACACTTTACAACTTCCAATTCTTGAATTGTCCAAAACGTAATCGTTTCTGTCCTTTGACAAAAGTTTGAAGAAGCAAACTACCGCGTACCGCTTCTCACTCCCCTAAAATCCCTTTAAAATTAAACGAGAACTTGAAAAATCCACTTCGGCGAAGTTTTGGAAGTGGAATCGAGTTGGTAAGTTAGTTACATCTCGTCGTTCAATATTTTATAATGTGCCGAGAGGTCGGCCGGTGATCCGTGAGCGTCATTCGACCTCCACGAAGGCCGTGCCCGGCTTTTATTGATTTTTTATACGCATTGTCCATTTCGTTCGTACCTACGCCCCCGCCTGGCGCCCGCCCGCTCTGGGCCACTACAGCGACGAATTGCGATCACTTTATTTGTCACACGTTATAACAATGCCAGTTACACATTTTATCATTAGGCCGTTATTGGAACACGTTATTAAACTCAATATTATCTACACTTTGCTTTCACAAACATAGTAATGCGATTATGAAACGCTTTGTTCACAATACGCGTTTAACATCGCCATTTATGTGCTAAGGTAGAACAAAAACGGCAAAGTTTTATATTTGTTGTGTTACCATTAAACTGTCTACGACTCTACGTTAACCTACTTATGTTTTCTCATATTGGCGTCGCGGGCGTAACTAAACTTA
This sequence comes from Diarsia mendica, assembly GCA_949316265.1. Classification (NCBI taxonomy): domain Eukaryota; kingdom Metazoa; phylum Arthropoda; class Insecta; order Lepidoptera; family Noctuidae; genus Diarsia; species Diarsia mendica. The sequence goes on along the minus strand of OX438909.1, from coordinate 14,072,928 downwards.
ACCGTAGCGTAGTGTATGCGTAGTTATATTAGCTTTTACTGGAACTGGGAAAATCTTTTACGACTTCGGTTCCACTCGTAAAAGTAGACGAAAAGTCTAAAGTAGTCCTTCAAATTATGCTAAGGTTTTATCTTCCGTTTTCAGATATTTTATTACTGCAATACTACAGTTATTTTCAGGGTAACTCAAAGAATTTGAAAAATATCTATAAGCATTAAACCCGTATAGTACCCGATTAGTAATGTGCAATTGAAACTTTGCACACTGAGAATTTAGTAGCAGTCGAATCATGATCATTATCCTTACATAGTATAAAACAAAGTCGCGTCTGTTTGTTTGTTTGTTTGTCTGTATGCTTAAATCTTTAAAACTACGCAACGGATTTTGATGCGGTTTTTTTTAATAGATAGAGTGATTCAAGAGGAAGGTTTTAGTATATAATTTGAACGACATCCACGCGGGTGAAGCCGCGGGCATCAGCTAGTTATTTATACAACAGACCTCAATAATATTGATGAACTTGCTGAACTGACAAAACAGCACCAGTTCGTCCTACTTTACTTAGTTTTATTCGAAGTTTTGCAGCGTCAGCTTCGGAAAGTTCCAATGCTCCTGACATATCGATGTCATGCTAATGTCATGTATTTTTTGTTACAGATTGTAAACTGTGCGGACAACCAGATCACCTAGCTAACTACTTTATACAATAAAAGTAAGTTCTTGCAATTTTATTTTATTTTATTTTATTTATTAGGGACAAAAAAACAGTTACATGTTAAGTTTAACAATTATGATTCGTTACATAAATATGTAAACATATAACCCACACCATTGTCCACGGATTAATATATGAACAAGTAACGGAAATGTATTTACAATAATATCTTGTTATGTTTAAATGAACTAAGCGAATATAAGTTAAGACTGCGGTGAAAGAGAATTTATTGCTAAGGTTTTAAATTTTATACTAGAAAGAGAGAATATATCTATGTCGATGAAGTGTGCGTTATAGGCCTCCACAAGTTGACGAAGAGGCACTCGTGCCCCGGCGTTAGTCCTGCATGAATCTACATGGAACAACCGGGGCACGCGCGCCGCCCGTCTGATTACAGTTCTAGGTACTGTAAAGCATAACTTATTTGTGATTTCAATACAGTCAAATCTATTGTTACACAAACCATGCAGCATCATGGCCCCTAAAAGTAATCGCCGAGATTCTAAACTTAAAACATTATACTTCTGTAGTAACTGGGTGTAAGGAATCCTCGAATGGTAACATTTATAGTTATGCAATTTGTTTAGTTATGCATAAAAATGTCGTTGTTATCTAGGTACTTCACCGAATTTTAGCTTGATGTAGTCGGTACTAGCGTTGAAAATTGCAATGAAAGATTCCCGTTTCTTGCAATTGCCGTTGTATTTTTCAATGTAAGTTTCGTAAGTTTCAAGAACATTGGCCAGTGTAAATTTCACGTTTTTTTCGAATAATACGGTAAAAAACGGAAAATTACGGAAAGATTCGAAAAAAACAGGAATCTTTCATGTTTTAAATCAACACAATAAAAATGAATCGCTGTTCGTTAGTCTCGCCAAAACACGAGAACGGCTGGACCGATTGGGGTAATGTTTGTTTTAAAATATAAGTAGCAGTCCAGGGAAGATTTGATGGGTGGTAGGTAGGTGGATGGGTGGTAGGTAGGTGGGTGGGTGGTAGGTAGGTGGGTGGTAGGTGGGTGGGTGGTAGGTAGGTGGGTGGTAGGTAGGTGGGTGGTAGGTAGGTGGGTGGTAGGTAGGTAGGTGGGTGGTAGGTAGGTGGGTAGTAGGTAGGTAGGTAGGTGGGTGGTAGGTAGGTAGGTGGGTGGTAGGTAGGTGGGTGGTAGGTAGGTAGGTGGTAGGTAGGTGGGTGGTAGGTAGGTAGGTGGTAGGTAGGTAGGTGGTAGGTAGGTAGGTGGTAGGTAGGTAGGTGGTAGGTAGGTAGGTGATAGGTAGGTGGGTGGTAGGTAGGTGGGTGGGTGGTAGGTAGGTGGGTGGTAGGTAGGTGGATGGTAGGTAGGTGGGTGGCAGGTAGGTAGGTGGGTGGGTGGTAGGTTTTGGTAGGATAGGTGGGTGGGTGGTAGTAGTAACAAAGAACTTAAACTATGTTAATAGGCTCAAAATACAAATATTAAAAAAATAAATAAAATTAACTGTGCAATGCAATTTGTTAGTAGTACATTATATCAATAATTCGTACTGTGAATTTTTCACTGCAACTTTCGTAAAATACGGAAAAAGTGAAAATTTCAATGCAACATTCGAAAGATTCCCGTATTTTTCCGTAAGATTCGTACTGTGAATTTTTCACTGCAACTTTCGTAAAATACGGAAAAAAACGAGAATTTGTATTTTACCGTGTAAAAAACAAATTGAAACTTACGAAATTTTCAACGCTAGTCGGTACCATGTTATTCTTATTCACGAAGTGCACGTACACATTCAGTGTTCATGTGTTATTAAATCGGCGGTGGCGTGCAAAGTAATGAACACACCTGTTGTATTATTCTTTTAGCTTTGCCGTTACACAATGGCCCATCGTTTGCGTATTCTGTACTCGAACAATTTACGAGTTTGCGAATTTCAAATATTGACTAGTAATAAAAATTTTAATGTTTCCCGGTCAGCAACTCAGCACCCACGTTATTTTGTTCAGTGTTCGACGTCAAACTGGTATTTTTGCTAATTACTAATTCGCCGCACTAAGTAAACGTACGTTAATAACGTTACGAGCATGTCAAATCTTTGACGTTTGTTTAAATTCTGTTCCCACTTTTGATTTCGATTCGATAACGAAGTTTCTTAGCGCTATTGCAAAATGCCTGAAAGGCCAACATGTGCAAATCCAAAAATTCTCCGTATTTCTAATTTTATCCTCCTTTGAGCCTGTTTGCGGAATTTGAACTCGAGAATTCCTGCGTCCGTTGACTCTTGCGCGGGTGGTGCGCGCGTCAATCCAATCGTAAAATGCAAACGCTTCGTGTCACACGCGGAGTGACACATAGCTTTCATATCGCATGACATGCCGATCCATCTTTGTTCCGATGAGTTATGCCCTGTGTCCCGCCGGTCCGCTAGATGAACGCTAACCGCGCCACAAATCATCGGCTCTGCTAACTCACTCCGCAAGAACGTAGCCCTGGCCCCAGCGACGCCCGCCGACCTCGGCGACGTCTTCCCACAAATTCTCACCCCGAAACGATACATTCACCGCCGCACACCGGACGAATATCACACGAACGCCGCAATGACGTAAACTCCATAGTCGCTTGCGCCAGCCAATGTTCAACTTACATTGGGCCGTTGTGCGCGGCACACACGATCATTAAACGTATATCTGTTAATAATAATTGCGATTGTCTGGTTGTACGTGCGCGCCGAGTTATGGCGCAGTTGCCGGGCGGTTTGCGAGTCCCCCCCCCCCTCCCTCTCCCCGTCCGCACCGCCACCACAGTCACCCACCCGACCCCTCAGATCTGCGGCGAGCGGCGCATCTTGAGATGAAATGGCATTCAGTTTCGTTTTGTGACGGTTGAATGGGCGCCCGGTTTCGTGAATACGTGTGTGTATTGAATGTATGAATACATGCATTAAACTATACATGATGTATTTTCACATGACTATGAAAATGTCGTTAGACGTTCGTAGTCTGAATGTGACTGACATTCAATTTAAAACTTATCTATTGAGGCTTAGAAGAAAACCACACATCCACACCACAAGCAATTTATACACAATACACGTAACTCCATCCGCATGTAACGTGCCGACATACGACCGTGACCCTACCCGAAAATAAAAATGTTATCGTAAAACTAAACACTTAAACATATTATTACCATATAGCTATGTAAAATTGCAAATTATTCAAAATGCTTATCGTTTATTTTGTATTGACTCTAATGAATAGGAATTATCACTCTTGACAACCCAGGACCAGATTTATTAGCTGTCATTGTCATGCGATTGAGTATTATTAGCCCAATTTTTTATACGAATACTTAGTAGATTGATTCACTATTTAGTAAACTACATAGACACATTCAAGCGTTCTATTCAGGGTTAAATTAAAATCATTAGAGTTACTTCAAATGTGTGATGGCTTTCGATATCAATTCTTGATAAATTAAAAATAAGATGAGTGCCATTTAATCGTGACTAATAACTCATGCCAACCGGTCTTTGTTTTATCAAATTTGTTTTGATTCCCTAACCCGAATTAGGAATTCCTTGAAATACTAAGCTTCTAAGTTATACCGTCAATGTTTGCCTTTCGCTACGAGAATAAGCTTAAAATAATACTATCATAATATGTGATTCCAACAACAAGAACATGAAAACAAGAAAATGGCAAGATTTTACGTTCAAAATGTACGAAAAGGAAAATACGAACTCTCAACGATCTTTCGCAGACCATTTAGACGCAAGCCTACAATTTTCACCTTTTATACCCAATAAGTCACAGGCTAGCACTTTACGAGGCATTATAAAGCACATGGTACAGTTTTTTTCCGTTAGCTTGCACATTTTTACGATCTCGATGCGGCTCGGTCGGTAGTTTAAAGGCCAGCGTACACGGGAACGGGAAGGCAGGCAATTTTATCTCCATCCAACGACGAACTTAAACTTACTATGTAGTTAGTTGTAAGAAGATACAGATTCCAATGTTTAGAGATCAACCTCAATGCATCATAGGGGATTATCCTTCACGGCATTAAACATTGGAATCTGTACTTAGTTACCACTAGCCAAGTATGTATTTACAAGGGGGGTAAAGATAAAATGCTTTGCTCTCCCGTCCTTGGTGTGCGCTGATCTTAACACAGCGGAGTCCGAAGCCCGTCGGGCTCACACGACCGGTCCCTACCTACGTGATCTCTTGCGAGGCCTGCGACGCTCCCCGACTCGCTAATAACTGTTGTAGGTACTACATAGGTACATGCTATATACATGTGTGAGAAGAAAAATGTTCTTCGTTACTTTGATAACGTATTGTGCGGGACGTGAGAGAAATGCAGCCTTCGTTGACTGTTTTATACTGTTTTTATGAATGATATCGCCCACAAAATATGTCTTGTTATGCTACCACAGTCGCTAGGTAATAAAATAATATTGTCTTCTGTTTTTTATTACCTATTTGCTGAATCAACGTTCCTAACAAACCTCTGTGGTTTTCTGGAACGTATTGTGTAAATTGTATTCTTAATATGTTTTTTTGATAATAACAATAAATAAAAAAAAAAAAAAAAAAAAGGTGTCCAACTCGTATCCTTTTTTAAATAATTTTGGGACAAAATATAACATGGTATAAAAATTATTGGAATCGATTCAGTTACTGATTCTGAACAAACTATATTCAGGTTTCGCATATACTAAAAATAATGTTGTATATAGACATAAAACAGCAAGTAATAAAAAGCTTTAGAGATACGTAGCAATTCTTCACAGTAAATCAACAGCTTTTTGTTCATTACTTTACGCCTTGACTTCCAAACGTACGTAATCGATTACTAGTACTTTTAATTAATATCCGCATTTGGACATTTAAAATCCCCTTTTAACATGTAACTGTAGATTTTATACTTAGACCAGCAGTATTAATGCCTTTGGGAATGATATCCCACACAGGCTTAACCAAACGAGTTTCACCATGAGTCTTCACAATAGGTTAAGTATCTGTCATTACTCATGCACCGTTGCGACTTTCGAAGCTTAGTACTTTGGTGTCATTGCACTTCGCGTTCACCATACTTCTCAACTCAACGAACCCTGTAAAAAGGAAACAGTATGTAGTATATTATATAGTATAGTATATACACATGTATATGTAATTATGTACTAAGAGAAGCATTGTTTGGCATCAAAAGTAATTATAATAATATTTGGGATAAGGAACTGGCTCCTTGGCATAAGTTTTTTTTTTCCACCTAGTTTGCGTTTTCGACGCTTCACATGATTTGGTGGTTTAGTGTCTAATGTTTACCTGGGTGAATTACCCAGGTGAACATTAGACACTAAAGTAGTGTCCTCAATTCACCTGGGAGATATTAGTTTCACCCAAGTGAATTGAGGACACTAAACCAATGTTAAAATATTTAGTGTCCTGTGGTCACCTGCGTGAAATGACCCTAATGTATTTTTTTTAGTTGATTTTTTATTGTCTTTTGATATAAGCAACTGCTACGATTAATAATGTTATTCACATTTTTAATTATTTTTATTTTGGCAAATATGTACCGTCTAACAATTTAATATGTTAGTGTCCTTTGGGGTTAAAACTTTAACCCTTGTGCACTTGGCATTAATAACAATAAACGAAGCATTCTTAATTCAGCACAAGTGTTTGTGCTAGCAGTTTTCGGCGCGACAATAAGAAAATTTTCCACTCATTTCGTTCTGTTGTGAATGCCCTTACGTCATCGCATGTCTGGGGTGACCCGCCTGCTGTTTCCTTGTATCAATATTTTCGACAAACGTTCTCAGCACTTTATTGCACTTGTGTAGAATATTGTTCTTTGTAGACGATGCAATATGTAACAAGATATAGCGCCTCGACGCGGGTGTATCCTCGTGTTATGTAATATTTGTTGACGGCACGGTCGTAGGATGTGCCATGTTATTGTCAAATGAATAACTGCATCGATTGCATAACACCGACCCCGCATGATATTATAGGTGACTGTTTTCATGTCTATTTACAGTTATGTTAGCAACTGTAAATACCTTGGTTTTATACCGTTGCCTGCGGGTGATATCTATACTTAATTACATAAAATCAATTAAGGTTAGTTTTTGTTGTCTGTGAGTGTGACCGCGCTTTATTCGTCTAAATTACGCAACGGATTTTTATGCATTTTCGCATCATTATCATCCTCTTACCTCCCAACTTGGTCTTCGTTGTAGCGTGTCTTATTCTTTTATTATACTTTTCTTGCGATATGAGAGTTTAGAATTTAGGTCATTGATTTCTGAAGGTAAATTAATATTTAACTTAGAAATTGAACAGACATCTTGCTCTTTTAACATTTCCCCACATCAGCACCTACATTGCACCAATTCAAAAAACAAAAAAAGGTTGCTAATTCCCATAAAGTGATCGGCAATTCTAACACATTATTTTCAGTGCTATAATAAAGTTTAAATGATCAAAGATGCATCAACAGAAACATCTAAAGCCGAAACTCACTGCTTACATTTCAACTAATGAAACTATGCAGACGTTCTTTGAAACAGTTGAAACCGATTCGTCTAAATTCCGATGCACCCCGAGCTTTATGGCCAAGTGTCGTCTGCCGACTGCCGAGTAATGGGCACTAATATCGTAACGCGCAAGCCGATAACACTTCGCAAGACTAAAGGAATTCGATTCTTTATGATGCACACGCGTTCGGCTCGGCATGATTCGGGCAGCAAATAATTTTTTTGTAGATAGACGTCAGGAAACAGCCGGTTAGCTCTATACGCGACTTAGAAGCCGAATGGAGTCTGCCGATCGGCACGAACTAAATGAAAGCCATGTGAAGTAGATGCTTCGGGTCGGCATTGTTGTTTAACGACTCTAATTATGTCCCCACTCTTGTGTAGCACCCCTTAACGCGTCAGATTATCAATATGAAAAGCCACAAATGTGACTTGTTTCATCGATTAATCTAATGGCCTTTCGCATTGGGTTAGTTTTTTTGTTGAAGTGAAACGGTATCAGCTTGTTGATTGCTTATAATCGCTTGATGCTATTACTTAGTTCTATTGCCGTAAAACGTTTTGGGAGCGGTTTTGGGCCATTTGAAATAGGCTTTCTTTTTGTCCGCTCGCAGCAGAGCCTTAAACTGGTCATGTTTTTTTTGTAAAATTACACAAATATTTCAAGTTTTGGTTCACTGAAAGTATAAAACGATCGATGGAAAATTATCAGGGTTTGGCACCCTTTAAAAGTGTTCCTTTTAACTTTCTAACCTCTCCCTCGAGCTACTGTTGTTTTTATTCAAAAGTCTCCCTAAGTTACTAACACAAATTCCCCAGCAATTTATTTCTTCATCAAAAGCCACGTCAAACTTCGCCTTTCAACAAAACCTAATCCAATCCAATTTAGTTTGAATACAATTAGACTGCGAACACTAAAACCATTAAGGCTCCTTCCACAAAATCATCTCATTTTGATCAATTTTGATCGCTTGGTGTGGGAAATCTATGAAGAATTTGAAGCTTCCTTTTGGCTATTATAAGAGACGAGTTCTTTTTCAGGTGGATGGGTTTGAAGAATTTTCAAAATAATGTTTATATTAATGACAATCACCCGTATTCAAAAGCCCTTTTCCGCACAAATACCGATCGAGTTACGTTTGGCTTAGCCGAACATAACACTACAAACGATTTTAAACATTTAAAAAAATATAAATAACATCACCGTATGGTCTATAAGGGGACCAGTTTGCCACATTTTCGACTTCAATACAAAATATAGCAGAAAAAAAATGTTAAAACATCGCAATTTTTACAAAATGTCTCGACAAATAAGATTTTTTTTCTATACCTTAGAATCACGTTAAAGAAAATTTAAAAACTACGTATTAATTTTAAGGTAACCTTCTAATAGAATCGTGTTTTTATTTTATCAATAAACTATAATTTCATTTCGTAAATTGAATCTAAAGTTAACTATATTATCGACCGCGCAAACTCTATCTTGCCAGTACGAATCGGCCACTGCCAGAGGACGGACGTATCGCTTTGTGTCACAAACGCTCCCGTGTTTTTCGTGCATATATTTTCGAGATTGTACACCGATTACCACAATTTGATACACTTATTAATTTTGATCAAACATGTTTATTTTGCTAGTTTGTAAAGATTGCTAAATTTTTTTTCATCTTCAGATCGAAGTCGAATTTCACGATCGTTTGTTGTTGTCGATTGTACTTCGATATATATTTTTAACCGACCTCCAAAAAAGAGGAGGTTCTCTATTCGTGTTTGTATGTCCGCGAATATCTCCGTCAATTGTGGACTGATTTTCAAAATTCTTTTTGTCTTGGAAAGGGTATACTCCCGAGGCGGTCCCATTGCACCAAGTCAGTTTCTGATGATGGGAACTCTGAGAAATTGAGGGCAACCCTCGAATATCATAGGCGCACATAACGTTTTCCATACATTTTCAGAAGCTGTTCAAGTATTTGCGTCTGATAATCATAATTTCATGTGGCGGCGCTGCGCTGATGACGGAAGGTGCAACTCCTCAACGGTCAGGACTTAAAAGAAAATTCCTTCAAAATTATACGTACTTATGGATCGATAGTTGTATTCTTTCAGGCTATTAGGTTGAACTGATGATAGACGGTAAATCTCATTAACCGACTTAAAAAAAGGAGGTTCTCAATTCGTCTGCTAGAAATTTTTTAGTTCTTCCGTCATGGGTATCGTTTTCATGGTTTTTGGGGTCGCTGATTACGAAAATGAGGTCAAAATAAAAATCCAAGTTGGCGCCGACGAAAATTTTTGGTTTTTCCGTCATGGGTGTCGTTTTCATGGTTTTTGGGGTCGCTGATTACGGAAATGAGCTCAAAATTAAAATCCAAAATGGCGCCGACGAAAATTTTTGGTTCTTCAGTCATGGGTGTCGTTTTCATGGTTTTTGGGGTCGCTGATTACGAAAATAAGGTTAAAATAAAAATCAAAGATGGCGCCGACAAAAATTTATGTTTTTTCCGTCATGGGTATCGTTTTCATGGTTTTTGGGGTCGCTGATTACGAAAATGAGGTCAAAATAAAAATTCAAGATGGCGCCGACGAAAATTTTTAGTTTAAAACCTGGTCCATTTAAACCATTTAAGTTCCGAGACACATGGTCCTACGACGCACCGTTTCCGAGTTATGGTCCTACGAATTTTACTTCGTTTCATCTAGAATGCTCTATATTTCCAAAATGGTAGCTCGGATGAAAACCTTTTCTGGAAAAGAAATGTTGCTCTAGTCAAAAACTATGAGATGGTGTAAAAAAACCGCGACAAAGAGAGAGAAAAGAAATATTTGCAAAAAATTTCGGGGCAAAACAGTAAAATTTTCAGAAGTTTTTTTATCAAGATTTCAGCTATTTTTATTGCAGCATCTTGTTAACCTGGTCCATTGAAACCATTTAAGTTCCGAGACACATGGTCCTACGACGCACCGTTTCCGAGTTATGGTCCTACGAATTTTACTTCGTTTCATCTAGAATGCTCTATATTTCCAAAATGGTAGCTCGGATGAAAACCTTTTCTGGAAAAGAATTGTTGCTCTAGTCAAAAACTATGAGATGGTGTAAAAAAACCGCGACAAAGAGAGAGAAAAGAAATATTTGCAAAATTTTTCGGGGCAAAACAGTAAAATTTTCAGAAGTTTTTTTTTTTCAAGATTTCAGCTATTTTTATTGCAGCATCTTTTTAACCTGGTCCATTTAAACTATTTAAGTTCCGAGACACATGGTCCTACGACGCACCGTTTCCGAGTTATGGTCCTACGAATTTTACTTCGTTTCATCTAGAATGCTCTATATTTCCAAAATGGTAGCTCGGATGAAAACCTTTTCTGGAAAAGAATTGTTGCTCTAGTCAAAAACTATGAGATGGTGTAAAAAAACCGCGACAAAGAGAGAGAAAAGAAATATTTGCAAAAAATTTCGGGGCAAAACAGTAAAATTTTCAGAAGTTTTTTTATCAAGATTTCAGCTATTTTTATTGCAGCATCTTGTTAACCTGGTCCATTGAAACCATTTAAGTTCCGAGACACATGGTCCTACGACGCACCGTTTCCGAGTTATGGTCCTACGAATTTTACTTCGTTTCATCTAGAATGCTCTATATTTCCAAAATGGTAGCTCGGATGAAAACCTTTTCTGGAAAAGAATTGTTGCTCTAGTCAAAAACTATGAGATGGTGTAAAAAAACCGCGACAAAGAGAGAGAAAAGAAATATTTGCAAAAAATTTCGGGGCAAAACAGTAAAATTTTCAGAAGTTTTTTTATCAAGATTTCAGCTATTTTTATTGCAGCATCTTGTTAACCTGGTCCATTGAAACCATTTAAGTTCCGAGACACATGGTCCTACGACGCACCGTTTCCGAGTTATGGTCCTACGAATTTTACTTCGTTTCATCTAGAATGCTCTATATTTCCAAAATGGTAGCTCGGATGAAAACCTTTTCTGGAAAAGAATTGTTGCTCTAGTCAAAAACTATGAGATGGTGTAAAAAAACCGCGACAAAGAGAGAGAAAAGAAATTTGCAAAAAATTTCGGGGCAAAACAGTAAAATTTTCAGAAGTTTTTTTTTTCAAGATTTCAGCTATTTTTATTGCAGCATCTTTTTAACCTGGTCCATTTAAACCATTTAAGTTCCGAGACACATGGTCCTACGACGCACCGTTTCAGAGTTATGGTCCTACGAATTTTACTTCGTTTCATCTAGAATGCACTATATTTCCAAAATGGTAGCTCGGATGTAAACCTTTTCTGGAAAAGAATTGTTGCTCTAGTCAAAAACTATGAGATGGTGTAAAAAAACCGCGACAAAGAGAGAGAAAAGAAATATTTGCAAAAATTTTCTGTCGGTCGATCTTTCACCTTGACACACGAGACACATGGTCCTACGACGCACCATTTTGGAAATATATAGCGTTCTAGATAAAACGAAGAAAAATTCGTAGGACCATAATTCGGAAACGGTGCGTCGTAGGACCATAAAAAAAAAAAACTTCTAAAAATTTTACTAAATTCTGTGCCCCTAAGGATACACAAGGTGAAAGATCGACCGACACTTAATATTTTTTTTTAATTTTTCTTTTTCTCTCACTTTGTCGCGGTTTTTTTATATCATCTCATAGTTGTCGACTAGAACAACAATTCTTTTCCTGAAAAAGTTTTCATCCGAGCTACCATTTTGGAAATATAGAGCATTCTAGATGAAACGAAGTAAAATTCGTAGGACCATAACTCTGAAACGGTTTGTCGTAGGACCATGGTTCGCAGAACCTAAATAATTTCTATGGTCAAGGTCAACACGAAACAAAAAAAATGAGGCAATTTTGAAAAAAAAAAACAAGAAAATTTACCAAAAAATTAAAATTTTCCCGAAAATTATTTTAAACTAATTTTTTTTTTTCTGTTTTCTTTGCTGCTCATAGTGCCCCTAAGCGTATACTCCAACTCCTAAAAATCCGCCCCTATGACGACCCACTGACCTCATTTTGACCTCATTTTCGCAATCAGCGACCCCAAAAACCATGAAAACGACACCCATGACTGAAAAACCAAAAATTTTAGACGGCGCCATCTTGGATTTTCATTTTGACCTCATTTTCGTAATCAACGACCCCAAAAACCATGAAAACGACACCCATGACGGAAAAACCAAAAATTTTCCTGGCCGCCATCTTGGATTTTCATTATGACCTCATTTTCGTAATCAGCGACCCCAAAAACCATGAAAACGACACCCATGACGGAAAAACCAAAAATTTTCTTGGCCGCCATCTTGGATTTTTATTTTGACCTCATTTTCGTAATCAGCGACCCCAAAACCATGAAAACGATACCCATGACGGAAAAAACCAAAAATTTTGTCGGCGCCATTTTGGATTTTCATTTTGACCTCATTTTCGTAATCAGCGATCCCAAAAACCATGAAAACGATACCCATGACGGAAAAACAAAAATTTTAGTCGGCGAAATCTTGGATTTTTATTTTGACCTCATTTTCGTAATCAGCTACCCCAAAAACCATGAAAACGACACCCATGACGGAAAAACCAAAAATTTTCTTGGCCGCCATCTTGGATTTTTATTTTGACATCATTTTCGTAATCAGCGACCCAAAAAACCATGAAAACGATACCCATGACGGAAAAAACCAAAATTTTCGTCAGCGCCATCTTTGATTTTTATTTTGACCTCATTTTCGTAATCAGCGACCCCAAAAACCATGAAAACGACACCCATGACGGAGAACCTCCTTTTTTTTATGTCGGTTAATGAGATTTACCGTCTATCATCAGTTCAACCTAATAGCCTGAAAGAATACAACTATCGATCCATAAGTACGTATAATTTTGAAGGAATTTTCTTTCAAGTCCTGACCGTTGAGGAGTTGCACCTTCCGTCATCAGCGCAGCCACATGAAATTATGATTATCAGACGCAAATACTTGAACAGCTTCTGTAAATGTATGGAAAACGTTATGTGCGCCTTTGATATTCGAGGGTTGCCTTCAATTTCTCAGAGTTCCCATAATCAGAAACTGACTTGGTGACAATGGACCACCTTAGGAATATACCTTTTCAAACAAAAAAAAATAATTTTGAAAATCTGTCCACACTTGTCGGAGATATGCGCGGACACACATAAAAAAAACATACGAATAGAGAACCTACTTCCTTTTTAGAAGTCGGTTAAAAAGAGTCGGAAACACTATTTATTTTTGACGTGTTAAAGTGCTTTCACAACCAATTTACAACAAATATTGAAATCTGTGATTAAAATAGATTTCAAAATTTTTGATTTTTATTCATATAACACCAAATTGAACCATTTTTATGTTGATTGATATACTGTACCTATACACAACACACATTCCAGACTTTTTTTCAAAGTGTACTTACTTACTATAAAATTATGTCACCTAAAATAATATTCGTCTAAATGATCAAATTTTTCAACCGTAGTTCAACGCTCGAAATGCCCGTGTGTGCGTTCGTCGGTGTTATCACTGCACACAAACATAGCATCGCACCGAAATTGCCTAAAGTTCCGCAAGTCTTGTCTGTACAAGGCCTCTTAATCGGACGTTGGATTTTGTATGTAAAAGGCTTCATATCGGCTCTTGTCTAATTCTAATGACGCGCTATGTGTAAACGACCAGGGAAATAGGTCGTTCGTGGAAAATCGGTTTTGCGGCGCGTAATTACGAACATTGCCGATTTTAGTATTGTGTAAATTATTTGGTGTTCAGGATATGGTAATAGCGTTGTTCAAAAATACAAGAGATGAAAATTAGTAAGTCTTGTTACAAATCTATAGATCATAATTATCATGTTTGGGATAAGTGTAAGTAAGATAAATAATAATAATTGTTAGTCTGTTTATTAATCAAAGCTTCAACTGACACTGGATGACAGGACTCTGCCACCTCAATAAAGTTGCTAAGAAAATGTTTTATTTGTTAAATAATTAGTTTTTTTTTTTTTTTACAACTTACTTCTTTTTGTACGCTTTCTGTGACTCTTTTCGTAGTGAAAGATCATAAAGTATAAAACATGTCTAAACTGTCAACAGCAACAACTTACAGCATGTTTTTAGAATGTCACTTTTCAACGCACGTGCCGCTTCGTTGACTCACTCCAGCGCGCCTCGGTTATTTGACTTTCAACTCAAGTGTGCTACTAACTGTCTTACAATTGAAACAGCATTCAAGCCATCGTCAAGTGTACCATTAACATAGAGAACCACAACCACATCTATCTATCTTACACAGAAAGTTTCAACAGCCTCAAGCTCCTAAATTTTGTCGAAACAGCGAACTAAGCCACTTGGAATCATTTACGAGCCCATAAAAAATAACCACGCTTTCCTTTTGAGCAAATCTCCAATATTCACGGCAGTTTTATTGGAGCGTAGTCCCTTAGTAGTATAATATAGTAACACGTAGGGCGCTGGGTGGGATGTGGCGCGCCCTTACGCCTCGATTCTCGCGGTGTCGTGTTACCAAGGGCCCTTTGTAAGACAGCAATGTGATAAACAGGAAAATGCTCACGGCTACACCTACCTACCTACCCCAGTAAACACTCAATATTGGAATCTAAACTTTATGCCAACGGAATTAATTTCCATTACGAACACAGATGACGCGTCCATTTCTAGGCAGTCAAATAAATTACCGTTTGATACCAACTCGGTACGAAATTGCGAGAAATAATTCGGGGCGTTTGCGGAATCGTTTGATTTTTGACGTCTAAACAAGAAGCTTTCGACGCCCGTTTCAAAGTGGAATTACATTTAACGGAACAGGGAACTTGGGCTTTCCTTATTTCGAGAATTAATTTGTTTTCCTGTGGCGTTCTTATTGTAAATGTTTCCGCATTTCCAATTTCTTCCTTATCTACATTTTTGATTAGTTCATATTTATTAGATGTCTTCTTAAGTGCTTGGAAAACAAGACGCTATTGGTTTGGTTCAGAATTTCAGCATATTATTGTCAAGTCACAATCGAAAGACCGAATTTGCGTAAATGTACTACAGTTCAGTTCCGGAAATACATTCAGACCGATAAAGCCAACGAAAGTATTCAGTGTAGTTACATTTTGTTTGATCGCAGTTTCAGCAAATTGCAAAAGTTCACTGTTTTAACTAACCAAAACCAATTTATCGCAACAATTCCGTATGAATCGCTTACGAAACAAATAACCAAATCACAAAACAAAAAGTTCATCGTATAAATAATATCAAGCCGTACATGTCAAACACAAGGCGACGCCCGCACTGTGGGCCAACTCGCAGTTCCAAACTGGATGTAATAACTGAGCGAATCAATTAAAAACTCTTCAAGTAAAGTTTCCCCCGGTCCCCGGTCTACAGGCTGTGTGATTTACGCGCTTAGGTGTTACAAAATTGCGTTGTTTTGCGGCTCTCTGCCTGTATAAACTTTTTGCTCGTTTTGTCTTTCGCATACCGGAATGTAAGTACGTAGCCCAACGTAGGACAATTTGGATTCTGTTAATGTAGCTGACCTACATTTTTCGTAATTAAAAAAATATAGCTGCGAGTTGTTTTCTTTCATGCCTGGAACTGAAAATGTACCTAGACTTGTTTTCTAAAGAAAATTATAATGACAGACGAGATTTAAAGACTTTTTTTTCGAACACACCATTTTAATCTGTCGTTAAAGTTTGCCAAAGTAATCATCAGAGTTCTGGATTTATTATCCCTAATCCACAATCTGCGGGTGGTCTCTAGTTTGTAATAAAATATTACGCGTATCTCATATCAATATGATATACGAAAAAAATATTTTTACCAAATCCCTGCTGAGTTACTCAAGTGATATATATCCGAAGGACGATCGACCTATATAATATATCACGACGCGAATATACAAGATATTTCAAACGTCTTGAATTCCCAAATCACATAATCGGATTTCAAATGCTGAAAAGCCGTTCGTCTAATACGTGAGTTGTAAATTACAGAGTGAAATATCGCGAAAGCGTCTCAATTTATGACGAATTTTTGTGTGTGATTGTAAACACAGTAAGGATGGGAGATGTCAGGTAAATTCGTGCTCACGTCCTTTCTGTTCGTGTGACGTATTATTGATGTTACACGTGCTTCTCGTACCTTGAAGATAATATCTACATTTATTTTATACTATTATTGTATACCTCGTCGTCTTTATTCGAAAAATAAGACTATTTCTAAAACACGGCTTTCTGAAAGGATTAATGGCTCGGATGGCGTGTTTCTGATATTTTAGTAAACTGATCATGTATCTCGTATTATCTCGTTTTATTTATTTGAGTATTTGTGTTTAGTTATGTCGACTCTATCCAAGTTCCAACATACCCAGATAAACTATTAGCATATAATATTCATATCGGAAAGTTATATTGGTGATCTCGAACCATGATACTTATCGGAATCCGTTCTATTAAACTCTACCAAAGTTGGTCTGCAAACGCACACGTAGGAAATTACGTTCATCGACTTGAAGTAATTCGAGTACTTAGTAGGTAATGGAATATTCAGGAGTAACCATGTTTTATCGCAGACTAATTACCTTGACATAAAAATATATATGCATAATATACCATCATATCTAAACATATATCTTCAAGTCATACGCATATAACGCTGCACTGCATAATAATGCCGTCCATTAAAAGGTAATTATAAAGATAATTTAAATAAATTATACAATTATAGACGCCACATGTTGGCTTTAGTAATGTGTATTACATATCTCTAATCAGGCTGATTTCCCGAGGGTTTTATAGCTCTGATAATAATTACTTTATGAGACCGCATATTATTATAATTATTACATTTTAATAACTATTAATTTGCGTATGCATAGGAGGGCTTTCATATCTTTCATCATTTTGTTACTTACAGTACAAAGCAAACCCGCGGCTTCCATGAAATTATATTTCCTGTGAAAAAAAAAAATCTCAGTATGATAAAATACCATGTTCCATTATGTATGACGCTGAAAGCGTTGATCACTTGTTTAACGATCTATGAAGACCGACCTTTTGTGTCCCTATTGATTTTTATTGATATGACCTGCGTCATCACACCATTGTACAATGTTTAAAGGTCGACCGATGATTTAAATTGACATGTGTAGAGTATCTGAGTCTTCTAATCCCACTGTGCAGTAACTTTTTCTTTCCAATGTTTTTAGGACTTCACTTCCTGATTAAGATAAAAGTTTCCTTTCAGGGAATGTTCCTCAAACATGATCATTATTTTGCAAAACAAAGAACAAGTATAAAATCAAAATTAAATAACAAAAAAGTACGCCACAATTTATGTTCTTGTTAAAAAGAATTTACAACTTTTAATTAGCTTTCATTTTGTTTTAATTCTTTTACGACTTTTTTTCATAATAATGAGTATCAAATTGTTTTTTTCCACCCAAACATTCTCTTTGCTACGGGTTTTGTCATTCTTTGGCACTTTGGCAGTAAATAGTTTTGCAGCAAATGGCTACATACGTACATACATGTAGGTATATGTATTTGAAACGAGGTCATGCCGATTGACATACGAACTAGCTCTAGCGAAATAGTATAGCTGTAGTTCACTGACACAGCACAAAGAGAACAGTAGTGCGAGTCGGAACCAAGTCTCGACTAACGGTACTTTCGCTATGCGTCGTCAAGCAAATCAATGACACGCCTGCGATTCGTTAAACAGTAAAGTGTTGACCTTAAAAAGATGTTTTTGGCAAGTTAATTAAAAATCCAATTAGCGTCGTTGTGGTCATAATATGTTTCTGCATGGTAACCACTCAATACTTCGACAGACGGTAGCTTATAGGTACAGTTATCCGTAAATACGTCAGACCGCATTAAACGGATATCCAACTTTTGGCAGAATCATTTAATTTTTAATTAATTATTTTTTGTTTTCAAATAAATCAATTTTGTTAGACGTACTCTAAACGCGCATTAGCCAAGCTAACGCAAGATCTTTTGAGAAATGATCAAATTAGCAGTAAGAAAATGTGTGAATTAAATAATTACGAAGACTGGCATGCGCTGCGTTATACATAATCTTCATAAATAAGTGCCTACGTATAACTTAAACATATACAATCGCCATTTTATGTTGTACTACTGTTAAATATTTTATTAATTACACTGCGGGTCTTGTAGCGTTGCAGAGTGAATGACCGTGTCCCGACGACGGGCGGGAACGCATGTAAATGAGAGTTCTCTTGATGATACCATCGGGTTGGTGACGTAGCACATTTATATACTTGAAAAAAGTTGCAACTTTTTCTACCACTTAGTGCATTTATGAAGTACATGCTACGCTTCTCATGAGGGCGCGTCTTTTTGCTGACGAGGCTAATGTTTGCAGTCATTTTATATGATGGCTCTGATAATTTTTTTTTATTCTAAATGGTAATAAAATAAAAACGAATTAGTCCGTCAGATAGATTTCAAAAAAAAAATATTGGACACGTATTTTTTCTTTTTTTATGTAAACAAAAAATGAATACGATACAGTGCGAAAACTCGTGTGACGTCATATGATAGTACATTTTTTACCTTCAAGTGACGTTGACCTCACTCCATGATCTTTGACGCGCTTTATCTTCGTCAATTTTTAGTCAGTCCGATCCCCTATTGTAATAAGGACAAGATAATAATAATGCTGTCGTTTGTGAAAAAGACTTCTAGATTAATAGAATTCAATGTTTGTAGGTAATTTGTAACTAAAGTTAGGTAATTAAATACCGAGTCTGGAACTAAAACTGCGCACCTTTAGGTGCTGTTGTAACAAAGTACAAACTGAAGTAGGTAGGTATATTCTATCTCAGAGATAACGGTCGGAGTAGCAACAGAAGTGGTTGTTATGTTAGTGTACAATGAATCACAGTCAACTACTTTCTCCTCATTGACTCAGTCTGTTCAGGAAAATAAACACCTGATTCGTTGCAGTTTTTCTTTGAGGTTTTTATTTATACTGGAGTTGCTAAGGCAACAGTTAATATTATGACGTACTGATCTTATACCG
Organism: Diarsia mendica; assembly: GCA_949316265.1. Classification (NCBI taxonomy): domain Eukaryota; kingdom Metazoa; phylum Arthropoda; class Insecta; order Lepidoptera; family Noctuidae; genus Diarsia; species Diarsia mendica. The sequence continues at coordinate 14,053,630 of OX438909.1, read as the reverse complement.
TAGTTAAGTGTCTGTTTTCAACAAACAGCCTTTATTTCAATTAATAATAATCTGCCAAAATTTCGGTGTACTACAGTACTTTTATTAGGTATTTTAACCTAACCATTTGGCGTTACACGCGTGGTGTAATGTATCGTTGGTTATCGTTCGTGTTATTTAAATCGTCCAAGCTTATAAAAATCCCCGAAGCCCTCTTGAACAGGTGAAGAACCTAAATTTTATAACACACATCTTATCATCCATTGTTTGTTGTAGCACTTGTAGCCCGTCAACACAATTCAATAAACCTTTGTTTAAATATCGCGGTTTTACTATCGCATGTCGATCAAAACGTGTCAGAACGTACTTTCTAAACGTTGCTCATGTCATACTTTGACGTCGCTGGCCGATTGTGCGAAATGAAATTACCTGTGCTTGTTGATAACAGAAGGAAACTGTGACTAATCATTTTGATAAAGAATTATGACTTTTTCACACAAGAGTGTTATACAGGTAATAATATAGTAAGCCACCTGCTATAATCTTTTACATTCTCCTTTTATGTCGTACACGTTCATACATCTGGCCACACGACTCATTAAAATTATTCATATTTCAATTGCCTACGGGTGTAGGCAGTTGAAATATGAATAATTTTATTAATACTGAACGAAGTTGTGTATTACATCGGCAATAATTATTATGTTCGTATAGCGATCCTAAAATACATAATTTTATGTATTAGTAACTCATTGTAGGAAAATAAATAAACGTTTCTTCTAATTTAAATAACTAATCTAAGAGGTAAAGCGTGAAGGAGTTTATTTCTGCAATGCAGTAAGTACTTGTTGCCATGTAATCATTTATTATAAGTTTATAACTCTTAGCCTTATCAAATGTAATAAGCACTAGTATGTCTGAAAGCAGCGTTATTCATATTTCTTAGAAATCTTCCTTTATAAAAGTTTTTCTAAAGAGAGAATTTTCTTCAAATAGCTGCAAGAAGTGCCACTGAATCTCTTCAGGCAATCTTTTTACGTCGTTTAGCCGACAAGCGCTTTATAAATATACAGACACTAGAGATAATAACTGGCGTTAACATTTGCATTATAATCTGAGCGGGTTCTTGGAAAACATCTGCGGCACGTGGACTCGTCCAAACGAGAAATATCTGGTTTGATTCGAAGACCTCACTTCTGTTTGCCGAAAGACGCTCATATTTTTGAATAAAACCGAGAAAACTTAAAAGAAAATATCTAGGGAGCAACTAGGTTGCTTTATTTCTGCTGATCTTTAAACAATACACTAAATTGCTCTCAAAGCAGGTGTATATACGTAATACCTGCTCCTTGTAAGGTCGTTATCCGAACAATAATAATAAGTAACTCATAATACTCTCCGACGGATGTTGGCAAACTGACTAGCATAGTACTGGAGGAAGTTTTACCACCGTATGTTGATGTTTTCCTGTCCGCTCGCCGGTTTGTTTCAAGGAAAAAACTCAATGAATATTTATGCAACGCATGTCGTATAATTGGATTTCGTATTTATTAAAATCTGACACAATGCATATGAATGAATACTATTTAAAACTCCATTTTGTAACAACGACCGATATTTTAGATTCAGCTTATATCGAACGCAAAATAGAAGCGTGCCCATTATAAGGCAGTCGTTTTAATATTCATCTCTTATCCATTGTTATCGTAGCAAACAGGTAATTAATTTCTGAGAAGTCGACGTGGAATGTACGGATGTACCCGTCAGTAATCGTCGTGGTAAACAATTCTAATTACGTTCATAAACCAGATTACAGGCTTTCCGATTAAACATACCTGCCAAAACCAGTTTTCACAAGGAGAAAACAACAGACTACTTATCATTTTAATGGCATGGCCTCTTTTCACGAATGCTCGCCGGGGTGACTGGACGTAGGAACGCGTTTGGTTTGGACAGAGTTTCCAACACCGTATGAACATTCGTCATCCTAATTTACAAGCGAGAAACTAATAAATTCAGCGGTTCACAGCTTGGGGTCTTGTATGCGTTAATAAATTCCATAATTTATACACATTTGTCAATCTCTCCAACGACAAAAAACTTAAAGGGAGCCAACACAGCGATCATAAATTATCCAAACGTTGGGCCATGTCTTACAAATCACCTCTATTAACTGATTGAACGAACATTTTGTATTCACAAGGATCAAAGAGTTTTCTTTGACGCACGTTAATTTACGCTCCGGTTCGCTTTCCTACTAACTCGTCCTTAATTGCGAACGTCCGTCTATACAATCTGTTCCCGATACATCCCTGATTATCAATTCAAGTCACCGATGTTGAGTCAGCTTGTAACAGAACGGTGCTAACTTAATTATCAAGACTTGACGCTAAGCGCGTGCTTATATTCTCTTTACATATTGACCGTTACGTAGGCAGATGTTTGTCCGAACGATTTCTGTCCACGAGGTGTGTCCGCATTGTGTATTCCGACGGTCGCCTCGGATAAACCCAGTTTACGAGCTCAGCAACATCGGTTACATCTTGCCGTTGCAAATGTACGCTGGCGACGACCAGTCTGAGAATTTTTCATTGCATAAAATGTTACCCTAAAACAATCCGTGACTTTTCCATCGACACAACTAAAAAATTGTTACGTTCAGTCATAAATTCGCCCGATTTTATGGCTCAAGCAGAGAAATTGGCAATTACAGTGTCGGCACACTCGTATCGCAATTCACGTGCCCTGCACCAAATTCGTTGTAATGCTCAAAGCTCATAACGTTTCAGTAGTTGGAGTGATGCTTGAATCGCGGAAAAGGCCCTCGTTAATGGGGTTTAAATTTTGACATAACCCTAAAACGCAAACGAGTCCAATTCCCGGTCGTTTGCGCCGGCTTTCCTTGCGATTGAACACGACTACGCGTCGCCTGAGCCCGGGACACGTTGGATTGGAATATGTAAAATAATTCACCGTGCCGAGCGTTCGCCGGGGCCGTTTACCTTTGCGATGAGATTATGCTGAAACTGACCCAGCTTACAGAGGTAGCACGTTGAATGGAATATTTCGGGGTTATTTGAAGTGGCTTTTGTTGAAGACGCGAATATTTGAACGGAAAACCGTGTTACGAGGACGTTTGCGTCTTTGTTACATTTTACTTAAAAGCTTCCCGCATTTCCGGGTTTTGTGAACTCAGAAGGACTATAATGAATTACCTATTTGAATCCTCTTTTAGTTTAATTGTAGCGTAATGGGCCGTTACCAATTAGCTGCCGAGAAACTAACAGTTTTTAGTCGCGATATGGAGAGGCAGCAATCGGCAGCATAATACACCTGATTTCGAAAAAAAACCATGAAAAAAAAAAAAAGAAAAAACCATGAATAAATTAATATTCTTTGCAATCGATCGCTAATGAATTATGCACAATGTACGAGGCTAATGTATTAATACATTAGCCTCGTCGAATAAATATAGGTTTTTTTAAAGTATCCGAGTCATTTCTATTGTTCTTTGAACAGTTTGTACTTGGCCAAATGACGTCAATCGAAAACTAGTTTTCTTAATTATTGTTTAAAGTGTCAGTAGATATTCAAAAAATTTTAGAACACCATTAATAAACGTAGGATTACTGTTACTAACACTGATGTAAATAAAGGCTTTGCATTTCATTTACACATTTTTTGTAACACAAAAGAGACTTATTTAAGATGAATTAATGATCTTCGTTACTGTTCGTGTTTTTGTAATGAGAATTAGGAAAATCCCAAGCGGCGTCGATGCCTTTGGTAGTCGTAGCCACGTGTGCCTTTACCCATTAAACATTAACACCGTATACTGAATAGTGATGAGTTGTTAGTCAGTAGCGTGGGGGTTACAATGTTTGTTTTCCTTAATTCTAATGTAGTTTTCGAAGAAAGATGCCGTCATTGCCAGCTGTAAATCAAGTCCTGTTAGATACAGACATAAAGATAAAATAAAACACGAATAGATACATAAATCATAATAGGAATAACTTGTCGTCAACTAATTGATCAAATCAGCTTATCGTATTTCATTGTCGTACACAAATAGTGTTTTTATGAGTTACTCAGCACACTTGAGTGTTGAGCAAACAAGTTTCTTTGCTACCTTTAACAACGGACCACCAACCGTTGTATCACAAACAAACTCAGCTGGAAAGCGATCCGCTTTCATTTGCTTTCTCATACGAGTGAGCGGGCTTGCCTAGCAACCGCTAGACAGCACACGGCAACCGTGGACGCACACCATTGGTCGAATTCCGAGTTCCGACAGTACCGCAAGTAAGACTGCAAGATGTTGCGACACCATTGGCTGTCATTAAGTTATTAGTCATTTCCCGTATAACAGACGGTTTTAAAATGCGATTACGTGTTTTTTTTATTTTTGTAAAATGGACAATTTTGTATAGTTTTTGCGCTTGCGTCACAGTTTGATCAGGTGCAGTTGGGTGTAGACTATCTGTTGTTGAGTTTGTGAGAATATCAACGAAAATACACTAGTGGTTTGTCGTTTTTTAAAACTCCAAAAATTCAAGGGTACAAAATGTTATGTTACCTTTAGGTAAGCCAAACACATTACCCTCTCCTTTGCGTCGCACAGAAAAGTATACTAGCGATATCTTGTTTTAAAAGCTTTTATTTTGAACTCCAAAAAATCATAACTAATGAGCCTTACCATTTCGATCGAACTTCACTATCATCACACCTTTCACCAACTTTTAGACTAAACCCTCACCACAAAAAAAATAAACTAAAAATTAACGAGCATACATTCTCATAGTGTTGCAGTAGTTTCATCTTATTTCCTCGTACTCGTAGCACTAGACGACTGGTGTTTGCGTGACCTGTGCGTTGACCCGTAGTAGCGCCCTCTGCCGGCGCCGGTGCCACAAATGCGATCTTTGCACTCGCAGCACTTGTTACTGTATACTACTAGGGATGTAAGTGTACGGGCTTTATTATTAGGGGTGGAACTGGGTTAGATGTGGGGTGAAACTAATATTATAAGAAGAACTAGATTTATAAAGCCATGTCTTCGTTGTCTAATTTTGCTGGTGGTTGTTTGCGACTTTTGCAGTTGTATGATTGTCTGTTGTATTTTGGAGAAAACTGAGTTAGCTTTCCAGGTTTTCGGAGGTAAAAATAAAGAAGTACGTTTAAGAAATATAAATTAGTGTTTGACTTTGTTCTGCGTGATCTCTCACATTTCTAAACCAACTCATGAGTTTTTAAATCTTTAATAGAGTAGATATTTAAATAATTGTGCTGGAAGAGTCTACATGTTTATCATTGAAGCATCTAACCGTACATTTTATTCACACCTCGCACTCCAATAAAAACCCACATCACAATCTGCAAGTCTTGTATGCTAACTAGTCTCCTTTGATCTTCCACACAAGTTCACTCACTCACACACACCCAGTGATAAACGCCTTGTATAATAATTCACGCCACTTATTTATACCACGTGATTTTATGTCAATGTGTGTGTCACAACATTATGCAAGTGTGTGTGTGTGTGTATGGAATGAGATCACGGACTATGAACCCCTGATACAATGTTGATACAGGCGAGTGATGAATGGAAGGAGTGCAGACGCCGGCCGCCGTCCACAAAACCTACGTGTTGTGTAGTAATTGAATTGCGAAATAACTTATTTATTTATACTGATTGGTCTTGAAAATACCTTCATTGCATTTTAAATGTGCTTAAGGCGACATTAGCTGCCCGCGACCTTGAGCGCGCGTTTAACTCATCGCCTAAACAAATAATGTTGAAAATGGCGATGCGTTTGATGCTCGTGACTGCCAAAATGAACGATAGTTCGCAGATTTAATTTATTTAAAAAAAAAGTACGCTGTAATGTTAAAATATTTTTACATATGTCTTTAGTTGGTTAAATTTCCTTTCTGATAGTAAAAAAATAAATAACAGTTGTCACTCAAAATATTGAGCATTTCGAGACGAAAAAGTTTTTTCGTGTGATTTTTTTGTGATTTTGTGTTTTTTTTTTTTCGAGGTTCTTGATTACTTTTAGAAAATATTTTTGCATAAGTCTTTTACCTATACATTTGACTATACACTGTATTTTTTTTGGAATTGTAATAAGTAGCAATACGGCTAACTCTGCGACGAAAAACAGGTCGTTTTTACGGTTCCCCCGTTGACTGCGTCTTAAGTTTCTGGTAGTAAATCAATGAAGGTACACACTCTTCATAACGCGATACAAGTTGTATAATATTACTTCTCAACGCTAGCCCTGCCTACGCTATTTCGTGGAATCGTGGGCCGAGGTGCCCCTGATCATGACCTTTACACGGAAACGCAGACGCTTCATCGGATCGGGGTCGTCGAAGTTTCTCCGACAGGAAAAAGATAATCTAGTTAGCTCCACTAACGAATTTCGTACTTCTTTGGTATTAGACTTGTATTCTTTACAGTTTTAATAACTAACGATAAGCAGGTCATAGGTAATAAACAGACAAGTGGCAAATACGTATTTAACCGTTCCTCCAAAGTTAATTCACGATAAGTGTTTAGACAGCGTTTACGACTTAACCGTTTACTGATACTGTAATCTTAAACGGCAATTTACGAAAGTGCGATACCAACTTGTGTATTTCAAATACGCTGTCAACTAGAAAGTGATTATTTCGTACTTTCAAAGAGAAAGCGTGTTTGATCGAACGCCTTTAGAAGGCTTCCTGTGTCGCCCACTTGTCTTTATTATCATGAAAAACACTCGAGACACAACACTTTACAAATTACTGACGTTGAAAAGGAAAACCTTCCTCCTTTCACGCAAAAAAGGTTAGAAATATGGTTCGCTGTAACAATGGGAGGTAATACATTGTTATGTAAAACGAAAAGAACATTTCTTCCAACTCGGACGTACATTATTGCAAACTATCAATAAAAACGCGCAGTCCGCATAACGGTGGTACATTTTACCCATATTTCAGTCGCGTTGCAAATCGTTCAGCTATTCATAGTGCGGCTCGAACGCAGTCAGTTTCCAAGCAATAATAATATTGAAAGACAGCCAGCCCGCTTCCGCTTAGCTCGCTCGGGAGGAATGCTGATACAGCTCGCGGGCATGAAACTCTCCTTAGGACACTTACACACGCTCATTTTACACTGATGCTAGTAAAGTTGGAGGAAATAGGTGAATGGCTGCTTTCCGCAATAAAACTTTATACTTTGTAGTTTGCAGAAGACGGTTCAGAAATAGGTACGAAATGGCAAATAACTGGAAATGCGAAATATGGATGTGTAGAAATTTCAAATTAATCTCTATAATTGCTAACAGGTTCTGATTACTCTTTGACCCAATGCAATTTCAAAGCAATCTAAATCCATTTAGGTTGACATTTTCTCTGCAGCGTAGTCGATTAAAATTTAATCGGCCGGCAGTTATTGATTGTTCGGAAATGTGAAGAATGATATTTCGTCACAATATTAATCTATCAACGTTGACTCGTTGCAGCTATTTCCCTACTGTGCTAACAACACGCAGTTTGTCTAAAACTTTCCATTCGGTTGCACAGAAACAAAGACAGTTACTCTTTTTACGAGCAGCGCTGCGTCCAAACTAGATCGCACCCACGGGTGCAATAACATAATATTGATGTGACGCCACGGCCATAAGATTGAACGTGTACGTGAGCCCTAAAACCGGCCTTGCAACCGATAGGGCCATAACTGTTTACGAACGCCATAAGCTGAGCCAGCATTCATGTCTGCGTAGCCATTTCTGTAACAGTATACCCCTTTAAAAAATACGTTTCCAACGAATTCTGCTTACACGCACGCTTTCGTGCCGCTGAAAATTCATTAGCAACCAATTTGGAACCTTACACCGAACATAACAAGAATAACATTTATGTGTAACTGTAACTATATCGGTACACTTAAATTTGCTGCACGCTGCGATCTATCTATAACAAACGTGAGAATTATACATGAAGACAAAAGATTCTCAGGCATGTCATTACAACGCCTTTTATGTAGTAAACATTGGCAATTAGTGCAAAAAGCTAGTACGACTAGCAAAACAGGACCACTTCGAAGGTATTGTGTCGTTTATGGCTAATATTCTGTGTAAATGCACTTAGGAATAGACTTTAATGTGTTATAGGACGTGTAAATTGTGGAAATATTGCGGCCATTGGGGTTTAATGAGGTCTAAAAGCATTCTATCTACATTTATTGATTAGAAATATGGGTGTTGCATCTAAGTTATTACTATCAGCATAATATTATCAGTATCACCTTGCTAGAGCCAGCTGAAAATTATTTAATTTCTCGATTAGATGTAGGTACATACATTTCCTACTATACACGTTTGTTACCTAATATCTCTCCTCTTGGAATGAACAAAGGGACGCCAACAGCACCACAATATACAACGCAATTGTTAGCCACGAATTTATTGTGCTATTAGACAGAACACAGAAGCACAGAATTTATCTCTAATCGGCATTGATACAAAAAATTGGTCAATTTCAAACAATGGCCGCAGCGTTGCCTAGTGCCTCCTTTGTGCGGTCCAACGTGCGGACGGAATCACCGGATTCACTGGCTTCGTTTTGTTTGCCGCAACACGGCACAGGAAAAAAACGCACGAGACCGTGTCAGTCCGCTGCATGCGGCACGTATACGATACGGATGCAGAATATATAATTTTTTGGTATGGCGTTTTTTGAGTTCCGTTTTGCATATTTTTCTACTTTTTTTTTGTTTATGAGTAGCTGTTAATTTTGCTGGGTTTTAAGAAGTGTTTTGTCATCAACGGACAAAGTTGATATTGATGACAAACCAACTGGGCCCCGAGTCTTCTATTCAATAGTGTCAGAATGGTCAATCATTGATCTCATATTATTGTTGATTTTGACAACACCAAACTTGTCAAAATCAAAAATTATGAGATCAATGATTGACCATTCTGAGACAATTGAATAGCAGACTCGGAGCCCTGATGACATGATCAGTTATCAAAGACCGTCTCAAAAACGCAAAGTGAGCCGAGCGAAAAAGTGTTAGCGGTTTAAAATCGATTAACCGTTTCTATTGGTAAATTTTTTGCACGTCCTCTTCCGGTCCATTCGTCTCCGCTTTAGTGGACCCTTAATAACAGGTCGGCTGCTTTCACGCGCGGATCTCTGAAAAGTAAAAAACTTTTACGCCAGCACAAAGCCTTTCGAACGAGGCCAACTGGGGCAATGGCCATCGATAGGCACGTACGAACGTATTTCGAATTGACTCATTGATTGCGCAAAATTGGACACGTTATTAGCAAGGTATATAGAGTTATTTATATATTGTACGAATCTATATCGGCAGGTGGTGTTGCTAGCCGAAACTCATTTGGGTTATTACGTAGCTGTAAGTGTACACATCGTTAGTTACTTATCTAAGAGGATGTTTTGAATTTCGATTATTCCTATCATGTTCCCCTTTGCGAATATCCTAGATCGTTGTAATATCTACTTGTTCTGTACTCTGGTCTGACCCAATGCTGGGCAAAGGCCTCCCCCATTTATTTCCAACTCGCCAGGTATTTTGTCTTGTCTGGCCAATCAGTCGGCAACGAGTCCAAATCGTCACGTGTCAGCGTTTCTTGGGTCTGCCTCGGTCACGAGTGCGGCTACTATAAAGTTAAATTCTAATAGCATTCAAACTTCATCTGTCGAACCTTTTCCCAAATATGTGGGGGTCGGCTTCTACTCTAATCGGATTCCGGAAGTAGGTACAAAGCATTCCAACAACTAGAATAAAAAACGTGAAATTTAAACGTACAAATACGTTCACATAATCGTTTCATTCACATAATCGGGAGTTGAAATAGGGCGGAGAGTACACGTGCGTTCTTCGTCGAATCGATGGGGTAGAGATCACCCCCCTCGCCCACCTGTCTGACTCTGACCCGCTTTTCATTATTACCTATTGTTTACAGAATCAATGGGTTTGTGGGGCCTTTATGTATTGTGCTGTTTCTGTGCTCGATAATAGGAAGGGTGGAGAATTGATCGGATTTCTATACAGTAGCTGTTTTAGGAAACTAAACGACATATTGAGTAACCATTGAAAGCAAGGTACACCACTCTTGGTACGCTATGTATGAAACGACGAAAGACCCGTATCATTATTGTACTTACATGAAGTTTAAATAAATAAACACATTAAGGACTAGGACTACACAGGACTACAGCAGCGTCCCAAACGCTGCTGTAGTCCTATAAATAGCAAAAGTATTGCCTAAACCTAAAACATACGGTACGGTTATTTTTACCTTTACATACATAAAGTTTATTAAATAAATAATTAATCAGTCTTGTAGCATCCACATTCAAGTTGATTCAAGATCCATCTACCTACTTGAATTAGAGCCATGTCTACCTCTCCCCAATCACGTGTCAAAGTAGAACGTACACATTTACGCAAACATTCATTATCTATCATAGGTATCTCCGTAACGCTTCTACTTGCCCGCGTTACAATTAAATCGTCCACAATAATTGGCTCCACGTGCAAATAAACCATGAGGAAAAATCGTTAGCGAACAGTTTTTATCACCAGCTTATTACGTGAATGTGACACGCGTAAAACGTATTTGTACAGTCGAAAGTTACGCCTGAATAGTTTATCAAGTAACAAGTTGCGCGCTCGTGTACACTTCTTTCGCACAGAATTTTAATTTTATCAAGAGTAGCCAGTTTTTCAGTTTGTTTTCCAAGCCAAAAATATATGATATTTTGCGCACATTCTAAAATAGATGGCTATTTTAATCATACTTTATATATATACGTGGCATTTCTGCTGGCAACGCGCTAAAATATAGGTGGAATAACCGACTACAAAGGTCGTTAATATGATAATTCGCTCGTAACATGCCTTACACAAGCGCTTTATCAAATACATACCTAGTTTACTACAATAGTGGGTGTCGAGTCGAGGTGATAATGATAACAATACCATTATTGATCAGCTAGCACTTAAACGGCCGTGGAGATCGGAAAGTAATGAAGCGCGTTTAAAATGCAGTGCAACCGGCAACGTGGCCGTCGGGTCCGAGCGTGCGGGGTGAACGACCTCAGCGCGTCCCCGCGATCGAACGCTCACCGCTCGCCACGCCACCGCTCGAATCGCCCAGCGCCCTGTCCCACTTTACACGACAAATTACTGTACCCGACTCGACTCGCACAAATACAACGATTGTTTCACCACTTTTTACCGTAATTATCTTTTTTTCGTCAACTTTCAAAAATCCAACGAGATTCAAGACTATTGTTGTCGAAGTTGACACGAAAACAACCGCTTAGAAACTTGAACGGCAATAAAACTTTGTACAGCGAACTCGCAACACTTCTCGGAAATAAATCTCAAAGGAAAAACAACTAGATCCCAATTTTGACTCGGATCCAAGCAAAAAAAAAGTAAAATTACCAGGAAACAGCACCGCACCGCATAAATCCGTGCAAAATATTTCGAATTCATTAATCAAAGTTACAGTGAAGTTTGTGCAAACTGTTTATTCGTGTTGTGCAGTTTTGTCGCATGTTATACGTTAGCTAAATGTTTTAAAGGCATTTTAAAGGTGTGCTTTTAGAAGCGGGTTCTATAATTCTTGTGATGTGTTTCAAAAGTATGAATGATTAGATGATGCTACCCAAACATTTAGTCATTTCATAATGGATAATTGTGATTTATTAATAAAAAAATTTGGATACCAATAACTCCAATGATTTTTACTTGACTTCTCTAGCTTTTATTAAATATTATCAGATCTTATAATTCGCAAGACCACAAATAAAAGGGCTAGGTGTAAATGTGGAACACCTACGCCCAAAGATATCCTTCGTGTATCGTCTCGGGCAGAAACAAATCGTTATATCAGTAAGCCATTGGAATAATTCGCCCCATCTTGTAACATGTGGTGTGATAAGCGATAAAGCGAGTCAGACAGTTGGTCGCTCCTAGCTATCTGAAGTAACGTGCTTGCGTTGCTTGTACAAACGACGTAATAATAGATATACTTTGTACTTCTCATTCGGTACGTGCAAGCGGAGTATTGAACTCGTTTCGACGATTTCTTATGCATTGTTCAAGACCGGCTCTGTAATGAAAAGCGTTTGTGAACATTTCATTAACTATAAATATTGTGGTTGAAGCGACCATTATAAATAACCTGTATGTAGGACGGTATATCTAGTTGACCCCGAATATTATAACTAGCTCACCGGGCAGCGTCGACACCAGGTGACTTTTAGCCGCGATGAATCAAAAATCGATCGTTAAAAGATGGAACGAGTTATTCAGCAATGTTGCACATAGAGGAGATATTTCTATTTCGCCAGTCGCTACCCTGTAGTAACGCTCAGTAAGGACTTCGCTCACCCCTTTTCACACTCTTCCGTTCTTTGCAGGCAAATGACTATCATTTACCTTTAACCAAACACCATCAAGAAACAAACACTATTACCCAACCACAAAGAATACACACACAGCTATTACTCCACCGTCAACTACCCAACTTCGTCAGTTCTAAGTCGACTTTATGAAACTCCGGCGAACAAGTAATCCGTCAAAAACATGTTACACGTATCCAACAGTTTTAACTAACTTAAACTACTTTAGTTTCGGCCAAATTTCAACCTCGTACCACCCCCTTTACTACAGCTAAGTCTTTGCACTGAATTTGTATGCAGAGTTTACTATATACACATACGTGTTTTGATTCTACAGTTTCTGTTTGGTAAGTGAAATATTCATGAAGTTTGGGTAAGTATTGGAACTGAGTTTGTAGTTAGTTGTACGACTTGTATGGCGTCATTGAGGTTCGTAGTTTAGTTACTGAGCGGACAGCACATTCGTGGCTCACATAATTATCCTTAAGAACAGAATGCAAATATTTAAAACAAACGGCCGATAAATCCATTTACGTTTTGTAGTATTTGTAGTAGTAGCAGCATTACACTGTACCACTTACTATAAATAATCTCTGAAGCATTAAATTGCAATGTGTACAATAGTTAGCCTTGGCATTTAATTCACGTATTATGTACTTACATTTTCCTAAGGACATGCAAAATCAATATTTTAGTAACGCTTATATTATCAATACGTGGCAGCTAGTGCCAATATTCAAGGGGCAGCCCCTATTTTCCTTATTTACGTCACAATTATAAATAGATAAACATTTTATATTGAAGCGCTTGTTAGGCGAACAGTCATCCAATCATCCGCTTTATCGCACTTTATCAGCAGCATATAAATTGAATATTACATAATTAATTCGTTTATATTACGCCGCACGCGGGATATCGACGTTTTCTTACATCGATTATCGATTCTATGTTTATGCTATGAAGCATTGAGTACCTATCTTCTTTAAAAAAAAATACAAGAATCCACGAAAATAATTATTAAGAGTGGCTGGCTATTAGTATTCTAATAGCTGGCTAGCAACTGGCTTAATTTGTAGTAATCTTAGTCATCGAAACATTTGATCACGAAAATTAATTGGATAGCCACATTCTTTTCACGAATACAGGTTAACCATTCCTATCCTATCAATTAATTATTACCGTGCCTGCCAATGATTCAGGACGCAGACGGAAATGGCTGCTGAAATATGCAAATGTAAAACCATTTAACCCTTTACTGTTCCAATTTAGATATCGAAATTGGCAATAATATAACCTTTCGTAACAGCATAATACCTAATAATGTTCAAAGGGGTTATTTTCCAGTTATCTACCTACACCTTTAAGCTACTAAATAATACATTTGAAAACACACGAAGTTGTTCCAAACCTTATGAGAAACTTGTTCTTAACTACTGGAAAGTTCATGAAATTACTGTATTATATGTTATTAGTGAGAACATAGATAGGTAGGGTACATACACGAGTCAGCGGGGACGGTAAACTTTGTTGCAAAAGATTTAATGGAAGTTAGTCTCTCTTTGTCTAAGTTTGGCACTCGTCTGGTCGCCTCGCTCCCGTTTCATAACTTGACGCGGATTCAGGGTTGCTGGACAATACGTAATACTTTTCTTTTGTCAGATATGTTCTTGTTTGTTGCAATGTTTCATGTCGTGTATGCGTTTTATGACTTTTAGCTATTGCAGTTTTTATGTCAAGCCAATCACATTAATAATGTAAAAAATATTGTTGTAATATCATTCATTTTTGTCTACTTTAGATATCTAAAAAGAATTCCTATAAAATTAGTAGAATAATAAAATTATGCTAAACTAAATTAGCGATATCTTTCACCAAGCGACAACCCTGCTCTCAAATGTATATCTAGGGGTTAGTCAAAAGGGAAGTTTTATTGCTCGTGAATTTCATTATAACTTTGCGAAGCTCTCTCTTCTCTTAATGCCTTTAAACGAGGATTGTTGTCTAATTTGTACGAATTATGTCGAATTTTCCTCACGGGACTCTGACTTGGATGTTATGAGAACACGTACGTATGTGAGCTATGCTTATGGTTGTGCTATAATTTGATTGTCTCTACATATTATTTTAGGAAAAGCAAGATGTTCTTTCCACACTTCAAACCTTCGCGTCGGCGGTGTTTGAACGCCCGCTAGAGCATTTAGTCGAGTGACTGGAACCCACCTCAGGATTTTATATTCTTATTTTATGAACTTACGAAGGTGTCATTTTTCGAAAAAATGTCGCTTTACTTTCATGTGAATGGACAAGCGTTGGAGCGGGAAAAATGTGAATGATAAGTATCATTCATTATGTTCAAAGTTCAAGATTCTTTTATTTGAGCCATTGGTTCGGAAAACTTGCTGTCAATGATCGTAACGAAGCATAACATCTAAAGGCCTAACATAATATTGTGTTAAAGTTCTCGAACCCCTCACCACCTCACCCCATTCTTCACATAAACTTCAAAGAAAAGACCCATTGAAGCCATTTGAGAGCAGAATTAACATAATAATCGCACCGTGAATCATACAGTATCTGGAATGACTGGGCCTTTTATTCAGTCGCATTATTGAGCGGTATATGTACATAATATGAACGTGTGACACGACTGATGTCACCATTCATACGGCTAACAAGAATATAGAGAATTTATTGCCCGCTTCCTTCCTTGTAAGAACACTTGAAAGTTAAACCGTCTTGGAGTTGCGAACTACAATTTGTTACAAATGTGAAATGTATTTGCGATTTTCCAATAGTTCAGAGCATATAGGGAATAAAAACTGAGCATTATAAAAGTTGCTTGGATACTCTGTAAAATTCAAACGTAGGCAAACCTTTGAATTGTATAGAATGTTACTTTCTTATAAATATATTGAGTACTTACACCATTAAATCGAAACATCCTTTCGGAACGGCAAAGGAAGAGAGCGACCTTAAATCAATATCCGGACTCGAGATCGAGTAAGATATACCGCCAGCATCTCAACATTGTATGTATATCCAATACGGCAATATTCTGTTTGATTCCACTCAACTGTATATTCGACAGTTCTATCAAGAGAGTCGTTGAAGCGCATATCGTATATCGATTACTAGGACAATGCTAATTTTGCAAAGAGGTTCTCCAGAAAGCCAATCAACCAAGTTATACGTCCCTCAGTCGTCGTTGGCTTAATCTGGACTAGTTTTATCCATGGTCTCACATCTATCTAGGGTTTAAGTGTTTCTGGATCGCCGCCAAATCTATGAGCTCTTCCCGATGCCATTGGAACACCTACTGAATTGGTTCCTGATAAAAAAGTCGCTTCAATGTCCCCGTTGAGAGTCGATTGAGCGTAACATCGCTGGCAGTACACGTGGATGGGTTTTAGGATTCTATTCAGACGTGCTAGCTTCTTTTATGATGTTGGTCGTTTGTTTGTAGTCTTTAAGTTCTCTTCCGTTCAGATCCTTTCCTATTTTGGTCTTCTCAATTACGGTTAATGCAATTGCATGTCAGTACAGATAGTCTAATTTTAAAATACAAAAATATAACTTCGCAAAGCTAACAAAATCACAACATTCCGGGATGGAAATGCACAGTTTTTCCACTATCTCTGCAACGGACGCGGTATGGTAGTAGCAGTAAGATTATGACACGTCACAAGTTACCCGTTGGCCTCCAGGAGAAAGTTTACTCGGGCGAGTTTGTTCTCTCTTCTCCCCCTCCCATACGCCCTACAGTCTGCGCAGTTTGCAAGTTCGCCCGCCCCGTACTCGGCAAACTAGATTCTGTGATGTTGTGGTGCTAGATGAGATACACTTTTCATTGCTTTGTTGGTCTTGAGGGTTTGTTCATGTTCAATTATTTAGAATTGGCTATGTCGATTAAAATATGTTTCAGTTACCATGCATCAACCCGTATGTCTGCTGCTGGACAGTATCTAATTCCATTTTTATGGTTATCAACTTCACGGAAAAAGGGGAAGGTTCTTTGCCAATAACTACACGGCTTACTCTCAACAAAATTTGATTTGCAACTGTAATTATAATTATTTTAACATTTGGTTTAAATGTTACTTATGAATTAACATAAACGAATGGGTTCATTTGATAAGATCTTGAGCACAAAAACTTATAGATCAATCAGAGTTTAACGACAAAAAAAATGTACCTAATAACACTCGTGTATTGACGCTTCTAGCACATTTTTTATTATTCATAGTCTTGTTGAACTTAGTCGGTCGCTGTGTAACTATCGAACTACCGTTTCAACTCGTGGAGGCGAATGGTAAATGTAAAGGGGAAATAATGTTATCGCCCCGCGTGTCGACTTTTGGTCCGACTACCCCCAAGTTTTGAGACTTTCGGACCTACACAAACAAGCGAGTAAACAACTTTTTTCTTGTTACGTCTTCGGTAAACGAAAAGTTGGCGGTACTTTAGTTTTGTTCCGAGGATTTTGTACATTATGAATGATTATTGTAATTAATTCGTATTGTTCCAACTTTTTTTTGTTCGGGTTTTCAAAGGAAAAGCTTGTTTCTTTTGGAATTTCTCTCTTTACAAATTCGGTTTGCTTTGATACAATCACTCAAAAGACTTTAGCAACATCAATCGACGTAACTTTCCATTGGTAACAAGTAATAAACAATTTTTTCTTGACAACGTAACAACTTTCCCCACGAGACAATGACTTTTGGGTCGAAAGTAAACACAATGGCCAAAATTATTTGAACTTTCCACGTTCAATGCATCAATATAGAACTTCATTAATCTCAAGAATGCGCGCCGCAAACTGCCAAACTGTAAAATTACCTCGTCTGCACCCACTAACAAGCTAAGGCGCAAGTTTGCCTGTATCTTTGCTTGGTCTATAGCAGAAAGCTTCCAGACTATCAAAGTCTTGTTCGCTAACCGTTGAATATTCAAATTGATCCGTCTTGTATCCTCCTACCGTGATGGAGTGAATTTCGGAACTTCGGAAATAGGTCGCAGTCCCGCAGTCTAATCTTCTGTCGTGAGAAATTATGTTCCATTCATCAAACGAGATGTGTTACATGAAATTGATGAAACTGTTTGGATCAGTAATCAAAGTATCTTGTGTGTGTTCTAATTGTGTATGATGATGAACGGAATGCTGATGTGATGGGGTTTATTTAGACGAAAATCTTATTTCTGCACTCCGAATCTTAAACGTTAAACGTAAAACAAAAAAGGTTTACGTCACCAAAATGAAAAGATGTTCAAAAAGACATTATTTCACTTCTACAGTTAGATGAAATCTACAAAACTCTTGCAAGAATCGCAAAACATTCTGGAAGCTGTCACTCTTGATTTCTTATACGTACAACAAAGTTATTTCTGTTTAGGGCGTTGAAGTTCGTCCTACTTTTCGACTGTCATGTTTTTGTGTCAATGGAAACCATGTGCTGATTCCGAGAACTTTATTGAACTAGATTTGTTGAAGTTATCGTTCAAAATGGGAACTTTTAATTCGTTTCATTATGAACTGTCCGTGGCCAGAAGTGGAGGATGATTGTGCTCATTTAAGTGTGTAATTCTGAACGAACATTCGCTCTACGATATTTTGTAATGTAATTAAGGATTTCCATGAAATCGTTTCATTTGGTTACCATTCCATTAACGTACTTAATTACTACGATGTTTGTACATTAACATTTATGCGCGAATTACCAAGAAAAAGCGTACATTTTCATGAGTACAGTCAATCACCTACCGTGTAGAGAATCAATAAAATCCCAGCACGTAGGCTTGTCTAGCGTAATTAATCAAATGGTAATTGGTCATTGTCTTATCCGCCTACATTACTCTTGGGAGCAAAGCAATCAATACCGTCTCAAAGGGATCGCTTGTCAAAGATTATCCTGTGCCAGTAAATTATCATGTTTGTGCAACTACCCTCGGAAGGACGAACACAGATATCTGTAATTAAACATCGCTTTCCAATTAACGAACTGAAGCGTACGGTGTACCCTCGAAATGCTATCAGTTTGTACACGGTGAATCAGTGTGTCTACTTCGGAAACGGGTCTGTGTCTCTCTCATCTGATAATATCGCCGACTAGTTCTGTGGTCGGACAAAGCGGTCCTATATCTCCCGTGTTGGCGGTGAAAGGGGTTCTATTTGACGTGTATGGGGACTGGGTTCGTTTAAAATGATCGATTTTGAAAGCGTTGTGAATTAGAGCTTGAATTCTGCTCAGTGGACCGTTTGTTTGGCTTGCTTTGTTTCATTTATTTAATAACCGACTTATATTTGGGGTATTCGATAGAAACAATGAAGAGTATGTATTGCACTGTTTCAAGTTTTCTTTTAATCATGAAACAGTGGAAATTTCATCGCCAAAGATAAGTTGAGTTTTATACCGAAACAAGGAACCAGTAAGTCGCAGAGAAAGCCTTGCCAAAACCTGTCGGCGTTGTCTCCTTGGAACAGTAAGTTCACTGAGGCTACCTCAGCAATCGATAGTCCAACGACCCGAGGTGCAATAACAATTTATCGGTTTCAAGTAACCATCGCCATTCGACGATAAGAAAACGTTTCCCGAACGTTAATTAAACAGATAGCGTTGTGGATTGCACACATCCATCTGTCGGAACGGCAATTCGGCCGGACTGCCGGAGTGGATTCCACGGTTTGAGATGCAAGCGGAGTTCTTTATGCGACCGTCCCACTCGGAAACTGGCAGGCACGCTGTAAGGAATTAAAAGTGGCTGCTTTGAGCTCTAAAGTCCAACTAAATTCCCGATTTCTTTTGCTTTGAAATAAGTCGGCTAACATTAAAAACACCCCCGCACAGGTTGCGGTTTTTACAAAGACACGTGAAAGCTTATAAACGGATTCAAAGTAAACGTAAATTGAACCACAAGGCGGCGAGCTCAAATAAAACCACTAGCAATTTACTCCAGTAACATCGCAACAAAGAAACATTACTTTTATTGTACACTTTTATACACCCATTCGGACAAGAAAAGAAAGTAACTTCAAACGCAACAATTATATGCGATAATTGAAAGTACGACTTCAATACGGAAATTGAGAAAACCAGTCTCTTACGACCGACATACGGAACTAACATTATTTATTTATTTATTTAAACTTCTCGCACACAAAAAAAGGTACAAAGGCGGACTTAATGCCTTAGGCATTCTCTACCAGTCAACCAAGGGTGGTGTAGAGATTAGATGGCAGGTGCTCTTTTTGATAGGAACAATGGTAAAAAAAAAAAAAAAAATATTCAAATATATCATACCTAATGATTTATAAATATAATATACAAATAGTTACATAAATAGATTATAAACATATAATACACATGCATAAATATATACCTATCCTATAAATATAAATATATATATACAAAATCAAAATAGAGAGATGTTGAAATAACTCTACTCACTATTTATTTAGAAAATAACTCTGCAATTTCCGCTTAAATGCATACCGACTTGTAGCCGTCCTGATATCAAGAGGAAGCGCATTCCAAAGAAGAATAGACTGAATATGAAAGGACGAATGAACAAAGTCAGAAGTATGAGAAGGACAGAGTAGGAGTAGATTGTTAGAAGAACGCAGATTCTTCGCGTGTGTAGAACATAGATATTGAAAGTGAGACTCAAGATAAGAAGGAGGATTGGGAGAGTTGAGAAGGGAGAAAAGCGTGGTCAAAGCGCGCAAACTTCTCCTTTGGCGAATGGACATCCATTTAAGCTCAGATCTATAGCTCGACACATGATCGTATTTCCTGAGGTTGAATATGAACCGGATACAATTGTTGAGCAGTCTGTCAAGCTTATCGAGCAAAACCGCATTCAAGTCAAAGTAGCACACGTCACCATAGTCGATTATAGGATAGGATAGGATATATAACTAACATTATCTTCGCATCTAACAAAGAAGTGGCCACTCAAACTGATTCATTGTAAAATTGGAAAATAAACGCCGCCATTACTCAACCAGCTGGCTTTACTGACAGCTCAATATCATTATCAATAGCACTTATCTTTATAATTGAACGAAATGTTTTTACAGTTATCAGACATAACTGTTGAAATCTTGGGAACGGAACGTACAATTACTCCCCAATCCCCGCATATGGCCCAGGGTTTTGATTTGTCAATTCTGTCGCCTGTCGAAGACCTGTCATGTTCGACTAATGACCTTATAGACCAGGGCCGAAGCCTTCAAAAATGGTAACAAATGAAAAAAATTTACAGTAGGATGAAACCCATTAGAAAAGGAGGGGAATATGATCAAAATGAAAGGAAAAATAAATTACGGTCGATCCGAGTTCGGGAAGTGGGGGTGGGGGGGGGTTTTAAGGGGGGAAAGCGGTTTATCTCGATTTCCCCCCTTAGAAAAAAGTTAAATGGCAAAGTTGTAGGTAATAATAATATCTACAACTTTTGTATTTGCAATTTTTCGACATAACCTCAAAATTTAGGTGAAAAATTCAAAAAACCAAGTTTTTGGTTTTTAATTTTTATCTTTTACAAAAAACATTTTCTATTTCACGAAATTTAGTGAAAACTTACATTTTTATGCCCTAAATACACTGTAATTTTTTTGATTAAAAATATTTATTTTTCACCTTATTATTGACTTAATATCGAAAAATCAGCCATATTTTCATTTTCAATCGAAAATTCTGACGTCAAAATATCTGCTTTTTTTAAAAAGTTGGTGGGCGTTGTAGTCCTTATAATCTCTACTTTCTGATGATGTATAAAAAATATACATTGCAATGGTAAATTTTCTCAGAAAAAGCAAAATCAGCTGCTACAAAATAAGGTAGTAAGGGCCAAACCACAGATGACAGAAACAACAGGAGATATGGCAAGGAGGCGTGGTACATGCGAACTCATGTGGCCACGACGGGGCCATATGCCACTTTCAATAATAAGTCGAATGTCAACTTGCGACGTCTTCACTGCTCGTGATTTTTTACAAAATGCCGCGTTGTTCAGTGAATGTTTGTAAAAATAATAGCTGTATTGTGAATTACACGAAAGATGGTATCTCATTTCACACGTAAGTACTACAAAAATAATGTTTTTCATATTAAATTCATTAAAACATTACTTCGTGGTACGAGAAACATGATGAAAAACCAAATCAATTGTTTTCATTAGGAACAAAAACCATTGCTTGTTTAGTACAAACCGACCAGTGAATCGGCTGATCTAATAGCGCAATGGATAGGTGTTTTACTGATGCTCTCACTCACACAATATTTTCGAAAAGCTGCTGCTGTCAGTCTTTGTGAGCTAGAGATGTCTAATTGTGATGTTTGTAGTTGTCGATATTTTATACGATGATTCTGCGTATACGTACGAATGATCCTTATACATAGTATAAAACAAAGTCGCGTCTGTTTGTTTGTTTGTTTGTCTGTATGCTTAAATCTTTAAAACTACGCAACGGATTTTGATGCGGTTTTTTTTAATAGATAGAGTGATTCAAGAGGAAGGTTTTAGTATACAATTTGAACGACATCCACGCGGGTGAAGCCGCGGGCATCAGCTAGTTATACATATTATGCATTATACAATTAATTACTCTACACAATTGTTACTGCAGTATAAGGCGTATTTTATGGCGTTACTGAGCGTTGCCGTAAATGGAGATAAGAAAAACCAATATTCTGTACTATGTATTTACTAATAAAATATAAATTTATTTTTAGTTTAAACAACAAATTATAAATATAGGTAGGAACTAATAACAACGTTTATATTATCACGCTTTCTTATTTTTGTAAGCAATACTGAAAATAGAAAGTGCTTTTTATTGCTTAATATTGACTGAATAAATAGTATTCATTGGTTGCTCGAGTTATCTATCTATCTATCTATATACTTAAATAAAAAGAGAAGTCCTGACTGACTGACTGACTGACTCATCAACGCCCAGCCCAAACCCTTGGACCTAGAAAGCTGAAATTTTGCACAGAGGTTCCCTTTATAATGTAGACAAGGAATAAAGAAGGATTTATTTTTTGAAATTCAACCCCTAAGGGACTTAAACTAACAGATAGACAAAAGTGCTGCTTATAATCAGTACTTTTCGAACGTCAAAATCTGTTGCAACACATCTGTGGTGTAAGTTAATATTACGATTTACTACAGACACAAATCATTATATATATTTTTTTAATCAAACTGTTTTGAATAAATGACTTTTTTTAATTTTGAATGATTTCTGGACATATTGTTTTTTATTTATAATATATTATTTTCAGGACCCCAAAAGAACTTTATTACAATATAATAATAAATAGAAAAATCGATAACTTTTCAATTTAGTCAATCACTAGCGTCGAAGTAAAACAAAATGTATTAAGTAAATTGTGCGGTCCATGGTAAATACACGCTGTGACTGAAGGGATAAGGTTTATAATTAATTGTGTAGTACGTAATGTTTTAAGAAATGCGGATTGTTTTGCGAATGCGTATATCTATTGTTTTTACTGCTCTGCGTGTGTGAACTGACGACACAGGTCCCCATACATTTTCGGCTAAAGGGCATATCTCCTGTTGTTTCTGTCATCTGTGGGCCAAACCCTCCTAGCCCCTTCCCCACTTCTCTGTGAAATACCTTTTGATGGGCCAAAATTTTCCGTAGGTCTCCACGATATATAAATTATCTTAAAATAACAATAAATAGGCATAAAACAGCAATAAATACGCATATAATTTCTTTCTAGGCCTTATTATTTGGTAGTGGGTATTATTTCGCAGCAGCTGATTTTGCATTTTCTGAGAAAATTTACCATTGCAATGTATATTTTTTATACACCATCAGAAAGTAGAGATTTTAAGGAACACAACCCCCCCCGACTTTTTAAAAAAAGCAGATATTTTGACGTCAGAATTTTCGATTGAAAATATGGCTGATTTATTATTTATTTATTTATTTAACAATTTATGTACACACTAAATACAGAAAAGAAGAAAGGAACAGAAAATAGTACAAAGGTAATGCTTATTTCTAAAGAAATCTCTTCCAGCATACCTGCGAAAGGAGAATCTAAAAAAGAGATGTAGACATAGTGTAGTAGTGTGGGTGTGTGTGTGTGTGTGTGTGTGTGTGTGTGTGTAGTGTGTGTGTAGTGTGTGTATATTAAGTCAATAATAAGGTGAAAAATAAATATTTTTAATCAAAAAAATTACAGTGTATTTAGGGCATAAAAATGTAAGATTTCACTAAATTTCGTGAAAAAATAATGTTTTTTGTAAAAGATAAAAATTAAAAACCAAAAACTTGGTTTTTTGAATTTTTCACCTAAATTTTGAGGTTATGTCGAAAAAGTGCAAATACAAAAGTTGTAGATATTATTATTACCTACAACTTTGCCATTTAACTTTTTTCCATAGGACTTGTAGTTTTGCCGGAAATCGAGATAAACCGCTTTCCCCCCTTAAAACCCCCCCCCACCCCCACTTCCCGAACTCGGATCGACCGTAATTTATTTTTCCTTTCATTTTGATCATATTCCCCTCCTTTTCTAATGGGTTTCATCCTACTGTAATTATTTTTGGTTTCAAAAATTATCGACCCTGGTCTATTAGCTAACATGAGTTAAAAAAAATATAACAAACGGATTAGTAGTTTCAATGTTACTGACGTTGTCGGTTTAATCGATAAGTTCATACTTAAAAAAAAACAGTGAAGAACACTGCTCAGAACTACTTTTTTATGCTCGTGGTCGTGTGTGTCTATGCTAATGCTCTTAGATATATATTCTCCTATTGTTTGCGAAACTACAAATACCGTTTATAAGTGCTGCACTATAGCACTTTTCATGGATGATAACATCCAACTGAATAATCAGACCATA
Organism: Diarsia mendica; assembly: GCA_949316265.1. NCBI lineage: Eukaryota > Metazoa > Arthropoda > Insecta > Lepidoptera > Noctuidae > Diarsia > Diarsia mendica. Next base: position 14,029,340 of record OX438909.1, on the reverse strand, counting down.
AAACTCAACTTTTATACTAGTTTCTGTTTTATTTTCATCTGGAACCGATACGCGTTTAGACAACGCTGAATTCGGAATTTCAAACGAGTATAAAATTTAAAGAGCCAATTCTTTGAATATACGAAGTGATCTAGGTTGCTCGCGCAGAATGAAACAAACAACAAAGATTGTTTGTTTAATACGATGACTCAATTAAATGACTTTCAGTTATCATCGTTACAGACGACGTAGTATAACCACGTTTGTTTTGTCTATAATTTAGGTCTTATCATCCCAATTCTTACTAATTAAACGCAATGATTTGTCGCAGCTGTCCGACGCGATCAATGCTCCTTTCAATTAAAAGTTTGTCGTCGTATAGTTGTGCTTGCAGTGTTCAGCCGAGTTGTTCCTTCTCTCGACAGATGCTTTTTACGGAAATTACAACGGCACACTTGGCGCAGTTCTACACGCCTCCATAACTGTACACTCGCGCTCCCAACTTTTAGTTGCGACGAAGTTGATGCGAACTTCTCAAGGGATTATATGAATCGGTGATCTGTTTGCAGTTTGCTTATGTTGCTTGCTCGTCTGACCTGTTTAGCCTAGTAGTTTTTACTTGTTTGCATATGGAAGACTACACACGGATGCTATTTAAGCATATTACTTTAGCTTACAAAGTTGCAACCGGCTTTTAAAGTTCGTGCAGTCGCGCTCGCAAGTTTTAGTTCCACAACAAAGTTGGCACGAAGTTTAAAAGGGATTATATAGAGGAAGTGATCTCTTTGATTGGTTTTCTGACCTGATTAATTTTGTAGTTTGTGGTTGATTTATGCTGCCATATGGCGCTCGTATTTATCTTTAATTTTGTGTATGGAATGGAACTCCTCAAATAGTCACTCAATTTCGAAATTGACGAAGCGTAGGTGTTCATTTTTGTAAGTGAACGATGTTGGCGAACCAAATATCAATTTAATAACTATCAAATGTATACATAACAAAATTCCACGAGTGTCACCTTATATGAGAAGTTTTATAATTAAACTAAATATATCATTAATGTGTGTGGTTTTAATGCCACATCATCAATATGAATTTCCGAAGAGTAACTTTAAATAAATGCATGACTCATTTGCGGCAGGAGGAACTAACATAGCTCATAACCTGTTAACAAATTACTCGTAAACTGCTACAGTGCAAGTATCAACATAAACTTTAAAGACGGCACATATGAAAGGACTTATTTTAATATCAAAGCGTTTCCTCTCACGTTTGTCGCTAAAACATCAATAGCACACAAAATCGCTTACCATGTTTACATACTGGCATCCATACCATAGTATCGTACGTGTTAGTTTGTATGGAAACAATGCAGGTAATACCCCACGGCTGTAAAGCAACAATGTTGTTCCGTCCGTTTATAGACCGTAAAATATTACGTCGACGCTACGACCAGACGTAGCCACGTAAAACTAAATAACGACTTTAGACCACCGAGATGTAGCTAATGTTGTATTATGTATCATTTTATACCCTTTTACTACGAGATTTATCTTTACTTCCTTTAATGCAGGTGGATTTTTTAACTACTTACTACTGCAACATCTCAATGCAGGTGATTTATTGTGCTACTCAAGCTTATAACCATTGAATGGAACAGGTTTGTCCAGATTGGCACAAACTTCTTTCAGAGGGGTCAACGAACTTTGACCCCTTGTAACCAACCTGTTGTAATCTAGGGAGATGAAGCGACGCATGAAACTCCTTTTATAAGCACCGACTTTACGGGTTAAACGCTGGTGTACTTTTAAAACGGTTTTGTCTCTATTATAAATAAAAGAGTTTGAGTAAAGGGTTGTAGTTGTACGGTTATTGAACTCTTTGAAACATTTATTATTGATGCAATTTTATAAATTTTATATATTGTATCATTGCAGGAACCATCATTTAATTATAGGACTGTTTTTTAAGAATAATTTTAAATCCACAGCTAGAGGGTCTTCACGATTCTTCTAGTTTTGCCTGAAGACTAGAACCCCAAATTAATAGGTTTAAAGTTAGAGTATACTTTATTGTTCACTTTAATTCCTACTACACAAGTATTTTACAATATTCTTAAAAAAATCTTATCGCTGATAACGTTTGCCAAAACAAAATCTAACATAAGCTCATCTTTGTTACAGGTGCAGTGAAAGCATTCGGACGCAGTGATCAGTGAAGTTTCGGACGGCCACGCCGCCGTACGTCGTGTCGTGCCATACAGTGTGGTGCCAGTGAGTGCTAGTGTTGGCTGCGAGTGCCAGTGACAGTGCCAGTGTGTGTGTGTGCGTGTGTGCGTCCGCAGTGGCGCCGACGCCGGCGTCAAGTCAATGCCGGTGTGCCGATGGAGCGGTGATCGCGGCCTGACTACATCACAAGAGCAGCGCTGGTTAGTTCAAACTTTGTAAACATAAACGAGGTTACCTCTACAGAGGTTTAGTCGAGGGACGAGGACGCGTCTCGTACAGTCACTGTCAAATCACAGATATCATCATCATTCTCCTGCCCTTATCCCAATCCATTCGGGTTCAGCGCAGCATGACTTCTACACTAACAGATATTGTACATTGAAATATGTGTCATCATTGTCTAATTTACTGTACCGGTTTTCCAAAACCTTTAAGCTGACAACCGGCAACCTGACGATGTGAATTACAGCGAAGTATGAGACCATAGATTTAAACAGTAATCAGTTCTAAAGGGCGGTTAACTGTTGCCTGAATAGCCCAACTTCGTAACAAACCCCCATGGTCGGTGGTCCGTTGAGGCGGTGAAGAGAAATTATTGAAATTATTATCTAATTAGGTCACGATGGAATTATTTTTTCTTGTTAACGCTTTGGCACGTGTAAATTCCGCTACCTAGAATTTATCAAAGACCTTGCCGTAATTTAAAGACTATTAAAGATTAAGCAATCCAAAAAAGTGACATTTAATAAGAGGTCTTGATAAATCAAGTCGTTCTTAAATAATAAGACTAATAATTACTTACGAAGAGATAAGTTACTAAAAGACTCTATTATCCTCAATCACTCTGCAAATCGTTCTACAACTTGATCATTTAGATGAAAAAAAAAAGCCGAGCTCGTTTTCGAAGCAGATTAGGGATGTAGGCGTTCAATCACTGGTAATTGACACATCACGTCTTTACAACGGAAGGCGCCTGTATCGATCATATTAACGTCAATAAAAACAGCTAAAATATTAGTTACCCCATTAACGAAAACAAGTTCCTTCTGTGTCACTCTCAAGCCTAAAGGCTGCCTGTAGATGGTATCAGCTTGACAACCTACAGATCAGTCTGACCTCATCAAAATTTATAACGGCCTCTAGATTTACGCACCCACGATCATTGCTGGAGCGAGACTCCCTGAAGCGAATCATTGCTTGGCTTTAGATCGATGAGATTGTGTCTTTGCGCTTTCATCTGTGTTAGGGTCGCCTTGCACCTTAAACGACCGCATTTAACACGTACAGTTGAACCAGTTAATAAGTATACATTTTGCAATGTGTGAGTGAAGTCATAGTTATACGCACACACACTAAGTAAAACGAGTGAACTATGTTTCTAATAGTGTGCGTTATGTGCGTATAAGTCAAAACTGGCCTACCGCAGGCCGACTTTACATCACGCACTCATCGGTAACTTTTATTAATATTGTGTGGGTATACGTATTAAACATACACGGGTAAAAAAATCAAGAAACGGGCTCACAGTGAAGGAATATGACCCAATATTTTAGATGTGTCTAGTAGAACACCCGTGGCAGAGTGGTGTAAGCGCTTGACATAGTTATTAGTCTACGCTCGGTGTCGTGAGTTCGATCCCCACTGAGGAATTCAGTTTTACTGTTTTTTACCTTTTTTACTTTTTGTTTTATAATATTAAGTTTGTGACCAATAAAATCACAACAAAAAAGTAGAAAGGTAATTAAATAAAAACAATAAAATAATTTGTTTTATTTTTATTTATTAGTTAGACAATTTATTTGTTGCATAAGGATGGACGTAAATAATTTATTGAAGTAGGGTGGTATCTAAATTGAATCGAAAGTAAAATTAGCTGGGAAGTGAATCAACATGTTACATAGTAAGAAATTATGGCAACTTCTATCTGCATAACAATAACATCACTTCACCAGACTTTTAACAATACGAATTCTTGTTTAAAACAGTAGGAATACAGCAAGTTGTATATAAAACAATTAAAAATAATGCTAAGTTTTACATTTGTTCACACAAACATGAACATTATGTATATAACGCTAAGGTTCACAATCGTTTAATATTTAAAATAAATTCTACTAATTTAGTTAATACATTCATTATAATTATCTTTCACCACCTTTTCTCCATAATATTTCACGCCCATCCTTATTCAACTTAAAAGTTTTTTCGTCGCTACAAATCACCACATTGTTCTTCCAATCAAAATTAAAATAATTATGACCTAGCGAACTGTAGTCGGCGTCGTCGATGCGCAGTGGACTGGACAGTAAAATCTTCCGCGCTGGCTTGCTGCAGCAGCCTGAACCAGCAGAACGCAGGTGATTTCTCACCGTTTGATAGCACACATTGTGTGCTGTAGCTGTGACGCGTGTTGGCAATCTGAATGAACTAGCTTTGTGCTTTGCCACGATGTCATGGTGTCGAGCTGATGAATTCGCTTTTGATTTTGGCCCACGTCGAAGATTTTCCACGTTTCCAGAATCCGAAAATCGGTGGACCCGTAATTGCTCGGTTCTTCTCTGTGAATATAAAACAAAACAGTATTTAAAATACCTACTTCTACTAAAATACTTATGATAATAGTTATTTTATAGTAAATAGTAATATTTATGTATACTTAAAAAATAAAATTATGCTTTCATATAGGTATATATAATTAATGTTATTTTTAAACAATAATTACATAAAATACTTTTAAATATATACCTATTATATACCTTAAACTATTTAAACCTTAGCAAACAAAATGGGCTATTATAACAATGGTTAATGCACTTTAGTTAACTTAATGTATACCTATCTATTAAATGATGAAATAATATTAATTTGGTTTATATGTAACTATATATAGGTACCATATATAAACTATAATACATACACACTTCTTTAGACACCAAATTAATATTATTTATTTTCAATAATCATATGCATAGATACACTACAAGTTAAAATACTTTTAGATATGGTTTAAATATACATTAGCAAACAAGAATGGGCTATTATAACAATGTTAATGCACTAAAGTTACGTTAATTTTATTAATTCCTACGTAAACATAAAAGTTATAGTATCTGTTACTTACCGATATCATTAAGCGCCTTGCAATTTCACTAATAAATAAGGTTTGCTCATGCAAAAGAACGATTTCTGCCTTTTTAACGTTGTTAAATGATGCATGTTTGGATTCACAGAAATAAATTACAAACGAATATATCTAGAGTAATTCTGTGTTATCAATAAACTAAGTAATGCAAATAATCGTAGATTGACCACTAAGACTGCATTTTTTTTTAAATGAAGGTGTTTGAAAACAATTTTATTTTTAAATTGTCGGTAGTTAGTTTATAAGCAGCCGAAATAAAATGAACTGAGAGTGTCGTAGTTCTCAAACGTTGCAAACTTCATAACTCATCCATGAACGGGATTGAATCGTTAAAGATTCTACTTTAAATAATGTTTTAACAAAATAATGATTACAAAAAGAATATCAGCACCCGTGGTTTGATCTTACGACTCCTCGTTCGTTAACCAAAGGTGTTAACTATTGTGCCAAGATTGCTATAGTTGCATTAGCGAAATATTATATCTGATTCAGTGACAAATGAATGATTACTATATATTGGTATATGGTATTATTGATGTGTCGCACGCACACTAATAAAGACAGAGCTCGCTTGCTTTACTCAGTGTTTGTGTGGCATAACTATTTCACACATGTAAAGTGTAAACTCATTAGCTAGTGTGCGTGATGTATACTTATTAGCTGTGCAGACTGTACCAGTAATTTTTATGGGGTTACTGCGATGAGGTGCTTTTTTGATACACAATAATTTCGTTCAGACCAATCAGCCAAAAGTCGGTCAGAAAGATATGTCCATGACTTTTAGAAACTAGTTACAAAATAATCTCAGCAAAAAAGAATATGTCCATGCCTATCAACCAGAAGTAGTGACAGCCGTTGACTTAAAATAGCTTGTCCAAGCACTCTAGCTTTTTAGACCTTGTAGTACAACTGTACAACAGTTTGCGTTCGACAGGCAGTATTTTAGATAGGCGAGCTTTCTAGCCTTTCGCACAGTCTAATGTTAGGGTTCGGCCGCTTTAGTTTTAGATTGGACCGGTCCTTTTAAATTAGATGGCATTGGCTGTAGGCTGAAACTAACTTAGCAGACGTACATTTCTTTGGTGTCTCTTAGTTTAAAGTTATTAGTAGCTATAGTTGTGTAGTTTTGTCAGTGTTCAGATAGGCAAAGTTTTAACCGTAGTGTTGATTAGAACGTGAAATAAAGTCACTGTCAAGATATATTGGCAATACATTCTTCATCAGCCTTGGGTTTGATTGAATACATGATTAGAAAGCATGCAACAAACTTAAAGAAGCTTAACCATAAAATATTAAATAGTCAATTATAAAAGCCTATATGTTTTTGACGACAACATTTACAATTATACCATAATCCGACATTCTTTAGACGGACGCGCGTCCTGCAAAAACAGGATTGTCCAGTTAAGTCCTCTCCACCTGGCAAACCTTTTTTTACCTTTTCGTTTTATTCACTCGTTCATAAGCCAGACATTGAGATAAACTTATAGCTACAAGGTACGCTCCACACAGATAATAAATATTGAATGAAGCAATTGCTCACCACAGACGATAAAAAAACGTGTTATTATTCATTATGTTTTTCATTATAAACCTTGTTTATATTCTGTCATCGCTGTTATGAGCTTATTATCTTATTTCTGTGTAAATGCATACAACATTGTAGCCGTCTTATCATTGAAGTTTCTTTATGTGATAAATGCATTAATTAGTACGGGTACGTACGTGCTATGTTCTTCGTTAGGTCTAATGCTATTATGCGAATGCGATGCAGGTCTATTACTATTTATGTGGCAGTTGCAACTGACTTTGGAACAGAGTAACTGAAGGATTATCTAGTAACTAAATCTTTCAAGTTGCTGTTTCGTCTGCTTAACAAGTATATCAATTCTATAGTTCATTTCAGAATGACTAATGGAAAACTCGTGAAAATGTAAAAATGTATGAAAAATGTTCATGTTTTTGACAGCTACTTTGCGATGACACTGTTGACAGTATACGTAAATAAACTAATCTTAAACCTCATGTAACCCAACCAAAACCAACACTATCTTTCTTCATCTTCATCATCTATATAAATAAAAAGAGAAGTCCTGACTGACTGACTGACTGACTCATCAACGCCCAGCCCAAACCCTTGGACCTAGAAAGCTGAAATTTTGCACAGAGGTTCCCTTTGTAATGTAGACAAGGAATAAGGAAGGATTTTTCGAAATTCAACCCCTGAGGGAGTTAAATAGGGGATGAAAGTTTGTATGGAAAATCGTCATTTTCACGCGGGCGAAGCCGCTGGCAAAAGCTAGTCATTTCATAAATGTATGAAAGATAATTTGTATTGATCCTCAATCACTCAAAAACGTTTAACCAATTTGAATAATTGATAGACAAAGTGGAGTACGCTTAATACGGTATTTTTCCGTAGTTAGTTATTTATGGAAGTAGCAACCAACAGCTGGCTATAATATTTAACGTGTCTTATTACAAAAACTCGTGACTACTACGACTAGACCTTTCTACAATAAATATTAAAACGTCTCGTTTGTACTGACACAGGTGCAATTTAACGACTATTCACATTCTGTAAATATAGGGTCGAGATAAGATAGCTAGCCACAATACAGTAGCCTCCTATTACGTGAGAATATTGTTCTTGAGATGTAGATTTACTTTTATTTTTGTTCCATTCTATCGCAATTATTAAGAGAAAGCCGTCTTGGAAAGTATTGCACTGATTCCATTGCTATTGGAAAGTAATCACTTGCAAAAACGTTTCTACTATGTATTGACAATTTAACACTTAACTAATACTAGTTAGTGATTTGGAATAAATTCAGAAAAAACTGAGAATTAATAAGCGAAATTGTATTGCATTACGTATAAAGTGTGCTTAGTTTTGTTTGAGTATAAAAGTGTAGATGTCTATAAGAGTACCTAGGAGAGGAGAAGACCATCAAAGAAACGTGTGAACGATGATATTATTATGCTTGAAAGCCGGTGACTAGGACTACACTGGACACTAGTATTGTCACTAATAGAAACAGATTGAGGAACAAAGCATGCTGCGCAAAAATATAAAGGCGGAAGCGTATTAAATAATATTCGTTCGGAATAAATTAATTCTGATTAGAGCTCGAAATAATTAGAAGAGTTGAATATTCCAGTATTCTGCACAACTGTGGTGTCATCGCTGTGAATGGCTGAATAATATTATAATAGCATAGCACACCCCCAGTCCCCCACATAGTGCAGCGTTATTACGTTCATTAAATACCAATTACCGTTAGTAAACAGCACGTGCCAAATACGACTTGGCAGCTCTCATTCAAATCGTTGAAGCGCATGCAGACGATAGACACATTTTCACTTTCATCTCAAATAATTGTCATTGTAATCCTAGTAAATCGTGATATTGAGTGGGGAGTATTATAGGTAATTAGGTACACGTCTACCTAAAACTTCGGGGATTATTGGCGCGCTGTTATATTGTTATGAGTTGTGATAATATGAATAACAGAAAAGAATAATGATAGGATACAATGTTTATGTAGTACAAATGTCTTTGTACCTGCAGTCATTCTTACACTTCAATGCAATGCAACAAGATCTCTGTCATGTCAATCTAGCAAGGCAAAATAATGAACCTGCTGCTTATGCTCGTGAGTCGTGGTAATATCGCAATAATTAATAAAGCAACATTCATTCCATGATCGCAGTCACACATACTCTATTTAATTGGCAAACAGTAAGCACAATCTCAAACCGCATTTGGTATAAATAAAGTAGGTTAAAGTTGAAAGCAAATAAAATATCCCAACCAACCTATATCTTATATAGCAGTCTACATTTTCTCGGCGCTATTCGCTTCTCCTGAATTCATTCGAGTGCCACGCTCTCTAAATATTTCACATACAAGGACAGCGTGTTTTACGAGACACAAGAGAAAAAGCTCTGCTATACGGCGTTCTTGACCACGGGGGATAAAATATCGCCCGTATAAACCATCAAAGAGCCTTTGGCAGGTCTTTTATAAGAATACTTAAGTTCAAAGAGTATCTTTATATTTTTGATAGTGAAGCACGAAAGAATTCTTGCAGGATTTTATGAGTGCAGAAGAGGACCCACGAGGAATATTGAGTAGGACCCATTCTCGGCGGAAACTCTGTTTTAAATTAACACAAGTAAGGAACGATAGAGCTTGGTCAATAGGGCCTCTGAGGCTCTGATAAAGGTAATTTCTATAACGAATTTAGAACGATTGCTAATTAACTGTCATAAATCTTCTGTCTTTGCCTAACTATTCCAGTTTCATTTCGCCCCAACGACACAAACAAGCACTAAAATATACCTAAATCAGTTATTCCATTTGTCCTAACTTTAGGTCGAAACTCAAACCATCCTGACTCAAAATGGTACGAACGTAAAGTTTGTTCTGCTACTCGAACTAGTTTTAAAGCGTCCGCATTCTATACCGTTTCGTTCGGGTTCGGGACAAATATTTGTTGACCTACATTCAATTGGAGCTTGGACTGATTAATTAAACGTGTGTAAAAGCCACGAGACATTCGTAGAAATACTTGCGTGGGTGTGTAGTTTCATTTTGTTACTTGTTACTTGTAGAACAAGAACATTTCGTCTATCAGCCCAATGTTTAAGGTCGAGTTCACGGCAACCATAAAAAACGTCAAATTGCTATGTTTTATATTATATTTTCTGTGAGACGGTTTTTATAGTTTTATTTCTTTCCAAGGCCAAAGCTACCTTGGCCTTGGAAACTACCTTTTCACGAAAAAAAAAAACGTTTAATCACGATTTTCGTGCTTTGAAAATGTTGTGGAACTATTGTGTTGCTTAATTAAAATAATCTCAATTAGTTTTATTTGAAATCGAATCAATAATAATCATAGGGCATGCCAAGTTTATGTTCTTATGTTTTTAAGTAAAGCTTGATGGTAACATGTGCAAAGAAAGGCATTACAGGTTTTACACCGAGGGGACTGAGTGAAAGCAGTTTTTTTCAACGCATCCAGTCGCCTTGGGCTCACATCAACGGGCTTAGCGCTCTTTACGCTAAGATAATGTGTAATGTTCATACCTTTTTAAAAATGCATTCGATTGACCTTGACCCAGTTACCCTTTATGCGGAGATGATTGCCGGTAAAGATTTTTTCGTTAGCAGCACGCGACGTCTGCTCACGACTAAAACTTACGCCTGATAACTGAAAAGAAAATTATCGACGCGTCAAATTATTATAATTAAGAGAACGTAACTTGGCTTGCTCTTGACCCCAATCTTGCCCTAAGGGCATAGATGATGTCGACGATGGAACGAGCTTACCCAGTAGAAGCCTGTTTACTCGCGACTTACACAGATTAGGGTTATATGAACTCGGAAAAACCGACGCTGGCAGGGAATTCCATTCCTTGGCTGTGCGCATAATAAAGGACCCAGCAAAGCGCTTCGTTCGAATGTGTGGAATGTCGACTAGGTATCGGTGGTACCCTGCAGTACGTCTAGTCTCCCGATGGAAGAAGGGAGATAGTGGGATCAGCTCGTGGAGCTCTTGCGCACACTCTCCGAAGTACAGTCTGTAGAAGACCGACAGACATGCGACTTTGCGACGGTGGGCCAGGCTATGTAGCTTGATAACCAGCTTATCGTCACCAATTAGCCTCCTGCTGGCTCTGCGCTCTACAGAGTCAAGTGTGGCAAGCTGGTATTTGGCTGAGCCATCCCAAAGGTGACAGCAATACTCCATGCCAGACCGGACTTGAGCCTTATATAATACTGAAAGCTGTCCAGGCTTGAAGTACCGCTTAACCTTGTTTAGGATGCCCAGCTTTTTCGCCGCAGTTTGAGCTTTCGACTCGATGTAGGCGCCGAAGTTCAGATTCGCGCTCAACTTCGTGCCAAGAAGCTCGAGACTGTCAGTAACTTGTACAGACGCACTCCGGAAAGTAGGGGCCAGATTAAACGGACTCCTTTTGGCGGTGAACAGACACACTTGCGTTTTGGTGGCGTTGAAATCTACCAGATTCTCGTCACCCCACTCGGAGACAAGTCTTAAGGCTGAATTCGTTCGCTCTACCATAGCCTCTCTTAATGAACGTACTTCATCACCACTGGCTTTTGCGCTGGATGTATAACTCTCCATGACAGTGCTGTCATCTGCGTACCCAACAATACCAGGAACAAGGAGGTCATTGATGTGCAGCAGGAAAAGTGTCGCGGAGAGAACAGACCTACGAATAGTTTTATAGCTTTTATTGTTTTTTACTTGCTTTCATAGTTTTTTCGGTTAGATTTTTTTTAAATCAGAATTCTTCATGTAATTCAATATCTGAACTATACAAACATTACAAATGCTTGTTATCATGTTACCGCATAACATCCCCGCCAGCAAATAAAAGTAACTAATCCAATTTATTTCCTTTGTTGATTCGCAATCGCAACTCAGACGCAAAAGCAGCTGACACAATTTCTATCTTTCCCATGGCAATAGGGACGCTCTTCCAACACTTCCTTATTGACATGAAAATGTGCCGTCGTGTGTTACCGTTTCACTGCTATTGTTTACACATAATGCTGATACGGTTTCCGATAAGAATAATATGTGTGTCGGTTTGTATGGAGGGAAGTGTAGTGAGAGAGTTGGAAGCGTTGGCTTTCGATAGACATGTGAGTTTGTAACAGAAAAAGGTTACATATTTTGAAATCAGATAGGTACTTAATCGGGGCATAAAAATCTTGAAGTGAATGTTCACCATTCCAGATGAGAACATAACCTTTATCTACTAGAAACATACACGTAAAACCACGGGCACGTTATAAATTAAATAAATCTTATTAATTTGAATTAGCTTCGTGTGACAAATAATCACAAAATTCTAGATTTAGACTACAAGGTGCGTTTAATTCACGAAATACATTACATAATACTAAATTATACCAGTTCTATCTTCAAGTTCAATTCAATCGTTAATTTTCACGTCCAGAGTTCCAGACACACGTCACGCCTGTTTCTCCGAAGACTCAAACAGGTGTTTATTACCACTGAGTCTGACTCATCGTCGTTCATTCGTCGACGATAAAGCCCCATGCATGTAACAGCATGATAGCTTCGCTTTATCGCCTGTTCAAATTAAAAGCTCCGTGTAATGTCGGCTCCTCAAAGCGATGTGGAACAACGAGTTGATGAGAGGATGAGATATGACATAATTATTACGTTCGCGCTTATGTGCTAGCTTCTATGTTCCGTAATATCAGAGCTAAAATTAAGGGTAAAATATAGAGAAGAAACTTAGATCTGTCACAATCTGTGCAGCTTTAGAGTTCAACACACTGCGAACTTTCTATTGGCCGATCGTGTAGTCGGGCTCTAAGTCAGTATAAACACGTATGCTAGTGCGCATGTTACTACTCTTCAGTATCGACTGATGAATCAGTTTTAATGGGCTACATGATTGCCGACAAACTATATTATCCACAAAATACTAAATCAGTATAGCGCTCTTATCTTGATGATTTTTAATCGGCGGGCATTGCGAGCGCTCTTTTCAAAGTCGCCTATTAAATAGCTGATTGTTCGAGTGCAGTCTATACTGACTGTTGTTCTAGTTTGCGTATTCGTCACCAACCCAATGAACTATCGGCCGATAGAAAGTCCACAGTCTGTGAGGACTCATAAAGCGTTAGTTTCGCCTATGCACCCACTATTACATTATATCTTGTCATTTTGTCATACATTATTATTATATTATGCCTTGTCAAGAGAGATCATTCGTAGCTCTGAAGTACTGTCAAGTGTCGTGTCTCCCAGCGCATTAGCCATGCATCGATTTACGCAATTACATCGAAGGTTACGCTACGGGTTACTACTAGACCATCCAGACTAGACAAGAACAGAGTAGTACTTACATAATAAAAACGAATCATTCCCTCTGCGTCGATTCCCATTACGTCGACTCGTGAAACAAATAACATCTGTTTTAAAAAGTTTACGCTTGACCTCGAGGTTGGAAAAGTACACTTAAAACAAAAAGTGAAACTCTTTTATTTATTTTTATATTTTATTAATATTATTATTTATTATTTATTTAATGTTATTATTTATTTTATTTTTATATTTTTACGCATCACGCGTGAAAGGCTGGACCGATTTCGCTAATTCTTTTTTTGTTGTGTGCGTAATTGTCAGGAGAAGGTTCTTAAGCAAGAAAATTTTGATATTAAAAAAAAAATTAAGTACCTCAGTATGTCCATATTCTTCATTTGTTTACCGCAATCTACAATCAGCTTTCACTTGCCAACCCCATTAATAATAATAATAATAATAAATATTTTTATTGACACAAGAAAAAGTTATACATTTCGATTTGAAACCCTGACTCCTGTGCTAGGTGAGACCTGTGTTACAGAAGTCAGTGTCTACACCCCTTTTTGGTAAAGTTCACAATGTATACATCAGAAATTTAAAAAGAAAAAATAAAAGGAAAAATAAAATCAATATCAATAATGCATGCGTGCTCTTGTGTGGTGCGTGTGCGTGTGTTTAAGCGTATGTGTGAATGTTGTGTCTATGTATGTGCGTGTGTGTGCTAGGTGTGTGGTGTGACTGTGTGTGTGTTTGGTGTGTGGTGTGGGTGTGTGGTGTGTCTATGTATGCGCGTGTGTGTGTGTTAGGTGTGTGGTGTGACTGTGTGTGTGTGTTTGGTGTGTGGTGTGGGTGTGTGGTGTGACCGAGTGAGTGAACGTAGTTGGTGGCTAAAATTGGGTTACAACTTACACTTGGTTTGCCTACCTCACTATTTGTCATCTCGAGTGGTATTGTTCTTTCATTAGGTTTTCCGTCTGCTGGTAATCCAGTGTTTGAAGCCATGAGTTTAATTTAATCTTAGTTTTAATTCTTGTTAGTGGGTTGAAGTTTAGGATAATGTTTATTTTGTTGTATAGCATTCATGCAAGCTTAGAAATTCTTGTCTGTTTACTGCACAGATCTTGTGAAAACTAGCGCGGAAAAGACAGCTTGACAGCTGTAATCCGAAATGTAGATCTCATCGAGACCTATCACTTGTCCCTACACACCACTAGTCTAACATCCATAGTTTCCGAGATAAAGCCGTTTTAATTTTGACAGCTGTCACCCGAAATGTAGATCTCATCGAGACCTATCACTTGTCCCTACACATACCTAGTCTAAGATCGATAGTTTCCGAGATAAAGCCATTTTAATTTTGACAGGTGTCATCCGAAATATAGATCTCGTGAGTAAATACTCGCATAAGTCGGAAACTGCTGACCCTTGGCGACTAGTGTGCACTGTGCTGCTGTGCAGGGATAAATGACAGGCTGACAGTATCTACATTTCGGATGACAGCTGTCAAACTAAATAAATAATCCTTACAACTCAACACAACACCCCTCCCCTCCCTTTCCCTCCCCTCCCCTTCCACTGACTAAGAAGTCATTGAAAAAGTGATCATTTTGGTAAAGTGGTCTTTCTGGCAAAGTAGAATTTATGTGCATTGTGGGGCGGTGGTCAGTATGAAAAAGTGGCCGGATGGTGGCAAATAAACCGAAAATTTTCCTCGGCGCCATCTTGGATTTTCATTTTGACCTCATTTTCGTAATCAGCGACCCCGGAAACCCCGAAAACGACACTCATGATGTAAAAACCAAAAGAATCCTCAGCGCCATCTTGGATTTTCATTTTGACTTCATTTTCGTAATCAGCGACCCAGAAAACCATAAAAACGACACCCATGATGGAAAAACCAAAAAAATCCTGGCCGCTATCTTGGATTTTCATTTTGACATCATTTTCGTAATCAGCGACCCAGAAAACCATAAAAACGACACCCATGATGGAAAAACCAAAAAAATCCTGGCCGCTATCTTGGATTTTCATTTTGACATCATTTTCGTAATCAGCGACCCCAAAAACCATTAAAACGACACCCATGACGGAAAGTCGCGCTAAAGTCCAGTCGCGCAAATGTCCAATCGCACAAAAGTCTATTCGCGCAAGTGGGTTCGCGCAAGTGTCCTTCGCGCAAATGTCTTTCGCGCTTCGATCCAGCCAACCAAAGTACTAGGCTAGCAGGAATTGGTATTTCAATCACAGGTTTAATCTGTGATAATATTAAACAGTAAGTACCTACCTACTCAGATACCTGGAATATCCTCAGAATAACTCCTTGAACTTATGCTAGCCTAGTACTTTTAGGTGGGTTATCAATGTATTATTTAAAATACGGATCACCGGCTATGCAAAATAACTTTATTAATTAAAAAGCCGTATTTCGTTTTCAATGTGACTGTACTCTGTGACAGCCATGTCAAGGCGAAACAAAAGACAGTGGATCAAAACCAAGAAAAATCACGAGTCGACGTAATGGGAATCGACGCAGAGGGAATGATTCATAAAAACAACTCTGTCTTTGCTTTCGCACAGTCTGTAAAAAACTAAGGGATGTCTTTCTACTCTAAAGCTAATTAGTTCTTTTAAAATGATAAGCTTATAGACTTGAAGAGTTTTTGTCTCATATAGAGAATCAGAAGCAAAATGTCGAATGCAGTGGCAAGTTGGTCAATTTTAAAAATACTTTGATCATTTAAGATACTAACATGAAGATGGCTCGGTGCTTATGAATTGCATTATTTTAAACCAATCCCTACCCTGATTAATCCACCTTGCAACTAGCTAGTGTTAGTACGTACAACGTACTAGACTAGAAGTGTCAGATAACTAGTTAATTAATATCTGAGTCGACTAAGATCTTCGTGTCATACGACATAGCTTGCACACTCATCATAAGTAATTTACGAGTAATCTTGAACCGGCCTTAAAGGCCAGTCAAGTGCTATTCAGTGTAACTTATATATTTACATAACAAACACGACTACTACGTCTCAATGAATGTAATTATGTTTATTTTATTTAACCATAGATTAGTCACACGGTCACACCTGACCAATAGATTCTGCTTTTTAGTGTTTCTGGTTGGAAAAACCAATTGTATACTCTTCAATTGTTTATGAAGATGATATCATCAGCATCTCCTATAACTTAAACTATCAGTATTATCTATGTCAAAAATTGTTTGTTTGTCATTTGTGGTGCTATGCATGTGTCAAGGTCTAGCTAAAGCCAAGGCAAAATGTTATTTGGAGTGGTGGTGGAAATAGGGGATCGGACTGACTCAAAAAAATATGATTTTGTTTAGTCCGTCAGTTAGATTATCGAAAAATATTGTATGTATACGTGTTTTTTGTTTTATCAAATCAATAAAAATTGACGAAGATAAAGTGCGTCAAAGATCATGGACTGGGGTTTGAAACGTCACTTGAAGGTACAAAATGTACTAGCATATGACGTCACACGAGTTTTCGAAGCACTGTATCGTCTTTTTTGTTTACGTGAAAAAGAAAAAATATGTGTCCAATATTTTTTGGAAATCTATCGGACGGACTAATTAGTTTTTTTTTGTCCGATCCCCTATTCTCTGTTATTATTAGGCCCGACGGTAGAACTACTATTTACTTAGGAATAGGCTAAGCTTGTATTATTTGGGCTAAGTTATTTTAACATACTTAACGAGATGTTGGAGTTCTACCTTCTACACATCTTTTCTCTTTTGGAGATGCAGGCTTGTTGCTATTTTATTTGAGAGGAATGTAACTGCTAGACAGAAACCTATCTCAGTAATCTAGCAAATAGCAATAAAATCTCATCGTTTAATCAACTCGTCCAAACTACCTGTCCGCTGACCCCGTAAAGAATTATCTCTACCATCTCGTTCGTGTAATAAAATCAATCCGGACCGGGTAGCTACAGTGCTTGCTCTCAGTACATAGCCAGACCATCCAGCTACTACATATGTGGTATTGCGATCGTTAAATGTAACTTATTGCCGTATGTGGCGTGGCCCCAAGCTCCCCAGCCCCCGACGGCTGGGAGCACTTAGCGGGCGGCTTCGAGATCAACTAACCTTGTGCCAGGATATACGATAGTTTTCCTTTAGTTTAAGTTACATTGTTGTTGTAACGCAGCCAGGGAATGTGCCGAAACGCGTGCGGTTGGCAGCCAATCGTTGTTTATGGGGTTAATGAGATTCGCATTTGAATAATAAGATAATACTTGTAAGTATTTCCATCCGTTATACTGTTTGTAAAGCGAATGTTAAACAACAAATTTAAAAGCTTAACAAGCAGACTAATTACTTCATACACACATAAACTCACGCCCTTTTCCCATGGGGGTAGGCAGAAACCACAGAACTCATAACGAACGCATAATGTGTAATTTCCTAACTACTTAATTAGCATAGAAAAACGACTTGAAACACTATAAATCTATGGACTCTAATACCTGGTGTTATCCGTAGACTGAACTGATTTATTGATTAATAAACATTAACTTCATCAGTACTTCAAAGAAACAGAAGTCATCATGTCACCACTCCCCACCAAGGTCGCGACTGCTACACCGAATGATACAGCAATAAACAATCGTTTATTCAACGCAGTAACAACGCTTATGTAACTCCAACAACATAATATAAATTATCAGCAACGAACGATGCTGTATACAAAACGTAAACAGCTGTTTTGTATACTAAACATAGTCGTTTCGATCCTTTGGCATTCAGATCACCTTCCGCATTTTGATGGGGTCTTCTGTTCATTTTATATTTTGCTTTGTAGTAATAATGCATTATTGCTTGAACCTGAACCCTGAACGGTTACGCTGAGGTGTAAAGAAAAGAGGGATTGTGTGAATAGAGAACCTCCTTCTTTTTGGAAGTCGGTTAAACAAGGAGTAAAGTAAATGATAGCCTGACGATGGACAAGGGAGAAATGAAAAAAAAATTGTACCGACCCAAGTCACATGGGATAAGCAAGAGTATAAAGATGATAGTTTGGCACGTAAATGGGCATTTCTCTACTAACTGGAAAATCACTGTCCCAAGCTAATTTTACGTTGTGAAACGTAATATTTCTCAGTTAATTGTATCAATAACGACATAGTATTACGTATTCTTGGAATGCAACTGCGTATTCAGCAATTTAATAATGTAATATTTGAGAAAATGAACCTCAAACACCCCAAAAAACAGTCCCCTGGTGCGTCCCTATTCCAGAATTACAAATCTTGTAACAAATATTTCTTTTTTTGCTGTTGATAACTGAATAAAAAATATCCAAATACATTACACATAACAGTAAGCATCTAATATATAGCAATTATATTTTTACGATTGAAATTAAATCAAAATATCTATGTGCGAATGCTGTCCTCAAATTATTGAAACAGTCCCCTGTTAAAATTTGAACACCAAGCTAAAGTCAAATTTTGTTTTAGCGTGATGCATTTAGATCGTGATACAGAAAGTAATCGATGTGAATTTTGTACGGTTGTGGAGCTAAGCGAGAAACTGCCATTTTTTTAGTACTACGACAGCGTCTGTAGGTGAACTACACATCTTGACCGTTACGTAAACAGTCCCCTGGCTAGCTTATTTTATACTATTTTAAGAGTTAAAATTATGAAAATTTGTTAAAAAGAATTGATTATCTAGGATGTAGCCACATCTGTTTGGTTAATCTGATATGTTTAAATGATTTTGTTTTATTAAGTATTCTTGTAAAAAAAACAGTCCTCTGGTGAACAGTCCCCTGTCATTTTTTAAAATGAAAAAAAAATATATATTACGAATTACAAAGAAAAATAAAGACTAATTACTTTAACAAACAAAATCCTTGTTAAAAACAAGTATTTTTTATTATAAGGGGCCTGTTTTTCTGTACAAAAGTAGAGAAAAACAGTCCCCTGTCACGGTTTGCTTAGGACAGTCTTGTATGGACGATTTTCCAGTTAGTGGAGACAGTGGCGTGCAGTGGTCCGCCACGGTGGGTAGGCCACGAAATATTGACAGCAAAAAAAAAATTGTCACATTTATAACATTTGAAAATAAGCCTGTAAAAGTTATACCTAAATACAATTCAAAAACTCACCACATTATTCAAGGTTCAACTCATGATTTTTTTATCGATGCAAACAGAAGAAAGATTCGGCCACCTCAAAAAAACTCATCCAAGTGAGTGGGTGATAGGTAGTTACAAAAGTACAAAACACGTCACTTGCAAGATAATATCCGAAGCGGCCTTCACACATCTACCTTTAGATATTAGATACCTACAACTTGCACGTTATCATTACTTAAACGATAATTGAGAAAACTTATTACCTTTAAGTGCCTTTAACATCTAGCTTACTTAAGCTTACCTACCATTGTTATTATTTGTTATGGGAATAAACAAATAATACACAACAAAACTAATATTTACACTACTGTTATTAATGGTATCTAATAACTGACACTATCTGTACGTTTTTGGTTTCAAAACAAATCGCGCTCAGCTTGTCACAACAATGAAAAAATAATGGCTTCCATAGACGTAAAATATAATTTCTAATTTGCCGATAGAAAAATACTACCAAATAAAATTGCATCATTTTCATATCGAGTTTGTTCACAACAGCGGTCAACAAAATTTTGCAGGATTATAGGTACGAAATCAATCAATGAAATGTGTTGTCAGTGCTGCACTCTATCTGTGGACGGAAGAGCGAAGACCGCAAACGCGCGAAATTCAAATTTCCTTACATTTTTGCAATTTGCAGGCCAGTGCTAGGTTGTATGTTGATTAATAAAATATGATTCGCGGCTGTAAGACGTATGTAGTCAGTATTCAAGCTAGCAGTGGCCTGCAAATTGCAAAAAACGTTAAAAAAAAAACAAATTTGAACTTCGCGCCGGAGTTCGCGGGCTGAAGATGGCACGCATGACGCATCCAATCGTAGCCTTGTGTTGTTGCAGCCAATCACAGGCCAGCTACACTCGCAGGAGCTGGCATGCATGTGTGCGGTTCATATACACGAAAATATGCACCGATCATTCACTGATGTGACGCTGTGTGCGTAAAATTATGAATGGGTTTTAGGCTAATCGAATGCTAGCCTAAGCAAGCCTGTAAATATAAGATTCGTACGCGAAAAATTGCTCTAAGTATTTTAACAGGAGTTTGAACTTTTTTATTATTATTTTGTACATGGTGTTATTTTATTACAATATGGTTAATTAGTTATAAGAAATGCTCAGTTGGTAAGGTAGGCTAAGCCTAAGAGCCTTAATAGAGCGCACGCCACTGAGTGGAGAAATGCCCAAATATATATTTATATGCTCGTTTTGTTAGATAGGAATAGACATGTTTATCTAGAAATCTAGAGTAACTTTTGCCGAGTTTTTTTTTTTTTTTTTCACCAAACTGGTGATAGTTTTAATTGATTAAATGTTGTCTAGTTTTAAGGCTTTAAATACGCCGATGACCTTCAACAGCAGTACAGCACACTGAGACTAACGCGTTCTCGTCACGGGCGATGGCTTGCGCATGTATTTAAAATAATACAGACAGAATCTTAAAAAAAGTCTTAATCTTAAAAGTTACCTAGGGAACCCCCCATATTTATACATTTCTTATCTAAGAGTGGAAAAATCAACAAGAACGCATTTCTTGTTATCGCGATATTGCGGGTGATCCGCAAATGTATAAATATTTTTTGGTCACAACGTATCAAATTGAATTCTGCTAGGCCAAAAAAATCGACATGATTTCTCCTTAGGAGTGGTATTTTTTTCATCATCGTATAATTATACGTTTTTCAGTATTAGGACTTAAAAAATGATTTGGCAAATCTTAACTCCGTCAGTTCTTTATTCTATTCTCCCGCAGAAAGTCTAGAACTCAGGCCATTTTGAATATAGGTCAATCGGTTTGCTGCGATATTCTTACCAAGTTTTGTAGCTTAATATATTTATGTAGCCTCGCTGGCTAACGTCATTACTGAACCAGATGAGTACGTCATCGAGGTTAAGTAAGAGAAGGTTTATACGGCGACCGTTAGTGCAGACAGCGAAGCACTTAGCCGCTGTGCTAATCGGGTATTTAATATTTAATTTTGTGCTTAATCATTCACATCACACTTTCACATAGTACTATTACGGTGTACCCATTAGAATACACAGCTACGTAAATACTGCACAGGAAACGGTAAATACAACGTTACAAACTGCTTTTTGTGTATTAGACACTATTGAATGATAAAGCATCAGCAGGGTAACGAATGATGGTTCAGATTTAACCCTAGAACCGTACCCTGGGGTACAAACAAAAAATTTGAAAAGGGGTTTGAACTTTTTTGTATGTGAGCTGGCATATCGACCCACCGCCATTTTGTTTTTTTTTTTTTTTCGAAATCGCAGCCCACAATGAAAATGGTAGGTATGTATGGATAGAGGACATTTTAGACAAACAAAAAATTACTGGGATACTCCAGTACCCCTGGGTACTGTTAGTTGCTGATAATCGATGGGTACGGTAATACGGTTCTAGGGTTAAGCAAAGTGCGGTTGGTTGGGGAGTCTATGTCTAGTTGTGGACTGCTACATGCAGATAGCAATGTTGATTACTCTGACACTGCTGGCACATGTGCTCCCTCTTCGTAAGAGGAAGCAGACCGGTTTCTGTGACAAAATAAATACAACACAAAAAATTAATCAAAACTCCCGTAAAAAAAATCTCTGGCATTCAGTTTCTATCACAACTTTTACGATAGAGAATATTCAACGACGGTACAAGTCGCGCATAAAACTTTGAGAACCATGTCGTATTGTTCTCATTATGACATGGTTTTTAACACTGCGCATAGTGTCTTTATTCTAATGCCGGGCATTCAAGATAAAACAAAACGCATAAGCCAAACGGCTGCCAATAATGTATTGTATTTGCAATACAGGCGAGCCATTCAGCGTGGCTTAGATGCTTGTGTTGCCATTGAAGATATAATGCAAGTTATTGCTAGTATTTGGAATATAATGTTGAATATTGTCTTGTTTTGCCCGGTTTATGCTGTCCAAACAGAAGTTTCTGTATAATTTTAAAAAAACGTACTTAATATTTTGACTAAATATCAAAAACTTAACAATCCCTCTCGGTAATATGTATTATTATATGGATCTATATTATCCCTCATCAGGTTTTCTTACTAACCATAAAGGTTTCTGTTTTTTTGTAGTCTAAAATCTTATAAACAGCGTCTCGTTATCATCAGACTCTATGCTAAAGGAATTTTGAATATAAGTAGGACCCATCTTGTTACATCTAATTCAGGAGCTATTACGATATTTACGATCAAGACAGAAATTATAATGATACACTGTTATTAAGTAACATTAAATACAACCCGAACAGCACTTAACGGCTGTCTAACACACAATCACTTTGGTTCCATGCGTAGAACCTATTATTAGATACGTTTATCACTCAAAATCATGGTACTTACCCAACAGGTTACCTTTTTTTTTTTATTTGCTTTACTACTAAACCTTTTCCTCGCAGACAATATGACATGTCGGCTAATAAAATATACATGTACATTTGTATAATAAACTTAGGACTTTTTCTGGTACGGTACGGAATACTATCTACTACGATCCATACTATCTACATAATCCTATAATTATGGTTTCGTCCTATATCACTTTATCAGGGATCAGATCACACATGCACGCAGCGGACTTGTAATCAAAATCAAATCCTTGTAATAATTCGAACTATTCGAAAGAATTTTGTATCTTTGTAAAAGTATCGCTAAATTGCGTAGCTCGACGTAACTAGCTACGGTTGATTCCTGGGGTAGACAGAACCATCCTTACATAGTATAAAACAAAGTCGCGTCTGTTTGTTTGTCTGTATGCTTAAATCTTTAAAACTACGCAACGGATTTTGATGCGGTTTTTTTTAATAGATATAGTGATTCAAGAGGAAGGTTTTAGTATATAATTTGAACGACATCCACGCGGGTGAAGCCGCGGGCATCAGCTAGTGTACTTATAAATAAAGCTCGTGGAATCTCCCCATTCACCGCAAGTAATAATGGTATTAAAATAGTTTTATGTTTCGGCAAGTTATTTACCGAAACCAAAGTGTGTTTGTTAAGGATTAACTTATTAGTCTAGACTCGACCTAAGACTGGACTTTCAGACTGTTTACGTAGCTTAACTAAGACGTTGCGAAATAGCGTAGCTTTGTTTATGAGTGGTTTTGTATTACTTAAAATTTAACAACTATAGAAGTAGGCCGACCCAAATAAGCCATCCTTTCAGTCCTAGGTCGAATTCAACCAAACTAGAGTAAGTTTTTACTCGAGAGTAAACTACCACTTACTATGCAATTGTTTATTCGAGAATAAGAACTGTCATACAAAGCAGTAGCTTACTCTCGAGTAAAAACTTACTCTAGTTTGGTTGAATTCGACCGTAGTCGGATAGATCAGTCTCAACAAAAGCTGCAACAATAACATTAAACGCTTTACATAACTTGAATATAAATAAACACAGTTTCAAAGTCGAAGGGGTAAGGTAGACATAACAAAACGCCATAATATGCTCCGATCTCTATAACCCTTGCTTCTTCAACATGTACGACTAGGTATCCTTCCTTTCATACTTGTACACCGGTTTCGATGTACCTGCTTCGTCGCCCTTGACCTAGCGTATTGTGTGTCGAGTTGATAACATTTCTTGAAGATAGAAGACAGGTTTATCTTGTTGTTATTGAAATGAGGTTTACCCAACGACCATACAGCCACTAGACGCCTAATACTCAATCTAACGCACGAAACAAATTCTGTCAACTCGCTGAGGTGCGGGGGAACGGGGTACTGC
The DNA here is from genome assembly GCA_949316265.1 of Diarsia mendica. NCBI lineage: Eukaryota > Metazoa > Arthropoda > Insecta > Lepidoptera > Noctuidae > Diarsia > Diarsia mendica. The sequence goes on along the minus strand of OX438909.1, from coordinate 14,005,205 downwards.
AATCTGATTGGCCCTTTCAAGGTCATTGCATTTTCACGGCCACAGGAGTGGTCGAAACTAATGCGAACTTTGTGAGTGACGACGGCTATAAGATTTATAGCCCTAATGTGTTGACAGACATTGGTCGCCTGTTATTAGGCGTCTAGTGGCTGTATGGTCGTTGGGTTTACCCCTCTGATCTGTATGGAAGGGGAAAAGTTCCGCTCGCTCGCTCCCCTGAAGCTGAAGTGATGTAACGTTGCGTGCTTATGTTTACTTTTAAAAATAAACAGCTGATAGGTTGCTTTCAATTTGCTGTCATGCTGTCTTAATTATGGTGTGTTAATTGTTCATATTGTAAGAATACAGATGATATAGAATTCTATATTAATATTGTGCTTTTACACACTTTTATTTGATCTGTTTTCTTTTTACCCGACTACGGCGAAGCCAAAAGGAAGGGTAATGATTTTGGCAGTCTATGTATGTATGTATGTATGTTCCACCGTAGCGCCTAAAATACTGAACGGATTTTAATAAATGAGGTGTCAATAGATTCGTAAGAATAGCCCGGGTGACATAGGCTATATACATTTTATAAATTCTTTTTATGACGGAATTTAAATGTCAAAAACTTACCTCAAAAATATTAAATTGAGATAATCATAACATGTTTGGTATCAAATGAAAGGTCTTGGAGAGCAAAAACCAATATTTTATTCGTAGTCGGGTTTTAGATTTTTAAACTTGTTCGGAAGAATCTTGAATATTGCCATTTTCTGAAAAAAATCTAAAACAATGCTTTTATTAGACAAATCAGGTTAATAAATGACACGTGTAGATTATACCGGATACGGTTTATTTAAGCTTCAATGTTACGTGGTAGTGGTACAAGGTTATTGCCAATGCCAATAATTAAAGAACCGAAAACCTTGACTCAGTTACACGTCGTTTATTGAAACTTAATTTAGGTACTACAGGCAGTGTTGGGCGTAGTTAACTACAATTTTGTAATCTGGTTACTAACTACGATTAAAAGTAGTTAACTACATGTAGTTAAGTTACATGTAATCATAACTACATGTAGTTAACTACTTTTAATCAAACTACATTAAGTAGTTGTTAGTTAGATTGCTGCAATCGAGTAGTTATAACTACTGATTATTTAAGTTTTACGAATTTATATTTTGCAATGAAATTAACATGTAATGAGTAGTAGGTAATTTAAATATGATAAGGAATAAGGCTGCATAAAAAAAAAACATGTGATTTTTATGAATAATCAAATGCAAGGATTAAAGTCGTAGATATTATGTAAAATTTTCACTGCAACGCTCGAAAAATACTGAAAAAAACAAATTGAAACTTTCGGCATTTTCAACGCTACATCATTTTAAATGTAGTTATAAAAAGTAATCAAGTAATCGTGATTGCAACTACAATTTGTAGTTAGTAGTTAAAATTTCTAACTACATTTTTCGATTACTTTATGTAGTTAGTAGTTATGATTGCTAACTACTTTTTGTAGTCGTAGTTAGTAATCAGTAGTTAGATTACATTTTGCCCAACACTTACAGGTAAAGTAAATGTTCTAATCAAAACATAATCGTAAAATAATTACACGATTGAATATGTTTTTAAGTTGTTTTAAAGTAGTATTTCCAGAACATCTGTTTTCAAGATTAAGCTAATGTGATCGCAGGTTACGAGGCAGGTAGACTTTTTAAATGACGCAGTAATAGAAGATGCCATTCCACTTAGACGCCCAATTTCTTCACTGAGAGAGAGCCTGAGTGAAAAATTGAGGCAAATTTCATAATTTCGCTTAAAAACTTAGTCTTATGATTAGTTATGAATAGTTAGGTATGTATGATACATTACATATCGGTAAAATTCTGGTTGACGCATTGATACTTTGGAAACGAGTGCGGCTTTATACGTGTTTATATATCTGTTATTATATAAGTCTGCACGTGCTGTGGTAATCTAGATTTTCATATTCATAGCAGTTCAAAGACTGAAATGAAACGTATTTAGTTCTTGGTATTGAACTTTAATTTTAATTTGCTTAATATTATGTAATACATCAATTTAATCAAAATGCCTAAATGCCTCTAAATCTATGTTTCGATCCTCCTTTACTATTGTTCATAATTTTCAATACTACATTATTACGGCTATTATTAAAACTCCATTTATGTATAAATACTTAACTTAATCAATTACATTGACCTACAACCAATAGGGTTTAGGCGCAGAACGTCAGAAACGCAAAATGACAGATTAGCAAATGGTCAGAAACGCATAATGCCAGGTGTCGCAAAATGACAAGATCTGAAAAAGACAGATTCGCAAAATGACAGATTCGCAGAAAGACAGATTAGCAAATGGTCAGAAACGCAAAATGACAAGATCTGAAAAAGACAGATTTGCAAAATGACAGATTCGCAGAATGCCAGATTCGCAGAATGCCAGATGTGGCACGAGGACTTAAAACAATTTCGTGAAAAACAGTTTTTTTTTTTTTGGAAATTCCTCTTTTTTTCAGTTTCAGGTTGACCTTGACCATAGAAATTATTTGGGTTCTGAGAACCATGGTCCTACGACGCACCGTTTCCGAGTTATGGTCCTACGAATTTTACTTCGTTTTGTCAAAACGCTCTAAATTTCCAAAATTGTAGCTCGGATGAAAATCTTTTAAGGAAAAAAAAAATTGCTCTAGTCGAACACTATGACATGGTGAAAAAAACCCGCAAAAAAGAGAGAAAAAAAAATTCTAAGTGTCGGTCGATCTTTTATTTATTTATCTTGTGTATGGGCGCAGGACTTGGTAAAATTTTCAGATTTTTTATTTTTTCAGATTTCAGCTATTTTTATTGCAGCATCTTATTAACCTTGTCCATAACAACAATTTAAGCTCTGAGACACATGGTCCTACGACGCACCATTTTTGAAATATAGAGCGTTCTAGATAAAACGAACTAAAATTCGTAGGACCATAACTCGGAAACGGTGCGTCGTAGGACCATGGTTCTCAGAACTTAAATAAGTTCTATGGTCAAGGTCAACCCAAAACTGCAACTTAAAAATCAGATTTCCCAAAAAAAAAACAGGAGAATTGACTGTTTTTGTGAAAATATTTTTTTTTGTATTTTCTTTGCTGCTCATAGTGCCTCTAAGCGTATATTTTATCTCCTAAAAATCCGCCCCTAAGACGACCCACTGACCGAAGTCGGTTAAAACCATAAACATAAATAAAAGGTTTTGGTTAAATCATACATAATCATCATACACGTGTCGACGGCGCGTTCGTGTTCCACGCGCGGCTCAAAAAGGTTTCAGCAACATGGAAGGGGCCCAACATGCAAGGGCCGACCGCCCGTCGGGGTTTGCGGATTGTCGAAAGAGATACCGCGGCCTCGGCACAAGGGCGAAGAAGGAACATGGGTGGTTTTCAGTCAGTATAAGAAGTCCGACACTCCTTTTAGCTCTGCCCAAGAGCGGGGGGGGAGGGGGCCCGCTCTTGGGGTGTCATTTGATGATTTTCCACCAACACGAAAAAGAAAAAAAATTACACTTACACCACAATAACAAAAATTTTGACGTTTTGCGTTTCTGTCTTTTCACGAACCTGACATTTTGCGAATCTGTCTTTTCGCGAACCTGTCATTTTGCGTTTCTGTCTTTTCGCGAACCTGTCATTTTGCGAATCTGTCTTTTCGCGAACCTGTCATTTTGCGTTTCTGTCATTTTGCGTTTCTGACCATTTGAAAAAAAAATCTCACACCTGACGATTTGCGTTTCTGTCATTTTGCGTTTCTGACGTTCTGCGCCTAAACCACCAATAGGTATCCTTTTTATGATTTTTAGTAAGAGTAACTTGGCGATTTTCGTTCAAAACATTCTCAGCGATATTTTGACTCAAACGACCCTTTTCTAAGTCTTCTTGAAGTTATTTTTAGCATTAAGATTGTTTTTCCTCACCGATATTAAAGCCAAAGTTTTTATAACACCCAGCTTTTGCTGTTGCCGCAAAGCCGTGGGTGGATACACTATCGAAATATAAACATAAAACTGTGCCTTTGGTGTTTTCCATTTTCAAAGTTAACACGCCCAAGGGTCAGCTTACTTTGCACTAGTACCACAGACCCTTTTGAAGGTACTTGTCCGGTGAAGTACTATTATCACCCTTGGTGCTATTGAATCTCGAAAGAGGTCCGTAAGAAACTCAGCTTTGTGTCTAACTGAGCTTTGTGTCTCTCTAAGATGTTTCTAGTATGCAGATATCCATACGTAGCCACTAAGCACCACTTATTTGATGGTGGCTGTTTAATACTTTCACTGCAGAGTTCATAACACCGCAAGTGTTCATAAAATAATAACATTAATAATGCAGCTTTTCTCATTGTTTTCTTGTATGTTTCCAGGTGACGCGCTGCGTAGCGGTGGTTAAAGCGGCTCTGCCGCTTTAAATGGACAAACGCAAGATGCTGCCAAAGAGAGCGCGTATGGATAGCATGCGGGGTCCCATCGCCAACGGACCCTTGCAGTCGAGGTGAATATTATACACATTTGTACAAATATTATAGACAGCAGATCCAGCTCTAAGTAGAATATAGAATACAAAATAAGTTTATTATTGTTTTGGCAACAACAACGTAGTACGTAGAAGATCTGTGATCTAAGTAACTGTTGTCGTGTACGTGTTTGCTCGAATTATTAGTTATCAATTTAGTTTTCGAACTAAACTAACTCCGCATAATTAAATCCCATAATTATCCAAGCCTCCACTGATTTAATTCAATCACAATCCACAATCAGAAACTCCAACAGTTTAGCAAAGATCGAATCTAGCGGAGTCGTTCGTCTAATTCGTAAGCTGGTCGCGACTCGCGAGTGAACGCGGGTGGCAAGTTAACAAAGCGTCGTCCACCGTCTATTGGGCTCACTCCACTTATTCTTTTCTCGCGCTAATCCTATTTGGTTTCCATCAAAACTTGCCCGAAGGGTTGCGTCCCCGCGCCCCACTCCAATGCTCTCGGCCTCTTTGTTTGCCACCAAAATCTGTTTTCGTCTGCCCCCGGAAAAGTTTGTTGGAATTCTGAAAACTCCCTCCTTACCCGCCCGGAATTACTTTCCCGTTTCGCCGCCCGAAACTTTCCCCGGCAATAATAATAATTCCGCTCTGCTATGACGAAAGTTTAAATTATTAGTTTAATCGTACTGATGTGCTTTAATTATTCTCGGCGGGGCGAGGCGGAGGGAGGGCGGGCATGTTCGGGGCACGTCCTCTCCTCGTGATTAGCTAACTTGTCCCCGACTGCCGACTGCTATCCCCAATCTCTCCTGGTTTCCAATATTTGTCGGTTTGCTTAGAAATTTAATTTGTCCATTAATTTTGGTTTGTCTATTACCAAAGCTAATTGGCAGTTACAAACTTGTAATTTTGCTGTTCGGCGTATCTCTTAATCTAAATTGGAGTACCCAAGTTATTTAGTAGTAAACTTGAATGCCTTTAGTGTTGCAGCGATTCTCGCTAGTAAAGTAGTAACTTTACGATTTATCGTGTTGGGTTCTATTTTAGCAATCCTTTGTTGTAGTTCAAAGAAAAACAATCTTTTAAAAATGTCCAGTCATGTCGGTAACACATTTCTAAAACTGTAAAATTAGATTGCCAGTTTTGAATTGGCACTATCCGCAAATAGTCTGCTACGTTTAAAATAAAACTACGTGTTATGACTTTATGAGGAGAGAAAGTGGCCTCATGAGTCGACTTGCGTCAAGCAGACGTCGCAGTTATTACACAAACGATATCAGAATATCAATAACGAATTAAAAAGCAGTTAGCATTTATACCTATGTGACAGCTAGTAATATCATTTGCATGTTTGGGGGTATGAGGAACAGGGTGTAAAGTTCCTCATCCCCCGTTGAAAAGGGAGGATCCTTCGACCGGACGGGTGTTGTGTCCGGCGGGCTAACTGCCCGACAGTTGTAAGTCGGGAACTCCTACATAGGCATATGTCGCGGATAAAGTTGATAGCGCGATGTAGGATTTCTGTCAATCGTTGTTAGTACGCAGGTGTTGCGATAGATGTCGCTAGTCGCCACATCACTCCCCTCCGAGACCGGAGGTCGAAAGCAGGTTAAGTCTTGGCGCTTGTCAGCCAGTGGAAGGTTCCAGTGAGTCGGAACCGGATGCCGCATAGTTCACGGTGAGTCGGATCTGTCTGCGGTGATGCCCCAGTGAGTCGGGGTGATGCTGCATATTAGCTCCAGTGAGTCGGAGTGATGCAGTGCTTGCCGTGATGCTGCGTATGCTCCAGTGAGTCGGAGTGTGCAGTGCTGCGTAGTGGCTGGCTGCTGCGTCGACCAGGAGAGAAGGGCGTCTCTGCTTGCTGACCGGCCGAAGTGCAGTGTGCTGTGCCAAAGTCGCTGATGAGGCTGGGGGTGATGTCCAGGAATGCGCTTCCGCTGCATGCTGGTGGACAGGATACCCCATGAAGCCGTGGCTGCTGGCTGACGGTATGATGCTGCTCGAAGGCGAAGGGGAAGTGGTGACGACGTCTGAAGTAGTTGCACGAAGGCTGCGCTGACGTTCATGCTCGGGGTCACCAGTTTGGGGGTAGAGGAACAGGGTGTAAAATTTCTCATCCCCCATTGAAAAGGGAGGATCCTCCGACCGGACGGGTGTCGTGTCCGGCGGGCTAACTGCCCGACAGTTGTAAGTCGGGAACTCCTACATAGGCATATGTCGCGGATAAAGTTGATAGCGCGATGTAGGATTTCTGTCAATCGTTGTTAGTACGCAGGTGTTGCGATAGATGTCGCTAGTCGCCACACATGTAGATTTTATTGTCAACTTTACATTCAAGCTCCAGATTTGGACATCATTTGCATATGATGCTTAAATTGATTAAAGTCACCATTAATAAAACAAATTGTATAGGCATAAAATACACAGAATTCATTAATAATGCAACGACAAAGCCAAAACGTTTACGTTTTGAAGAAGCAAGGAATGTAGGTACCTACTTGATGTGCTTTCACTTAAAAAACCTTTTCAGCGTGTTTTGAACAATATGATTAATTCGCAGAAACGAATACGCATGAAAAGGAAAAGAAACCGTTATTGGCTTAACAATGTGAAACAAGTATGAATCACAACAAAGTTTCTTAATTATTGTACTTTACTCAGTAATGAATGACTGTAATTACAAATGAAATAGCTGTGCCGTTCCATATCGCTTCATTCATTGTGTTACGTGTGTCTTATGCGCGTTCTACGCCCCGTTATTGTTTTAGTACATGATAAACAAAACTAACTAGTGTCATTAATATTGTAATCGGACGTATTTCGGATATCCAATATGGCGGTTAACCTATATCCAGCGGTATGGAAATTAATTTATATGATATTTTGGATAGGTACAGCTTTACAATGTTTTGTGGTTTTATCAGAGATTTTTAGTTTAAAAGCTCTCGGGGTATTTGATTTGATGTAAGAAACTGTTATGACAATATTTTCGTGTACTATTAAAGACACGCGTTTGATTCGCTGTTTATAATCATTTTTCACGTTATACTTGGCGTCGTCACCAAGTAAATGTTTCTTGGTGGATATAAACCTCGTCAAAAGAAACATTCCACCTACATGCTAGCGCTCCTAGCGCTACGGTACGGTTTGAAAATAGAAAGAAAATGTATTTATTTGTCGCAGGGACATGCATGAATAAAATGACAAACAATGCAATTTGATCAACCAAAAATCAACTGTAAACAAAAATAACCTATTGAAAGTTTTCATCGGAAGTTATTCAACCTATTAACCTAATGCCTAAAACAACATCGCTTAATCCAGAATTCCAGAGTGCTGAGTGTTTAAAACCGTCGTATAAAGAGAGCAGCTTCGTTTGTTTTGCTCGACCGTCGGCAAAAGTTGGTGAAATTGACGCCCAAGCTCCAATGGAGGCGGGATGAAAATAGAAAAGTAGCTCCCGTACACGTGTTCGTAAACCGTTTTAGTGTGCCATGATTGATCTTGGTTTTATTTATAAACGTATTCTGATGAATTTGGGTGTTATTGTTGTCGAATGTGTCAGAGTTTGCTTTGTGGCCTAACTTGGTAGGGCTTTCTTCATTATTTATAGAATTCTTCTTGGAGAATAATAAATGATGTGGCTGATTGCTTGTATTATTAAAATTAGGTAAATTTTTTACATACAAATGTATTACATAATTTTTACATATTGCCATGTTTTGGACATATGAAACGTCACACTAGTAAACGCTTCATCTAGGATACAAACCTGCCAACATACGTATCGTGTAGTAAAATCTAATTTGGGATAGGGAAACATTTTATTTACTTATAGATTTCGGTATAATTTATGTCTCCACATTATTTGGCGACGTTCCGGTATTGTTTAAACGGGCGTTAGATACCTGTTTCCTGAAGATAGAAACTCGATCAAATAACTAGCAGTTATGATAACATGCACAATCATAATGTTTTGTCGCTGTCATGCATCGTGGCGCCCGTGTCGCCGCTCCGTCGTCGCCTATGCCAGTTATTTCAGCGAGTCTGAAATTGACGACCAAACAATATAGAGGAAATTAAAAACATTTTGTTTGAGAGTAGTACGAATAGTTAGATCGTCGTATATCACGTTGTTCCAATAATATGCCAGTTATGTCGCCGACATTATCGCCGTATGTGCTGTAAGCGTTACGCATTCTTTATCACTTACGTTTTATGTAACGTTTGCGTCATTCACATTTACTGCTTTACGATGTTATTTATTGCCACTTGGTGTTAATGTATGACTTGATATGAAAGTGATTTCTCTCTGTACACGGTTCGTTTGTACGAAGTACAAATATTATTTAGGCGCCAGAGGGTAAATATTATGTAGTCGCTTTGTGTGACACAACTTACCAGTACAATTTTTTTTGTAAGTGTACCTTTACCACTCCTGGTTTCCCTATTTCTTCCTCTTCTCTGGATGGTTATTCTTTTCATGAGGAAAGTGTCCCGCCGTCTCCTCGGTCTGCCGTCACCTAGTGTATCTTTCTCAGAGCTCCAGTCTTGCTTGCGATATAATTATGAGCAAACTTCGAAGTTCGGACACATTATTTTAGCATTTTGCCATATCTTCTTGGTCTCTTCTTGGTGACTTCAAATCTTAGAAGGTTTATTTAGGTCTCTTTCTGAGCCTTTTGGTTCTCATAATAAATCTTTTCAGTTCTCGCATACTTTTTAACTTAGTTAAAGTTAAAAAGTATGCGAGAACTGGAAAGATTTATATATAAGCTTATAAGATATTATATATTATATGCTCTCGAAGTTAAGCAAACTTGGAAACTTTATACAAGTTCCAAGAACGTTGCTTCAAGACTGAAGGAAGTTTGTATTATGTTCAAATCATTAACTAGTTTTTAATTTTAAAGGTTTCGTACACGTTCCTCGTTGACCTGAAATCAATTGATGGCGAAAACTAAAATGTACAAAATGAAAAACCAATAAATTCTATGAAGACAGATTTCAAATATCTTTTTCTTTTCCCTGAGTAAGCTTCCAGTCTAACCGGATTTCTAATGTGGCCAAAATAAGTTTTGCTCTCGGTGAAACTGACATTGCGACTCTTACATTGTGGTCCTCTAGAACTAGTAATTGAGTTGAGATTCAAGGCCCCTCAACTCAACCGTGTCGACGGCTCGTTTGTGTTCCACGCGCGCCTCAAAGAGATGTCAGCAACATGGAAGGGGCCCGCAAGTCGGGGCTGTGGATTATCGTAAGGCATAACGCGGCTCCGACACAAGGGCGAAGAAGGAACATGGGTTTGGTTTTTAGTCAGTAGAAGTCTGACACTCCTCTTCGCTCTGCCCAAGATGGGGGGGGGGGGGGGGGGGGGGTTATTCGTTGATTTTCCACACACCAAAAAAAAAGGCCCTCAACTTAATTCGTCAGGGTATTCTACCTCTATTTCTATTAACGCAAACTTTAACCTTGTTTTATTATATGATTCCAGGCCCCTAGTGGCGTTATTAGACGGACGCGACTGTACAGTCGAGATGCCGATACTGAAGGACGTGGCCACAGTCGCGTTTTGCGACGCACAGTCCACCTCGGAGATACACGAGAAGGTGCTGAACGAGGCCGTGGGCGCGCTTATGTGGCACACCATTATACTGACCAAGGAAGACCTCGAGAAGTTCAAGGCGTTAAGGATCATAGTTCGTATCGGCTCCGGCGTTGATAATATTGATGTCAAAGCTGCTGGGGAACTAGGTGAGTCTTATTTACTTTTATACATAGATATAATATTCTTTAGTATCTTTAGACACCATACCAATTGAAATATGGGCGTTCGCAAAATCGCAGGCGGTGTACTATTTTCATAATAATATAAATACACACTAAAGCATGAAACAATAGCAAATAACCATGTATAGCTATGCTTAAGGAGATGTACTATTTTGACCATATTTTTAAAAGTGGACGACGTAAACCTATGGGCAATGCATTCTATAGACTTAGTTCTTTAACTGTATATTACTTGTCGTAATAACTGGTAAAATGAGTTAGCAACTCTAGTCTCAAGTTTTCCGATGACCTCAGTTATCTATTAAGTGTGTCATGATGAAACGTTCTTTAGGAAAAGACGGGGTTGTTGGATTAAACAGAATACTGTAGAGCTGAAACAAGACTTATCAATGATGATAAAGCAAAGATGTAAGGATAAAATCGAAAATGTAATCACATTTACGTAGGCCAAATATGTGACTGTATTTTCTCTTTATAAAACTACCTACGAGGGTCTGCATAAGTGTAGCAACATCAAGTCGCCAAGTTCTTCGACAAAGATCATCAGGCCAATAATCATGGAGGAAATTGTCAAAAAGTTCAGTGGGCCACAGCACGACGTCGATATAGGTTGCTTATTTGCACATATGCATTGAAGAGCAGTGCCGGCCCAGTGGTGGCGGCCCCGACTTACGAACAGTAGGTCGTGGGTTTGAACCCAGGCAGGCGCATTACTTTGTGTAATTTATTTCATCACCACGGCTCTCAAAAACGGTGAAAGAAAATATCGTGAGGAAACCGGCATGTCCTAGAACCAAAACTTCGAAGACTGTGACATCTACCAATCCGCACTGGGCCCGCGTGGTAGATTATTTATAGCCCATTCCCTCTCAAAGAGTGGAGGCCTGTGTCCCAACAGTGGGAACATTAATAGGCTGATGATGATTGGGACCCAGTGACTCGTTTTTGAAAGAGAAACTTATAACCAACAGGGTTCCAATCTATCCAGAGCTGCTGCCACTTAGATACGTAGAGTAGCATCATCAGCTCTTATCTTATGATTTGTTTCATTGAATGTTGAAATCTGGAGCTGGTGTTGATTGCGTATTAGTAAATTGATCAAACACTGACCTTAGATAGATTTTTAAATATGTTGTTCTTAATTTTCAATAACCCTGTATCTTTAAAATGTTCCAGGCATAGCGGTATGTAATGTGCCCGGCTACGGCGTGGAGGAGGTAGCGGACACCACATTGTGTCTCATACTGAACCTGTACCGGCGGACGTACTGGCTCGCCAACATGGTGCGGGAAGGGAAAAAATTCACAGGTATACCATCATTGCATTTTAGACCTGTAGTTACCCAATGTTTGTCGAGTCTCCCCGATAGCTTTTACTCTTTGTGTTGCCTACTCTGGGCAATCTCGCTTAAACTCTTCTCTCGCTAAAAGTCCTAGGCCGCCTTCGGTGACTACGCCAGACTTACCACCGTGTCACTGGGCTATCTTTGCTGTTTCTGCAAACATGACCTGCCCTATCTCACAAATACGAGTGTTAGTAGTATTGGTAAGGTGCCTTGCCCTATCTCACAAATACGGCAAATAGTATTAAAAGGCGCCTTCACGTGTTACTTTGTAGATGGCGTGATGTCCATTGTAATGTCATCTCCGAAAGATTATCTCGTCTAGCGTAGCAACAGTCAGTCATTCAACCAAAACTTGACATTATTTAAAATCACAAAACTGATATTTACGTCAACATATGACGAGAAGAATGCCCTTGAGATGTAATAAAACTCGGCGGTATTGTAATGAATTTCTTTACTACGCTCGCGACACGTGCAGGCGATAAATAAAGCTATTTTTAATTGTATGTACGTATTAATGATACTGATAATTGTTGCTACAATGTTTCATGCTTTCAACAAAGTTGTTTTACATGGTTAATCTGCTTGTTATGTAAAAAAGTTTCTGTAGCTAGTTGCTTGATGTCGCAGAGTCCATCATCTTCTTGCCATATCCCTAATTTATTTCGCTTCAAAAAAACTTAAGTCTCAAATAAAGACAATATTTATATTTAGTCAGCGCAGCATTCTTTGTCAGAGATGGCCTACAAACAACGTCTGAAAGAGATGTATGGAGTTCAATAACTCCATACATCTCTTTCAGACGTTGTTTGTAGGCCATCTCTACAACCATACAGCCTTCTCAAAGTATACAGGGTGACATGGAAACTAGACCTAACCCTTGAAATTTTTAGAGTGGGATACTTCTCTCAGAATTAATTGTTTTTGGTTACAACTCAAAAAAAAACAGAAAATCGAAGGACACAAAATCCGAACATGTACAAAGGTTTTCGATGTTGGAAACTGCATTGTTATTTTACTACGATTCAAATCATAGACGAGCATCATCTCGTCTAGGATTTGAATCGCACACCTCTCCTGTTCCTTGTGAAAATACTGAGTTCTAGCCAAAGCTCATTTAACTTGAATAATAATGGAAATCATATGCACCTGTTTTTCATCTTCATGTATGTGAAATTTTAACAGTGTTTCCTGCTTCAGGTCCGGAGCAGGTGCGTGAGGCGGCTACAGGCTGCGCGCGCATCCGCGGTGACACTCTCGGCATCGTGGGGCTGGGCCGCATCGGCTCGGCCGTCGCGTTGCGCGCCAAGGCCTTCGGCTTCAACGTCATCTTCTACGACCCCTACCTGCCCGACGGCATCGAGAAGTCGCTCGGGCTAACTAGGGTCTATACGCTTCAGGTGAATATTACACACAGTATTTATACTAACGGGGCAACTGGCAGATCCCCACACTTTTGTGGGCTGCATAGAAAAACTAGAAGGTTCCTTAACAAAGGCGCGGACTGGCAAACATGCAACTTGTTTTATTGATCCCACCCTGCATTGGGGCCTCTTCGTGAGTATATCGTTGGTTACAGACGTATGATACTGATGCTGTTAGCCTGTGGTACTTCATTGCTGGGCAAAAGTCTATCCCCATGACATAGAAAAATGTTTATTAGAACTTTCAGGGTAGTGAACTAAATTTTTAACAATATCCTCAGATGATCATATTGATCATGCTATGGACTGAACTGGGTTAATCACCAACTGCAAAAAACTTGGCACCCATAGCTTATGTCATCAAAAATGCACTGAGAATAAGTTACAGCAGTATTTGTGAAGGCTGAGCTGATTGTTAATTTGATTGAATGCCATGACCTAGATATAGATTTCAAATATTGTAATGTATAACGAGCTGGTATCCTCAACTCCACGTTTAAAGCGCGTAATTTGAGTGCAAATATTAACTAATTGTATGTTTGTCGTTTCCAGGACCTCCTATTCCAGAGTGATTGTGTATCATTGCACTGCAGCTTAAATGAACACAATCACCACCTCATCAACGAGTTCACTATCAAACAGATGCGCCCAGGTGAATACAACACGTTTATCATATTACGTACTTGCATTAGAAACAGTCAAGTTTAGCAATTGACGAAGAACAAGTATCAAGTCATTCTGGTTTGAAGAATTTAAGTAAAAAAGATCACAAAAATTATTTCATCCACAATTCAACACCTATTTCAAGAAAATATCTAAAACATGTGCTATACACATAAGGCGGCTTGTACCTGTCATTCTTGAATGTTTTACACAAATATATCGATATTTAATTGGAGCTGCGTGTTTTTCGAGCGTAATTGAAAAGAATGTTAGAGATTCTGTCAAAGACTCGTGACTAGATTTTGTACGAGACTTACTTAACCACCCGAGCGGTGGATATTTTCATTAATCGACGTCTCCTGGCTATAAACTATCACAGTGCAAAAGCAGACGTGACTTTTTCTGTTGCTGCGTGAAAAAGTGACTAAAGACACCTAAAAAATACACTTACGCATTTGTAATACTTGTTGGAACGTAAGTCTCAAAGAGAGGTCTGTGTCTTACACAGCACAGCTGACGTTGTAAGCTGATTTATGTTAGGAATGTAACTGATTGTTTAGCTTAGTATAGTATCATCATCAACATCGTGAGGAAACCGCTTGTCCTAGAACCAAAAATGCGATGTCATGTCACACTGGGCCCGCGTGGTGGAATAGCCCATTTCCTCTCATAGAGTGGAGACCTGTGTCTCAGCAGTGGGAACATTATAGACTGATTATGTTTGGTAGTATAATGGGTTGGTGTCCGCAACTCCTCGTCTAAAGCGTATATTTTGCGTGCCTTGTTTAGTCCTTAGAATAAGGTTGTGTTATTTCGTTTCCAGGCGCGTTCCTAGTGAACACGGCGCGCGGAGGGCTAGTGGACGACGAGGGACTGGCGGCCGCGCTCAAGCAGGGCCGCATCCGCGCCGCCGCGCTCGACGTGCACGAGAACGAGCCCTTCAACGTGTTCCAAGTACGTACCTAAACACTGTTTACAACTACTGTAACTTGTGAAACCTACAATCAACAGCAGTGACCGCCAGAACTCAATTAGTTCACGTGAAACTATTCAAATGATTTTGATCATGCAGCAAACAAAATAATAGTAGAGATATTGTTCTCCATATCAAGCAGGAGTCAGTCCAATAGGTAAAAAGGGATAAACTTGTTGATCACTAATATTAGTGGGTCCTAAATTGTAAGCTCGATATAATATTGCAGCTTTTTTTCATGAAGTTTTGCCACACTGTGAATTTCTCCCGCTTTGTGTGTGTTTACAATCTTTAAAACTCACAAACAACCAGACTCAGAGCAATTGCCTGTAGACCATACAAATATTTGTGTCTGTGCGTGATTGTAATCTGCGATACACAGCGTATAAGCCGATCGCTCAGTCACTGCGCCATTCGTGCGGTCTTGTTTGTATTTGTGTCGTTTATAATAATATGGTATGATTTCCTCACAGGGTCCGCTGAAAGACGCACCGAACGTGCTGTGTACGCCCCACGCGGCGTTCTACTCGGATGCGTCGGCGCAAGAACTGCGCGAGATGGCGGCGTCCGAGATACGGCGCGCCATCGTGGGACGCATCCCCGACTGTCTGCGCAACTGCGTCAACAAGGACTACTTCCTGGGCGGCGCCGGCGTCATGCAGGGCGCGCCTCTGGCTGCCCCGGCCGCGCCGCCCGCGCCCTACCCCGAGGGCATCAACGGCGGCTACTACGCGGCGGCGCAGGCGGCGCACTCCACCACGGCCGTGCACGACGCGCCCGCGCCGCCCGCGCCCGCGCCCGCGCCGCACGCGCCGCTCACGCCGCACGCGCCGCACACGCCGCACACGCCGCACGCGCCGCAGCCGCCCATCTCCCTGGTCAGTGCCAGTGGTAATGCGCCTCAATATTATACCGCCGACACTCCACCACACCAACACCCCCTATCCTCCACCACCGACATCCCCTTACCCCTAGCTGTAGCGTGCATGTTAGATAAAATAATTTTAATCATTTTACCATCGAATTTTAGCAACGATGCACGACTCAGAACGCTGACCCGTCATTATAAAAAAATATGAATTAAGAGAAACTTTTTATGTTTCATCTTCCAAACATTTAAAAACTACCAGATCATTGTAGTAACATTATAAATAGTGTGTTTTTGAAGATCATCGAGTAACGTTTATCTTTCGTGTGTTGCAGCCAATCAACACGTCGGATCCGGCCAACCATCAGTTGAACAAGCAGGAGAGCTCCGACGTCCACTAGGCGACGACGATGCGCTACGTTACAGTACCGTGATCACGCCGAGCGACTAAACAAACATACAAAACAAACAATAGTTTTATTGATTCCATCGCAATTATGTCATAAGTACCTATGTCGTAAGCCAACGAGTGATATAATATGTAGTCGCGGCGTTTGCATAGAGGCGACACAACGCTTTATATTATAAAAAAATTAAATAGTAAATTAGTGAGTCTTTGTGCGTCGATATTCGGTACGATCCACGGCAAGTGAGTCTGTCTGTCCTCTTCCAATTTGTTTTATAGTGAAATACGTTCCTATCGCGGGGTAGGGGACCAATGGAGTGTGCATGACTGACTGCATCTGTCTCCTAAACTACTTCCCAACTAGCTCGCTAAATAGCCGATATAGAATATAGGGAAAACAATCATGAGACTGGCACTCCACTTGTTTTCTACTTCATGGTTTTCATAGTTAATTCATGTTAACTGACAATAAAAATGACTATGCAAAAGATTTCGACACTATCGAGTATCTGAATATAAAGGCACTGAACTTTTGAAAGTTATACAGTGACTCGGGACATCTCCATTCTCGAACATGTTTTATATAAATATAAACGTCTAATAAATGAGACAAATATTATAATTAGTGCATACGGCTTGTGTGTGACTGTACACAGTTTTATTTCAGTGTGATTATGAGATTCCTTGTGGAACGCACGCCCGTCTCGATGCAAACGTCGCGCGATATGAGCGAATAGTTGATTCTGTGTTTGTATTTCGTAAGTTGGGACAGCTATATATAGATACTGTTATGGTAAAATGCGTGTTTTGATCGCGGCCCGAAGCGTGTATGTTCAGATTGTACTACGTGTAAATAATGCGATAAAATGTCAGTATGTTAGGTCTACTCCGCACAGTCGAGCATCGCGGTTATTCTGCGGTGAGGTAGGCCTAGGACTCTAGAGTCTACTTCTTAAAACTGTCAATGGCAACAGCGATGACCCACTGTTTGGAGTAGATGGTTTCACCTTGTCAATAGTTAGCTGCTGGTTCTATATTCGCACCACAAAACAGGAATAAATAAATATATTCATTTGTGGCCATTGATAAATAAAATAATAATCCAGAGCCGAATATTGAACCAGCATTTTATAATGGAAAGTTTTTGCTCAAGAGAATCTTAATGTCGGGTGAATTCAATGGTCAGTCAAAGTTAGTTGATTGATAAGTTATTCTTGCATAATAAGTAAACCTGTAAAGAAGAATCAAGAGATTCACGTTTGCAAGAACGCCTTACAACGATAGGGTAAAATATAAGTTGTAGAAACTTATGAAATTTACGGCTGCAGGAGTTGAAATTGGTATTCATGTAAACGTGAATAAAGCACGCTTCCTCGCTTGTTGTGATCTGTTCAATCAGGTACAAGGTAAATATATAGCTCACGAACAGAGCTAAACACATGTACAAATCGAAGGAATGCTACTGTTGTATGCAAATTAATTGTCAGTCTGATCCCACAGCTAGATATTATCGCGTTATTCAGACGTGCGTACCGTGTGTGTGTTGTATCAAAGCGCTGGAGTATACTGTGTACTAGCATACGTTCGATGCATGGTCCCAGCTGGTCTATAAGCATTTGATCGCATTTGTTTGTACCCACACGGCCGAGCCCCGGTCCGGCCCGGCCCGAGCGCATGCATTCGAACTGTTATTTTTAAGTAATCAACAAAAGGACTGTAGAATTCTATCATCACACTTTATTAACGAGAAAAACGGATGTCTTCGTGTTTCTTTTTTTTTTACTTTGAAAATGTACAAAATCATCCTTCATTTGAATATTTTTTTTAAATAGAGTTTAAGTGACGAATTTGTACATGAAAGAACACCATGATATAACATTTAGAACCGAAACGCAATAGAGGGGTCCGCCCTGCCGAGCAACCGTTTGACAATCGTGAGAATTGGTATTTAAAAATTAGTATTTACTTACAGTTTAGTTTAATGACAAAAACAATGTGTATATTTTATGAGAAAGTGAAAAGTTCTTAAATAAAACTATTGTTTTCGGATTAATTACCAAAGTGTTTTATTTACTATCAAAGAAATGTCAACCTCATGCATCTTCAGTTCTGATTGACCACTACATGCATCAGATAACTAATACATTATAACTATTGATATAATTATATCTCAACCATGAGCTTCTATACTTATCTAGCACATTTTGCAAGTAAGAAAAGGTCTAATATAATAAAATATTCATGCATTTTTCAAATTTCACATTTGCAACTTTAAAAACACAAGTTTTACAAATATAACATTTCATACTGAGATCATTAGTTAAAATTGGCACCTATCTCATTATTCCTAAAAAATAATTAACATTTCGGGGTATTCAAAAACTAGGTAGAAACATGGTTGGCAAATAATGCCTTTAAAAAATTGTTTAGACGCTTATTGGAATGCTTTATCCCAAACCCCAAAATGTTGTCGAATCTCATGCCGCCAGCAAGAAGTACAACCCAGAGTATAGTTGTACAAGGATCTCTTGGCGCGTGGCCAAAATCGGAACTAACTCACAAAACTAACAACGTGTGATAAGTTTTTAACCGACTTCAAAAAAAGGAGGAGGTTATCAATTCGAATGTTTTTTTTTTTTTTTTATGTTTGTTAGCTCATAACTTGCGACTGGGTGTACTGATTTTCATGATTCTTTTTTCATTTGAAAGCTGGTGCTTCCCGTGTGGTCCCATTGTCACCATTTCAATATCTGATGGTGGGATCTTGTAGAAATCGGGGGAACTCTTCAATAAATAACATCAGATTAACCGCGATTGTTGCTATAGCATATTTAAGCATTGTTTACGCCATCACACAACATAATATCACGCCTGTACTCACTACAAAGGTTATAAAAACTATTTGGTGAAGATCTGATGAAGAACTTCGGAGATAGGCAACGGAACTCCTCAATTAATGATAACAAATGGACTGGGATTGCTGAAATCTCATGACTGTCTATTGTTTACACCAGTTCATAACATAACATCACGCCGGTACGTTGTGAAGGGGTAAGCACATGTGAACCACTAAAAAGTAAAAAATAAAAACTTTTTTACAAAAAATAAAGCGAAAAAAAGTGAAAAATAAAAAAACAGCTTCTGAAGTCGGCGACTTTTGTTTGTTTGATTTCATGTTTTTGCCACCGACTTCTGAAGCTGATTTTTTATTTTTCACTTTTTTGTGTTTTATTTTTGTCGAAGTCGGTGCGCCAACAGATCGATGTAGGTAGTATATCTTGGTCAAAAGACCAAACAGTCCCTTTCTATTTTCGAAATCAAGATTCAGGCCTGGACTTTACCTAAGTGGTGACGAGCGAAATGGAGATGTGCGGAAACCGACTAACCACATTGGTTAGGATTTACATCGTGTCTGTCGTGTCTCTCTTGACGGTTGTCTATCGTGATTGATGTCGTCTCCGCTCCACTTGTCTCCGCTTTGGAGGAGTCCGGGTCCTAACTGACTCACGACCTAAGCCAAAAAGCTAACAGCCCAATACCGAGTTAAGTCCATTCCAGGAACCTACATGATTAAATATTCAACTTGCCATTTGCCATATCTACGTCATCTTAGTTGGTTCCTGTTTTCTGTGAGCAAGGAGAACATGGAGTGGCTACCATGAGTCTTCTCGTTTCCTCTGCGTCTAATGCTCGTTTCATCTCGAAGTATTTCTGCTTGAACGAATGCAGCTCGCTGTTGACTTTATCCAATTCTAAGCGTTGGTCGGACACTTGACGCTCCCGCATGTTTAGTTCTGAAACGTATAATTAATTAAGTAGTACGTGGAAGAACTACATGGATCTTTCGGCGTTTGAGTGAAATAGGGAAGTTTGGTCAGCATCTCAATTTCACGAATGATGATGTCAAGTTATTGTGAAATATAAAACTAGCTATGCCAGCGCGATAAGTTTAACAGTTAGCTTCGGGATAGACAGGGGGTGCTATAGAAAGCCAAATAAAAATACATAACAACGGTAAAGAAGATCAAGAAATTGTATTGAATAAAAGATGAGGGCATTATGAAATAAATCACTATCACTACATAGTAGGTATAACACAAAGTCGCTTCCCGCTGTCTGTCCCTATTTATGCTTAGATCTTTAAAACTACACAACAGATTTGGATGCAGGTTTTTTTTAATAAATAGAGTGATTCAAGAGGAAGGTTTTAGTATCTTTTTTGCACCCGTGCAAAGCCGGGGCGGGTCCACTAGTTATTTATAAGAGTTAACTGTGGCTTGCAAATATTCGTTTCTATTATCAGATTCGGTAGATTTTTAATGTTGTTCTAGATTTATTAATTTGTTACATACCGGCAATCAAACACTTCATCTTAGTAGTCCTCTGTGTCAACGCACGTTGGGTACGATTTAGCGTGATCTGTAAAATGTATGAAGATTTTTTTTCGTCATTTTCTTAGCCGTAAAGTTCTAAGAGGAAAGGATGCTGTTTAACATTTTTGAAATTGTCTGCGGAAATTGGAAACAACTCTATGGAATTCAAAACGGTAGCGTTGGAACTAATTCCAACTATGGTCATGCGCCGAAGAACCATGCCGCACTACAAAAGTATTCCTTATTAAATTACCTACCTGTATCTCAGGGCTAGGCTGCAGCGCCAGCATGTCCTTGACGGCGTTGTACAGGTTCAGGGTCTCTTTCAACTCGCGATCTTTGAGGACAATCGTCTCGCTCTGAGCTAGCACCTTTCTGTAAAATATTGTTTATATATCGCTAAGAACTTATGATCGTCCAGGAAAAAGCAAGGCAGATCTCATCTCAACTAACTATTCGGGTCTTAGGTAAAAAAAAAATAACTTGAATACCGTAGGTATTATACATGAACTACCAGTCTATATTTTGTTTGCTTAGGTATTTGTTAATTCCACAACTGAGAAGCTGAAGTTTTGCCGAAAGAAGTATCTCCGCATACATTGGAAGGAGTGTTCAGTTCTTTCTTTCTTTCATAAAGTTTTCATTCAGCATAAAATCAAGCAAATCAGTGAAATCTGCAAAAAGATGTATCCTACGGCCTCGTATAGTCAGATCTGATCAAGGGTGAAGCATTACGGTCAATGTCTGTCCTAACTCGTGCTGTTTTTTATATGTCCGTGACCACCGCCGGACCACCAACGCCTATCGCTTCCATATTTGGTAAATCGTTACTACTCCATTGGTACCAATTAATACTCGAACAACAACATTGGTACCCTAGTAGTTTTCGAGAAAATCGACTTTGAAGGTGGTCCGGCGGTAGTCACGATCCCTTCAGCAGGACCACCATGAGCGCCGGAAAAGGGGGCATGCTACAGCTATTCTAAGTATACAAATAGTTAATACCCTCATATGTGATTCATTTCGTAAAAAAAAACAGATCTGAAACATTTGTATTTACCGAGAAATCAACGATGATGACTTTCCGCTCTCGTTCAGCAGGACCACGACTTTGAATGTTGATTACAAGTTTGAGGAGTTTGTCGCTTTCCTCAAACCTACATAGAAAGTTACTACCCTGCAAGATAAAATCAGTACCCAAAATTCAAAATGCGGACTCCAGTAGTTTACGAGATATACCGTGCCATTGGTGGGGTGGCGGTAGTCACGGTGTAAAATTTTCATTTCAAGATTTCCCTATTAAAAACTCTATGATTTCTTCCCAAATTTACACAAAAGTTACTACTCCTAAAGAAGATACGGTGACCGAAAATTCAGTTTTCTAAGTGTTGTGTATAAAGAGAAATTAGCTTTCATTACTTTTCCATACTAAATCTACGCGTATAACCCGACCAAATTAAGTCGTCAATGGTTTTAAAGTGTATACGAGATGTACACTCGTGCACATAAATTTATGGATATGTCGGAATAGTAGTAGCTACAGTTCATCATCTATATTTTATATACAAACTGTACCTAGGTACGTACTACGTATTAAGATAAATAAGATCACCTATCGTTACCCATGACCTTTGCTAATGACGTAGGTAGGTAGGTACCTTCTGTGTTGTTATATGAATATCATTAAACAGCGATAGGTATTTCTTATGTATTTCTTTCCTACTAAAAAACGAAGTATTATTAAAAACCTAATTTACTGCAGTAAAAATATGTTGCTATAATAACGAAAGTATAAAAGAATTACATAAGTAACAGGTATGTATTTTTTCAGTACTTGAAGTCGATTTCATCAAATTTTTACCGACATTTTTTTTGGCCTTGTGTGTAGAGGAAGGGAAATGATGAATGATAGACTTATAAGGACTAAAAATCCCCTCCCCCCTCGTCGCGATGTCCGACACCCTGGGCGTCTCCCACGGTGGCTAGGGCTTGAGATAGAGGATTACCGCTCCCTCAAGTTTCCGCCTCGTCCTTCGCTAGCATCACTGCTTCGCAGAAGGAGGTGACTGATGTAACCAAGGTTTTGTTGATAATTTTCTGATTGAAAAAGAGTGTCCATGGAGTTTCTTGCCCGTTTTTCTCCATAGAGATCTACGCCGCTTTGGAATGGGCATCTACAGTTATTGTGTCTTGTGAATGGGACTGTAGCTCCATAATTCTTAATTGTTATTTTTTTTATGTTTTTTGACAATTCAAAAGTGCCTGTAACTGGCCTACTTCAAATAAATGCTTTGATTTTGACTGCTTCTCATTTCCCCTCGCTTCGTAACATGGCCTGAACCAGGGCCGGACGCGAGAGGTCGCCGCCGCCTATCGCCTCCGTGAGGACATGGCGGTGTTCCGCCAAAGCGGGGCAGACCTCCACCGTATGCTCCACCGTGTTCTTCGGGCGGTCCACACAGTGGTGACACCCGGGTGTATCCTCCCGCCGGATCCGATACAAGAACCTCCCGAAACAACCGTGTCTGGTGAGGTCTAGCGTCAAGAGGAAGGTAAGGACGCCGTGGCACCTCTCCAGCCACTTCACACCGGCGATAACGGTGTGCCCGATATCTGTGGACCTTGGATACTTACCTATATTTTTATTTAGTTACTTATTCAATACCTACTTTGCTAAAGCTAGGTTATGAATTAGTAGTATTTTAAAAATCGAAAACACGTTTATAAATCGAACAAGTTTTATTAAATAGAGATCACAGTTCGATAACAATTTGTAAAATCAGTAAAATTTTAAGTACTTAAAAATCAACAAAGAAATAAATGAATATTAAGCAATTTAAAAGAGTTCACATGTCTCCATATTTATAGGTTTCAGAAAACGATAAAACTAATAATATAACAACACAGAAGGTACAATTCAGAAAAATAATTGTTCGAGTACGTAACTACCTACCTACCCACGTCACTAACAAAGGTTTTATCTTAATTATGTATGTATAGTTTGTATAAAATTTGTAGATTATGAACGCTACTACTATTCCGACATCCATAAATTTATGTGCACGAGTGTACATCTCTTATACAGCTCAATACCACTGACAACTTAATTTGGTCGGGTTATACGCGTAGATTTAGTATGGAAAAGTAATGAAAGCTAATTTCTCTTTATACACAACAATTAGGAAACTGAATTTTCGGTCACCGTATCTTCTTTAGGAGTAGTAACTTTTGTGTAAATTTGGGAAGAAATCACAGAGTTTTTAATAGGGAAATCTTGAAATGAAAATTTTACACCGTGACTACCGCCACCCCACCAATGGCACGGTATATCTCGTAAACTACTGGAGTCCGCATTTTGAATTTTGGGTACTGATTTTATCTTGCAGGGTAGTAACTTTCTATGTAGGTTTGAGGAAAGCGACAAACTCCTCAAACTTGTAATCAACATTCAAAGTCGTGGTCCTGCTGAACGAGAGCGGAAAGTCATCATCGTTGATTTCTCGGTAAATACAAATGTTTCAGATCTGTTTTTTTTTTACGAAATGAATCACATATGAGGGTATTAACTATTTGTATACTTAGAATAGCTGTAGCATGCCCCCTTTTCCGGCGCTCATGGTGGTCCTGCTGAAGGGATCGTGACTACCGCCGGACCACCTTCAAAGTCGATTTTCTCGAAAACTACTAGGGTACCAATGTTGTTGTTCGAGTATTAATTGGTACCAATGGAGTAGTAACGATTTACCAAATATGGAAGCGATAGGCGTTGGTGGTCCGGCGGTGGTCACGGACATGTTTTTTATTGTTGGATTATGAAATTTTGTAGTAAATACAAGGTTCATTCATTGATTGATTGTACTTTTAAAATTTTGTCATATTATTACCTCTTAATTGAATTGCATTCAATGGCAAATCCTTACCTTTTTGGACTTAAGTTCTTTTTTTTTATCTTTACAATGTTTGTTTATGGTTGTCTCATAGATAAAAATGTCGTCACACCACGTCACACTATTGTTATTTTTTTTTTATTAAATTAATTTACCGTGGTACAGAAAACCAAGGGTACCTACGTACGACCAATCATTAAAGTTTTAATTATTGGCGCACCAACTTTAGAGCCATAGCTTTATGAATCGGTACCTGTCAGACAATGAACAGCACTATAAAATTCATAAAGTTCTCTTATTAGTGTGAAATGCAATTAATTCTAATAATTTTGCGCTACTGCAGATTTTAATTTGCAGTCATTATTTTGAAGTGACCTAATGGCTTCAATAGGGCTGTATTTAGTTCTGCAAGGTGCTTATAGAATGTGGCCTTATACGGGTCTATAACGGCCACCTTCTTCTTCAATTACAATTTCCACAAATGTACACCAACAGGGCCCTCTTGACAATGTAATTGAAGCTTCAAAAAAAATCATGCAGCAGCAGTAGCCACAGGACATCTTAGAATCAGCCAATTACAACAAGCACGATAATCGATAGATGATAGTTGTCAACTAAATTGACTAATCACTGCAACAATTATTGTTAAAACACGACAAAGCGTGCTAAGTCTCCATCAATCCGTCGTGGCTTTCTTGCATCTGCTTATTAGCGAAAAGTGTCTTCAAATTAGTCTGTTTGAATTGCGTAGAAACATGAACGCTTTCAATGGAACAGTTTCAGATTTAATTGTGTGACGTCACAAGGTCTCCTTCCGAAGATCCCAGAGAGTTGTGTTTGAGGGGCTGAATAAGAGTCGATTTTAGAGAGTGACTAGTACACTATTATCGACGTGGAATCGAGTCGAGCTGCTCAGAAAGAGCTTTCATCATTTCCTCATTATCGGACTAAACGTCTACTTAACGATTTTTTTTCCCCACCTATGTGCCTATGACTAACTAGGCTTCAAGCAATATCTCTTTAGCATGTTCTTGTCCTCGCGGTTTTTTCCTTCGCCGAAGCAAGTATTAAGTACCTAGTTACCTATACAATCCGCAAGAATCCGGAAAGTCAGAGGTACCTACCTGACGGGTTTCGAACTTGAGAGATATGATTGTGCAGTCCGACGGTCACACCACTAAGGCTACTTTTAGTGCTGAGCCGAGAACTACTATAACCAACATTATGGTGTTATTAGGCCGCGGATTATCGAAAGATATGACGTGGCCTCGGCACAAGGGCAAAGAAGGAACATGGGTTCGGTTTTTAGTCAGTAGAAGTCTGACACTCCCCTTCGCTCTGCCCAAGAGCGGGGGGGGGGGGGGGGGTTCTTTGGTGATTTTCCAACCACCAATAAAAAAAAAGGTGTCATTAGGCAGAAGGATTATGTATGTTTGGATCGTAGCCTACTCTATGGGGAATTGGGAGGTTTCTATATACCCATGTTTAGTTTTACCGTAATGTTGCTTGTATACCTACGAGCATAAAACACATAATCCGTTTCGAATTCCCGAAAAAAATCAATTACGCATACAAGTTTTTTGTGGAACAGTTTCCCACAACGTTTGTTTAAGTTATTTGCGTGCGATTTTTACCGAACAATACTGATTACTGATTAGTTACTATTTGAGCTTGACGCGTGACGTAGAGAACCGAGTAAGGTCCCCTGGGTAATATTGGTGACGTACATCGTGGTCAATATTGATTTCACTAGCGGTTCAACAGATGCTCGAATACCTGTGCCACAACAATTATGAAATCACGAAAACTTCCATTGTACCGTTTAAAAAAGCCAGCAACACAGCTTGTTAGCAGAAAATAGGAATAGTGGAACACGTAATGCTTGCGTGTTTGTCTGCTTGATGTTACATCTGTCCGTTCCGTGCCTCACAAAACCTTTACGCCGTTTGTCATTCATAGATCTTCGACGGTCGTTACGCGGAGCCAGGAGCTCGAAATTCTGACAAAAAAGTTT
The DNA here is from genome assembly GCA_949316265.1 of Diarsia mendica. NCBI lineage: Eukaryota > Metazoa > Arthropoda > Insecta > Lepidoptera > Noctuidae > Diarsia > Diarsia mendica. The sequence goes on along the minus strand of OX438909.1, from coordinate 13,978,946 downwards.
TGCCAAGGGATATCGTGTTATCCAATTACTGGATTGTGGAGGCAGTCGCTCTATGTAAAAATACTGGTACAATATAAGGTCCCATTAAAATAGGTGGACAAAATTTCAGAAATCATTCAGACCACCAAAATAAGGACGATGGTAAAAAAAAAATAAGAAAAACGCATTTAAGTACCTACCTACTCATAAAGGATGAGATTGTTCTAGAGCACCGGCAATTTATAACTTTAAGTAAAAAAAAAATATCACTTTATTTGTTTTTTTTTTTGTTGAGATATCTTTGGTTAGACCTACTGAACGCTGTGTTAAAATTTGTCCACCTATTTAAATGGGGCCTTATATATCTGCATCAGATTAGGCTTTGGAAGCCGATCCCACTGTAGTTGCTAAAAAGCTAGGCAGAAGATAATGCTGTTATGTCTAGTGCCAGGGTAATATATTATAATATAATTATGTAGATTGATAGACTTACTTCTGCGTCAACCTAAGTTTCTGTGTGAGGCGCACGCTTTCCGGGTCGGTGCCCTGCAGTTTGCGCCATCTGTGTACGTTCAGAGGAGTCTCTAGGGCTTCCTCTAGTGCTCTCACACGAAGGCGCTCACGGCCTAACTCGCGTTCTAGGTTGAATACCTGGGGATAGATGGAAGAGATGTCTAAGAGATAATTTTTTGGAAACCTTTTTAATCGGGTTTTAAACGGGGTAAAAAGAAACGCAGGCAGGGGTGATATCAACTGCGAAACTCGTCACTCCACCGAGCCTGAGTGCGAACCAGCCGTAAGCTATTATAATCTAATAAATAAGTTTTTATTCAGTTTAGCTATACCATGACTAGTCAAAAAAGGAACAACTTCAAAAAAAGAAATGAATAACAAAATCATAATGTGGCTAATGCCGATTGATCTGGAATCAAAGAAGGACATGCCAAACTCACCTCTAGCCTCAAATCCGTCATATTCTCAATTCCCTTGGAGAGCAGGTTCTTCTCCTTGCGCAGTCTTATGATCTCCAGACGAAGGAGCCTGATGTCTTCCACACGCTGTTCGTATTGGCGCTCACCTTTCAACAACCAAAACAAGTAGGTCACAAGGTTTACGCAGAGAGACGAGGTAGACTGTGGTTCTAAAAGTACTCGTCTCCTTTTTACTCGACTGCGGCGAAGCCCAAAAGTTATTACAAACTAGCTGACCCGTGCCCACTTCGTTGGGCATAATTAGTCGAAAGTGTGCTAATTACGATTCGAAAAATACAATTTCGGGGACGTCCGCTGCGTAAGGAGCCGACCACGCGACTGAGCCGCGCGGGTACCTACCTCTCAGATCAGATGTAAAAGGCCACGCCCCTTTCTCCCGAAGCGAGCACGAACGCGAACCGAATTACACCCGAAACCATCCCGCGCCCTCCGGTGCTTTGGCTTTTTCTCCGATTCACTTTGCAAAACGGACTACCACGTAAAAGCCTTTTTATTTTTCGGTTTTTTATATAACCTATGACACTCAGCAATAATGTGGCTTTCTATTGGTGAAAGAATTTTTAAAATCGGTTCAGTAGATCCCGAGATTACCCCTTACAATTTAACAAATATACAAACACACAAACTTTACCTCTTTATAATATTAGTATAGATCTGCAAGGAACAGTTCCCAATCCTCTTCTACCAAAAATAAAGCCACAATAAGGCGAATACACCAATCGATTGTTTAATTGCGTGAAGTGCAGTTACTTGGTAACTGAATTTCGTCCCGCATCCAGCGAAGGATTCGTTTCAGTGAGTTAGATCTTAAGACCCTCCATTTCCATCTCCACTATTTACTACACAATTTCCTCGCCTCATCACACACCTTTTTTCTTCCTACTTTCCTTCTCATCATACAATACCTTCACCTCTCTGCAGGGTGATCTCCAGTATGCGTATCTTCTCGAACAGCAGAGAAATCTGGTTCTCCTTCACCAGAAGTACACCCATCCCCCTGTACTTATTCATCAGACCTCCGGCTCTTTCATTAGCTCCCTACTCACTAACCTCTCTGCAGGGTGATCTCCAGTATGCGTATCTCTTCTCGAACAGCAGAGAAATCTGGTTCTCCTTCACCAGAAGTACACCCATCCCCCTGTACTTATTCATCAGACCTCCGGCTCTTTCATTAGCTCCCTACTCACTAACCTCTCTGCAGGGTGATCTCCAGTATGCGTATCTCTTCTCGAACAGCAGATAAATCTGGTTCTCCTTCACCAGAAGTACACCCATCCCCCTGTACTTATTCATCAGACCTCCGGCTCTTTCATTAGCTCCCTACTCACTAACCTCTCTGCAGGGTGATCTCCAGTATGCGTATCTTCTCGTACAGCAGAGATATCTCGTCGTTCCTCCTCACCAGTTGTGCGCCCACCACGTCGCGTTCGTTCATCAGACCTTCTAGCTCTTTCATCAGCTTGGCGCGAGCTGCGTCGCCTTCCTACGGACCAAAGTTGTTAAGTTAGATTGACTTATAAAAAAATGTAAAATCCAACCATGATTGGAAAAGTATGAAGAAAAACTTTGTCCAGCGGAGGTGTGTGGTGGAGTGCTGTCAAATCAAAAAGAGCACAAAAACTTATATTTACAGACAACCTGTGCAGTTTTACTGTAGCAAATGCGGTCATAAGATCTTGCCTTTGAGGTATTTCCATCAAATATTTATAAGGAGTAGCCAAACATTTGAATATGTCAGGTAAATGGCATTGGGCCCTATTAAATGGGTCATGTATAGTTGACCAAGAAATTGGTTTACCACTCTAAGGTTGAATATCATTTGCACGTACAAAACATCAAGTGCTATTTTCACGTCAGAATCTGTCAATCTGTCATCCTTAGCGAATAATTATGTTACTGGGAGATGTCATCAAAAGTGGTAAACCAATTTCTTGGTCGACTATACATAACTGAGGAAATGTGCGAGTACTACCACAACGTGGTTTATCTTCTTGGAATCCAGGCGTGAAGTTATGTGTGGCATCAACCACTTTGACTAACCTGTACGATCCTATTAAGCCTAGCCTCCTCCTGTCTCAAGGCGGCTATATCAGCCCTGGCCTCAGACAGCTTCACGAGTCCAGCCTGGATCTCCACGCGAAGCTGTTCGTTCTTCTTGCTGCACTTCGAGAGCTGTCCCTCGCATGATTTCAGTCCTGTCTCCTTGCCGCTTATGTCCTCTTTTAGCTGTTCTATTTGGTATGCTAGCATCTGTGGAAGTTGAAGTTATTCGTTATAGTTAGCTTTGTTTGTTTTCTGCTAGTTTGTGGCAACATTGACCAACTCTCTAGCTGTTTAACTTTTTACTTTTCTATTTTAGTTCGTACATCTATCACACTAATATTATAAAGGCGAAAGTTTGGGAGTGTGTGAGTGTGTATTTTCTTACTTCTTCACGCAAAAACTACTGAACGGATTTGGATAAAATTTGGTACACAGAAAGATGATGTTGGTCTGTGTGACTGTGTGAATGGTCGTGTTCGAAACCTACCTTTGAAATAAATCCAACTATATATATTAGGATTCATAAGTTTTGAAAATTATTTTTTGGCTCGGACAACTAAATCTATGTCTGAAAATGATACCTACATGTTACGAAAACACCCGTATCTTCGGCCGAAACTACGGCCCAGGTTTTGTGTTTAAAGAGGAGACCTCCTGAAACGTTCAGTACATAAACATCACTGACCTTCATCTTTTGTTTCAAGTCCTGTATTTCATCTAGGGCTTCAGTATAGTTCTTATGCAGCATATTCCTTTCAGCTCTAGTGGCGTCAAGCGCGACTGACAGTTTGCGCGAGTTGATGGACTCCTCACGAAGTGCCTTCTTTAGGTCCAGGATATCGGCAGTGCGGAGACGGACTTCCTCTGTACAAGAATTTAAGAGACACTTTTCAGCATTTCTTTTTGATAAATTTTATACTTAAAGCGTGTTCGTTGATTGGTAATAATTTGATTAAAACAATTTTGTTATCCGACAAATAAAATAACAATAAACACTTGCCTGTTATTTCATCAATTTTCTCGTTTAGAGCAATCGTCTCCTCCAACATCCTGAAAGAAATGAGCTATTAATGATTGGTGTAAGGAAAGGCTTTACATGTCGTCGAGAAATATCTAGCAGTGCATGTTTAGTACAGGCATTCAAACACATGGCGATGTATGAAAAGTTAACGATTTCAATCGTCGATTTTTCGAGAAGCTATTTTCACACGTTAGTTTAAAGTGCAGCGTTTGTTGCGGTGGACCCGTCTCTCCATAAATTAATAAAAAAGCACAAGACGAGCCATCTGCACGCGCCGCGCGACGACGCGACGCCCCGCGTCTCCGTAAGGCTGCCTGTCCACTGAAGCGGAGCGAGGCTGCGGAGCGTAGAAACGGAGAAATATTAGCCAATAACATTGTACACTGGAACACAGGGCAGGTTTTATGCAATCCTATTGGTCAATATTTCTCTGCTTCTCCGCTCCGCAGTCTCGCTCCGCTGCAGTGGACAGGCAGCCTAAACGAGCCCTCAGGCCTGCTGGTTTCCTCACAATGTTTTCCTTAACCGTTCACCGAAGCCAGTGATCATTAAGTATACAATACACACATGAATCCGAAAACGCAGAGGTGTCTTGGGTCCGAACTTGAGACCTATGACTACCCGTCGGGGCTGCGGGTTCTTCGAAAAGGATACCACGGCCACGGCACAAAGGGCTAAGAAGGAATATGGGTGGTTTTTAGTCAGTAGAAGTCTGACACTCCTTACCGCTCTGCCCAGAGCGGGAGGAGTCATTTGATGATTACCCACCACACTAAAAAAAAAGGCCCTGCTGGTTTGCTCACGATGTTTTCCTTCACCGAACCCAGTGATCATTATACAATACGCACATGAATCCGAAAAATCAGAGGTGTCTTGGGATCGAACTTTAGACTAGGCTATCAATTCTTATGTTCCCTACAGACTTCTACTTCCCTAGTACCTAACTCCTACTCTCTCCCCTCTACCACTCACCTGTCCTTCTCCTTCTCAAAGTTCCGTATCATGAGCCTTTGCTTGTTGATCTGCATCGAGTTCACCTCCAGCTCGTGTTCCAGCTGCTTGCGTCTCTGCTCCTGCAGGTGCAACATCGCTAGGTTGTCGAGAGCTTCATCTGTAAAATGTTGAGGGGTTTGAAATACGGATATGACTAATTGTTTCTTTTTTACAGGATAACCTTCAATGTTAGTAGTAAAGAAATACTACAAATATTGAAGGACAAAAAATCCAATACTATTTGACGTTTTTTTTGGCGAACAAGTATTAAATAAATTAACTTAAAAGTATTGAAAAGTTTTTGATCGTCATGACTTAAGTGGCAATGGGCAGGGCACATTGCTCGCAGAACGGATGGCCGATGGGGCCGAAAAGTTCTGGAATAGCGACCGCGAACCGGAAGACGTTGCGATGGAAGGCCTCCCACTAGGTGGACCGATGACCTGGTCAAGGTTGCGGGAACCCGCTGGATGAGAGACGCACGGGACCAGTCAATGTGGCGACGCCTGGGGGAGGCCTATGTCCAGCAGTGGACGTCTTTTGGCTGAAATGATGATGATGATGATGATTGACAAGTTTTTGCGTCTATTAATGATCTTATCTGAAAATGAGCCTATTCTGTCCCACTGTTGGGCTAAGGCTTCCCCCATTCCTTTCGAACTTTCCTGGTATTTGGACTTCTCTGGCGAATCTGTCAGAAACGAGTCCAATTTGCCAGCGTTACTATAAGCTGCCTCAGTGTCGATGACCGTCGTCAGGCACACACTGTGTGACAAATTGGCGATGCTAGCCATTGATATAATAAAACCCAAGATACACACTCCGCGTCTCAAAACCGTCCGCTTAAAATGAGTTCACAATTAACTCATTTCAAATAGTCTCGCGTCGCTCGCGTCTCTGCACGGTCGTACAAAATGCTTTTTATAACTACATTGTAAAAACAACTTTAAGGAATCTGCGTAAGGTTGAATTTGCAAAAAAATATGTTTATAGTGTAACGATAATAGTGCGTGTATTGGTGAGTGTTTGGCGACAGCTTCGACTGTTTGTTTTGTTCGAGACTGTGCATCTAGGGTTTTATTATATCAATGATGCTGGCCCATCTGTGCCGTCCCACTCCCACCCCGCCCAGTCCCATTTTAACCGAGCAGACTTATTGCCATCATCGGCGATGCCTTTAAAGCTTTTACTCAATATAAATTAGTTTTGATTGTGCAATAGCTAGCTACATAAAAACTGTTTATTTACGAACTCTGTATTTTTTGCATATTCTTTAAAAGTATTTCCTTTTCTCTCTTGAAGTTCTCGATTTCTCTCCGGTCGGCCTCTGCTTGCTTCTTGCCTAGCATCAGGTCGCGTTCCATCACCGTCACTTGGTGCCGAAGACGTTCGCTGAAAGAAAGCATAGCATATTCAGCCTTATGTTCTCGCTACTAAGACACAGGCTTTCTCCCATGTCTTAGAATGTTTAATGCTAGGATATATCTATTTCCTCACGATTAGTCGTGATGTTTTCCTTGAGCGAAAAATATACAGTAACCAGTAACTCAACTCTCGTGTATATTTTTAACGCCTGAATTTTCTGTCAATACCTACATCTATCCAAATAAATAAAATTGAAGTGCCTGGTTGTAATCTCAAAATAACAGGCTTTTACTGATTGCATACGAAAATATACGACACTTTAAACAAAAACATTTTTATTTTTTTATGTTGTCTGTCTATCTGTTTGTTTAGGTTAATCTCCGAAATTGCCGAACCGATATTGATGGGGATCTTACTGCCAGATAGGAGTAACTATGATTAACTTTATTTAAGAATAAGAATTAGGGATCCATGTAAAAATTAAAACCTTTGAAAGTTGGTTAAAGAATCCGAATTAAAGGAAGAAATATTTTTATAATCATTTTACGCAAACGAAGGTCGTAGGTAGGCAACGGTTAGTAAAAAAAATCATAACTCTTCGTCGTCCTTCTTCGTCGGGTAAAAATAAGAAGTAAATCTTAGTACTGACCGGTCCGATTCGATGCCTGCTTTGCTTTGTTCCATAAGTTGATATTTCTTACATTCTTGGGCAACCTGCTTCGTCAGCTTCAAGCATTCGTTGCGCATTTTGGTACTGTCAGCAATCGTGTTCTAGAAGAATATTGTAGATGTAAAAGGAAGAAAAATTAAGTAAGTAGAAATAAAGTAAGTATAATACCCGGCACGGTTCTTGAGCGCTCGGCGGAAGAGTGGGGATCGCTGTGCGCATCGTACACTTATGACAAATAAAACGCACACCCGTTTATTATTTATTGGTCGTGAGGTAAGTGCAGCAGGAGTAAAGAACAAATCCCGAGTGACGGCTATGACGCGATGCGCTACGGGCCAATCACTGCACTTTCCCCACCCCGCGTCTCACTTCATACCACCAAAGGGAGCCAATAACTCACTTTTGCGTCAGCGCTCAAGAATCGTGCCGATGATAATACTAGTAGTGACTGCCTTGTTGGTGTAGTGGTCGTAAGCGCGATTTTTAGGGTTCCGTAGTCAACTAGGAACCCTTACCGCCTTATTACAAAACGTGGTTAAACCTGGTTTAACTTAGACTTGGTTTATCTCGCATGACGTCTCACTTCAATAATATTCAAAAGAAAGTGACAGCATGCGAGATAAACCAGGTCTAAGTTAAACCAGGTTTAACTACCTTTTGTAATAAGGCGGTTATAGTTTCGCCATGTCTGTCTGTCCGTCCGTCCGTCCTCGCTTAATCTCTGTGACCGTTAGCACTAGAAAGCTGAAATTTGGTACCAATTATGTATCAATCACGCCGACAAAGTGGTAAAATAAAAATTGGAAAAAAATGTTTTATTAGGGTAAAAAAAAAACACTTCCCACTTTACATATAGGGGGGCTCCCCTATATGTAAAGTGGGAAGTGTTTTTTTTTTAAATTTTAACCCTAACGTATTATATATTGTTGGAAAGGTATTTAAAAATGAGTAGGGGTTTACTGAAATCATTTTTTGATAATGTCAATAATTTCGGAAATAATCGCTCCAAAAATAAAAATAAATGTGTCCCCCCCCTCTAACTTTTGAACCATAAGTTTAGAAAATATGAAAAAAATCTGAAAATTAGAACTTTATAAGGACTTTCTAGGAAAATCATTTTGAACTTGGATGGAAACAACAGATGGAAATAGCAGATAACCAATATAATTTGGTCCCTGAATCGTATGAGCACCTATACAATCCAGAGGTCAAGTTTCATTGGCCCGTAGAAGAAATTGTATAAATTATAGCATACCGTTTTTGTACGGAACCCTTCATGTGCGAGTCCGACTCGCACTTGGCCAGTTTTTTTTTTGTTGGGTGGCAAGTCATCAAATAACCCCTCCCGCTCTTGGGCAAAGCGAAAGGGAGTGCCAGACTTCTACTGACTAAAATCCACCCATGTTCCTTCTTAGGCCTTTATGTCGAGGCCGCGGTATCTCTTGCGAACAACCCTCAGCCCGACGGGGTGCTTGAGAGCCTGGGTTCGACTCCTTCCTAGGTCGGGCAAAGTGTGTGTCCTAGGTTTTCCACCAGGAATTTATCTGTAAGCACCACAGTAGTCCAAATTTCTGCCAGGTTTAGAGATGTGCCGTTGCCGGCAATATTGCCCGAATTGGGAATTTTGGTGGCAAAATTGCCGGGAATATTGCCGGGAGTGGAAATATTCGGGATATATTTCTTAAATTATAAGTCTAATTAAGTAAAGAAACTATGTAATACACTTCTAATTAGCATTTATAGGCCCAAATCTACATTGACCGGCAACTTTGGCAATATTTCCAATGCTGCTGGCAATTTTGGTATTTTACCGGGCAGTGGCAATATTGCCACCTGGCACAACACTACTCAGGTTGATGGCAGTAGACTTGTCCTCTACATCCGGATCTTAATATAACTCACGTAATGTGGGTGTATTGGAGGGAGACACGTAATCTGTGGAGACACCTATGCCTGCCATAACCTTCGCGAATTACAGGCATGATGTTATGTTGTACCTTTAGCTCCTTGCTAGTATTCTGCAGCGTTATTTTGACCTTGTCGAACTCCGCGTTGGTACGGCTCAGCGCTTCTCTGCAGCTCGCGGCCTTCTGAGTTGCAGCCTCTTCCTCTGCTTGTGCCGCTTCTACTTTCTGCGACATGCTATGAAGCTGCCTGTCTCGACGCTCAATCTGCTTTTCTAGTTTTGCTATCTGTGGAGAAAGAAAATGGATTATTCAAAATCAAAAGTCATTTATTCAAACTAGGCTGATAATCAGCACTTTTCGAACCGTCCCATTTACGAACCGTAATTATAGGAACTGATTAGGTTTATGATAAATAAATGATGTTTATTTTGCAAATAGGTTTTTACCTGACTACTCTGAGAAAAAACATCCGAAAAAAAGTAGTCATAATCTATTTTAAGGTCCAGAACTCCAGACATAGTCTTGGTACACATGAAAACTAAGTAGTGTCTGAGATGGTCTTTTGAAGAAAGCACCACAGATTTGAGTGGACCCGTCCAGTCAGTGCAAGCGTTTGTCAGTTATCGTGGAGCTCGACTTATAACTCAAGGAGCTCAACGTCACGACGAACAATATCAAAGAAGGGGCATTTGGGTGGGTCGCTTATAGTACCTACTACGCGACTCAAACTGCCAGACAATCGTTAAAACTAAAGAACAAATGCATGCTAACTTTATCATTGAGGACAGAAATGTTGGTTCCTCGTGCGTCCACTTCGGTTTTCAGTTGGTCACACTCTCCCTTCAAGTGTTCGACCAGTCGATTCTGACGTACAGCGTTGTTCTCAGCTTCCTGAAATAACAACAGTGGCATTACTATTAGACTACGCTTTAATGAAAATGAAAAGAAGAAACATTAAGTAAACGTTCGTGTTTCAAAAAAGTTTCGAGTCTGTGCTATTATCCGTTGGGTTATAAGTCTCGTCAGAAGGATCAAGGCATTATGTCTGACGTAAAAATGTATTAATAAAGGTGAAAAAAACAGAAAAAGCTCTTTAAAAAATAGCTTCAAACAAGCAAAAGTCACCGACTTCTTTAAGTTAAAAATATAAGGATGAGTAGTTTAAAAAAAGTACTACAGCTCCATCCACGCTCCAAAAATGAAGAACTAACATCATAATTGCGCTATTAAAGTGAAAGAGCCAAGGGATCGCCTACCGATGCGCGGGCGCGCGGGGCGAGGGGTGAGGCGGCGCCGCTGCGAGCGAGCATGCGGCCGCGCAACCCCTTCCCCTTCCGGCAGTCGCAAAAAGCTAATTGGGTCAAGAGCACGTCACTCTTCGATCCCGACGATCCCTCTCGCGAGTGCAATAATATAGTAATCCTGAATATACGCGATTTGATCTTAAAATGACTTTAATTACTGACTTCCCCTATCAGCTCAGTAAGTGGGATTAGATACTATAAACGTCCACTAAGTAGTAAATGTGAACTCGAATAATTATACCTATAGTTTTCATCCGTTCTCCGCGTAGGTATAAAGTGTTAGTTGTGTTAGCAACGCAACGACGTTAAATATAATTTTGTGTCGTATATTATTACGGAGTGTTTTGTGTAAATTGTGTAACCGTGCGTGTGCGCGAAAATGAGTGCGGATAACGCAATCAAAAAAGAAATTAGCCGCATTCGAAGCGAGCTTTTATCTAATTTAGAAGAACAATTAAAACATCGCGTGCGTAAACTGGAAACGGAAGTTTACGGCGCGCCGATCTCGCGTGATACCGATGAAGAGGGCTCCTTGACACCACCGATACCTACATCATTGACCGTCGGACATGTGACACCGGCCGGGCTAGGCTGTGGTCATCAAGCAGCGCATGGGAGTGAAGCCTGTACCACTGTTCCTGCCACGACGTGTCAACATGGCTACTTCACGAGTTCGTGGAGGCCTGCCAGTGCCACTACCGGTAACGGTCACCGTGTGGTGGTGGCGTCATCGCCGGCGGAGCAGACACCGAATATGTCAGCCCCACAGCTGGATTCAGGTATTTCTCAGTTAGCGATGCCGGGCGCCCCGTCGCTTGGCGTCCATAACATGGTCGGCGAGTGCGGGTTACCAGCCACGCGCGCCAGGCTGCCTGCCGCCGCCGGTACGCCGTCGCAACTGAATTTCTCGACTTTGACGCCTACAAATACTACCGGGTATGTTGCATCTTCATCATCACTGCGATATGTAGGTCGCAGCGACCCTATACCGGAATTCGACCCCCAGAAAACTTTAATTACAATGGAACTTTGGATTCGTAAAATCGAAGGTATTTCTAACATGTATGGCTGGGACGAAAAGACCACTATTTTCAATACTTCATCAAAATTAAGGGGCTACGCTCGTCAGTGGTTTGATAATTTAATAGACGTGAATGTGACTTGGTCGGATTTTAAGTCTAAGTTAATGGTGGCTTTTCCGTCCCAGAAAAGTAAACTGAATATGTTACGTGACTTAGTTAATGTCGTACGGAAACCCGACGATGACTACATGCAATTTTACTATGATAAACTGGCTTTGGGAAATGCTTGTGGCCTTCCGCCATCGCTCACCACGGAAATTATAATTGGCACGATTGGTAGTCAGATCGTTGAGGTCGGCGCGGTTTCCGCGGCTTGTAATGACCCCACTAAGTTGTTGAAATACCTATCCGCACTTCGTACCGCCGAAGGAACAAGTCATATTGTGCCGAGTGTAAATTCCTCTTTTAATAAAAAGATAAGATGCAATCTTTGTAAAAGGCGCGGTCATATTGCAACGAATTGCAATTACAAGGCGCGTGATAAAGCAATTATTTGCGCTTTTTGCCGTAAATCGGGCCATACGGAAGATAAATGTTTCCGCAAAGCTAAAAAATGTACGTATTGTAGTAAATCGGGTCATAGTAAGGATGAATGTTTGAAACTTAAGGCTCGAAAGTCACACATCAATAGTAATAATAATAATTCGAACGCTGGCGCACCCCAGTCGGTACATGCTATAAAAGACCAGTCATCAAGCTCGAAATATTATTTAAACGCAAGAGTCAATGATCGCCCCGTGAAAGCTTTTATTGACTTTGGTAGTTCGTGTATAACTATTACTAACTCTACGTCACAAAAATTAAATCTCGAAGTGCAGCCCTGTCGATCGAATAGCATTATTAGTGGTTTTGGTGGTTCGAAGATAATACCTATCGGTGAAGCGTATGTAAAGGTGTGTGCAGACGAAGCCTCGTGCAACGCGAGCGCTTATATTGTGCCAGACAGCGCACAAGACATCGGTGTGATTATAGGTCAACCGTTTACGGATTATCCAGACGTGTACGTCATTAAGACACCTAAGTGTTTAAGAATGTATAACGCTAATAATTTACGCGAGCTACCCGCCGTTTGTGAGGATGTCGAACATGTGAAGTTGGTCACGGATAGTTCAGTCGCGTTGTCGCCAGGAGTAAACAAAATAATAGTTTCATGCGACCAATTACTATTCGGACATGCGTCCGTACGTCACACCGAACATCAAGCTCCGAGGGCTGAGTGCGTTATTCCACAGAGCGATATCGAGTTTATTGACGGAAAGGCAGTCATGAATATAATAAATACCAGTAATAATTCATTTGACTTACCTGTTAATCGATGCGTAGCACGAGCCGCGATAAACGATAGCGTAAATACGTACAAAATAGGTGACGATCTTGAACCGGACGTGTTAACGAAACTCGAGTCGATTTTACAAGAATATTCGGAATGTTTCTCGGGAGTAGACGACAGTAGAATAGGCAAATGTTCTGTTAAGATGCATATCGAGTTGACGGATAAAGAAAAGGTCGTATATTACCGACCATATCGCATGTCGGCGAGTGATCGTGACAAGGTCCGCCATATCGTTAGTGATTTAAGGAGTAAAGGTATCGTGGAGGAGTCCACTTCGCCATACGCGAGTCCTGTCATTCTTGTGACCAAAAAGACGGGAGAACCGCGCATGGTTGTCGATTATCGCGCGCTAAACAAAATTACTAAAAAGGAGCGCTACCCTTTACCGTTGATACAGGACCAACTAGATCGACTTTCAAAGGCGCGTGTTTTCTCGTGCTTAGACATTTTATCGGCTTACCATTGCATTCAAATCGATGACGAGAGTAAACACTTTACCGCGTTCATCACACCGGACGGTCTCTATCAGTACACTCGCATGAGTTTCGGGTTAGAAAATGCACCAGCGGTGTTTCAACGCGCTATAGACGAAATCCTCGGGCCGTTAAAATTTAAATTTAGCACGGCTTACTTAGACGATATTTTAATCTATTCAAACTCGGAAATTGACGCGTTAGACCATTTAAGGGCAATTTTAGAGCGGATCCGAGACGCCAACGTTACACTGAGACTCGATAAGTGCTCATTTTTAGTGTCTCGTGTCGAGTACTTAGGCCACGAAGTGTGTAATGGCGAAGTAAAACCGGCTCAACATAAACTTAATGCCGTGCAGGATTTTAAGCAACCCGAGAACGTACACCACGCAAGACAGTTCATGGGTCTAGCGAACTACTTTCGTAAGTACGTACGTAACTTTGCTTCGCTAGCTCGACCTATCACACTATTGACAAGAAAAGACCAACCATGGCTCTGGGGCGCTGCACAACAGCAGGCCTTTGATAGTATTAAGAACATACTCGTAAGTCGTCCGGTACTATTATTATTTCATCCGGAGTATGAAACACAAGTGCACACCGATGCCTCTAAAATTGGTCTGGGAGGTATTCTGCTTCAAAAACCACCTAATGGTACTTACCAACCAGTCGCTTACGCTAGCCGCCAGACGACCACCGCGGAGCAACGTTACCATAGTTTTGAACTTGAGACATTAGCTGTTGTCATGTCATTACAGAAATTCAAGGTCTACTTAACGGGTTTAAAATTCACCATTGTTACTGATTGCAATGCTCTGCGGTGGACGTGGTCAAAGCGGGACCTGAACCCGCGCATCGCTAGATGGTGGCTCGAAGTTCAGGGACTTAACTTTGACGTAGAATATCGACCGGGCAAGGCCATGGCTCATGTGGATGCATTGAGTCGTAACCCAATTGAATCCGTTATGCGTTGCACAGACGGAGATCTTATTGAAAGCATGCAGCACGCTGACGACTCAATCCGATCCACTATAGGGCAGTTGAAGGACGAAACGTCCGTGGGTAATAAAAACGGCTTAGAACGGGACTACGTTGTAGAAAATAACATTTTATTTAGAAAAGTGAACGGTCGAAACAAAGTTGTAGTACCACGTCAGTCTCGCTGGTCAATCATGCAAACTTTTCACGATAACAACGGTCATGCCAACTATAATAAAACCTATGACGCCATAAAGGAAAAGTATTGGTTTAGTGGTATGAGACGGTTTGTGCAGAAGTACGTCGGTGGTTGCATATCATGTCAGTACGCAAAGAAACCGACGGGTCGTAAAGTAGGATTACTACATCCTATAGAGAAGGTAGCTGTACCATTTCACACCGTCCACGTGGACCACCTCGGTCCATTCTGTAAAAGTCCATCAGGTAAAATGTACATACTCGCCATTATAGACGCGTTCACGCGTTTCATCTGGATTGAGGCGGTACGCGATGCTGGTTGTGACAACGTATTAAAGACATTTGATCAGTACATTAAAACGTTCGGATTGCCGAGCCGTATAATCAGCGATCGTGGTAAAGCCTTTGACTGCCATGAGTTCAAAAGGTATTGTCGTGAAAGGCAAATCAAACACGTACTAACCGCGGTGGCAAGTCCAAGGGCCAATGGGCAAATTGAGCGGTTCAATCGTACGATATTAGATGCTCTAGTCGCCTACCTCGGCGAAGAGGATCAGAATCGCTGGGAAGAATATATACCTAAGGTACAACTCGGGATTAATTCCAATACAAATAATAGTACAGGGAAGTCACCACTGGAACTACTATACGGTTTCCGACCACGACTGTCGGGAGACATCGTTGTACCTACGAGGTCTGATATCAGCTCTCTTCGGGCTGGCGCTATTACTCGCTCTCAGGAGGCCGCCCGGAGATCAAAAATCAATTTTGATAAAAAAAGACGTGAGGGTGCCCCACTTAAGGAAGGCGATCTCGTCCTGGCTGAACGTAAGGTATTTAAGAAAGGGTTACGCAGCGGCAAGCTTATGCCTCGTTTCGATGGTCCCTTTGCCGTGCGCAAGGTTTTACCTCATGACCGTTATTTAATCAAAAGTACCACCTCTCGTGGTCGTCCTTACGAAAACGTTCTTGCCAGAGATAAGCTTAAGCCTTTACAATATCCTAACGAGTCAACTTCCGATACTGATTGATAACAGGATGGAAGTTGTTTAGATTATATTATGTTTTATTTTAGTTTTTTTGTTAAATGTTGTAATTAATCGTTTCAACTATCATTATAAGACTAACATATATTATACCATGATTAATTGACGTTAAATAATAACCTACATACCGGATTGCACGATAAACGTGTTAATATGCTTGCCTTAACGTCACTATAACGGGTGGTTGATTATTTGTTATTATTAAACGCATGTGTGTGTATTTTTACAAGAGATGTTTACTGTACTTACTCTTCAATTAAAATTACTTATATATTAAGTGACTTAACTAACAACAAATATACTTCCTAAGTATTAAGGTTAATGTTGTGAGCCACTACTCTGTGGCCGCTGCAACTGTCTACTTAATATAATATATCCATTTGTTAAATGTGAATGTTGTTATTAATTGTGAGTCACTAAACTGTGGCCGCTGCAATTGATGATGTGGTTATAACACAAGGGTACCCTACTAAATATTAAGCGCTAAATTGAACATGCATGAAAGACAGATACCGCATTGGTGTCGTCGTTTAAAAACGAAGGCCTTCTTAGACTGGTGGTAGATACAGAGTGTCGTTCCTGTCGATGGGCGTATTTACAAAATGCCAGTCACTTGCAACAGATACGCAGTGTCGTCACCGTCGATAGACACATTGGTAAAGTGTCATCCGCAGATGATAGACAACAGGGTCGGCACTTCCAGTGTCATCATCTGATAGACACATTCATAAGGTGTCGTCTGATATAACTACGATAGATGCTCAGTTCGTCGTCGTCTGACAGGCACATTCATAAGTGTCCTCATTATTTTATAGTGCCAGACACATTCAGAAGTGTCACGACAGTGTCTCATGGTCTGACTCTGACCAGGTCTAACAGACGTATAGATACACCTACGCTTTTCAATTCTTTTGTTCGTGAGATTAAGAACTCACCTTAACCAGGTGACCCCGACCGAGGGTCGATATTATTAGTTCCAGGATAGGCTACCCGGGGCGGGCAGCTTTATCAGGAAAGGCCGACTGAAAGAGCCAAGGGATCGCCTACCGATGCGCGGGCGCGCGGGGCGAGGGGTGAGGCGGCGCCGCTGCGAGCGAGCATGCGGCCGCGCAACCCCTTCCCCTTCCGGCAGTCGCAAAAAGCTAATTGGGTCAAGAGCACGTCACTCTTCGATCCCGACGATCCCTCTCGCGAGTGCAATAATATAGTAATCCTGAATATACGCGATTTGATCTTAAAATGACTTTAATTACTGACTTCCCCTATCAAAAGTTATCCGCGATTTAAGAGTTTAATAAGAAACCTAACATCTGTCGGGCAGTATCACTCGATTCTATGGAGTATGAAGAACTTACAAATCCCTATAAAACTATGCACACAGATACACGAAAAGCATCATTTTTACAGCGAGAACTAACCTCAATCTGCTCCTCAAGCTTGGCGATGGTGTTCTCATTGCTATGGCCCTTGGTCTCCAACTCCTCGATGTAGTTCAGTGAGTTCTGCAGCCGTTGTTTGGCACCATCCAGTTCGCCTTGCAGACGTTGCTTCTCTTTCTCGAACTTTTCTTTCTCTTTAGCTGCTGATGTTGCCCCGCTTTTTGGGAAATATTGAGAGTATTACATGAGGGTGGTGGTCCGCCATACCGCGGCCCCGGACAAGAAGGAACATGAATGTTTTAGTTAGTAGCAGCCTGACACTTCCTTCCTTCCGCTCAGCCCAGAGCGGAAAGAGTCATTTGATTTCCCAACCTCCAAAAAAAAGAAGATTGTGGTCTTAATAGTGATGTTATAAAGAAAAAAATTCATTACCCACGCCCGAAGTAGGTACCTATACGAAATATATAACTACTTACAGATCAACAGATCTATAAATGAGCTTTTTGCATGAATAATCATATTTCAGGTACCTACCTAAGTTTTTACATGTTAGCATGAAACCCGTGTGTACAGTTTGTAATATAAATACATACGCATCTTCGTCTCCAGCTCGTTTCCTCGCGTCCAGTTCCTTCTCCAACTTGACGAGCTGTCTCCGCATGGTCTCCAGGCTTTCAACGCTGTGCAGCTCACGCGCGTGCATGGCGTCTGCTAGATCCTGGGCCTCCTCTATGGAGACATACGAAAATAGGTATTAGAACTGGCGAATTGTGGCTTAGGAGATGGTCACGCCGATCGAAACAGTAAGAGCAATTATGTTTTTCCTACTCCTCCACTATTCCTTTCTGATTAGTGTTGTTTGCGGGATCCGAGAGAGTTGAATTGTTTGCAGTGGTTTGGTATAGTGCTACAAGCCCGCCTTGTTCCAAAAAAGTGAGAAAGGCCGAGAATAACGTTATTTACCTCTTTTTGGGTACTTACTGTGCGACCCGATCCACGATGGAATGGAAATTCGCTTTTATTGTATGGGCTTTAGCTTTATGCCCAACTCAATTCTTTCTGATCAGCTCGAGTTGATTATATGCCGATAAATGTTGTTCTTACCCAGTCAACTAAGCAATACTCTACTCACTGATGTCCTGACGAAGTTTCTCAATAAGTTTGTTGTTCTCGGAGATCTCTTGTAAGTAGGAGGAAACGACGTCATCGAAACGATTGAGTTTGGCCTGGAAAAAACATTATAATCATGAAAACCTAATAAACAGAGCAAACCTCTACAAGGTGCGAATGAATCATCCGAGAAGTGTCTGTCAATGTGCATTCATATGATAGAAAGAAACTCTATTCAAAAAATATAATAAACTAGCTTTTGCCAGCGGCTTCGCCCGCGTGAAAATTACGTTTTTCCATACAAACTTTCATCCCCTATTTAACTCCCTTAGGGGTTGAATTTCGAAAAATCCTTCCTTATTCCTTGTCTACATTATAAAGGGAACCACTGTGCAAAATTTCAGCTTTCTAGGTCCAAGGGTTTGGGCTGGGCGTTGATGAGTCAGTCAGTCAGGACTTCTCTTTTTATTCATATAAAGATAGATATATAATTTGACGAAAAAGCACCCTCTGGATGGGCACTCGGACCCCATGGCCTTAGAGTTTTCATTCAAAACGGCTCAAACACAAAACCGCTATCGAGGCTATTCTATTAGCGCCGTTTGAAGTTTTCACCAATAACAGCAGCCGCCCCAGGTCATATTATACCCGAAATTATTTTTAAATATAAATTGCATAAACTTGTTATTAGTCAAACAATAAAGACAATTTCATGGATATAACAACCATTTCTCTGTTTTAATCCTACTATCACACTACTTATATAATCACACTAATATTATAAAGGCGAAAGTTTGTAAGTATAGATGGATGTTTGTTACTGTTTCACGCAAAAACTACTAAACGGATTTGGATAAAATTTGGTACACAGATAGTTTATAACCTGGATTAACACATAGGATAGTTTTTATCCCGATTTTACATTTCCGTGGGATAATTTTCGAGTTGTAGCGGGCAAAGCTGCTGGGAACAGCTAGTTCAATATAAAGAAAAAACACCAGTTATTAGACAAGTCACATACCTGGAGTCCTTCTTTCTCCTCGCAGTGATGTTGGTTGTCCTCCTTGAGGTTATAGTAGGTGTCATATAGCTTGGTGTACACGTCAGATACGAACTTCATACCTTCCGTCTCACGAAGCTGTTCCAGAACCTAGAATAATACGAGATAGAAATCAATAAATCCCTTGGATTCTGTGTTAGTAAATCTATTTGAAGAATGTTCACCGGTTACAGATTAAAAATTTCGCGGGCTTCCCTGGCACTTCCACCTCTAGGAATCTGGTTCCTAGAGGTGATGCTATTGAAGTAACGCACCTTGCGTCATCATCATCATCATCTGCCTAGCCTTTTCCCAACTATATTGGGGTCGGCTTCCAGTCTAACTGGATGCAGCTGAATACCAGTATTTTAAATGGAGTGACTGCCTATCTGACCCCCACAACTTAGTTAAGGCGCGGTCAAAGGGGCACCGTAAAAACGACCTGTTTTTCGTCGCAGAGTTAGCCGTATTGCTACTTACTACAATTCCAAAAAAAATACAGTGTATAGTCAAATGTATAGGTAAAAGACTTATGCAAAAATATTTTCTAAAAGTAATCAAGAACCTCGAAAAAAAAATCACAAAATCACAAAAAAATCACACGAAAAAACTTTTTCGTCTCGAAATGCTCAATATTTTGAGTGACAACTATTATATTTTTTTTTACTATCAGAAAGGAAATTTAACCAACTAAAGACATATGTAAAAATATTTTAACATTACAGCGTATTTTTTTTTTAATAAATTAAATCTGCGAACTATCGTTCATTTTGGCAGTCACGAGAATCAAACGCATCGCCATTTTCAACCTTATTTGTTTAGGCGATGAGTTAAACGCGCGCTCAAGGTCGCGGGCAGGTAATGTCGCCTTAATACTAGGTACTTAATACGATACCCTTTGGTAAGACTGGATGTCAGAATTTCAGGTCACTGACTACCTGTAACGACTGCCAAAGATCTAAATATGGTAGCCGGGACCAATAACTTAAGGTGGGGTTGCAGTAATTTTAAGATTTTTGAACCTATAAAAATCGAACTAAATACGAGTTTTTTAATAAATAAAAATCATTACATAAAAATTGAACATACTCTCTAGTAAATCGTAAAGATAGAAACGCGATTTAGAATGATCGGCTCGATACTTTTTTTTATCAAACATGACTCTAAATCACAATTTCAAACGTGTACTGCTAAGACATTTCATCATGAATTTATATGAAAGTTAATCAGTAGATAGAACTTTTTATTCTGAAGTAAATGGTGAAAACATATTGTATAATTTCTTTATAGTTTTTCTCCAAGAAGCAAAAAACAGTCAAAATTTAGGCATTATATCGCTCGCGCGGCAGGGCGGGGGGCGAGGTCGTGCGTACATAAAAACAAAGTACTGCAACCTCGCCTTAACGTGCTTTCCGAGGCACGGAGGAATCTCGGTATGTCGGGCGGTCACCCATCCACAGACCGACCTAGGCAAGCACAGCTTTACCTAAAGATCGACCCGAGTGGCAGTTCTTATTAAGCCACGAGCTCCTCCTATATTCATTCTACGTCTTGAGAGTGTAGGTCGTAGCCTCGTAGGTGCAAAAATAACCTAAAATCACGTTCCTACTAGAAAAGAATCGTTAGGAAACCGGCATATATCCTAGAACTAAAAATTCGCAGGCATGTAACACCAACTCTCACTGAGTTGGCGTGGTGGGTTAACTACCAGACCCTCTCATAGATGCGAGACCTATGTCCTCGTTATTTATCTTCGTTAAGCGGCATACCTACTTACCTATCTTATTTTTACAGGGATACAATAGATCCGATAATTTCGGAGCCTATCTGATAAGTTTTTGATCCTTCTCTCAAAGATAACAGGGTTTTAGGTCTAGCGGGGACTTTTATAAATCATACTTAGAAAACATAACACGATGAACGTCTCTTGTCACCGAGTCAACATCTCCTGAGGGTGCCCCGTAGGCTTTCTCTTTTACCATTTCCATTTTACTGCTCCCAAGTCGCTTTAGCAGAATCAGTCTGGTTAGAAGAATCAACATCAACAGCCTATTAATGTTCCCACTGCTGGGGCCTCCACTATTTAAAGAGGGAATGGGCTATAATCTACCACGCGGGCCCAGTGCGGATTGGTAGATGTCACAGTCTTCGAAGTTTTGGTTCTAGGACATGCCGGTTTCCTCACGATATTTTCTTTCACCGTTTTTGAGAGCCGTGGTGATGAAATAAATTACTTACACAAAGTAATGCGGCCTGCCTGGGCTCGAACCCACGACTTACTGTTCGTAAGTCGGGGCCGCGACCACTGGGCCACCACTGCTCTGACCTTTTTCAACTCTCAGCTACTTCTTTAAAGCGTCATTTAAGAAACCTAATTCTGAGTTAAACTCGTCATTGTACATTAGGCTATAGTATTGCAATTTGTATGTATATTTTTGTTTTGTGTGCACTAAAGAATACGAATTTATATGACGCAAGTTTTTAGCCTGTTGCGTTTATAAAATGTAAGCAACAAATGACCAAAAACATATTAATTGAACTATGTATTGGAATTTCAACTCTCAGCAGTTGAGCCGAGGGTTCAAGAGGGGTTATTCATTAAGTGTGTCACATGTGTCTGTGTACATGGTACCTACTTGAACAGAACTGGCGAAATTTAGGTGTTCTAATAGGTGCACCGCTGCTTAACCCTTGAGAATTACAGGCGTAAAGAGGGCGTGAAATTAGGTTTATGTGAAACGGGTCTAATAAAAACGGTAATTAGTATTAGAATAACAAAGAAATTACTGTAGCAAATTCCTTCTCAGCTTCGGTGGTTTCTGAGCCAATGGTGGCGGCCAAACCGTAATCTTCCTCGTCATCCATGTTGGAAAGTATCACTAAAACTTACGGAAATAACACTAAAAATATTAAACAAATAATACTAAATCAAAACAGGTAAAAAATATTTGTAAAACGCGTTCGGTCCCGGTGCTCTGCTGTTTACTTGGTTGCCTTGGTAACGGCGTCACTGGCATCTATGAAAATATAAAAACAAAGTTTAACCATAGAGTTTTATAGGTTTTGTCTATGGAAAATTTTAGTGTAGGTACATAAATACTTTTTGGTTTTGAATCTGCAGAATCTTTTGGCACTCGAATGAAGTTTTCAGGATGCGGTTGGTACACCGAAAACTAGATGGCAGCATTTGTCGCGCTTTTGTTGAGTTTTCCTCAGTTTAGTGGTCTAGTAGTGGTCGCAGCAGTCTGGAGAAAAGATAATTAAATTTTCGGAACACCACGCTGAGCTCACAGGCTCACATATAGCGCCTGCCAGGGCTGTGGGTTGTTCGAATACCGCGGCTTCCGGATACAAAGGGTTAAGAAGGAACATGGGTGGTTTTTAGTCAGTAGAAGACTGACACTCCCTTCCGCTCAGAACGGGAGGAGTCATTTGAGAATTTTCACTCTCCAAAAAAAAGGCTCACTTATTTATTGCAGGCAGGGCATGTCATATGACCCGCATGCCTAACAACCGCTGGGGAAAAGGCTCCACGCAATGGGTGCCTCAAGAAGGACATCGCCGCCGACGACGATCCAGAAAGAGGTGGCAAGATGATCTGAACGCGCACTGCGATAGCTCTCCTAGCTCTAGATTCGTGGAAAGGCGCAGCTAAAAAGCACCTGGAAAGACAACAAGATAGAAGGTTAGAAAGATAAGGTTGACTGCTATATAGAGAATGCCTTTTTTTTTAGTTTTTTTTGGGGGTGGGAAATCATCAACTGACTCCTCCCGCTCTGGGCAGAGCAGAAGGGAGTTTCAGACTTCTACTGACTATAAACCACCCATGCTCCTTCATAGCCCTTTATGCCGAGGCCGCGGTATCTCTTTCAATCAACTCGCAGCCCCGACGGGTGCTAGAGAATGTCTTGTGCCATTAAGTTTGCCTATGTACTCTTGTTTATGACGATTATATAAATAAAGATATAGAGTAGTAGCTGCAGTGGTACATTATCGGCCATTAAAAACAAAAAGGTTTCACTCACGTTAGAGCTGCATCTGATTATGAGGTCCTCGGTTCGATACCTAGTTTGGCCAAAGTGTGATTAACTTTCTCCTTTAAGAATTACTTAGGAGCAGCCTCGAGTTTGAGTGAACAATAAGTTTGCCCCAATGTCCGCTAGTTCATGAGACTTGAGGTGAAATGTGGGTGTACAATTGTGCCTAACCCTACGGGCACTACAAGCGACATGTTATGTACACTGATTTATACAAAGCCATTTCTGTTTGTTTGTTTAAACTAGTCAACCTTTTAAATAACTAACCGGTCGACACGGATGTGAATTTAGTTAGTACTAAATAATTTATTCAGTTATAAAATAATGCATAGGTAGCATAAAATAATAAACAAAGAAACAAATATTACAAAAAAATCTGACAAAGCGAATCGGCATTTAAGAATTTTAAATTTTTTTGTTTATGATTTTCCACTGCTGCTGTGACACACAGGTCTTCACTCTATGAGAGAGAATGTGTTTTATCTCATCAACCACGCGGGCCAAGTGCGGGTTGGTTGATGTCACATGCCGGATTCCTCACGATTTTTTCCTTCACCGTTTTGAGAGCAATGGTGATGAAATAAATTACACAAAGTAATGCGCCTGTCTGGGTTCGATCCCATGACTACTCGTAACCGGGGTTGCCACCCTGTGTCAAAATTGCTCAACTGGGCCACCGCTACTCAGAAAGCATAAATATTGTGACCGGGTTATTGAGAAATTCTTGGTGAAAAGACCCTAAAAGGCTACACCACACTGCGACATCGGTATTCATACTAATGGGGATGGCAAATTGGCACCTGTGAAAGTAGCTGGTTCCAAGCATCGCCCTACAGACCGAGACGCCAAATCCAGACTCCGCAACTGATGGAAAAATCTCGTTACACTTAGCCCGACCCGCCAGTCGAACCCCCCCATACCCTCATGGTTAGTTACCATTAGGTATGCTTGCGACTACTAGAGAACTGATGTTTAAATTAATTAAAGGTAAGTACCTGCCTCCTTGATCGTCCAAACTTCTCACGGTAATTTTCCCTAAAACTAGTTCCCTCTTCAGATCATCCATCCCCCTCATCCATACTCCATCGGAAAGGGACAGAACTATAAAGATTGATCTAGAATTGAACAATTGCTGTGATTGAATGAACGGTATAATTGTGGTCGTAATGAGGATGTGGACGTTTGTTAGTGTCCTTGGTGACCCCCTCGAGAGTCTCGTTAGACTGTTCTAGAGAATCCCTAGGGTACAAGATTTAGGTAGGTACTTGACCATGACTCGTTTATGTTTAGCCACAAAGTTCTGAAATATGAGACTAGCTGATGCTCACGGCCTCGCCCGCGTGGATGTCGGAACTTGACAAATTAGGTATATACTAAAACCATCTTCGAGAACCACTCTATCCATTGGTGAAAACAGCATGAAAATCGGTACAGTAGTTTTTAAGTTTATCGCGAACAGACAGACAGACAGACGCGGCGGAAGACTTCGTTTTATAATGAGTAGTGATGATAGTGACTTAAATATGTACACAGGCCAGCACATCAAAGTACTCGAAACTGTCAATTTTTTACAATAAATCTTGCTCCCCATCCTAAAAAAAGTAGAAAAACTTTATTGAAGACATATTTTGATAGATGGTAGAAGCTCTCTGTGCTTTTTTTGAGACATTTTTGTCTTCCTAAGCGAAATGTAAGAAACGAATGTTGTAAGTTACGAATTAAAATATTCATCACCCTAAGCTTAAAGCTTAGCGTACTATTGCCATGTGTCGGGGTCCCGCTACATACAAGAACATTTATTTATTTAAACTTCATGTACAATAGTGGTACATAGGCGGACTTAATGCCACAAGGCATTCAACACAAAACAACAACACAACATTCGCGCACGCTACTCAGCATCCCTGTCGTTAACTTGCCCAACCTAGGCAAGAGCGGTTAAGGCGCAGTTAACGGGGGAACCGTAAAAACGACCTGTTTTTCGTCGCAGAGTTAGCCGTATTGCTACTTATTACAATTCCAAAAAAAATACAGTGTATAGTCAAATGTATACGTAAAAGACTTATGCAAAAATATTTTCTAAAAGTAATCAAGAACCTCGAAAAAAAAAATCACAAAATCACAAAAAAATCACACGAAAAAACTTTTTCGTCTCGAAATGCTCAATATTTTGAGTGACAACTGTTATTTATTTTTTTACTATCAGAAAGGAAATTTAACCAACTAAAGACATATGTAAAAATATTTTAACATTACAGCGTATTTTTTTTTTTAATAAATTAAATCTGCGAACTATCGTTCATTTTGGCAGTCACGAGCATCAAACGCATCGCCATTTTCAACCTTATTTGTTTAGGCGATGAGTTAAACGCGCGCTCAAGGTCGCGGGCAGCTAATGTCGCCTTAACCGAGCGGCTGTTATTATCCAACCAGGAGCTGAAGACCCCTGACTAAAGAGTTTTTTTTAAATACAAAAGCAGATACACTTCTTATTACTCAATTCGCAAAAATAAACTTCTTTGCCAAACTCGGAACCGGAATAGGAAGTGAGATGTATGTAGTTAAAAAACAAGTATTTTTTATTGTAGGCAGTACTTGAACACTACTGGTTCTGAACTACATGATATTGATAACTTACATACCTACATACATAACTATTTAGTTCATGTATATTATAATTGGACCATCACTTCCTGTGTATGAAGCCAAAAAAATACATTCTAGGTCGAGCTGTTTTGTGACAAAAAATCTTGGGAGAACCTGTTTAATTAATAAAAACAGACTTCAGACTACTTCAGACTTCGGCGGCAAAAAGTTATGGAAACTCTCCAACACCAACCGTTTATCCCTTTATTAAGAGGAAACGCGAGTGGTCTTTTCTCCATACAAACGCTCTCGCCTGTTTTCTTTTTTGTTAATGACCCTAGAGCAATGGTGGTTTTACAGAATAATAAATATTAACTATTTCTATGCCCCTATGTTTTCCTTTTTGGTGATAAATTATTTTTATAAGCACTAGAACCCTCAAAAAATGCTCAAAATTGCTAGTTTAGATCGCTGTTAACAGAGTCCTAGTGTACAAATTTGACAACTATTAACGAAAAAAGAAAAACATAGCGGCGTAGTATATAACCTCCTTATTCATTGTCTTAAATATCTTTTAAATTGGTTCAATATTGGAGGAGGAAATAGGCGAGAGCCAAACCTCGAATTCTAACTTTTTTCTATAGTTGTCCTTATCGCACGAATTTGAGGGCAGGAGGACGGAGAGAGACAGCGATAGTAGAAAGAGACAGCACTCGCATTTCCTCTTAAGAAACTTGCCCTTTAGCAAGTTGAATCGAAGTGAGAACCTGTTTGTAGCCGACTTCGCAAGAAGGAGGAAGCCCATTCTTCTTGTGACGTCGGTTACAAACAGTTTCAAAAACATTTATGAATCAAAAAGATATGCTACGTCGACCCCTATCCGACAGATAGATTTCCAAAAAATATTGGACACATGTTTTTTCTTTTTTCACGTACACAAACAATGAAGACGATACAGTCCTTTGAAAACTCTTGTGACGTCATCTTCTAAGACATTAGTATGACATTTCTTAGCGAGCAGTGACGTCACCACCTCCCACTCAAATCTTTGGCGCGTTTTATCTTCGTGAATTGTTATTGATTTGATATAAAAATAGGTAAAAAAACTTTTTAAGTTAAACGGTTTTATGTTAAACATACATTGCAATGTTTAAGATAAATGTACTAAAAACCAAAAAATAATAAAATAGATACAGTCGTGGGGTAATTTCCGCAGCACGACAGTTCCGATTTTCCGAATTGACGTGCCCCACGGTTTTTTCCCACGACTGTAACTATTTAATTATTTTTTGGTTTTTAGTACATTTATCTTAAACATTGCAATGTATGTGTTATGGACCAGGTGATTAATGCGGGCATTATTAATAATGCACGAGCATTATGAATAATGTCTAGCTTTATCGGGCTAAGTGATTAATTACTATCTTAACGTCATTATTTATCACATTGCACGGTCATTATTATATTGCTACATGACAATTGGGCAATTTGATAATAAAGCTATATTTGACGCGGTGCGAGGGCGGGGAGGGAAGTACGCGTGGCGTGACACGCTTTGACCAATCAGAGACCGCCATTCAGCGTGCGGCTCGTGCGGCGGACTTCAAGCGCTATTGTTTTTGTGGTTTTAAAAAAAATAACCACGAAGGGGATGGCGGGGTCTATTCGCTCGCTTCGCTCGCTCAATCGACCCCGCCATCCCCTTCTAACCTAACCTGTCCGTGTCGGGGTGCCCCAAGTCCCGAGCTCGCTTCGCTCGCTCTTGCATCCAATATCCAATATATATCCAATATTTAGTTTATTTTAAGTTAAATGACGATAACAATAAAAAAATAGTAATTAAATGTGTTTGTATTACTCTGCCCAAAAGGTGATGGGCAATATGTATAATGCCCAGTCAATTTGATTATTTGAATAATTATTATCAAATTGCACTTTCATATTGGGCATTTTTCATAATGACCGGGCATTATGTATACTGCCCAATTTATCACTTGGTCCATAACATATGTTTAACATAAAACCGTTTAACTTAAAAAGTTTTTTTACCTATTTTTATTTTCTAGTTTTTAGCCGCCATCTTGGATTTTAATTTTATATAGTATATTGTATTCTGCTTGTTGAGCCCTTTCATTTGATACCCATATTGATGGGATTAATAAAACATAAATTATCCGCCATTTTGTAGCGGCGGCCATCTTGAATTTATAATGATAATGAATAAACATAATTGTATTGTCACCAAAATCCAAAGTCAGATTAATCGGTTGACAGGAAGAGGGTGAAATTTGAATTACTAAATTTGATCCAAGAATAAAACAAACGGGGTGAGCTAAATAAAACCGTTTAAAAACAAAAAATAAGTGCCCAATATTTTTCGATAATGTAACAGACGGACTAATTAGAATCATATTTTTTTTTGTCAGTAAACATCCCTATTGGAATAAGGGCAAGCAAGAGAATGATGGTGATTTTGATGCTCCCAATAAATAATTTCATTATAATCGGTTCTGTCGTTCCTCTTCCTGGCCATTATTTGTGGACCCTTGAAAGTCTGAATGACTAGCTGGGTTTAGAGGTCAGATAGGCAGCCGCACCATGTGAAATTAAAATTAAAATTCAGTTGCATCCGGTTAGACGGGAAGCCGACCCCAAGGTAGTTAGGAGAAAGGGCTGACGAATAATAAATATAATATAACTAGTATTTGCTTGGGTGCGCGAGCTGCGCGCAGCTCGCGGGGCGTGAAGAGGGGGAGAGGGGCAGCTTTGAAAAAAAAATTCGACTAACGCATTGCTCCTTTCAATAAATCTGAAAAAAAAATGGTTCAAGTCTCTTAACTTCCGAGATCCACCTTACTACCTACCTACACCTACCTACTACCTACCTACACTTACCTACACCTACCTACACCTACCTACACCTACCTACACCTACCTACACCTACCTACACCTACCTACACCTACCTACACCTACCTACACCTACCTACACCTACCTACACCTACCTACACCTACCTACACCTACCTACACCTACCTACACCTACCTACACCTACCTACACCTACCTACACCTACCTACACCTACCTACACCTACCTACACCTACCTACACCTACCTACACCTACCTACACCTACCTACACCTACCTACACCTACCTACATCTACCTACACCTACCTACACCTACCTACACCTACCTACACCTACCTACACCTACCTACACCTACCTACACCTACCTACACCTACCTACACCTACCTACACCTACCTACACCTACCTACACCTACCTACACCTACCTACACCTACCTACACCTACCTACACCTACCTACACCTACCTACACCTACCTACACCTACCTACACCTACCTACTACCTACCTACACCTACCTACTCAACCTTCGTTACGCTTCACCCACTCAACCTTCGTTACGCTTCACCCACTCAACCTTCGTTACGCTAAGGAGGTCGCCGGCTCGCTTCGCTCGCCACCTCCCCCCTTCGCTCCACTCGGTCTCGCAGGTTCGCTCCACTCAGGACCTACCTACCACCGGAAAGCTATCATGACATTATCCCTACGCTACGGGGGTCGCCGGCTCGCTTCGCTCGCCCGCTCCCCCCTTCGCTTTACCGCCGTACCACCACCGGACAGGTTTCGACGCCTACTATAATATTTGTTCAAACACCTAATGGCCTTTTAATTTTAGGGGAGGTTGGGGAGGGGAGGGGAGGGTATACAAATTTCAACGCCCCTCAATAGTTTAATGTAAGAAAAAAAAAAAAAGGTGAAAAAGGGGGGGGGGATTGAAGGGGGGGGGGTGAGGGGGGGAGTCTCGAAATTTGATTTCGATTAACGCAAAGGCCCCTCTAAATGAATCTGAAAAAAAAATCGTTCCAAGTCTCTAAACTTTCGAGATTCGCCTAAAGAGGGGGAGAAGGGGGGCAAGGGGGACAACATTGAAAAATGATTTTTACTTTACCGAGCCTCCTCTATACGAATCCGTAAAAAAAAAAAATACGGGTCTTTTAGTTTCCGAGATACGATAGGGAGGGGTGAGAAGGGGGGGGAAAAGGGGGGGTTTCGGACTTTTCCCATACTCACCAGAGTTACTTGTTTACGAATCTGTCAAAATATACCCACCTCCCCATCCACCATCTGGGAGAACAATTATGTCAGTGAGTCAGTCAGTCAGTCAGTGGTAGTTTAGCTTTATATAATAGACTAGTATTTGCGTGGCTGCGCTCGCTGCGCGCAGCTCGCGGGTCTGCTAACCTACACCTGCCTACTACCTACCTACACCTACCTACTACCTACCTACTACCTACCTACACCTACCTACACCTACCTACTCAACCTTCGTTACGCTTCACCCACTCAACCTTCGTTACGCTAAGGAGGTCGCCGGCTCGCTTCGCTCGCCACCTCCCCCCTTCGCTCCACTCGGTCTCGCAGGTTCGCTCCACTAAGGACCTACCTACCACCGGAAAGCTATCATGACATTATCCCTACGCTACGGGGGTCGCCGGCTCGCTTCGCTCGCCCGCTCCCCCCTTCGCTTTACCGGTACCACCATTTTACTTCCCCGAGCCTCCTATCCTATACGAATCTGTAAACAAAAGAGAAAAAAAGGGGTGAAGAGGGGGGGGGGGGGGTGAAGAGGGGGGAGAGGGGGGGAGTTTCTAAAAATGATTTCGACTAACGCAATGCCCCTCTCAATGAATCTGAGAAAAAAAATGTTCCAAGTCTCTTAACTTCCGAGATCCGAAAGGGGGGGGATGGAGGGGGGCAAGGGGGTCAAATTTTCAAAATGGTTTTTACTTCCTCAAGCCTCCTCTATACGAATCCCTAAAAAAAAAACACGTAATTCTCTTTATTTCCGAGATCCGCCTAAAGGGGGGGAGAAGGGGGGCAAGGGGGGCCACTTTGAAAAATGATTTTTACTTTACCGAGCCTCCTCTATACGAATCCCTAAAAAAAAACACTTCAAGTCTCTTAGTTTCCGAGATACGATAGGGAGGGGGGGGAGGGGGGGCAAAAAGGGGGGGTTACGGACTTTTCCCATAGGATTGAGAGTTAGTTGTTTACGAATCTGTCAAAATATACCCACCTCCCCATCCACCATCTGGGAGAACAATTCTGTCAGTCAGTCAGTGAGTGAGTGGTAGTTTAGCTTTATATAATAGAATAACTAGTATTTGCGTGGGTGCGCGAGCTGCGCGCAGCTCGCGAGGCGTGAAGAGGGGGAGAGGGGCAGCTTTGAAAAATGATTTCGACTAACGCATTGCACCTCTCAATGAATCTGAAAAAAAAAAAATTCAATGCAGCTCGCGGTACTACCTACCTACACCTACCTACACCTACCTACTACCTACCTACACCTACCTACTACCTACCTACACCTACCTACCTACACCTACCTACCTACACCTACCTACCTACACCTACCTACCTACACCTACCTACCTACCTACACCTACCTACCTACACCTACCTACCTACACCTACCTACCTACTACTACCACTAAAAGAACATTATCCTAAAGTTTGCTTGTCGTAGCCCCTACCTACCACCGGAAAGCTATCATGAGATTATCGCTACGCTACGGGGGTCGCCGGCTCGCTTCGCTCGCCCGCTCCCCCCTTCGCTTTGCCGCTGTACCACCACCGGACAGGTTTCAACGCCCCTCAATAGTTTTATGTAAAAAAAAATAAAAAAAAAAAGGTGAAAAGGGGGGGGGGGTGAGGGGGGGAGTCTCGAAAAATGATTTCGATTAACGCAAAGGCCCCTCTAAATGAATCTGAAAAAAAAATCGTTCCATGTCTCTTAACTTTCGAGATTCGCCTAAAGGGGGGGAGAAGGGGGGCAAGGGGGGCCACTTTGAAAAATGATTTTTACTTAACCGAGCCTCCTCTATACGAATCCCTAAAAAAAAACACTTCAAGTCTCTTTGTTTCCGAGATACGATAGGGAGAGGGGAGAAGGGGGGGGAAAAGGGGGGGTTTCGGACTTTTCCCATAGTCATGAGAGTTAGTTGTTTACGAATCTGTAAAAATATACTTACCTCCCCATCCACCATCTGGGAGAACAATTCTGTCAATAGATCAGTGAGTGGTAATTTAGCTTTATATAATAGACTAGTATTTGCGTGGCTGCGCTCGCTGCGCGCAGCTCGCGGGTCTGCCTACCTACACCTACCCACTACCTACCTACACCTACCTACTACCTACACCTACCTACTACCTACCTACACCTACCTACTACCTACTACCTACACCTACCTACTACCTACCTACTACCTACCTACACCTACCTACACCTACCTACACCTACCTACACCTACCTACACCTACCTACACCTACCTACACCTACCTACACCTACCTACACCTACCTACACCTACCTACACCTACCTACACCTACCTACACCTACCTACACCTACCTACACCTACCTACACCTACCTACACCTACCTACACCTACCTACTACCTACCTACACCTACCTACACCTACCTATACCTACCTACCTACACCTGCCTACCTACTACCTACCTACCACCTACCTACTACCTCCTACTACCACTAAAAAAACATTACCCTAAAGTTTGCATGTCGTCGCCCCTGAGTTACGCTTCACCCACTCAACCTTCGTTACGCTAAGGAGGTCGCCGGCTCGCTTCGCTCGCCACCTCCCCCCTTCGCTCCACTCGGTCTCGCAGGTTCGCTCCACTCAGGACCTACCTACCACCGGAAAGCTATCATGACATTATCCCTACGCTACGGGGGTCGCGGGCTCGCTTCGCTCGCCCGCTCCCCCCTTCGCTTTACCGGTAGCACCATTTTACTTCCCCGAGCCTTCTCTATACGAATCCGTAAACAAAACAGAACACGAGTTTAAAAAAAAGGGGTGAAGAGTGGGGGGGGGGGTGAAAGGGGGGAGAGGGGGGAGATATGAAAAATGATTTCAACTAACTCTATGCCCCTCTCAACGAATCTGAAAAAAAAAATGTTCCAAGTCTCTTAACTTCCGAGATCCGAAAGGGGGGGGATGGAGGGGGGCAAGGGGGTCAAATTTTCAAAATGGTTTTTACTTCCTCAAGCCTCCTCTACACGAATCCCTAAAAAAAAAACACGTAATTCTCTTTATTTCCGAGATCCGCCTAAAGGGGGGGAGAAGGGGGGCAAGGGGGGCCACTTTGAAAAATGATTTTTACTTAACCGAGCCTCCTCTATACGAATCCCTAAAAAAAAACACTTCAAGTCTCTTTGTTTCCGAGATACGATAGGGAGGGGGGAGAAGGGGGGGGAAAAGGGGGGGTTTCGGACTTTTCCCATACTCACCAGAGTAACTTGTGTACGAATCTGTCAAAATATACCCACCTCCCCATCCACCATCTGGGAGATCAATTCTGTCAGTGAGTCAGTCAGTGAGTGGTAGTTTAGCTTTATATAGTATAACTAGTATTTGCGTGGGTGCGCGAGCTGCGCGCAGCTCGCGAGGCGTGAAGGGGGGGAGAGGGGGAGCTTTGAAAAGTGATTTCGACTAACGCATTGCACCTCTCAATGAATCTGAAAAAAAAAATGTTCCAATACTACCTACCTACAACTACCTACACCTACCTACACCTACCTACACCTACCTACACCTACCTACACCTACCTACACCTACCTACACCTACCTACACCTACCTACTACCTACCTACTACCTACCTACACCTACCTACTACTACCTACCTACTACCTCCTACTACCACTAAAAGAACATTACCCTAAAGTTTGCTTGTCGTCGCCCCTGAGTTACGCTTCACCCACTCAACCTTCGTTACGCTAAGGAGGTCGCCGGCTCGCTTCGCTCGCCACCTCCCCCCTTCGCTCCACTCGGTCTCGCAGGTTCGCTCCACTCAGGACCTACCTACCACCGGAAAGCTATCATGACATTATCCCTACGCTACGGGGGTCGCCGGCTCGCTTCGCTCGCCCGCTCCCCCCTTCGCTTTACCGGTACCACCGTTTTACTTCCCCGAGCCTCCTATCCTATACGAATCTGTAAACAAAACAGAAAAAAAGGGGTGAAGAGGGGGGGGGGGGTGAAGGGGGGGAGAGGGGGGGAATTTCTAAAAATGATTTCGACTAACGCAATGCCCCTCTATATGAATCTGAAAAAAAATTCGTTCCAAGTCTCTTAACTTCCGAGATCCGAAAGGGGGGGGGGGTGGAGGGGGGCAAGGGGGTCAAATTTTCAAAATGGTTTTTCCTTCCCCAAGCCTCCTCTATACGAATCCCTAAAAAAAAACTTGTAAATTCTCTTTATTTCCGAGATCCGCCTAAAGGGGGGGAGAAGGGGGGCAAGGGGGGCCACTTTGAAAAATGATTTTTACTTTACCGAGCCTCCTCTATACGAATCCGTAATAAAAAAAAAATACCCGTCTCTTAGTTTCCGAGATACGATAGGGAGGGGGGAGAAGGGGGGGGAAAAGGGGGGGTTTCGGACTTTTCCCATACTCACCAGAGTTACTTGTTTACGAATCTGTCAAAATATACCCACCTCCCCATCCAACATCTGGGAGAACAATGATGTCAGTGAGTCAGTCAGTGAGTGAGTGGTAGTTTAGCTTTATATAGTATAATATAATAAATAAAGACTAGTATTTGCGTGGGTGCGCGAGCTGCGCGCAGCTCGCGAGGCGTGAAGGGGGGGAGAGGGGGAGCTTTGAAAAGTGATTTCGACTAACGCATTGCACCTCTCAATGAATCTGAAAAAAAAAATGTTCCAATACTACCTACCTACAACTACCTACCTACACCTACCTACACCTACCTACACCTACCTACACCTACCTACACCTACCTACACCTACCTACACCTACCTTCACCTACCTACACCTACCTACACCTACCTACACCTACCTACACCTACCTACACCTACCTACACCTACCTACACCTACCTACTCAACCTTCGTTACGCTTCACCCACTCAACCTTCGTTATGCTAAGGAGGTCGCCGGCTCGCTTCGCTCGCCACCTCCCCCCTTCGCTCCACTCGGTCTCGCAGGTTCGCTCCACTCAGGACCTACCTACCACCGGAAAGCTATCATGACATTATCCCTACGCTACGGGGGTCGCCGGCTCGCTTCGCTCGCCCGCTCCCCCCTTCGCTTTACCGGTACCACCATTTTACTTCCCCGAGCCTCCTATCCTATACGAATCTGTAAACAAAACAGAAAAAAAGGGGTGAAGAGAGGGAGGGGGGGGGGGGTGAAGGGGGGAGAGGGGGGGAGTTTCTAAAAATGATTTCGACTAACGCAATGCCCCTCTATATGAATCTGAAAAAAAATTCGTTCCAAGTCTCTTAACTTCCGAGATCCGAAAGGGGGGGGTGGAGGGGGGCAAGGGGGTCAAATTTTCAAAACGGTTTTTACTTCCCCAAGCCTCCTCTATACGAATCCCTAAAAAAAAAACACGTAAATTCTCTTTATTTCTGAGATCCGCCTAAAGGGGGGGAAAAGGGGGGCAAGGGGGGCCACTTTGAAAAATGATTTTTACTTAACCGAGCCTCCTCTATACGAATCCGTAATAAAAAGAAAATACGGGTCTCTTAGTTTCCGAGATACGATAGGGAGGGGTGGGAGGGGGGGCAAAAAGGGGGGGTTTCGGACTTTTCCCATACTCACCAGAGTTACTTGTTTACGAATCTGTCAAAATATACCCACCTCCCCATCCACCATCTAGGAGAACAATTATGTCAGTGAGTCAGTCAGTGAGTGAGTGAGTGGTATTTAAGCTTTATATAGTATAAAATAGAATACTTATTACAGTGTATTTTAAATATACTTCGTATATTTTACTGCATCTAAAACCCAATTGATAGTGCTAAACAATGACCCATCACCACGAGTTCGTGATGATATAATAATATCGAACTCAAGGATAACGAGATGAACATCGTAAAACTTTTTATGTTATAGACCGCTACTAATTAACGGGATTATTCTTAATAGATTTTATTGATTGTTATTGTGGTTTTCGAAGGGACTACAAAAGTTAAGGCATAAGGAAGAAAATATTCTTGTAAGGGTGTCGATAGCAATCATAGAGTATTAAACCACAGTCTTTGATAGCAATCTAAATTGATTCACCCCAAAATTTGTCAATTTTGTTCCATCGTTTGTGGGGCAACACCACATTTAGACTCCAGGGCATGCAGTCATCTATTAATCTCTACCTGTCTGTTAGGTTTTCGTGTCCGCAGTCTACTCAAAGACTTCCAGGTCAGCCATGGCAACTCGTGTCCAGGGGTCCAGGCCCACTGCTTAGATAACACATGAAAAGCTAATTGATTCTATGATACGCATCCATAGTAATATTATGAATGCAAAATAATTATGTTTGTTACCTTTTCACTACTAAACAGCTGATAGGATCGTCATGAAACTTAGCAAGGAGATAGATTATACCCTGGGAAAGGACAACGCTGCTAACTTATTTCCTCTCACACATACAGTACTGACAACAGCCAGTAGACCTATAAATAGCGGAACAAATGTTATACAACGCTACAGATACATAATAATGACTCTATTAATGAATATGCTAATGTTTTCCCTTACAAGGTTAACAAACCCATTAGATAAATTTGATTTTAACTAGCAGTTTCCTGCGACTTCTTTTGCATATAAAATTCTATTTAAACCATTGTCTCTAGAAAACCTAAAACGCGTGCTTCTAGAAGGTTCTTGGAGCATCAAATGTTCTTCTTTTTTTTTCTCAAGAACTTTCTCACTATCTCTCTTTGTTTTCGAAGATATGCACCACGACGATGTTTTGTGATTGTTCCAAATGTTTATGCATTCTTGGCGTCCTACGTTTGTAGTCGGATGACCGCTGAAACCAGCGCTGTGTGGAGATGGCACAGAATGATGCTGAGTTCTGTTAAGCTGTTAACTTTGTTCGTCGTCATGATGGAATGACCAACAATTGGGTGAATTTCAACAAGAGATTTTTATGTGTCATTTCGGTGGATTTTTTTTATTTCAATGCTATCTACATATTTTTAATGACAAATAAAACTTTAGCCTATTTTATAACATTGTGCGTGAGTGGACATCAAATATCATCAAAAGTTACATATATATTTAAGGATGAATTTTTAAGAGTCCACTGAAATGAAAAGTGTCTACCGAAATGATAAAAATTACCACCGAAATGATATACTGTGCATACTAATCTAACACGAGTTATAACAGCCACCGAAATGAAATTATTTTTGTCCTCATATCACTGAAATGATAAACTTACTTTTTTGGCGGGAAACCGCAAGACGTTGGGACCGGTGCGTTCGCGCCGAGAGCTTGAGCCGGACTGATCCGAAGTGAGGAAAGGTGAGGGGGGCGTAACAACGCAATGTTGACATGGCTATTCTACTAAAACTTACTATCCTCTGAAATGATAACTTTTTTCCAGACAAAAGTTAACTGCCTGTCAAATCCATGAGAAAGAAGATAAACAAACAAAAATAGTTTTATTTGATCGAATGTATTATAATTTAATGATTACAAAATCGATTTAAATCCATATTACGAATGTATTTGCAGGGGAAGGTATTTTATGAGCGGAATTGGGTTCAGGACAGGCCACTGTGATGATAGAATAACACTTTGTAAATTTTTTTTTCGTATATTAATGGGTAGAAATCAATTATTTTTTTTGTCAAGGTAGAGAAGTACTTACGCTGTTGAGAAAAAATATATAAAATTAAAAATTAGCACATTGCACTACCGTTCTCAGGTTTGCCGTGTATTTTTTTTGCTTGGGCAATTCACCCAATTGTTTTTCCATGTGGTGTTTCTGCACGCCACGAGAAGGCTCGATAGCATTGATTGATCGATTTGCTCAGTTCCTAATACTAAGTTTGATGGGTTATCGTTCTATAATTTGATAGCATTCGGAAGCCATTAATCTAATCTAATCGATTATTCGCAAAAAGTGTAGAGTATCAGATTTTTTTTAAATGGGGCAACTGAATATTTGTTTATACTTTGTTAATTTTGACATTTGAACGTGCCTTTTTCAATTATCTAATTTGAGAAGGTGGCTTGTTCCTGTCGGGACTAAGAAGGAACATGGGTGTTTTTTAGTTAGTAGAAGTTTGACACTTCCTACCGCTCTGCCCAGAGCGGGTGGAGTCATCATTTGATGATTTCCAACCCACCAAAAGAAAAAAGGAGCTGGCTTGATTATGACTTGTAATCAGAGTTCATAAAACACTGAATGACGTTACCAAGTTTTGAACAATCTCCGTCCATCCATGGAGTTTCTTTAATAAATACTACGAGGTTTGGAAAGTTTTCATGCCTAGTGACTGGGAATGCAGCTTCAGTTTTTACTGTTGTCTGTTCCGTCAGTTAAAAAGTGATTTTAACTGGCCTACTTGAAATGGTATGCTTTGACTTCGATACTAATACTACGAAATTGGCAATCGGTTAGCTGATCGCAAGCTCAACTGTTAGTAGTACCCAAAATAATGTATTCAATGTGTTTGGGCCGGATTCAGGATATAGTTATGACCGTTTAAAATGGTCATTAGTCTAGTGGTCGTAAGCGCAACTACTGAGCATTAGTTCCTGGGTTCGATTATCGGGTCGGGCAAATGTTATTTGGTTTACCATGCCTTCAGTAGCTGCCACGGAGACTGGATTTGTTCCCGGTCGATGGCAATAGGCTCCTCTCCTATTACACATAGGACTTAAGGCGAGGTTGCAGTACTTTGTTTTTATGTACGCACGACCTCGCCCCCCGCCCTGCCGCGCGAGCGATATAATGCCTAAATTTTGACTGTTTTTTGCTTCTTGGAGAAAAACTATAAAGAAATTATACAATCTGTTTTCACCATTTACTACAGAATAAAAAGTTCTATCTACTGATATAACTTTCATATAAATTCATGATGAAATGTCTTAGCAGTACACGTTTGAAATTGTGATTTAGAGTCATGTTTGATAAAAAAAAGTATCGAGCCGATCATTCTAAATCGCGTTTCTATCTTTACGATTTACTAGAGCGTATGTTCAATTTTTATGTAATAATTTTTATTTATTAAAAAACTCGCATTTAGTTCGATTTTTATAGGTTCAAAAATCTTAAAATTACTGCAACCCCGCCTTAAACATAAGTGGCGAAATGTAGGTGTATTATTAGGTACACCTCTGTCTAATCCTTTCGATTACAAGCGTAATGCTTACACGCTCACCCGTGTAACCCAAGATTTCAATAGGTATACTGGCGATATTTTTAGGTGTACACCTGTTCGTATCCGAACACAGATTTAATATTTGTTTTTATTGCTCTGGCTACATTTTAAAATGTTTTGTGATATATTTGGTCTGGCAACAAGTGGGGGCAGTAGAAAATTATGTGGAACGTAAAACTGTTCTATAACTGCATTAATTTAATAAATGTGTAGGTCATATCAATAAAGTGATTCTAGAATTACTGCATAATTTATGTTCAGGCCACGAACACACCGCGGAGGAGTAGGAAAAACAAAGGAAAAGAAAAGTGTAGGTACTTTTCTTTTCCTTTGTTTTTCCTCATCATTCATCATCATCATTTCAGCCAAAAGACGTCCACTGCTGAACATAGGCCTCCCCCAGGCGTCGCCACATTGACCGGTCCCGTGCGTCTCTCATCCAGCGGTTTCCTGCAACCTTGACCAGGTCATCGGTCCACCTAGTGGGAGGCCTTCCAGCGCAACGTCTTCCGGTTCGCGGTCGCCATTCCAGAACTTTTCGGCCCCATCGGCCATCCGTTCTGCGAGCAATGTGCCCTGCCCATTGCCACTTAAGTCTGGCGATTCTTCGGGCTACGTCGGTAACCTTGGTTCTCAAGCGGATGTCCTCATTTCTGATTCGATCACGCAAGGAAACTCCGAGCATAGCCCTCTCCATTGCCCTTTGGGTGACTTTGAGCTTTCTGATGAGGCCCATTGTGAGCGACCACGTTTCGGTCCCGTATGTAATCACTGGCAACACACATTGGTCATAGACTTTCGTCTTGAGACACTGGGGTAAGTTGGACGAGAAGATACCGCGCAACTTCCCGAACGCTGCCCAGCCGAGTCGGATTCGACGATTGACCTCTTTCTCGAAGTTAGATCTACCCAACTGGACCGTTTGTCCCAGGTAGACATAATCGTCCACAACTTCGAGCGTAGAGTCTCCGATCTTGATAGGAGTGGGTGTTACATGAACATTCAACATAACCTTGGTTTTGTCCATGTTCATTTTAAGACCCACTCTTTCGGAAGCTCTACTGAGGTCATCGAGAATTGCACTGAGGTCTTCCATGGTCTCAGCCATGACCACTATATCGTCGGCAAACCGAAGGTGAGTGATGTACTCGCCGTTGACGTTGATGCCAAGTCCTCTTCAATCCAGAACCTTGAAGATATCCTCCAATGCAGCGGTGAACAGTTTCGGAGATATGACGTCTCCCTGTCTCACACCGCGCTGCAGAAGGATAGGTTCCGAGGTCTGGTCCTGAAGTCGGACTGACATGGTGGCGTTTTTGTACAAACACTTCAACACCTCGATGTACCGGTAGTCGATTTGGCACCGTTGGAGAGACTGCAGCACAGCCCAAGTCTCGATCGAATCGAAGGCTTTCTCGTAGTCCACAAACGCTAAACAGAGAGGCAGGTTATACTCTTCGGTCTTCTGTATAACCTGCCGCAGCGTATGTATGTGGTCTACGGTACTGAAGCCTTTTCGGAATCCGGCTTGTTCGGGAGGTTGGAAATCGTCAAACCTGCGTGCGAGACGATTCGTGATGACTCTTGAAAACAACTTGTAGACATGGCTTAGAAGTGAGATGGGCCTATAGTTCTTCAACCGGGCATTGTCACCCTTTTTGAAGAAGAGCACCACCACACCCCTGCACCAAGCCTGTGGCGTTTTCCCCTCGAGTATGACGGAATCAAACAGCTTCTGTAGGGCCTTAAGGACCGGTTTTCCACCCGCCTTCAGAAGTTCGGCCGTAATTCCGTCATCACCCGGCGCCTTGTTGTTTTTAAGCTGTTTCAGAGCCATCCTAATCTCGTACAGGCTGACATCCGGGATGTCTTCGGTATAGTGTCGGGTCAATCTAGCTCTGGGGTCTTTCGCTAGATTTTCGACGGGTTGATTAGTTGACGTGTACAGCTGCCCATAAAAACTCTCGATCTCCCTCAGAATTTCCGGTTTGGCGGAGACGATCCTGCCATCGTCGGTCTTCAGTTTCGTGAGCTGGCTTTGCCCAATAGCCAGATCTCTTGCAAATACCTTGGAGCCTTTGTTCCTTTCAATTGCGTCTTTAATACGCTCGGTATTAAAGCGGCGGAGGTCGCTCTTCAAGGATTTGGAGATCTGTCTATTGAGCTGCCGGTATTGCCGAGCTTCGTCTGAAGACTGCAGGATCATCTCACGCCGCTCCTTCATGAGCCTGAGAGTGTGATCTGAGAGTTTCTTGATCTTGTTTGTACGACGTATCTTAAAATATTTAGACCCAGTCGTATGGACAGTTTCCACGAACCCGTCGTTGTAATCGTCCACTGAGCTTCCTAGACATTCGAAGCGATTCTGAAGTTCAAGTTGAAAGCTCTCGGGGTTTTGGATTTGGATCTGTGCTGGACGGAGCGTAGACTTCATCAGTCGCGACCTTTCTAGCTTTATATTGATGTTCAATGTGCCTCTTACCATGCGGTGATCGCTTCCGGTTTTCACCGAATTGATCACAGAGACATCATTGAACATTTGCTTGTTGGTAGACATGATGAAGTCAATCTCATTTTTAGTCGCACCATCGGGGCTCTGCCAGGTCCACTTCCTGTGCTCACGTTTTTTGAAGAAGGAGTTCATCATAAAGAGGCCCTCCTTCTCCATAAAACTGGCCAGTTGGTGACCCCGGTGGTTCCGAAGTCCAATCCCAAATTGCCCCACTTGCAGCTCATCCTCGCTTCGTTTGCCCAGTTTCGCGTTGAAGTCCCCCATGACAACGGTGAAGTAAGTTCTGAAACCATGCATGGCTTTAGAAATATCCTCATACATGGTTTCTACTTCATCGTCGGGGTATGCCGAGGTCGGCGCGTAGACCTGTATGACCTTCAGCGAATATCTTGCAGATATTCTGAGTATAAGGTACGCCACCCTGTTCGACACACTCTCGATCTTCACCACGTTATTCACGAGAGACTTGTGGACGATAAACCCAACACCACCCTGTGACTGCCGGTCTCCCTCTCGGAAGTAGAGCAGGTTGCCGGATTTCAGGATTATCGTGTCCTCTCCCTCTCTTCGGACTTCAGATAATCCGACAATACTCCATCGCAGCCTGCTTAATTCTTCCTCGAGTTCCGCCAGCTTCTCGTCGCCCCGGAGTGTGCGCGTATTGTATGTTACCAGGTCCAGTCGTCGGTATATTTGGTAGCCGGATCCCGTCCGGAGATTCTTAGCACCCCTTGCCACGCCGTTGCCTCGACCGCTACCGTAGCCGAGGGTAGACGGGCTGCCGGGTACTAGGGGCCTGTTTGGTTTAACGCTCATCATTTTTGGGGGGGGTTTGCCATAATCGCCACGCTTGGCAGGCGGGTTGGCGATCGCAGTATGGTTGACAAAGACACAGAGAACGCTGCTGCCCATTCTCTGGTAAGTCCCTTAGTCGCCTCTTACGACACCCACGGGAAGATATGGGATGGTGCTATTCTTTACGTCCGACACCACACGGAACCTCCTTTTTCCTACTCCTCCACTATTCTAGTGTGATCAATTTCGTTGCGGACAATAAGACAGTGTTTCTCTGGGACTTCGTCGAGCTTCATTGACTCGGCGCTTTTCTGGTTGTCCCCACTGTTGTTTCTGGCTTTCAGGAGTTACAGTGGTTTTTGAATAGTGTGGCCGGCTTAACCCAATCCTTTGGGATATACAGTTTCAATAGATGACGTCGAAAAACAGTGAATTTGTAATCACAGTGTTATCTAAAGCAATAATCTAAGTTCATTGTATTGTCTATGCCGTGATCAGCCTTGACTTATGTAACAATTTATATAATGATGTATAATTAAAGGGAATTACATCATAGCGTAGCGCCATTGAATTGATTTATTGCTTTATGTTTTTGATTGACATTTCAGAAGGGAAATACGTACCTTAATTGTTTTTTTTTTGTAGTTATTGTTCTTGTTAAAACAATTAAATGAAGGGTTACAATGTAAGCTTATAAAACATGAAAACGAAAATAATAGTACAATTTGATGTAAAAGGAGAATCCTTTTTTTTTTGGGGAAATCATCAAATTCCTCCCGCTCTAGGGAGTGTCAGACTTCTTAACTAAAAACCACCCATGTTCCTTCTTAGCCCTTTGTGTCGAGGCCGCTGTATCTGCCGAACAACCCGCAGCCCAAATGGAGAAACCTTGCAATCACATTCGAGGCAAAATTTACACCCGAGTCGCAGAAGTTGATAGAGGGATCCAAAGGGTTTCTTACCCATACTTCTCCATAGAGATCTACGCTTTGGAATGGACAACTACATTACTTTCACAAATTATTATGCTCTGAGACTGTGACTGTAGCTTTATTTTATTTGTTTTTCTGACATTCAAGGTGCCTGTAATTAGTGTTGCCCAAAATCGGTCTTGGTCTTGCAGTCTTGGTCTTGTTCTTGCATTTTCGCAAGACCAAGACCGACTTATTGTAGCAAGACCAAGACCAAGACTGAACCCTGCAAGATTTGAGCAAGAACAAGACTTAGCCTGCAAGACTCTTGCGTCTCGCAGTTTAGTCAAACTGAGATCTGGGCGTTATTATTTTCTTTCTATGTTTTGGCGAATTTGTGTACTACTGTATGGATATTTGTATGTCTGAATAAATAAATTAATTTAATTAAATTAAGTAGGTATTTTGTTTCGACGACGACAAATTTTATTAGTTACAATTATCAAGTCGAGACGATGATGAAAAATATGTAAGTGATAATTATTTTAACCGCTAGCTGTTTGTGAAGAGTTTAGGATAGCCATTAAACACGCTCAGTAAATCATAATAGGTACCTACCTAAAGTCAGTAATTACGCTTAGTGACTAAATTGCATAATTTTTTATAATTATTATGAAGTTGATTTAATTAATTTGGTAGTTTACTATGCCTATGTCAATTTAAACTGTCAATGTAAACATGTACCTACTCTGTTACGTTGTTATTAGATCTAAACTAACGTGTTTAGTAAATAGCAATAGGCTAATAGGTTTTTGCAAGACTTGCGAGACTCTTGCTGCAAGACCAAGACCAAGACCAAGACTTGAGAGCGCAATACCAAGACCAAGACCAAGACCAGGTGTATTGACGCAAGACCAAGACCAAGACTGGCTAAGTCTCGTCTTGGTCTTGCATTTGGGCAACACTACCTGTAATGGTCTAATTGAAATATATAACTTTTTTTTTATTTATTTTTTGGTTGGTGGAAAATCATCGAATCACCCCCCCCCCCCCGCTCTTGGGC
Organism: Diarsia mendica; assembly: GCA_949316265.1. NCBI lineage: Eukaryota > Metazoa > Arthropoda > Insecta > Lepidoptera > Noctuidae > Diarsia > Diarsia mendica. Next base: position 13,934,883 of record OX438909.1, on the reverse strand, counting down.
AGAGCGAAGGAGAGTGTCAGACTTCTACTGACTAAAAACCGAACCCATGTTCCTTCTTTGCCCTTGCGCCGAGGCCACGTCATCTAGTACAAAAATCCGCGGCCCCGATTTGAGTTTGATATGGAGCCGAGAACACTTCGTCTTCAAGGACCCACCAAGCAGACCCACTGGTGGGTCTCCGAATACTGATGTGTCTCCAAAGACCTACTAGTGGGTCCTCTGAGATTTTATTGTCTTTGATGACCCACTGATAACAATATCGTTACTTAACCTTGTATATCTTTTTTAATTTCACTATTATATAATTCGATATTTCTGTTATATTGACATTCATTGACATTTTTTTTTTATTTGAATTTTTATTGTTATTTTTAATGAACATTTTGTTAAATTATTATTATTATTATTCATATTAAGTAATTATTACTAATAATGTTGGGACCAATGTGAATGTAGTATTTGTCTTTCTCAGCCTCATGTTGATTAATAAATGTTTATGCTTTATTGTTAAAACCAATGTTCGACACAAATGTAACTTGTTGAAGAATAAATAAATAAATGCCGATGGCAAAAGCTATTTAAAAGCTAATCTTAAAATTTATATATTCTCAACTTCAAATTCGAAATTCCGACAAATAATGCCAATTGTGCACGGAAGTATTGGCTTATCTCTAAAGTAAAGATATTCAAATATTACAAGCTAGTTACAAACAAATAATTTATAAAGTCATAAAAGTAGTATTCTTGTTTTATGGTTTAGATAGTGTATCTTATCTTAATCAACCTTCACATCAAGATTTTATCAGGAAGCTTCAAAGCTTGTTATTCATGCACTATACTCGTAAATTAAGTAGTTGAATTTATTGGTGTCTGTTATTTTCATTAATTGTCTAATTATCCTTATTCTAGAGAGATATACATACCGTGTTACTTTTTATAGAATGACATTTGGGATTTTTTTATAAAAATTGTTGCCCACTACAAATTGGAAATGTTGCTTTACATCTCTCATATTCGGTAAGTAGGTCCTTATTACCCCCAAATGGGGCTTGTAGGTGACCAATTAGCGCTCTAGGGTAATAATGTAGCAAGAAAAGCCCTAGGGCGGTAAGTAATTAAAAAAAAACACTTCACTCTTTCAAAAAGTTCGCGTAGGTACCTCTAACCATCATACTGGCAATAGACATCATGCATTCAGCCGAATGACAAAAGAGGTCGCTTCGCTATTCAGCCTTGTCTTCGTATGAGTATAATTTATTAATAGTCATCAATTTTAAATATCTAACGGCGAAGCTCAATTTCGTTCTTGAAAAAAAAAAAAAAAAAAAAAAGATGAAAAAAGGCGGTAATAGAAAACTTTTACTTTAAATATTGTTTGTTTAAGGATTTTTTTTTTTATAATTTCGTGCTAATTAGGAAAATAACATGAGTTCTGTAAGTGATGAAGATATAAGCTGCACTCCCGATTCAATGAAAATGGAAGCTGAAGCAGCAATTAACAATATTTTGCCTGAAAGTTCTAAAGAGAGATATTTGAAAACTTTATTCTTGTAATGCCGGTTTTTTTCTTCTTACCTCATAATCGAGATGTAAAGCAGAGTAGTTAGCTCGGGTGTAAGCATCAATTGCACCCTCGAACTATTGGCGCCCTCGCTGCGCTCGTGTGCCTAAATATCTCGGGCTGCAATTGATGCCTTACAGCCCTTGGCTACTAATCTACTATTAATCTTTCTTTCCCTAACTGTCTGAGTTGTTATGGTTCTCTTCACTCATTTAAGTTTACCATGCCGTCGAGAAATATGTAACTCTCAGGAAATTGATAATTATACAATACGCACTTGAATTCGAAAAATGAGAGGTGTGTGTCCAGGGTTCTAACTTGAGACTTATGATTTGGCAGTCCGACGGTCACACCGATAATCTATCACTGCTTGTGCTTAGGCAGATGATTACGACATTTATGACCTACTAACCGACACTCGGCCTAAATAGTCTAGTCTCCTATTGCTGTGAAAAAACTTTACGTTATTGATTTAAGTTCCATAGGCGATAAGTTTTCAAAAAACCTTCGTTTATCAAGAAACCTAGGTATATGATTTATATTCTTTTTAATTGATTTGTTACAAAAAATTTGTTTCGCGTAACAATGATATTATTTGGTTTAGCCATAAAAGTAAAAAAAGTGCAAAACCCAAACTGTTGTCCATGCTTCTCGGAATAATAGCGATTTTAAAAGAAAACAGACTAGACTCCAGTTGATATAAGTAGATTGTAAATAAATAAATAAATACTCTATGGTCTGCAAATTGTGCAACCGTAGTATCCAGCGCTTGACCCTCGCGGCTCCGTTATGCTCACTCATTCACTGTTTTTGCTTCTCCAAGGTCCATAGACAACGGAGCCGGATCGGTGGCCGCCTATTAGAAGCGGCGTGGCCGCGTGGTAGTACAACACTTTCCATATCATAACATAACACCTGTAATTCCCGAAGCGTTAGGCAGAGGTGTTCCACATTTCGCCCGTTATGTTATAAGTTCCATGTAATAGGGGGCGAGCCTATTCCCATCAACCGGGTACAAATTCTGACTCTGTGGCTGCTACCGTGAAATTCCTGATGGAACCAAATATCCGTAATCCTCGGGTGTACCTACAAAAATAGATAAAAGGTGTTCCGAAGAAAACAACAATCACGTTCTTATGATAGATATAGATGGCGCCACGTGTCTTGGGAATGACGATTGCATTCTATTAATTACAAAATATTAATAAAAAGCTTACTCGCGTAAACATAAATTTACGTCTTCTTCTAGCATTACCAGTACCTAAATATGGTAATTTTTCAAGCTTGCTTTTCGGTTGCAGCCACTGATAATAAAGGTCTGTCAAATATGTCAGTGATGTTCGTCTGTAGTACCTATCTACTTATTCGTCTACGTATCTACATCGTTAGAAGCACTAGGATTCTGTGCTCTGTGACAAGGTCTTTGATTCTTGAACCGTAGTGCTGTGACATACTTTAGGCTAATATTTAAAGAAGTTAGTGACGTTTTTATATAAGTTGCAGCGGATTTACATCTTGTGAGATCAGAGATAGTCTTGTCACTTGTGAAATTAGTCATCTTAGCCATTGAGATGAGCTCGCGTCTAAGTTATAACAGCCGTTTGGATCAATATTCTGGTTAAGCTGAACTTGCCTAGGTTAACCATTACATACCCAGTTTCTTCTGAGCCTCGGAAAGCACGTCTAACTACCAAGGGGTATCGTATGACCTAGTAATAACTAAGCTGTAGAGGTTAGATATTATTAAGCAGTCACTCCACGTAAAGAAAGAAAGAAAGAAAGAAATCATTTATTTGCTAAAATGTAGGTATACATGATAAGATCGCATATTTTTGAATTGTCCCGATACATTTTTACCTTCCGGCGTGCAAAATATTACATTTGAATTTAATTACACACAACAATTATTATATTATAATCATTACCACAGCACAAGTCATAATTTAGTTGGCAGAAACCGATCAGTCTCACAAAAATATGAAAAAAAAAAAAAATGAATCATAAATGTCTCGCGTATCATTCAGTAAATAATATTAACCCTTTCGCGGGCAACGGCAAAATAGTTGCCAAACCACTTTTTAAAAGTTGTGCCAAAATTTATGAAGTATATTAATGCTGTGCAGCTATAGACAGCTAACTACATCTCTTAGAATATTGTTACAACAATTTGAAATCCATCAATCAAATTGACAAAAGAAATATTTGACATATTGGTGACGACGTGCAAAATGTGAGGCTGTTTTTCGGTGTTCTAACCTAAATCCATCATAATCAAGAAAATTACCGTGTAAAATATAAGTAACGACTTGTTTTTTATTAGCTCTTGATCTGATTTATTGAATAAATGTAATATTTCGTTATATTATGCACTTATAATACCTTTTCCGATAAAGAAAACTTGATATTGCATTTGCTCTAAATAGACGGCAAAATAGTTGCCTATGCTCGATAAATTATTTGTTGTGGATAAATAGTTGCCAATGCCCGATTAGATTTTTTCTTTTAGATGCCGCCGGGAAAAATCCAACGTCAAATACCCCTAAATAATATGGAAATTGTTGAATTAGTGAATGTTCCTGATGGAGAAATAATTTATTCAAGAAATTATGTGAAACAAGGCATTGTTAACAAAAAAATTACAAAATCAAACTGGGCATTGGCAATTACTTTGCCAAATAAAAAGTCACAAACGGGCATTGGCAAAGATATTGCCATAGCCCAAAAAAAGAAGGGGGGATTAGCAAGGGGGGGAAATGTATTAGTATTGTTTTACCTATGTTATTTTACAATGGTTGGAATAAATGAAACCAAAATCGGAGGTGTAAATAGTATTGCCCGCGAAAGGGTTAATGTCATGATGTGTATTGTAAAAACTTAATGTCAAAATGTTCAATGTCAAAAATAATCCAAATCAATCAATAAATATTAATGTCATAATAATAATAATTATGCAAGTAATGTCAATATTATAAGTATGTCAAATTATATATAAAATGTCGACCAATTAATCTAATAAAACACAATAATAAAAATTCACAAAAAGGCATAGCAATGACATCATTATATTAAACATCAACATTTTACTGCACAGTTTTATCATTTAAAAAATCTTTAATTGTGTAGTAACACTTGTTAAGCAACAGTTCTGTTAATTGTTTTTTAAATTTTGTTATGGGTAGATCTTTCAGATTCTCAGGTACTTTATTATATATAAGCGGTCCCATGGTAAGTATGTTATTTTTTAATAAGGCTGTTTTATGACCACCTGTGTGCAATTGGTTTTTATATTGGGACCTCATTGGTCCTGTGCGTTGTCTTTTGTCAACCATTGAGGTAAATAAGTGTTTGTTTAATTTTACAAAAACGGCAACTTCTAGTATGTACAAACTAGGTAATGTCAGAATTTTTAGGGCTTTAAATACAGGTTGGCAACTTTCAGTATACTTAAGACCTGTCATTGATCTAAGACATCGTTTTTGGGCCTTAAATAACCTCTCTCTCTCACTGCAGTTGCCCCAAAAAATTAGTCCGTATCTTAATACTGAAGCCACTAATCCATGATATGCCATCACTAACGCATCTATGTTTACTTTATTTGACAGGTTATAGAGAACATATGCAGATTTGCTTAATTTTTGGCACACATTTTCAGCATGAGATTTCCATGTTAATTTGTTGTCAATATGTACTCCCAGGAATTTTGTCACTGAAGTTGTGTCTACGTTTTGTCCATTATATTCAGTAATTACTTTTTTTGGCTGTAACCTCTGGTGAAAGTGCATGACTTTAGTTTTTTGTAAATTTATAACTAGATTATTTTTATTGAGCCAATCTATGATTGATTTAAGTGTGCTGTTTATTTCGTCTTCATATTTCGTCTCATTTATACATTCGACGATGGCAGTACTGTCATCAGCAAATAACGTCATTGGTTGACTAATTTGGCGGGGTAGGTCATTAATGTAGAGTAGAAACAGTAATGGACCGAGTACACTGCCCTGTGGAACTCCGAATTTAGTTACTCGACAACTAGATACATATTTCAATTCACGCTTAGTTTTAGAACAGATCCTTGATATTTCTGTGAATTGTTTTCTATCTGTTAGATATGACTTAATTAGGTTCAATACGTTTCCTCTTATGCCGTAATCGTTAAGTTTATTTAAGAGAGTATCATGTTTTACATAGTCGAATGCCTTTGTCATGTCTGTAAATATTGCACAAATAGGGTTTCTCTTATCCATGCTGTTCATAGTTACTTTTAAGAGATCGAATATTGCCATATTGATATTTTTATTTTTACGAAAGCCCTTTTGTTCCTCGCATAAAATGTAATTTTTAGTTAAAAAATTGTAAATGGATTCATAAATTATTTTTTCAAATATCTTAGAGAATACTGAAATTAGAGCTACTGGTCTATAGTTACACATGTCTTCCTTGTCATTTTTTTATGTAATGGCTTTATGATAACGGTTTTTAATTTATCAGGGAATACACCTGAGCTTATACACACATTCATAATGTGGCTCAAAGGTTTTGCGATGATATTAGACACAAATTTGACTACAATGGTGGAAATGCCGTCGAATCTTAAACTTTTTTTATTTTTCAAGTTTTGTATCACACGTGTGATGTCTTGAGGGACTACCGGTTGCATAAATAGAGACTTTTGGGTTTTGGAAATTGGTGCTGTATTTTCCGTACATTTATTGGATATGTCATGTATTTGGTCAACAAAAAAGTTATTAAACGATTCAGCAATCTGCCTAGGGTCTTTTACTAGTTGTTTACCTTCGTTAATTTGCAAAATTGGTTCTTTAACTAAATTATTATTATTATTTATTATTTGCCATGATGCTTTCGATTTGTTTATTGAGCTATTAATTAGATAATTATTTTGGGCTTTTTGAGTAAGCTTTACAATCTTTTTAAGTTTTCGTGCATAGTTTTTAAATTTATTTTTGTTCTCACTTGTAGGTGTTTTTCTGTATTTCCACAACATGTTCCTTTGCTTTTTACTACAAATTCTTATACCTCGTGACAGCCATTTAATTTTTTTATCTGATTGTACATTTTTTAATTGAATTGGGAAGCATAAGTCATATAATAAACGAAAGAGATCAATAAAATTATTATATGCCTCATTAGGGTTATCTGTCCCAAGTACATCTGAAAAGGATAGGCATTGGAGGTGCTTTTTAAATAAATGTAAATTTTCTTTAGATAAATCGCGCTTTTCAATTCTCCAAGAATTAATTGTACATGTTTTATTTACTGGCATTTTTAAAATTTGAGCGGAATGGTCCGACAAACCTAAGTCGACTACATCGCTCATACAATTTTGTTTGGAATTGTGGGCAAAGTTATCTAAACACGTACCGCTTCTTGGTCTGGTTGGCTGATCAATCGCTAACTTTAGATTATAATTTAACAGTAAATTTTCGAAGTCTAACGTAACATTATTTTTCCTCAGTGTGTTGATATTGAAGTCACCACATATCACAATTTTTTTATTTGCCTTGGTACACAATTTCTTTAACAAACTATCTAGATGGTCAAAAAACATTTTAATATTGGACATGTTCGGTGGTCTATAAATACAAACAACTATTAATCCCTGCTGTCTTAATTCTACTGCACAATACTCAAATACTCCCTTAATAGATGTGTTAGGTAACTCTTTACATTCGTACTTGTTTTTAATGAGTATACATGCTCCTCCTCGCTTCTTATTTCTAAAATACTGGTTTTCAACTGGCTCCGAAGATGAAAGATGGTTCCGTGCTTCGGAAGGCACGTATAAGCCGGTGGTCCCGGCCGCCACATGGCGGTCGTCAAACCATGTCAGAGGCCCTTGCGGCGGTTTAGAAACTCTGACACTAGGGTGTGTGGGGTCGTTCGTTAGACCATACTGCCCACACGATAAGAAGAACTGGCTCCGGCTAGACTGGAAGCTGACCTCAACTTAGTTGGGAAAAGGTTAAGAAGACTGAAGGGTTTATATTTGAATGATTTAGGAAGTAGGTAACCTTAAGATTTTTTTTTTCGGGAAACGAATTTCCAATTGGGGTGTTTTTTTTATAACTTGATACTTGGGCGCAACAAGATGGTTGACAGGAATGCCAGGAATAGTCCAGAACAAAAAAATATTGCAATTACGGGGAGAACCTTGGGAGTGCCTTTCGGTTTCGATAAAGTTATTTGTTATCTTCTATATCTATCTATCTATATAAAATAAAGAGAGAAGTCCTGACTGACTGACTGACTCATCAACGCCCAGCCCAAACCCTTGGACCTATAAAGCTGAAATTTTGCACAGAGGTTCCCTTTATAATGTAGACAAGGAATAAGGAAGGATTTTTCGAAATTCAACCCCTAAGGTAGTTAAATAGGGGATGAAAGTTTGTATGGAAAATTGACATTTTCACGCGGGCGAAGCCGCTGGCAAAAGCTAGTTATTATATATTCTGGTCACGTCTCGGCAGATGATGATGACGGTAAAGTAGAAAATATTTAAGTACTTAGTACGGGTTTTCGCATCAACCGATTGTGACCACTAAATCAATAAGGTAGTTAAAGATGAAAATATTTCTGGTAATTAGTAGTTACGTAGTTCGATGCTTACGGTATTACCCGTGTTGTTTTTAAGATATGTTTCTATGAAATATAGAGCCATCTTTGATTTAGAATAATCTTATGCAAATGCTTGGTCGTAAATATCCTATACTATAAATAAGATAACTGTACACTGGTACCCCTCTGTTTAATTTTCAGGAATTACAAGCGGGGGAATATCTAGTGCATTTGTATAAATCACTATCACTACATCACTATCACTACATAGTATAAAACAAAGTCGCTTTCTCTGTCCCTATGTCCCTTTGTATGCTTAAATCTTTAAAACTATACGGAACAACGGATTTTAATGCGGGTTTTTTTAATAGATAGAGTGATTCAAAAGGAAGGTTTTGATACCTTTTTGGCACCCGTGCGAAGCCGGGGCGGGTCACTAGTCTAATATAATGTGAAAATTATGTTTGTTTGTATTATTTTATGCACTACCATGTCGTTCATCTGATTTTGATTTATAACTTGGTATAGGAGCATTCAAAATATTCACAAGCGAAAGACGGGACATGGCGGAGAAAATCGTAATCCAATACTTGTTACTACTGAGTAACAAGTCGTTATGTCTAATTTTATACGCCCGCTTGACATTACCATTCGTGTGCCAAAATAAAGAAAAACGTATTCAGGACGAAATATTTTTCTTGAAATATTTCCAATGCCTGGCTATAGGCACATCAAAAATAAGCGGGTAAAGCCTCAGGCGAAAGCTAGTTTATCATCAACACAGATAAAAATAGAAAACCCCAAATCGTCAAGAATCAAATCAAACAAAAAATGTAAACAAAACAAAAAACGATGAATTCTACGTCACTAAACTTAGCGGTGTTTAAAGAACAAATATGAGGAAACGCGTATGACGCATAATTTTGTAGAACACTATGTCCTGATGACGTCAGAATATGTTAGTAGTACTACGGTTAATAACCTAGGTCGATCGTAATTGATACTAATTGATTTCTTGTATTTAATATGCCAGAAGTAAATGCGTGTGTGTAGAGAAAATGTCACTTCTGGATAACGTTGAAAAGTTGTTTAGAATGGCTTGTTATAGCGTCTGCGTAACAAACTAAGTGCATTTCGATTGAAACTTGAAATGGACGTCACCTAAACAAAAACTATGACGTTCGATATTATTATGTTCTAATACCGGTTGTATTTGAATATGCTGAACTACACATAAATATGTAAACAAATTGGTTTCAACAGAGACAGCAATTAATTAGAAGTAGAAAGGAGATTCAAAAACACATGAATTAATTTCTGGAGTTATAAAGATCAAGCATCAATATCATGCATTTATTTTCAGGCAATTTTGGCCCATGGATCAGTCTGTAAGCGATCTACATTTTGATAAAATACAATTTGTGTTCGTACGACATAGAACCTTAAAGCCTTATTAGTAACACTTCACTTCAGCACTAAGTTACTGTGCATTCTATGATTTATGATTATTCTAAATCCGATTGGTGAATGCTGACAGTCCAAGATACATTTTGATACCAGTAGACATTTTGCGAAAGAGATATTTTGCGACTGAGCCATGGAGTGACGTATACTGTTGCCAGCTGTAGTAGGCTGATTGAAAGAACTTGCAATTCATGCAACTGACCACGGACACTTTTTACAAAGTCCATTCGCACATACAGTCTCAACAACGGAAAACCCATGAGTTGAGTCACGCCTCTGTAGTGGACATAGTTTTTCATTCATCATTATTATCGCTAAATATGAATAGCTGTGCAGCTGTGAGAATTAACTAGTTCAGATAGTGGCGGGTACTTTTCTCATACCCAGGTTCGAAGGCCTGGTTTCAAAGAATTTGACGTTTGTTGTAAATGGTGGTATGATGATTGGTAAAGAACAAATAGACTGCGGTATTTTTAAGGATTTTGAGCGTAACAAATCTTAGCCATAGGTACCTAATTATGTGTGTAAAAGGCGTCAAATACGTGTCCATTTTTAATCCATCAAGATCAAAATGCTCTACCTTTCTCAAGTCAATATTTATAGTTCTCATGATAGTTATGGTAAAACATCACGCCTGTAATTCCTGAAGTGTTAGACAGAGGTGTATCTCAAAAGTACATTAACATTACGATAAAAGTCCCATATAAAAGTTGTCGCGCTTGCGATCACAAGACCATCGGAGCAGGAAAACGAAATCTTTGTACGAAACAGGATTCAAGTCCAGACCGTAGTTATTCTAGATTAAACTAGGCGGCATAAATTAATACTTAATTATTTTGAAATTATCACTACATACTCGTATTATAAAAACTTTTTAACAAAAAATAAAACCGACTTCAAAAAAAAGTCAAAAATAAATCAGTTTCTGAAGTCGGTGACTTTTGTTTGTTTGATTTCATTTTTTTGCCACCGACTTCAGAAACTGATTTATTTTTGACTTTTTTTTGAAGTCGGTTTTATTTTTTGTTAAAAAGTTTTTATTTTTCACTTTTTAGTGGTTCACAAAATAATGTTCATGGGTCATAATGTGGACAATGTAGTATTTTTTTTGAGTTTTGTTGATTTTTCAAAAGCCGCTTGTCCGATTTCGATAAAAAAATTATGGGACCATTTGGGAAGTATACCCTTTCCAACAAAAAAAGAATTTTTCAAATCGGTTAGCGAGTGACGGGGTTATGCCCGAACAAACATAAAAAAAAAAAAAAACAAACATCCGAATTGAGAACCTCCTTCTTTTTTTAAGAAGTCGGTTAAAAACAAAGTCCTCCGCCGCGTCTGTCTGGTCGCGATAAACTCAAAAACTACTACACCGATTTTCATGCTGTTTTCACCAATGGATAGAGTGGTTCTTGAGAATGGTTTTAGTATAATTAACATTTTTAACCTCTAAATGAGTTAAGGCGACATTAACTGCCCGTGCCCTTGAGCGAGTGGGAGGAGACAGCGATATAGGTCGATAGAGGAGCTGAGGGAGTCAGCGATACACTGCCGCCCGTCGCCCGCCAGTGCCCCGCTTCAACGGCGCACCAAGATTATTCGAAAAAACAACCCACCTTGATTTATCAAACACAATACAAATAAAAGCCGTATACTAAAATATGGGTCATTAAATTGTCTTTTAAATGATTAAAGTTTCATGTAAATACGCCCCATAGTTTTTGCGTGATTATCGTTTTTTTGTCCACGTTAGACAATACTTTACAAATTAATTACACTATGTTATTAAAATATAATTTCACATTTTCACATATCAAATTTTGAATAAAATTGTCTAGTATAACATAGGTGTATTTTTTTTAAAGAAATAAGACTAGAAGTTTAGACGTGATGTTCAATATAAAATCATTAAAAGTCGTGTATCTGCGCCTTAAACGGGGGATGAAAGTTTGTTGGGATATTATTCGACATAGTACGAGGGCGGCGGCGGGCAAGCGCTAGTAAATGATATAATTAATGAAGTGGTACCGCTTGCTGCCACTGTTCGATGCATAAATAAATAGATTTAATATTCAATGCGTGTGTATAAACTTATGATAATTATCTAACAATATAATTAAACAATTTGCCATGTGAATGGATTACATGACAGTTTCCTACTTCATACATTATTCGAATTTTATTACGTGTTGTGACTAGTTAGCACGTAACCTTTATTTTATAAAAAGTTTTGCAATTATATTTGATCTCTTCACGGACCGCGGGCATTTTGGCGTTCTGTCTCGTGTAAAAGGCATTCATAAAGTGCTGATTATGTATCAGTTTTTTTTTTGTAAAGTGGTAAATCGTCAATTGACTCCTCCCGCTGTGGGTAGAGCGGAGTGCCCGACTTGAAACCACCCATGTTCCTTCTTAGCTCTTTGAGTCGAGGGCGCGGTATCTCTTTCAAACAACCCGCAGCTCGAAGTGAGGAGATTATTATTTATTATACTACTTTGAATAAATTACTTTTGAGTTCTTGCCATTCTTCACATGAGACCAATGCTTTGGAATGGGCAACTACAGTACACTCACGAGTTATTATGCCTTGTGACTGGGACTGTATAATACCTTAGTAGTTTATTTAGCTTCATTAGTTTAGTAGTTTGCAGACGCACTCGGAGAGCTTCAGTGGTTGCTTGGGCCGTCGCTTGGTAAAGGTTTTTGGCAGTTTTGTCATACAAAAGTATGTCAGGCCTTTGCTGGGTGGCGGCTTGAGTAATCGTTGGATGTCTCTGAGTGCCGCAGCGCTGCAGTTAGTTTAATTCGACTATTCAAAAGTGCCTGTAATTGGCCTACTTGAAATAAATGCTTTGATTTTGATTTTTTGATTTTGATTGATTTGATAATGACGTTTTTGTACCTACTACTGTTTTCCTACGCCACCTCAATCTAGCCTCATCATCATCAACTTTCAGCCCTTATCCCATGTCATTTGGGGTCCGCGCAACACGTTATTTTCTTCCACTCTGCCCTGTTTGTCGTCACGTTATCATTTATTCCTTTTTCCTTCATATCACTCCTCACACACTATAGGAAATGGGTGTCAAGAAAACAGCAGCAATTTGATTTGAATTTAAATACTTTGACTGAATACGTTTATTATTCAAATATAAAAATACCCACAAGGAAGGTTATAGTAACTGCCTCCTAGCACAGTTTAGATAGAAGTGAGAGCTCGAGTAAAGGCAACCGTCCCTTTTATAAGAAACGTTGTGTTTGACGTTACGTGACGTTAGTGACTGTGTTGCCAGTATAAAGAAAATCAAAGATTAATTTTTGCATAATAAAATAGACTAAATATCAACATTCCCCCTCAAAAATTAATCATCAATTGTCCAAATACAAATTAATTTTTATACAATCATAATCACCTATATAACCAGAATACTATAAACCTTCCAAGTGATTTCTGGGGAAATTACAATATTATGGCCCAACATTTGTTGCAAGGACTAGGAAAACCCAGGAAAACCTAGCCAGACCATCTCATCAAAATGAATAATTACAACTTATTTTATAACATAAATGATTATCAATTACAACAATTTATAATTAATAGTTCTAATAGAACAATTCATTAGATCAATTAATTTACAATAAGTAAATTACCACAAATAAATCAATACTTGAAATGTATACACAATCATACATAAGTAACATTGTTGCAAACTGATCTCTGACTTATCTGCCTTTTAAGCAGTTGACAACAGCTTGTAGCGGCTTTGTTAGCACATCCGCTATTTGTTTACATATTATGTTACTTCATTGCAAGCCCATCTCATCTCTGAACTGCTAAAATACAACAGTTTGTAGCAGCTTTGTTAACACATCCGCTATTTGTTTACCTGTGATTACATAAAAATAATTTTATTATATTATTTTCAACTTGTTCCCTGGAGAAATGATACTTGATGTCAATATGTGTTGACCTTATATACTAAAAAAAGGATTATTTGCTGTAGGTACTAATACAACCATTATGGTCTTTTAAAATAGCAACTGGATTGACAATATTATTCATTTTATTACTAGTGACTAGAGACTTTAGCCATAATGATTATTTTACAGTTTTAAATAATGCCATGTATTCAGCCTCAGTTTACAAACCCGCAACAGACATTTGCCTCTTTGTATTCAAAGTTATTGTACAGTTATTGAATAATTTAAATAAATAACCTATGGCATTTTTTTTTATTATTGACATCATTACCACCCCAATCGGAATCTACTTATCCACATAATTAATGATTAACATCATCACATTTTATTTTGTGACTCAATTTTAATTCCATAGTGCCCTTCAAATACCTAAGCACTCTTTTGAGACAAATAATTACAACACTTTGTTCTTTTTGTTTGTGTATCTGCTCAAAATAATAATACTAGCACTTAAATCAGGGCGTGTACATAACATAACGTACATTAAACACCCAATAAGGTTGCGGCAAGGTGTATTATATTCACTATTTACATTTAGAACTTCGTAATTTGGTTTATTATTTATAGGTGTACTAATGGGAGTACAGTCAGACATACTACCAAATTTTTACATTAAAAAATAGTTTTTTTATAGAAGAACTTTGATCTAAAGTTATTGTATCATTACTTCGAGTAATTTTAATTCCTAGGAACAATTATTTAGATCTACCATTTTCAATTTTGCTCTTTACTTAATATTTATTTATCAACTGATGAATTTACAAACCCTGTTTGTTAAGACACTGATGTATTAATTCGAACCAACACCTAGCAGCTTGTTTTATTATGTACAGAGCTTTATTCATCTTTACTGATGACACCTTCTGGCACTTTCTTGTTTTTTTTTTTTTTTTTTTTTATATGCCATTTAAAGATACGGTATTTAGATCCGTATGATGTATTCTTAAATTATATTGATTTGCAAAACTAATCATACATCTAAAAGTTTCAGTTTAATCTGATAAATACTTTTGACTATAAAAACTTTGGCAACAAGACGTGCCTTATATCTTAATGGATTGTCATCATCTCATGATTCTTATATTTAAAATACTTTATTTTATACATTTGGATAAATCTATGGTGTTCAGTTTCTCGGATACAAACATTAAAAAAAATCTAAGAAATATGGTTTAGTTTTACATTAAGTTTTGTTAACATAAGTTTTGTGTGAACTGTTTTGTATTTTATTTCATACAGATTAATCTATTGTCATGTAAACTTTTTCTCTTTAAGTCTTTAAACTGAAATATCCACTTACACTCGACTATATTTCTATTACTCGGTTTCTGTACCATTCCCATCCAGGTATCTTTAATTAAAAGTGAATCTAATTCATCTTTAATTGCACCTTCCCTTAAAGTCCTTTCATCCTGATTTTTAATTTCTTTAATGAACTTGGTACTTTGCAACTAATTTAATCAACACAATAAACCGATTTCATAATAATGAAACAATTGACAAGATTCGTCGATATTTTTATCACAAGAACTGCGATATCATGGTTAGTCATTAACATTTAATTTTGGCTTTAGTACGTTGGAATCATTATGGTCTTATTTATATTAAATTATCTGATTTTGATCCATCTGATTTTCAACCGTTCAACTTTGAACAATCAGTTTTGGAATTACTACTCGTATCAGATTTATGGACTGTCACTGTCTTGAGGATATAAAAATCACGTCATAACTATCATCAGTTTTGTCACGGAAATGTTCGATTACATTCCCTTTATTACAAAAATTAACCTCATTATATGACATCCTGACCATTTCATATTTTATTTCATACTTTATAGCCATTTGGTATATTATATCCAACGAGAATACCTTTCCATGATTTTTCATCGAAAGTGTTACTTATTTTTATTATGCACTATGCGGTAGAATCAAAAACCTTCAACTACTTAATTGCAGTTTTTTTTTTTTTTGCTACCATTCAAATGGTGTTTGATTTGGTTTTAAGGGGCAAGGTTTATTAAATATACTGCAGTTAAGACTACATCACCCCAAAAACACTTTTGTAATTTAGCACCGCTTATCATGGCGCGGGCTTTTTACTAATTCGTTTGGAAATGTCATTTTTCTGTGGTGTTCTTGGAATAGTAAAATGGTATGACATTCCTTTAGAAACACAGTAATCTTTCATTTCATTAGACAAAATATTCTCGACAATTTTCGCAGTACAAAGTAACTAGTTTTAAATTAAATTTAGTCTCAGTTTTTGCCATAATATCCGTTAAAGCAGTGAAACTGAACACGTGAGATTTCTATGTCACTAAATACCACAATAATGAGTGAATTGATCGTCATATGAAACAAAATAATTTCTATTATCGACTGTAGAAGGAGTGATTGACCCATACATAACAAATAAAGGAATTTTATTGTTTTTCACTTCAGAAGTGTGAAATGGTAATCGTGCCTGTTTCCCGTTTATGCAAGCGTCGCATAATTTATCATTGGGTGTTCCGTGTTACCACCTCAATTGAACTTATGTTTATGAATCATACAGTTATTTTTCAGCTCTAAAACTTTTGTTTACTAATATGGCCTAACCGTTCATGTCATAAATAATGTAATTAGCACCATCACTGTTGCATGTTTTGAGAAACAGGTTGATTAACTTTAACCACAAAATTCACACAAATTAAATAATTAATTGCCATACCTCGCATCAGTATTTTACAGTCCTTACAGATATTGGTTCCATGCTGGTCAAAGGTCAACCCGGGACGCTGCATCTTGGTTACTGACAGCAGCTTGTATGAGAGTACCATGGATTGCTGACAACTTGTAATGTCCTCAGTAGCTGTAAAAAAATCAACGTGTTTAGCAACTAACATTTTAAATGGTTTAATAAAATTTGTAAAGTTAAAGGATAGGACTTCCCTGTTAATGATGTGGTCCGATGCCTTGGAATTTAACAGGAAGGTTACTTGGTTTTCCTCTGCGCCACCTTCATAATTTCCGGACAAAAATGCGAAGTCGGAAACCTCACTGGAACTTGAAGCACCCCGAGTTATTTCCACGGCTTGAACTCTGTGGAATCTGTCTGCAGGTTTTTTGTTGATTGGATTGAAGCATCAAAATTGCATTTGTATTTGATGTGACTCCATAATGATCCCACTTCTTGAAGGATTTCTTCTTGGCCTTAAAACTTTTGTTGGTTATTAGTTTAAGGCTTTGTGTCCTTGTGTTTATTTAGTTGAAGTTTTGAGTTTTACGTCTGACGTGAAGAATCTTGCACTGAGATCGTCTTTTAGCAAAACCAAGGAAAGATTCTGCCAATTACTCGACGATTAAATTCTTCGCAATCTGGTTATTTTTCACCCAAGCCGTATTATGGGTTCATCGTCGATAACTTTGATGACATCCATCTCGGCTAACAACGCTCGAATACGGAATTTCTATACTGTACCTCTCACCATCGAAAGGTTTAATATTTCACTTGGTCTTCAGATTGTCTATGATGCGTTACGTGTTTTTTACAGACACTCAATTATAAACTCGTGTTTTTTACTAGCACTCACTATACACACGTGTTTTAACAAGCACTCAATATACACACGTATTAAACCAGCACACAGTAAGCGCAACAGTATATCAAAGCAGTCCTGGGCCCATAACCTATAGGAAATGGGTGTCAAGAAAACAGCAGCAATTTGATTTGAATTTAAATACTTTGACTGAATACGTTTATTATTCAAATATAAAAATACCCACAAGGAAGGTTATAGTAACTGCCTCCTAGCACAGTTTAGATAGAAGTGAGAGCTCGAGTAAAGGCAACCGTCCCTTTTATAAGAAACGTTGTGTTTGACGTTACGTGACGTTAGTGACTGTGTTGCCAGTATAAAGAAAATCAAAGATTAATTTTTGCATAATAAAATAGACTAAATATCAACACACACTCCATTCATCTTTTCTTTGGTCTTCGACCTCTCTCTTTCCATCCATCCACATTTATATTCATCACTTTTTAGTCACTTTTGCGATTAACATTTTCACAGAAATGCATCGAGAAGGATAAATTCTTCCAAACAATTTTATTATTTCTGGTACTATGATGAATGAAGGCTGATGAAGGAAATCCCCAGTTTGATTAGTTCACCAAACTGGACTTTAATTTCTGTCTTGAACCAACGCCTGACGGAATTAGGAACAAAAAAAAAGAAGAAGAAAACAGAAGGAAAAAAACAGGGTAAGAAGGTAAAAATAAGAAGTCTGAAAGTAGGAATGTAAGCGCTTCACAAGTGTAACGAAGCCCGCGTGTAACTTAATACTAATAAAATGAAAGATTTTTTATAATTATGCAATTCTACACCGGGCAGTTTTTATGGACACTACTATAACGCACTAAGCGCAAATAAAAAGGGGTATCTCAAAGATAGCCTGCAGTTCCGAGAAGATTTGACTTTTGCTGATACAGTTTAGTAAACATTTGGGGGTTTGAGGAACAGGGTGTAAAGCTCCTCATCCCCCATAGAAAAGGGAGGATCCTCCGACCGGACGGGTGTTGTGTCCGGCGGGCTAACTGCCCGACAGTTGTAAGTCGGGAACTCCTATATAGGCTTATGTCGCGGATAAAGTTGATAGCGCGATGTAGGATTTCTGTCAATCGTTGTTAGTACGCAGGTGTTGCGATAGATGTCGCTAGTCGCCACAAACACACTTCGGATTGTTATTTTTTTCAATTTGGCTTAGTTCATTAGATTATTGTTCTAAGGTATCGAATGCCATTAAACCTTAATTTTTTTTTGAAATACCACTTTTATGCTTACTATTCTTAGCATTGTGCTCCATGTTAGCAGGACAGTGCTCCATTATATTCATTTCAGACTGTTTTTTTTTGCGCCCATAAAAGGAATGTCGATATCGATACACTCGTGCCGACAGCTCGTGCCGACAAGACACGAAAGATGAAATCTCTTTGTTTACAAATACGTACACGTGCTAAAACAATCTCGATTGAGTTTATAGTTGGTCGAGACCTTACGTATGACTCACTAAGAGGAAGCTTAAAATCAAGTTCAGAGAGTTATATACAAGTTTATAGGTTCATTCGCAAAAGTATCCATGTCTGTTTGTTTATGGATGGATAGGGTATTAATTGAATTCACATAGGATAACATACATACATACATAAACTCACGCCCTTTTCTGGGGGTAGGCATCGATACATACTCCTTTGCCTCGTCCACATTCATATATCTGGTCATACACGCGCTCCAGTTACGAGTAAACAATATCTTAATAAACAAAGGAAATAAAAACAAAGAAATCTAACTAATTAATTGGTCCTGTACGAGGTCAAAAGGGCTAAAACACTTTGCCCAACTGGAAATTCAAGGCATGGCTTGGGATGTTTTACCAATCCTAACTATCCTAACTAATATTATAAATGCGAAAGTAACTCTGTCTGTCTTTGCGTCACGCCTAAACTACTGAACCGATTTGTGTGAAATTTGGTACAGACATAGTTTGGAACTTGAGAAAGGACATAGGATAGTTTTTTTTTTTCGCGAGATAAACCAAAAATCTGCCGGAAGTCACTATTCCACGCGAACGAAGTCGCGAGCAAAAGCTAGTCTTCTATATATATAAAAGGAGAACTGACTGGGTGACATATCAACGTACAGCCGAAACTACTGGGGCTAGGAATGTGAAATTTGCATGACCGACCCATAGTCACACTAAACTACCACACCAGTGTGACTATGGTTAATTCTATTTATCCGTAGTCACACTGGTGTGACTACGGATAATTTAACCTGATCCCTAGTCACACTGGTGTGACAACGGCTGATCCGTAGTCACACTGGTATGACTACGGATAATTTAACCTGATCCCTAGTCACACTGGTGTGACTACGGCTGATCCGTAGTCACACTGGTATGACTACGGATAATTTAACCTGATCCCTAGTCACACTGGTGTGACTACGGCTGATCCGTAGTCACACTGGTATGACTACGGACAATTTGACCTGATCCGTAGTCACACCATTGACCCAATTAGTGTCTTTTATTTGGGTTTCTAGTCACACTGGTGTGGTAGTTTAGTGTGACTATGGGTCGGTCACGGCTTTTTTTTGTCCCAACCGATCCTAGTCACACCAAATTGCGACACCAGCGTGACTATGGTTCATTTTATTTATCAGTCAGGCCCCGTTCTCACTGTGTCGTGACGATTAATTTATCGTCGGAAGACTATTTTCTCTAGCTGTTCCCAATAGAACGACTGTTTGTCGTCAACATTTTTTATCGTTAAACGACTATCGTACTAGCTGTTCCCATAAGATCGCGACGACATTTCACGGCAGTCGCTTTGTCGTTTGCACATCAGCAAGCTACAACTAATTTCATGATAATTCAATTTTTTTGTTTATGTTATGATATTGTCTAGTTTGTTAACTTAATTATTTGAAATTTTCAATTTTTTTCTATTTCCTTTATAATTAGTTCAGTTAAAGCTAACATGCTACCCTTACCTGGGAAGAGACTGGACCCCATGACACACGACACAGGGTATCCTAGTGTGGAGTCCAGGGAATTTGTAAAAATCTAGCGCTTAAGGATCATTGTCTTTTGTTACTAGCTTTTTAATATTGCACCTTGATATGCGAACTGATATTTTTTTTTATTATTAAATTCGCATCACCCCGAAAAGTTCTGGAGTGGCGACCGCGAACCGGAAGACGTTGCGTTAGAAGACCTCCCACTAGGTGAACCGATGACCTGGTGAAGGTTGCGGGAATCCGCTGGATGCGAGTCGCACGGGACCGGTCAATGTGGCGACACTTGGGGGAGGCCTATGTCCAGGACGTCTTTCGGCTGAAATGATGATGATCATGATTACCTTTTGAGAAGGTCATTCTGCGAAAGCGACATTATGAGAAAGATACATTTTACTACCAGTAGACATTTTGCGAAAGCGACGTTTTGCGCCTGAGCCATCATTTCACGTCCACCTTGCGCAAGAGTTGTTCTGACACGCACAAAGCGAGCCGAGTATAGGCGTAAATGGCGCGGGGGTGCGAGTGGGAAAGACAGTCGTGGTCACGACACTATAAAAATCAAAATTGTATTTAATTTAAAAAAAATATATTTTAATATTAAATAGTGGCATTCTTCTAAATTTACAAACAACAAACAAGGGACAACCTTTGTTTTTCCTGTGTTTGCCTTTGCAAAGACAAAGGAATAACAGTATTATATATTACACTTACAAATTAAAATAACATGAAGTAACTAACTTAAAAATAAACTTTTCGTTTCGTTTTTCAATACAATTTTGAAGAAATAAAATAAAAGAACACAAAATATTTTTGTCATGAATTATTAGGAAACTCATCATCATCTGCCTGGCCTTTTTTGTTACCAGTATTTTACATGGAGCGACTGCCTATCAGACCTCCACAACCCAGTTAGTACCGGGTAATTAATACGATATCTATTGGTAAGACTGGTTGTCAGACTTTTTGGGAGAAAGACGGAGACGACAGACGCTTTTAAAGTTCTCAATACGTCACGCCGTGGTTTTTAGTGCGTTCTGACGTCACGAGCCCCCACTTCCGAGTTATGATGCATTTTATATTGACAACTGACGGACTATAGATTTGCAATTTATTGATGGTGGAAACTAGCCTATTGTCACACCAGCCGTTGTCACACCAGTGTGACTAGGGATCAGGTTAAATTATCCGTAGTCATACCAGTGTGACTACGGTTCAGCCGTAGTCACACCAGTGTGACTACGGATCAGGTTAAATTATCCATAGTCACACTAGTGTGACTACGGATCAGCCGTAGTCACACTGGTGTGACTACGGATCAGGTAAAATTATCCATAGTCACACTAGTGTGACTACGGATCAGCCGTAGTCACACCAGTGTGACTACGGATAAATAAAATTAACCATAGTCACACTGGTGTGGTAGTTTAGTGTGACTATGGGTCGGTCACGGAAATTTTGCACACGGCTTCCTATTATAATGTAGGGGAGCACTAAGAAGGGGTTTTTGGAAATTTATCCTTTAAGGGGGTGAAAAGGGGGATGAAAGTTTGTATGGAAAATCGTCACTTTTGTAGTTGAACCGACATCCACGCGGGCGAAGCCGTGGGCAAAGTGCTAGTATGCACTATAAGGAAAGTGATAGTGGTCGCAAGCACCACTACTGAGTATGAGATCCTGGGTTCGAGTCTCGGGTTGGGCAACGTGCTAATTGGGTTTTCAATCAGGAATTTCTCAGGATCAGTATCACAGTCTGGATTTCTGCCCGGTTGATGGCAATGGGCCCCTAATAAATGGGACATAAAACAAAATTGGCAAAATCTTCCTTTTTATCGTGTGGTTAACTGGTCGGCGACTAACGTAACTGGGTCATTATCAGGAGACTCATTATTTTATTGACTTCGGTGTCAATTTTTTTTTTTAATTTGTGGCATGTTATCATGAAATATCAAATCTAGAGTTAATTTAAAACTTATTAGTAGTAGAGGGAATCGTATAGACCGAAGGATATGAAGGGATTTAATTTTTTAAAAATTGGTGTCCACCGAAATCAATATTCTTATCACCGAAATCAAAATATTATTATACTATATAAAGCTAAACTTTATACTATATAAAGCTAAACTACCACTGACTGACTGACTCACTTATTGACAGAATTGTTCTCCCAGATGGTGGATGGGGAGGTGGGTATATTTTGACAGATTCGTAAACAAGTAACTCTGGTGAGTATGGGAAAAGTCCGAAACCCCCCCTTTTTGCCCCCCCTCCCCCCCCTCTCTATCGTATCTCGGAAACTAAGAGACCGGTATTTTTTTTTTATTACGGATTCGTATAGAGGAGGCTCGGTAAAGTAAAAATCATTTTTCAAAGTGGCCCCCCTTGCCCCCCTTCTCCCCCCTTTTAGGCGGATCTCGGAAATAAAGAGAATTACGTGTTTTTTTTTTAGGGATTCGTATAGAGGAGGCTTGAGGAAGTAAAAACCATTTTGAAAATTTGACCCCCTTGCCCCCCTCCATCCCCCCCCCCTTTCGGATCTCGGAAGTTAAGAGACTTGGAACGAATTTTTTTTCAGATTCATATAGAGGGGCATTGCGTTAGTCGAAATCATTTTTAGAAACTCCCCCCTCTCCCCCCCCCTTCACCCCCCCCCCCTCTTCACCCATTTTTTTCTGTTTTGTTTACAGATTCGTATAGGATAGGAGGCTCGGGGAAGTAAAATGGTGGTACTGGTAAAGCGAAGGGGGGAGCGGGCGAGCGAAGCGAGCCGGCGACCCCCGTAGCGTAGGGATAATGTCATGATAGCTTTCCGGTGGTAGGTAGGTCCTGAGTGGAGCGAACCTGCGAGACCGAGTGGAGCCAAGGGGGGAGGTGGCGAGCGAAGCGAGCCGGCGACCTCCTTAGCGTAACGAAGGTTGAGTGGGTGAAGCGTAACGAAGGTTGAGTAGGTAGGTGTAGGTAGGTAGTAGGTAGGTGTAGGTAGGTGTAGGTAGGTGTAGGTAGGTGTAGGCAGGTGTAGGTAGGTGTAGGTAGGTGTAGGTAGGTGTAGGTAGGTGTAGGTAGGTGTAGGTAGGTGTAGGTAGGTGTAGGTAGGTGTAGGTAGGTGTAGGTAGGTGTAGGTAGGTGTAGGTAGGTGTAGGTAGGTGTAGGTAGGTGTAGGTAGGTGTAGGTAGGTGTAGGTAGGTGTAGGTACGTGTAGGTAGGTGTAGGTAGGTGTAGGTAGGTGTAGGTAGGTGTAGGTAGGTGTAGGTAGGTGTAGGTAGGTAGGTGTAGGTAGGTGTAGGTAGGTGTAGGTAGGTGTAGGTAGGTGTAGGTAGGTGTAGGTAGGTGTAGGTAGGTGTAGGTAGGTGTAGGTAGGTGTAGGTAGGTGTAGGTAGGTAGTAAGGCGGATCTCGGAAGTTAAGAGACTTGAAACATTTTTTTTTCAGATTTATTGAAAGGAGCAATGCGTTAGTCGAAATTTTTTTTCAATGCTGCCCCTCTCCCCCTCTTCACGCCCCGCGAGCTGCGCGCAGCTCGCGCACCCACGCAAATACTAGTTCTATTATATAAAGCTTAATTACCACTCACTCACTGACTCACTGACATAATTGTTCTCCCAGATGTTGGATGG
Organism: Diarsia mendica; assembly: GCA_949316265.1. Lineage (NCBI taxonomy): Eukaryota > Metazoa > Arthropoda > Insecta > Lepidoptera > Noctuidae > Diarsia > Diarsia mendica. The sequence goes on along the minus strand of OX438909.1, from coordinate 13,911,135 downwards.
GGAGGTGGGTATATTTTGACAGATTCGTAAACAAGTAACTCTGGTGAGTATGGGAAAAGTCCGAAACCCCCCCTTTTTGCCCCCCCTCCCCCCCCTGCCTATCGTATCTCGGAAACTAAAAGACCCGTATTTTTTTTTCATTACGGATTCGTATAGAGGAGGCTCGGTAAAGTAAAAATCATTTTTCAAAGTGGCCCCCCTTGCCCCCCTTCTCCCCCCCTTTAGGCGAATCTCGAAAGTTAAGAGACTTGGAACGATTTTTTTTTCAGATTCATTTAGAGGGGCCTTTGCGTTAATCGAAATCATTTTTCGAGACTCCCCCCCTCACCCCCCCTTCAACCCCCCCCCCCCCCCCCCCTTTTCACCTTTTTTTTTTTTTTTTCTTACATAAAACTATTGAGGTACGTTGAAACCTGTCCGGTGGTGGTACAGCGGCAAAGCGAAGCGTAGGGATAATGTCATGATAGCTTTCCGGTGGTAGGTAGGTCCTGAGTGGAGCGAACCTGCGAGACCGAGTGGAGCGAAGGGGGGAGGTGGCGAGCGAAGCGAGCCGGCGACCTCCTTAGCGTAACGAAGGTTGAGTGGGTGAAGCGTAACTCAGGGGCGACGACAAGCAAACTTTAGGGTAATGTTCTTTTAGTGGTAGTAGGAGGTAGTAGGTAGGTAGGTGGTAGGTAGTAGGTAGGTAGTAGGTAGGTGTAGGTAGGTAGTAGGTAGGTGTAGGTAGGTGTAGGTAGGTGTAGGTAGGTGTAGGTAGGTGTAGGTAGGTGTAGGTAGGTGTAGGTAGGTGTAGGTAGGTGTAGGTAGGTGTAGGTAGGTGTAGGTAGGTGTAGGTAGGTGTAGGTAGGTGTAGGTAGGTGTAGGTAGGTGTAGGTAGGTGTAGGTAGGTGTAGGTAGGTGTAGGTAGGTGTAGGTAGGTGTAGGTAGGTGTAGGTAGGTGTAGGTAGGTGTAGGTAGGTGTAGGTAGGTGTAGGTAGGTGTAGGTAGGTGTAGGTAGGTGTAGGTAGGTGTAGGTAGGTGTAGGTAGGTGTAGGTAGGTGTAGGTAGGTGTAGGTAGGTGTAGGTAGGTGTAGGTAGGTGTAGGTAGGTGTAGGTAGGTGTAGGTAGGTGTAGGTAGGTGTAGGTAGGTGTAGGTAGGTGTAGGTAGGTGTAGGTAGGTGTAGGTAGGTGTAGGTAGGTGTAGGTAGGTGTAGGTAGGTGTAGGTAGGTGTAGGTAGGTGTAGGTAGGTGTAGGTAGGTGTAGGTAGGTGTAGGTAGGTGTAGGTAGGTGTAGGTAGGTGTAGGTAGGTGTAGGTAGGTGTAGGTAGGTGTAGGTAGGTGTAGGTAGGTGTAGGTAGGTGTAGGTAGGTGTAGGTAGGTGTAGGTAGGTGTAGGTAGGTGTAGGTAGGTGTAGGTAGGTGTAGGTAGGTGTAGGTAGGTGTAGGTAGGTGTAGGTAGGTGTAGGTAGGTAGTAGGTAGTTGTAGGTAGGTAGTATTGGAACATTTTTTTTTTCAGATTCATTGAAAGGGGCAATGCGTTAGTCGAAATCACTTTTCAAAGCTCCCCCTCTCCCCCTCTTCACGACCCGCGAGCTGCGCGCAGCTCGCGCACCCACGCAAATACTAGTTATACTATATAAAGCTTAAATACCACTCACTGACTGACTGATTGACAGAATTGTTCTCCCAGATGGGGTGGATGGGGAGGTGGGTATATTTTGACAGATTCGTAAACAATCAACTCTCATGACTATGGGAAAAGTCCCAAACCCCCCCTTTTCCCCCCCCTTCTCCCCCCTCCCTATAGTATCTCGGAAACAAAGAGACTTGAAGTGTTTTTTTTTAGGGATTCGTATAGAGGAGGCTCGGTAAAGTAAAAATCATTTTTCAAAGTGGCCCCCCTTGCCCCCCTTTTCCCCCCCTTTAGGCGGATCTCGGAAATAAAGAGACATTACGTGTGTTTTTTTAGAGATTCGTATAGAGGAGGCTCGGGGAAGTAAAAACCATTTTTAAAATTTGACCCCCTTGCCCCCCCTTTACCCCCCCCTTTCGGATCTCGGAAGTTAAGAGACTTGGAACATTTTTTTTTCAGATTCATTGAAAGGGGCATACAGTTAGTCGAAATCATTTTTCGAACCCCCCCTCCCCCCCCCCCCCTTCAACACCCCCCCCCCCTCTTCACCTCTTTTTTTCTATTTTGTTTACGGATTCGTATAGAAGAGGCTCGGGGAAGTAAAATGGTGGTACCGGTAAAGCGAAGGGGGGAGCGGGCGAGCGAAGCGAGCCGGCGACCCCCGTAGCGTAGGGATAAAGTCATGATAGCTTTCCGGTGGTAGGTAGGTCCTGAGTGGAGCGAACCTGCGAGACCGAGTGGAGCGAAGTGGCGACCTCCTTAGCGAAACGAAGGTTGAGTGGGTGAAGCGTAACTCAGGGGCGACGACAAGCAAACTTTAGGGTAATGTTTTTTTAGTGGTAGTAGGAGGTAGTAGGTAGGTAGTAGGTAGGTGGTGGGTAGGTGATAGGTAGGTAGTAGGTAGGTGTAGGTAGGTAGTAGGTAGGTGTAGGTAGGTGTAGGTAGGTGTAGGTAGGTGTAGGTAGGTGTAGGTAGGTGTAGGTAGGTGTAGGTAGGTGTAGGTAGGTGTAGGTAGGTGTAGGTAGGTGTAGGTAGGTGTAGGTAGGTGTAGGTAGGTGTAGGTAGGTGTAGGTAGGTGTAGGTAGGTGTAGGTAGGTGTAGGTAGGTGTAGGTAGGTGTAGGTAGGTGTAGGTAGGTGTAGGTAGGTGTAGGTAGGTGTAGGTAGGTGGTGGCATACGTGAGATTCATATAGAGGAGGCTCGGGGAAGTTAAATCCGTTTTTTCCCTCTCTTCACGCCTCGCGAGCTGCGCGCAGCTCGCGCACCCACGCAAATACTAGTTATTATACTATATAAAGCTAAACTTTATACTATATAAAGCTAAACTACCACTCACTCACTGACTGACTCACTGACATCATTGTTCTCCCAGATGTTGGATGGGGAGGTGGGTATATTTTGACAGATTCGTAAACAAGTAACTCTGGTGAGTATGGGAAAAGTCCCAAACCCCCCCTTTTTGCCCCCCCTCCCCCCCCTCCCTATCGTATCTCGGAAATTAAGAGACCGGTATTTTTTTTTTATTACGGATTCGTATAGAGGAGGCTCGGTAAAGTAAAAATCATTTTTCAAAGTGGCCCCCCTTGCCCCCCTTCTCCCCCCCCTTTAGGCGGATCTCGGAAATAAAGAGAATTTACAAGTTTTTTTTTAGGGATTCGTATAGAGGAGGCTTGGGGAAGGAAAAACCATTTTGAAAATTTGACCCCCTTGCCCCCCTCCACCCCCCCCTTTCGGATCTCGGAAATTAAGAGACTTGGAACGAATTTTTTTTCAGATTCATATAGAGGGGCATTGCGTTAGTCGAAATCATTTTTAGAAACTCCCCCCTCTCCCTCCCTTCACCCCTTTTTTTCTGTTTTGTTTACAGATTCGTATAGGATAGGAGGCTCGGGGAAGTAAAATGGTGGTACCGGTAAAGCGAAGGGGGGAGCGGGCAAGCGAAGCGAGCCGGCGACCCCCGTAGCGTAGGGATAATGTCATGATAGCTTTCCGGTGGTAGGTAGGTCCTGAGTGGAGCGAACCTGCGAGACCGAGTGGAGCGAAGGGGGGAGGTGGCGAGCGAAGCGAGCCGGCGACCTCCTTAGCGTAACGAAGGTTGAGTGGGTGAAGCAAAACTCAGGGGCGACGACAAGCAAACTTTAGGGTAATGTTTTTTTTAGTGGTAGTAGGAGGTAGTAGGTAGGTAGGTGTAGGTAGGTAGGTAGTAGGTAGTAGGTAGGTGTAGGTAGGTAGGTGTAGGTAGGTAGGTGTAGGTAGGTAGGTGTAGGTAGGTAGTAGGTAGGTGTAGGTAGGTAGTAGGTAGGTAGTAGGTAGGTGTAGGTAGGTAGTAGGTAGGTGTAGGTAGGTGTAGGTAGGTGGTAGGTAGTAGGTAGGTAGTAGGTAGGTAGTAGGTAGGTAGTAGGTAGGTGTAGGTAGGTAGTGGGTAGGTGTAGGTAGGCAGACCCGCGAGCTGCGCGCAGCGAGCGCAGCCACGCAAATACTAGTTATACTATATAAAGCTAAACTACCACTCACTCACTGACTGACTCACTGACATCATTGTTCTCCCAGATGTTGGATGGGGAGGTGGGTATATTTTGACAGATTCGTAAACAAGTAACTCTGGTGAGTATGGGAAAAGTCCGAAACCCCCCCTTTTTGCCCCCCCTCCCCCCCCTCTCTATCGTATCTCGGAAACTAAGAGACCGGTATTTTTTTTTTATTACGGATTCGTATAGAGGAGGCTCGGTAAAGTATAAATCATTTTTCAATGTTGCCCCCCTTGCCCCCCTTTTCCCCCCTTTTAGGTGGATCTCGGAAATAAAGAGATTTTACGTGTTTTTTTTTAGGGATTCGTATAGAGAAGGCTTGATGAAGTAAAAACCATTTTGAAAATTTGACCCCCTTGCCCCCCTTCATCCCCCCCCTTTCGGATCTCGGAAGTTAAGAGACTTGGAACATTTTTTTTTTCAGATTCATTGAAAGGGGCATACAGTTAGTCGAAATCATTTTTCGAACCCCCCCCCCCCCTTCAACACCCCCCCCCCTCTTCACCCCTTTTTTTCTGTTTTGTTTACGGATTCGTATAGAGAAGGTTCGGGGAAGTAAAATGGTGGTACCGGTAAAGCGAAGGGGGGAGCGGGCGAGCGAAGCGAGCCGGCGACCCCCGTAGCGTAGGGATAATGTCATGATAGTTTTCCGGTGGTAGGTAGGTCCTGAGTGGAGCGAACCTGCGAGACCGAGTGGAGCGAAGGGGGGAGGTGGCGAGCGAAGCGAGCCGGCGACCTCCTTAGCGTAACGAAGGTTGAGTGGGTGAAGCGTAACTCAGGGGCGACGACAAGCAAACTTTAGGGTAATGTTTTTTTAGTGGTAGGAGGAGGTAGTAGGTAGGTGATAGGTAGGTAGTAGGTAGGTGATAGGTAGGTAGTAGGTAGGTGTAGGTAGGTAGTAGGTAGGTGTAGGTAAGTAGTAAGTAGGTAGTAGGTAGGTGTAGGTAGGTGTAGGTAGGTGTCGGTAGGTGTAGGTAGGTGTAGGTGGGTAGTAGGTAGGTAGTAGGTAGGTGTAGGTGGGTAGTAGGTAGGTGTAGGTAGGTAGTAGGTTGGTAGGTAGGTGTATATAGGTAGGTATATCAGATTCATTGAAAGGGGCAATGCGTTAGTCGAAATCTTTTTTCAAAGCGCCCCCTCTTCCCCCCTTCACGCCACGCGAGCTGCGCGCAGCTCGCGCACCCACGCAAATACTAGTTATACTATATAAAGCTAAACTACCACTCACTGACTCACTCACTGACTGACATAATTGTTCTCCCAGATGGTGGATGGGGAGGTGGGTATATTTTGACAGATTCGTAAACAACTAACTCTGGTGAGTATGGGAAAAGTCCGAAACCCCCCCTTTTTGCCCCCCCTCCCCCCCCTCCCTGTCGTATCTCGGAAACTAAAAGACCCGTATTTTTTTTTTTTACGGATTCGTATAAAGGGTGCTCGGTAAAGTAAAAATCATTTTTCAGAGTGGCCCCCCTTGCCCCCCTTTTCCCCCCTTTCGGCGGATCTCGGAAATAAAGAGAGTTTACGTGGTTTTTTTTTAGGGATTCGTATAGAGGAGGCTCGGGGAAGGAAAAACCATTTTGAAAATTTGACCCCCTTGCCCCCCTCCACCCCCCACTTTCGGATCTCGGAAGTTAAGAGACTTGGAACGAAATTTTTTTCAGATTCATATAGAGGGGCATTGCGTTAGTCGAAATCATTTTTAGAAACTCCCCCCCTCTCCCCCCCTTCACCCCCCCCCCCTCTTCACCCCTTTTTTTCTGTTTTGTTTACAGATTCGTATAGGATAGGAGGCTCGGGGAAGTAAAATGGTGGTACCGGTAAAGCGAAGGGGGGAGCGGGCGAGCGAAGCGAGCCGGCGACCCCCGTAGCGTAGGTATAATGTCATGATAGCTTTCCGGTGGTAGGTAGGTCCTGAGTGGAGCGAACCTGCGAGACCGAGTGGAGCGAAGGGGGGAGGTGGCGAGCGAAGCGAGCCGGCGACCTCCTTAGCGTAACGAAGGTTGAGTGGGTGAAGCGTAACTCAGGGGCGACGACAAGCAAACTTTAGGGTTTTTTTGTTTAGTGGTAGTAGGAGGTAGTAGGTAGGTAGTAGGTAGGTAGTAGGTAGGTAGTAGGTAGGTGATAGGTAGGTAGTAGGTAGGTGTAGGTAGGTAGGTAGGTAGGTGTAGGTAGGTAGGTGTAGGTAGGTAGGTGTAGGTAGGTGAGAGGTAGGTAATAAGTAGGTAGTAGGTAGGTGTAGGTAGGTAGGTGTAGGTAGGTAGCAGGTAGATGGTAGGTAGGTGTAGGTAGGTGGTGGTATACGTGAGATTCATATAGAGGAGGCTCGGGGAAGTAAAATCCGTTTTTCAAATTTGAACCCCTTGCCCCCCTTCACCCCCCCTTTAGGCGGTCTCGGAAGTTAAGAGACTTGGAACATTTTTTTTTTCAGATTCATTGAAAGGGGCAATGCGTTAGTCGAAATCATTTTTGAAAACTCCCCCTCTCCCCCCTTCAAGCCTCGCGAGCTGCGCGCAGCTCGCGCACCCACGCAAATACTAGTTATTCTATTATATAAAGCTAAACTACCACTGACTGACTGACAGAATTGTTCTCCCAGATGGTGGATGGGGAGGTGGGTATATTTTGACAGATTCGTAAACAAGTAACTCTGGTGAGTATGGGAAAAGTCCGAAACCCCCCCTTTTCCCCCCCCTTCTCCCCCCTCCCTATCGTATCTCGGAAACTAAAAGACCCGTATTTTTTTTTTTTACGGATTCGTATAGAGGAGGCTCGGTAAAGTAAAAATCATTTTTCAAAGTGGCCCCCCTTGCCCCCCTTTACCCCCCCTTTAGGCGGATCTCGGAAATAAAGAGATTTTACGTGTTTTTTTTTAAGGGATTCGTATAGAGGAGGCTTAAGGAAGTAAAAACCATTTTGAAAATTTGACCCCCTTGCCCCCCTCCATGCCCCCCTTTCGGATCTCGGAAATTAAGAGACTTGGAACATTTTTTTTTCAGATTCATTGAGAGGGGCATTGCGTTAGTCAAAATCATTTTTAGAAACTCCCCCCCTCTCCCCCCCCCCTCTTCACCCCTTTTTTTCTCTTTTGTTTACAGATTCGTATAGGATAGGAGGCTCGGGGAAGTAAAATGGTGGTACCGGTAAAGCGAAGGGGGGAGCGGGCGAGCGAAGCGAGCCGGCGACCCCCGTAGCGTAGGGATAATGTCATGATAGCTTTCCGGTGGTAGGTAGGTCCTGAGTGGAGCGAACCTGCGAGACCGAGTGGAGCGAAGGGGGGAGGTGGCGAGCGAAGCGAGCCGGCGACCTCCTTAGCGTAACGAAGGTTGAGTGGGTGAAGCGTAACTCAGGGGCGACGACAAGCAAACTTTAGGGTAATGTTTTTTTAGTGGTAGTAGGAGGTAGTAGGTAGGTAGTAGGTAGGTGTAGGTAGGTAGTAGGAGGTAGTAGGTAGGTAGTAGGTAGGTGTAGGTAGGTAGTAGGTAGGTGTAGGTAGGTGGTAGGTAGGTGTAGTTAGGTGGTGGCATACGTGAGATTCATATAGAGGAGGCTCGGGGAAGTAAAATCCGTTTTTCAAATTTGAACCCCTTGCCCCCCTTCACCACCCCTTTAGGCGGATCTCGGAAGTTAAGATACTTGGAACATTTTTTTTTCAGATTCATTGAGAGGTGCAATGCGTTAGTCAAAATCATTTTTCAAAGCGCCCCCTCTCCCCCTCTTCACGCCCCGCGAGCTGCGCGCAGCGAGCGCAGCCACGCAAATACTAGTTATACTATATAAAGCTAAACTACCACTGACTCACTGACTGATCTATTGACAGAATTGTTCTCCCAGATGGTGGATGGGGAGGTGGGTATATTTTGACAGATTCGTAAACAATGAACTCTCAATCCTATGGGAAAAGTCCGAAACCCCCCCTTTTCCCCCCCCTTCCCCCCCCTCCCTATCGTATCTCGGAAACTAAGAGACCCGTATTTTTTTTTTTTTACGGATTCGTATAGAGGAGGCTCGGTAAAGTAAAAATCATTTTTCAAAGTTGCCCCCCTTGCCCCCCTTCTCCCCCCCTTTAGGCGAATCTCGGAAATAAAGAGAATTACGTGTTTTTTTTTTAGGGATTCGTATAGAGGAGGCTTGAGGAAGTAAAAACCATTTTGAAAATTTGACCCCCTTGCCCCCCTCCATCCCCCCCCTTTCGGATCTCGGAAGTTAAGAGACTTGGAACATTTTTTTTTTCAGATTCATTGAGAGGGGCATTGCGTTAGTCGAAATCATTTTTAGAAACTCCCCCTCCTCTCCCCCCCCCTTCACCCCCCCCCCTCTTCACCCCTTTTTTCTGTTTTGTTTACAGATTCGTATAGGATAGGAGGCTCGGGGAAGTAAAATGGTGGTACCGGTAAAGCGAAGGGGGGAGCGGGCGAGCGAAGCGAGCCGGCGACCCCCGTAGCGTAGGGATAATGTCATGATAGCTTTCCGGTGGTAGGTAGGTCCTGAGTGGAGCGAACCTGCGAGACCGAGTGGAGCGAAGGGGGGAGGTGGCGAGCGAAGCGAGCCGGCGACCTCCTTAGCGTAACGAAGGTTGAGTGGGTGAAGCGTAACTCAGGGGCGACGACAAGCAAACTTTAGGGTAATGTTCTTTTAGTGGTAGTAGGAGTGATCGCGCCAGGACTCAGCCGAACCTTATCTCGGGCCCATGGGAGACAGGTCTCAGAACAGCTGCCGTCCTAACGGGATCAAATAGACGCGATACGCGCCTCCGAACAATATTACAATTTCTGAACTTACAGCTACCCTTACCTCATTTCTTCGAGCCGGTCTCACTTCCTTGACCCCTCGCAAGTTGTGTAACTGTGTATGTGTATAATGAGTGTATATGACCTTGCGATGGTTTGCTGGTAGTTCCGGACGATTCTTCCACGTCGCTGCAAGCCACGCCGTTAACGCGAGCCACCACACTCACTCCGTATTAGTCTAACCACAAAAGCCTCGGTGCTTTCCCAATAGCACTCCCGTGACAAGGCAAACCAATGATATTATCAATAACCCGTTCGACATTCACAGCGTCGCTAACCGTACTGCTTAACTAGTATAATTGGGTGCCGCGAAATGACTCCACAAGTCGATTTAATCAATGCGCGTGCGCTTTCACCCGATTCTATGGCTACTATAATATTCGTTCGACGCCCAGCGCGACTCAATACGAACTCCTATTCACGCCGAGCCCAGCGCTCGACCTCTACCTCCGCCCCTTCGCCTCTGTCGCACCGAGGCGGAGAAAATCAAAAATCTGAAGGTAGATTATAAACAATCACCCCCCCCGGACCGACCCGTTGTCGGTCCGCTCAAACTCCCGGGAGTCGAGATAAAGTTGAAACTGCCCGTCTAAGGATCGAGTCCCTCACCTGGACGTCTGCGATCCTTGGAAACCCATCCTTGCCCGTAATCAGGTTAACAATGCGCCCCCGTCGCCAACACAACGGTGATAGGTTAGCATCCTTAACCAGAACGAGGTCTCCAACGCAGGGTGGGGTCGTCCTGTCCGTCCACTTAACGCGTTGCTGTAGAATATGCAAATACTCCAGCGACCATCGCTTCCAAAAATTTTGGCTCATTTGCCGTAACATCTGATACCGTGACAACCGGTACAACTTGACATCAGTATACGGATATTCCGGCAAGGCGTTAAGTGGTTGGCCAATCAAAAAATGACCTGGGGTCATGGCCTCAAGGTCATTCGGGTCAGCGCTCAACGGGCACAAAGGTCGCGAGTTTAAGACCGCCTCAATTCTGCAAAACACCGTTGACAACTCCTCAAAGGTGAGAATCGTTGAGCCGATGACCCGATACAAGTGAGTCTTAGAAGACTTAACTACTGCCTCGAAAATTCCACCCCAGTGGGGGCATCCAGGTGGACTAAAATACCACGAAATGCCCCGACTGGCGAGGCCCGTGCCAATCTCTCGCTCATTCTGACTTAAAAACAATACAATTTCCTTTAAGCACCGGTCGGCGCCCTTGAAGTTGGTACCACAGTCCGACCGAATCAGTGACGGTACTCCCCGTCTAGAAACAAATCGATCTAACGCCGCCAGAAAGGCCTCCGTAGAGAGATCGGCCACCAATTCCAAATGAACGGCCTTGGTCGCCAGACACACGAAGACACACAGATATGCCTTAACCGACTTCGCGTTGCGAAGGTGCGATGTCTTGACCATGAAAGGCCCCGCGAAATCTGTCCCTACGCCAGCAAATGGCCGAGCCTCCGTGACTCGATCGGCCGGGAGATCTCCCATTTGTGGCTGCATTGTGGCTGCCTTGAGTCGGTAACAAGGCAAGCAACGAAACACAACGCTCCGTATGATTCTGCGGGCCGATAAAATCCAAAATTCACGCTGCAAAATGCCCAGAAGGGTGTTACAGCCTGCGTGTGAATTCTTGGTGTGACGGTCCCTAACCAACAACTCCACCAAAGCTCCCTTCTTGGGGAGAATTAGAGGATGTCGCGCTGCATAGGGCAAGTCGGCATTCCGTAATCGTCCTCCCACCCGGAGCATTCCATGCTCATCAATGAACGGGTTGAGGCGGACAAGACCCTTTTTCAATCGACCTGCGCCAGTCTTCAAGACCCTAATTTCGTCCTGGAACTCATTCCGCTGAACGACTCTCACCCAGAGTGAGAGAGCCTTTCGCTGTTCTTCAGGTCCCATTATAGGCGACATGTTTCGCTGCGCGACAGGACAACGACAATTTTGACAAAATCTCATTACCCATCCCGTTACTCTAAGTAACTTCCCTAACGAACTATATCGTTCCAAGAGGGTGTGGTCTACGGTGGCGGGTTCCACTGTAGTCACATTCAGCCTCAAGCCTTGGTCTGGGGGTAATGAATGTCGACCGCACTCATTAAATGGCCACTCCGCATGTGGCTGTTCCAGCCATTGTGGCCCCCACCAAAGAGAATGTTCAACCAAAGCAGGCGCCGGACAGCCGCGTGAAGCGCAGTCAGCCGGATTAATCTCACCTGGAACATGTCTCCAGACCAGAGGAGTCTCTGAGCTATTTATTTGTGAGACTCGGTTGGCCACAAATACCTCGAGCGTGTGGACCGAAGTCTGCAACCAGCATAACACGATTCGGCTGTCAGTCCATGCATAGACCGTCTCGTTCAGAGCCACCGTACCACGCAAATTCCGCACCACATGGTTCAAGAGCCGCGTCAGAAGGGCTGCACCTGCCAGTTCCATCTTCGGAATCGTCCAACGAGTCCGAACAGGTGCAACCTTGCTCTTGGCCAGTACCAAGCGTACCGTTCCCCTACCAGCGGTCTCACCTGTTCTCAGGTAGACTGCGGCCGCGTACCCCTTCTCCGACGCATCACAAAACCCGTGCAGGGTGACCTTGACTCCTGCCTGCGGGAGCAGTTTACGCGGGATCTCAATCTCTGAGATCTGTGGTAAGGTGGTGACGAATGCCGACCACTCCCGAGCCAGCTCCTCCGTGAGCTGATCATCCCAACCTAGTTGAGCCAACCAAAGCTTCTGAATGAAGCACTTTCCCATGAACGTGACCGGCGCGATCCAACCGGTTGGGTCGAACGTTCGTGCGATAGTCGAAAGGACCGATCGCTTGGTCCAGGTCTTCGACAGCAACTCGGCCTCACAACTGTATGTGAAGGCATCCTGACTCGGTCGATACTGGACCCCTAAAATGGCCAACGCATGAAGATTCTCCGAATCCTCAAACAAATGCGGGTCTTGTTGATACTCAGTTGGCAGTCCTGCCAGTACCTCTGGGCAGTTCGACAGCCATTTCCTGAGTTCATAGCCACCGGAGGCCATGAGCGCCACCAATTCATCCCTTAAGATGAGCGCCTGCTCAATACTGTCTGAGCCCGTACAAATGTCGTCTACATAGACGTCCCTATCAATGACAGCAGCCGCGCGGGGAAAGCGGAGCCGTTCTTGATCAGCCAGTTCTCGTAGCGTACGCATGGCTACATATGGGCTGGGCTTTAATCCGTACGTGTTTGTGTTGAGCTCGTACGTGACCATCGGTTCTTCTGGGCTCTCTCGCCACAATATCAGCTGGAACCGACGGTCGTCTGGATGAATCTCAGTTTGACGAAACATCATCCGTACGTCCGTAACGAAGACAACCTGGTGTCTCCTGAAGTCCGTGAGAATGTCTGCAATGTCTCTGGTCAGCTTAGGACCAGCATGGAGACATTGATTCAGGGACACCCCGCTAGACGTCTCCGCGCTCCCGTCGAACACGACCCTAATCTTTGAGTCAGGTGTCTTCAAAACAGCATGATGAGGCAACACATAATGCTCCTCATGACGATAGTCAACCCTGGACACCGACATGTGACCCAACGTCAGGTATTCGCGCATGAACTCCACATACTTCTGTCGGAAGTTGGAGTCCCGCTTCATGCGCCTTTCCATTGCCACTAACCGCTTTTCTGCCAGACTCCATGAGCTCCCCAGCGGAGGTCGAATTGACAGAAATGGCAACCTTGTCATAAATCTACCCGATGGGAGGCGCACCGTGTTAAATCGATAGAATGTTTCGCACTCCTCATCACGTGGGTTATTTCTAAGAGCGGTGGGTGGCTCTTCCGTTGCCCAGAACCGTTGCAGGACGTCGGATAACACGCTGCCATAATATATGGAGCTATAATCCGTTGAGTGCTGTGGTTCCCGTACTGGGCCCAATAACGCGTAACCACCTGCGGTACGCATGGCCACAACCCCGTTTGGTTGCAGCTCCCGTTTGCCGCTTCGGAGCAGCTTCCCGAGGACGTCAGACCCAAGCAAGACGTCCACCCGTCCGGGGATCGCGAAGTGGGGATCGGCTAACTCCAATCCATTGGTCAACCCTTTTACCGCAGACGGTAACCGAGTCTGAGGGAGGACCCCAACCACTTCGTCCAAAACGATCGCCGTGGCATTCACCCGCGTGACCGATGCCGTGTCACCCATCTCGAACAGGAATGTCGTCTGACCCCTGAGGTGAGGCACCCGATTGCCACCTATACCTACGGCGCCATCCCGTGATGGCTCTAATGTAAGGCCCAGCTTTTTCACTAAACAGCTGGACACAATACAACCTTGTGCCCCTGAATCTAACAGTGCTCGCACGTGCACCGGCTGTCCGTCAGTACCCCTGACAGTAATCCTAGCCGTCGGTAATAATACCGTTACTGTCGGGGTGGGCACCACTGACGAACAGGCTGCTAGTTGCTAATAGGAGGCACCTCCCTCCTCCCCTGCCGGAGGGGGAGTAAATACTGTCCCAGTATACGGGTCCCAACCCGGGTAGTAACCCTCCCGACCCATCGGTGACATCCGTGCCGGTCGGAAGTAGCCTACTGGCATCCTTCCGAACGGTGGCGGGCGCGCCGTCAGCCGAGGGCGTTCTGCGAGAGGCGGGGAGAAGCGACTACTCGGGGGTGGCAACATGCCCCCCAACGCATTCGAGTACGCCGCGTAACCCGTCTGTACTACCTCCGGGCCCCTGCCCGAGTCTCGGTGCCTATCCCCCCCCCGCGGGGAAGACGACGGTATCGGGTTGTGCTCTGGATCAGCCCTTGGCCCACCCCCCCGAGGGGGCGGCGACCGCTGATTCCTGGCCGACCCACCCCCCCTAGGGGGGGGTGACCGACCACCCGAATCTGGCTTAGGAGAGGGGGGGTGACCTCCCGGCGAGGCTCCGTGCACCTCCCTACTCTCCGCCAGGCATAGCAACTCGTGATGGGCTCCTCCGCAGGTTCCACAGTTAGTGGTCCTGTGGCACTCACGTACAAAGTGAGTCCCCAAGCAGCGGAAGCACAAATAGCGCTGCTTGACCACCCCTCTTCGTCTATGCACCCGCTGCGCCTTAAAGTCCGCGCATGCGGCGAGACCGTGCCCTTCCTTCCGACAGAAGGCGCACACTTCCGATTGGAGGGCGTGGTATTTCTTCCCCCCCCGACGGGGCTCAACCGGCTTGGGCCCGCTCGTACGTCGGGTTGACGGAGGAGGGTGCGACGTGGATGCCCCTTGGCAATCCGCCCGCCGGCACTCGCCTTCTAAAAACACCCTCAAGTCATCGTAACTTGGGAGGTGGTCCGCCGATTCGCCACCATGTGACTGCTCAAAGCGCGCCACCACGTCGATCGGCAACTTCCGTAAAACCCTATTGACGATGATATATTTATTGTCCCCTAACGACAACTTAAGTCGATCTAACGTGTTCACCGCAACCGTGACCGGATTAAGGATTTTCGCCCTTATTTCGTACACGTTAGACACCTTCGGGATTTCAAAAAACTTATCGATGAGGCCATCAACTATTAATCGCCGATTATCATATCGGTCGATTAATAGGCCCCATGCCGTCTCATAACTGGCGTCCGTAATCTCCAGGTGGGTCAAGATGTCGTGCGGCTCACCGTTAAGCCTACCCATTAATTGAGCCATCTTGTAGGCGGGCGAGAGATCCGTACGCGAATGCACGACACTATTAAAAATATCGCGGAATCGCGGCCAATCGGCATACTCGCCGCTAAACTCGGGTACATGTACTGGTGGCAACGGCGCCTGAATTCCTACGCCTGCTGGCCGACATGATTCCCTGACGTCACCCATGCGCGATCGCTCAATGTCGGCCGCCGCCTGGATTATGCTCATGGACATTTCCCCACACTGGTCCACATTGCCCCGTACCACCTGAGCATCCTTGTCCACCGACGACAGATCCGTCGATTCGAGACATGCTAAATACTCAGCGTGACACTTTAACACGGCGTCATATCGTTCGTCAACTTGCCGAGCGCGTGACAATAACGCATCTTCACGATCGGTGCGACCTACCAACGTAACAACCGATGAAAACCATCTCAATTCAGCTTCGATTCTGGCTGCGATAGTTTTCGTTACTGACGGAGCCATAGTACCAACTTCAATACGCGATTATGCAATAATAAATAACAATAACCAAAAAAAATAACAATTATTGTATCCGGAACTAACAATAATAATATATTCGTTGAGTGAATAAATCTACGACGCTATGCCAACTCTTGAACTTATTCCTCTACGTGCTCTAGAGGTTATTCCTCTATGTCTCAAATGTTGACAATCATAACACGATTTGTGATGAGGTTATATTTGTGCGTAACCGAACGTAAATAACAAATTATTTTATCAACGAACATTCACATTCCATGTACTTATTATTAATAACGCCAAACTCAACTTGAGGCGTACACTGGTATGTAGGTCAATGTACTACTACCTACAAGTTGAATTTGTACATGAACACAATTTTTACAAGTAAATTGGTACCAAGTACCTACTAATTTTTACAAGTGGGTATAACCACTGCTCTGCTACCAGATTTTGATCGCGCCAGGACTCAGCCGAACCTTATCTCGGGCCCATGGGAGACAGGTCTCAGAACAGCTGCCGTCCTAACGGGATCAAATAGACGCGATACGCGCCTCCGAACAATATTACAATTTCTGAACTTACAGCTACCCTTACCTCATTTCTTCGAGCCGGTCTCACTTCCTTGACCCCTCGCAAGTTGTGTAACTGTGTATGTGTATAATGAGTGTATATGACCTTGCGATGGTTTGCTGGTAGTTCCGGACGATTCTTCCACGTCGCTGCAAGCCACGCCGTTAACGCGAGCCACCACACTCACTCCGTATTAGTCTAACCACAAAAGCCTCGGTGCTTTCCCAATAGCACTCCCGTGACAAGGCAAACCAATGATATTATCAATAACCCGTTCGACATTCACAGCGTCGCTAACCGTACTGCTTAACTAGTATAATTGGGTGCCGCGAAATGACTCCACAAGTCGATTTAATCAATGCGCGTGCGCTTTCACCCGATTCTATGGCTACTATAATATTCGTTCGACGCCCAGCGCGACTCAATACGAACTCCTATTCACGCCGAGCCCAGCGCTCGACCTCTACCTCCGCCCCTTCGCCTCTGTCGCACCGAGGCGGAGAAAATCAAAAATCTGAAGGTAGATTATAAACAAGGAGGTAGTAGGTAGGTAGTAGTAGGTAGGTGTAGGTAGGTAGTAGGTAGGTAGTAGGTAGGTGTAGGTAGGTGTAGGTAGGTGTAGGTAGGTAGTAGGTAGTTGTAGGTAGGTAGTATTGGAACATTTTTTTTTTCAGATTCATTGAGAGGTGCAATGCGTTAGTCGAAATCACTTTTCAAAGCTCCCCCTCTCCCCCCCTTCACGCCTCGCGAGCTGCGCGCAGCTCGCGCACCCACGCAAATACTAGTTATACTATATAAAGCTAAACTACCACTCACTCACTGACTGACTCACTGACATCATTGTTCTCCCAGATGTTGGATGGGGAGGTGGGTATATTTTGACAGATTCGTAAACAAGTAACTCTGGTGAGTATGGGAAAAGTCCCAAACCCCCCCTTTTTGCCCCCCCTCCCCCCCCTCCCTATCGTATCTCGGAAACTAAGAGACCGGTATTTTTTTTTTATTACGGATTCGTATTCGAGGCTCGGTAAAGTAAAAATCATTTTTCAAAGTGGCCCCCCTTGCCCCCCTTCTCCCCCCCTTTAGGCGGATCTCGGAAATAAAGAGAATTACGTGTTTTTTTTTTAGGGATTCGTATAGAGGAGGCTTGAGGAAGTAAAAACCATTTTGAAAATTTGACCCCCTTGCCCCCCTCCATCCCCCCCCTTTCGGATCTCGAAAGTTAAGAGACTTGGAACGAATTTTTTTTCAGATTCATATAGAGGGGCATTGCGTTAGTCGAAATCATTTTTAGAAACTCCCCCCCTCCCTCCCCCCTTCACCCCCCCCCCCCCCCTCTTCACCCCTTTTTTTCTGTTTTGTTTACAGATTCGTGTAGGATAGGAGGCTCGGGGAAGTAAAATGGTGCTACCGGTAAAGCGAAGGGGGGAGCGGGCGAGCGAAGCGAGCCCGTGACCCCCGTAGCGTAAGGATAATGTCATGATAGCTTTCCGGTGGTAGGTAGGTCCTGAGTGGAGCGAACCTGCGAGACCGAGTGGAGCGAAGGGGGGAGGTGGCGAGCGAAGCGAGCCGGCGACCTCCTTAGCGTAACGAAGGTTGAGTGGGTGAAGCGTAACTCAGGGGCGACGACAAGCAAACTTTAGGGTAATGTTCTTTTAGTGGTAGTAGGAGGTAGTAGGTAGGTAGTAGTAGGTAGGTGTAGGTAGGTAGTAGGTAGGTAGTAGGTAGGTGTAGGTAGGTGTAGGTGTAGGTAGGTGTAGGTAGGTGTAGGTAGGTGTAGGTAGGTGTAGGTAGGTGTAGGTAGGTGTAGGTAGGTGTAGGTAGGTGTAGGTAGGTGTAGGTAGGTGTAGGTAGGTGTAGGTAGGTGTAGGTAGGTGTAGGTAGGTGTAGGTAGGTGTAGGTAGGTGTAGGTAGGTGTAGGTAGGTGTAGGTAGGTGTAGGTAGGTGTAGGTAGGTGTAGGTAGGTGTAGGTAGGTGTAGGTAGGTGTAGGTAGGTGTAGGTAGGTGTAGGTAGGTGTAGGTAGGTGTAGGTAGGTGTAGGTAGGTGTAGGTAGGTGTAGGTAGGTGTAGGTAGGTGTAGGTAGGTGTAGGTAGGTGTAGGTAGGTGTAGGTAGGTGTAGGTAGGTGTAGGTAGGTAGTAGGTAGTTGTAGGTAGGTAGTATTGGAACATTTTTTTTTTCAGATTCATTGAGAGGTGCAATGCGTTAGTCGAAATCATTTTTCAAAGCGCCCCCTCTCCCCCCTTCACACCACGCGAGCTGCGCGCAGCTCGCGCACCCACGCAAATACTAGTTATAGTTATATAAAACTACAAGACCACTCACTCACTGACTCATTGACATGTCGTTTCTCGGAATGGGTGAGAGATGGGTTAGGGGTATGTTTTGCAATAATGTGTAATCTGACCAATCGAGTAGAGGAAAATTATAGGGAAAGTTCAAATCCAAGATGGAGGGCGAGTCCATTTCCGGTTTCGGTGGGGGAAAGACTTGGATGAATTTCGACTCAGAGGTCCTATACGAAATGTAAAAGCATTTAAAAAAAAAGTAAAAAAAAAAAAAAAAACAAGATGGCGGCCGCGCCAGGACGTTTTGAAATTGTCGACTTTTTTCACTCGACTTTGACGAATTGTTTTCTTCTACCAAATTTTAGAACCGCCAACAAAGAGTTTGCCAATTTGTTGGTAATTTCAATGGCGATTAGGAAAAATTATGACATTTTGAAAATCCAAGATGGAGGACGCTGCGACGGCCATTTTGTAAAAAGTTGGATATTTCGATTATTTTCAAATCCATTTTTCGGGTAGTTGGCAACATCAGACGGGTTCGAGTTGTACCGAGCGGCTGTGTGTTTTGTTGACGAGTGTTGCCTGGTGCAAAAATTTTCCCAATTTTTAGGGTATTTTCCCAGATTTTCCCCGAAAACATGAAAAGTAGAAATAATGACATTTTAAATAGAGACTTTGACTAGCCGGCAACATTGGAGTCCCCCAAATGACATTTGACCATTTTGGTTCGTTTTAATTGGCAACCCCAAAAAATATTCAACTTTTTCATTTTTGGGACTTTTTGACTTTGGCGAATTAGTTTGTTCTACCAAACTCAAAAGTTGGCAACACCAAGTACACCAGTTGGTGGCCTATATCCCTGAGATTTCAGAAAAATTATGATTTTTCAGAAAACCAAGATGGCGGATGCTATGGCGGCCATCTTGTAAAAAGGCCGAAAAATCCCAATTTTCGACACGATAATTTTGAGAGCTGGCATCCCCCGACCGGATTGTGTTGTATGGACCGGTTATGTGATTTGTCAAGGAGTGTGGCCTGGTTTAAAAATTTTCCCCATTTTTACGGAAATTTCCCAGATTTTCCCCGAAAACATGAAAAGTAGAAATAACGACATTTTGAATGGAAATTTTACATAAACACCAAGAATGCGGTCCCCCAAATGACATTTGCCCATTTTCATCACTTTCAGCTGGCAACCCCGAGAGCCATTGGCGCTTGAATTTTTGGGTCAGACCTGACTTTGGCGAATTAGTTTGTTCTACTAAACTCAAAAGTTGGCAACACCAAGTACACCAGTTGGTGGCCTATATCCCTGAGATTTAAGGAAAATTATGACTTTTCAGAAAAAAAAGATGGCGGACAGTGTGGCGGCCATCTTGTAAAAATGATGAAAAATCCTAATTTTCGACACGATAAATGGGACAGCCGGCATCTCCCGACCGGATTGTGTTGTATGAAGCGATTGTGTACTTTATTGTGGAGTGTTACCTTACGCAAAATTTTTCCCCATTTTTAGGGTATTTTCCCAGATTTTTCCCAAAAACATGAATAGTGGAAATAACGACATTTCGAATGGAAATTTTACATAAACACCAAAAATGGGGTGCTTCAAATGACATTTGACCATTTTCATTCTTTTCAGCTGGCAACCCCGAGAGTCATTGGGTCTTGAATTTTCGGATCAGAACAGACTTTGGCGAATTCTTTTGTTCTACCAAACTTAAAACTTGGCAACACCAAGTACACCAGTCGGTAGCCTGCATCCTCGATATTTCAGAAAAATTATGACTTTTCAGAAAAACAAGATGGCGGACAGTGTGGTGGCCATCTTGGAAAAATGATGAAAAATCCCAATTTTCGACACGATAAATGGGACAGCCGGCAACTTCTGACCGGATTGTGTTGTCCCAATTGTGTATTTCATTAAGTAATGTTGCCTGTTGCAAAAAAAAACTCCATTTTAGGGTATTTTCCCAGATTTTGTCCAAAACATGGAAGTAGAAGTAAAGACTTTTAGAATAAAGACTTTTACTAGCTGGCAACATAGGGGAGGTGGCGAGCAAAGCGAGCCGGCGAACCCCGGAGCGTACGGATAAGGTCACGATAGCTTTTTCTCGGTGGTAGGCAGGTCTTGAGTGGAGCGAAGAGGGGAGGTGGCGAGCGAAGCGAGCCGGCGACCTTCGTAGCGTAACGAAGGTTGAGTGGGTTAAGCGTATAAGTAACTCTCATGAGTGGCTTAAGTGCAAAACCTCCCCTTTTTGCAATATTTTCCCCACCTACCTTTTTCAAAGTTGCTCCATTTGCTCCTTTCTCCCCCCTTTAGGCGGATCTCGAAAGTTAAGAGACGTAACATTTTTTTTTTCAGATTTATTGAAAGGGGCAATGCGTTAGTCGAAATCATTTTTCAAAGCTCCCCCTCACCCCCTCTTCACGACCCGCGAGCTGCGCGCAGCTCGCGCAGCCACGCAAATACTAGTTATAGTTATATAAAACTACAAAGCCACTGACTGACTCACTCATTGACATGTCGTTTCTCGGAATGGGTGAGAGATGGGTTAGGGGTATGTTTTGCAAAAATGTGTAATCTGACCAATCGAGTAGAGGAAAATTATAGGGAAAGTTCAAATCCAAGATGGTGGGCGAGTCCATTTCCGGTTTCGATGGGGGAAAGACTTGGATGAATTTCGACTCAGAGGTCCTATACGAAATCTAAAAGCATTTTAAAAAAAAGTAAAAAAAAAAAAAAAAACAAGATGGCGGCCGCGCCAGGACGTTTTGAAATTGTCAACTTTTTTCACTCGACTTTGACGAATTGTTTTCTTCTACCGAATTCTAGAACCGCCAACAAAGAGTTTGCTAATTTGTTGGTAATTTCAATGGCAATTTGGAAAAATTATGACATTGTGAAAATCAAAGATGGAGGACGCTGCGGCGGCCATTTTGTAAAAAGTTGGATTTTTAGATTTTTTTCAAATGCATTTTTCGGGTAGTTGGCAACATCGGACGGGTTCGAGTTGTACCGAGCGGTTGTGTGTTTTGTTGACCAGTGTTGCCTGGTGCAAAAAAAATCCCCATTTTTAGGGTATTTTCCCAGATTTTCCCCGAAAACATGAAAAGTAGAAATAATGACATTTTAAATAGAGACTTTGACTAGCCGGCAACATTGGGGTCCCCCAAATGACATTTGACCATTTTGGTTCGTTTTAATTGGCAACCCCAAAAAATATTCAACTTTTTAATTTTTGGGACTTTTTGACTTTGGCGAATTCGTTTGTTCTACACAACTCAAAAGTTGGCAACACCAAGTACACCGGTCGGTGGCCTATATTGTTGACATTTAAGAAAAATTATGACTTTTCGAAAAAACAAGATGGCGGATGCTATGGCGGCCATCTTGTAAAAAGACCGAAAAATCCCAATTTTCGACACGATAATTGGGACAGCTGGCATCCCCCGACCGGATTGTGTTGTATGGACCGATTATGTGATTCGTCAAGGAGTGTTGCCTGGTGCCAAAAAATTCCCCATTTTTAGGGAAATTTCCCAGATTTTCCCCGAAAACATGAAAAGTAGAAATAACGACATTTTGAATGGAAATTTTACACAAACACCAAGAATGGGGTCCCCCGAATGACATTTGACCATTTTCATCACTTTCAGCTGGCAACCCCGAGAGCCATTGGCGCTTGAATTTTTGGGTGAGACCCGACTTTGGCGAATTAGTTTGTTCTACTAAACTCAAAAATTGGCAACACCAAGTACACCAGTTGGTGGCCTATATCCCTGAGATTTAAGGAAAATTATGACTTTTCAGAAAAACAAGATGGCGGACAGTGTGGCGGCCATCTTGTAAAATGATGAAAAATCCTAATTTTTGACAAGATAAATGGGACAGCCGGCATCCCCCGACTTGTGTTGTATGAAGCGATTGTGTACTTTGTTGTGGAGTGTTACCTTACGCAAAAAATTTCCCCATTTTTAGGGTATTTTTCCAGATTTTGCCCAAAAACATGAAAAGTAGAAATAACGACATTTTGAATGGAAATTTTACATAAACACCAAGAATGGGGTCCCCCGAATGCCATTTGACCATTTTCATTACTTTCAGCTGTCAACCCCGAGAGCCATTGGTGCTTGAATTTTTGGGTCAGACCCGACTTTGGCAAATTCTTTTGTTTTACCAAACTTAAAACTTGGCAACACCAAGTATACCAGTCGATAGCCAGTATCCTCGATATTTTAGAAAAATTGTGACTTTTTAGAAAAACAAGATGGCGGACAGTGTGGTGGTTATCTTGGAAAAATGATGAAAAATCCCAATTTTCGACACGATAAATGGGACAGCCGGCGGCACCTTCTGCTGACCGAATTGTGTTATCCCGGTTGTGTATTTCGTTAAGTAATGTTGCCTGTTGCAAAAAAATCCCCATTTTTAGGGTATTTTCCCAGATTTTGCCCAAAAACATGAAAGTAGAAGTAAAGACTTTTAGAATGAAGACTTTGACTAGCTGGCAACATAGAGGAGGTGGCGAGCAAAGCGAGCCGGCGACCCCCGTAGCGTAGGGATAAGGTCACGATAGCTTTTCCTCAGTGGTAGGCAGGTCTTGAGTGGAGCGAAGAGGGGAGGTGGCGAGTGAAGCGAGCCGGCGACCTCCGTAGCGTAACGAAGGTTGAGTGGGTGAAGCATATAAGTAACTCTCATGAGTAGCTGTAAAGTGCAAAACCTCCCCTTTTTTGTCCCATTTTCCCCTCCTACCTTTTTCAAAGTTGCCCCATTTGCCCCCTTTCTCCCCCCTTTAGGCGGATCTCGAAAGTTAAGAGACTTGTAACATTTTTTTTTCAGATTCATTTAAAGGGGCTATCCGTTAGTCGTAAATCATTTTTCAAAGCTCCCCCTCTCCCCCTCTTCACGACCCGCGAGCTGCGCGCAGCTCGCGCAGCCACGCAAATACTAGTTATACTATATAAAGCTAAACTACCACTGACTCACTCACTGACTGACTGACAGAATTGTTCTCCCAGATGGTGGATGGGGAGGTGGGTATATTTTGACAGATTCGTAAACAAGTAACTCTGGTGAGTATAGGAAAAGTCCGAAACCCCCCCTTTTTGCCCCCCCTCCCCCACTCTCTATCGTATCTCGGAAACTAAGAGACCGGTATTTTTTTTTTATTACGGATTCGTATAGAGGAGGCTCGGTAAAGTAAAAATCATTTTTCAAAGTGCCCCCCCTTGCCCCCCTTCTCCCCCCCTTTAGGCGGATCTCGGAAATAAAGAGAATTACGTGTTTTTTTTTAGGGATTCGTATAGAGGAGGCTTGAGGAAGTAAAAACCATTTTGAAAATTTGACCCCCTTGCCCCCCTCCATCCCCCCCCTTTCGGATCTCGGAAGTTAAGAGACTTGGAACGATTTTTTTTTCAGATTCATATAGAGGGGCATTGCGGTAGTCGAAATCATTTTTAGAAACTCCCCCCTCCCCCCCCCCCCCTTCACCCCCCCCCCCTTTTCACCCCTTTTTTCTGTTTTGTTTACAGATTCGTATAGGATAGGAGGCTCGGCGAAGTAAAATGGTGGTACCGGTAAAGCGAAGGGGGGAGCGGGCGAGCGAAGCGAGCCGGCGACCCCCGTAGCGTAGGGATAATGTCATGATAGCTTTCCGGTGGTAGGTAGGTCCTGAGTGGAGCGAACCTGCGAGACCGAGTGGAGCGAAGGGGGGAGGTGGCGAGCGAAGCGAGCCGGCGACCTCCTTAGCGTAACGAAGGTTGAGTGGGTGAAGCGTAACTCAGGGGCGACGACAAGCAAACTTTAGGATAATGTTTTTTAGTAGTAGCAGGAGGTAGTAGGTAGGTGGTAGGGGTAGTAGGTAGTAGGTAGGTGGTAGGTAGTAGGTAGTAGGTAGGTGTAGGTAGGTAGTAGGTAGGTGTAGGTAGGTGGTAGGTAGGTTTAGGTAGGTAGTAGGTAGGTGTAGGTAGGTGGTAAGTAGGTGTAGGTAGGTGGTGTCATTCGTGAGATTCATATAGAGGAGGCTCGGGGAAGTATAATCCGTTTTTCAAATTTGAACCCCTTGCCCCCCTTCACCCCCCCTTTAGGCGGATCTCGGAAGTTAAGAGACTTGGAACATTTTTTTTTCAAATTCATTGAGAGGTGCAATGCGTTAGTCGAAATCATTTTTCAAAGCGCCCCCTCTCCCCCTCTCCACGCCTCGCGAGCTGCGCGCAGCTCGCGCACCCACGCAAATACTAGTTATACTATATAAAGCTTAATTACCACTCACTCACTCACTGACTGACTCACTGACATAATTGTTCTCCCAGATGTTGGATGGGGAGGTGGGTATATTTTGACAGATTCGTAAACAAGTAACTCTGGTGAGTATGGGAAAAGTCCGAAACCCCCCCTTTTCCCCCCCCTTCTCCCCCCTCCCTATCGTATCTCGGAAACTAGGAGACCCGTATTTTTTTTTTATTACGGATTCGTATAGAGGAGGCTCGGTAAAGTATAAATCATTTTTCAATGTTGCCCCCCTTGCCCCCCTTCTCCCCCCCTTTAGGCGAATCTCGAAAGTTAAGAGACATGGAACGATTTTTTTTTCAGATTCATTTAGAGGGGCCTTTGCGTTAATCGAAATCATTTTTCGAGACTCCCCCCCTCACTCCCCTTCAACCCCCCCCCCCCCCTTTTTCACATTTTTTTTTTTTTTTTTTTCTTACATAAAACTATTGAGGGGCGTTGAAATTTGTATACCCTCCCCTCCCCAACCTCCCCTAAAATTAAAAGGGCTGTAACTTCATAACGGTTAGAGATAGCCATTAGGTGTTTGAACAAATACACACCTCAACACGGTCTAGGGATATTTCATACTCAATTAAATAACTCGAAAAGTACTGGCCGCATTGGAATCTTTAATACACCGATTTGTTTGTAATTTATCTCAGACTAATTCCAAATTCAAATTTTTGAAAATTCTTTTGTTTCGGTGGCATAAAAATGTCTTGATGTATAGGAGAGGGAATTTTCATTTGTGCGAAATTTAGAAAACAATACGAATTACGTTTAGTTACAGTTTTTTTTCATTTTTAAACGAAAGATAAAGTTAAAATTGAGGTATTGTAGCCATGCAACGCCGGCATTTGACGAGGGCGGAGATGTTACGAGCTGTGGGAATGCTGGAAGCTGGATCTGTTCAGCGTAATGTTGCTGAGGCCATAGGGACCCATCAAAATGTAATTTCAAGATTGTGGACACGCTATCGTGCCACAGGTGAAGTAGCGGAGAGGCACCGGGGGCCAAGTCGCATCATTACCCCCAGACAAGACCAATTTTTGCAAATTACTGCGCGAGCTCAACCAAATGCAACGGCGACTCAATTGGTCCAAAGGCTGCGAGTGGAACACCAAGTGCTTGTGAGTGACCAAACTGTAAGAAGGCGACTGCATGAAAGCAATCTACGCTCTCGTAGACCACTCCGGGTCCCACCTTTACGGAGAGGCAATCGTGGACGACGATTAGAATGGGTTCGGAACCACGTGGACTGGGGCCGTGAGCAATGGTCCAATGTGCTGTTCACGGATGAATCCAGGTTCGGCTTCCATCCAGATTCACGAAGGACGCGTGTTTGGCGAGTTCCTGGACGATGGAGCCGTCTCCAGAACCCTCAGGAAGTTCACCCATACCAAGGAGGAACAATTATGGTTTGGGCAGGAATTCGTCTTGGAGGACGGACGGATCACGTTTGGGTGCGGGGCAATATGACGGCAGAACGATATGTCCAACAGGTGCTGGGGCCCGTAATCTTGCCCCACAGAACACAAATGGGGCAAGATTTCCTGTTCATGCACGACAATGCCCGGGCACACACGGCGAGAACGGTAGCAGCTTGGTTACATACACATAATGTTAGGGCCTTAGACTGGCCTGCTCAATCGCCAGATCTAAATCCCATTGAGCATGCGTGGGATATGCTGCAAAGAAGAGCTCTGAAGGAAGTTCCTGAAAATTTGGCTACAGAAGATCAACTTTTTGCGCACCTCAGAAGGACATGGGACAATATTCCGCAGCAAGACATTGACAACCTTGTTCTGAGCATGCCGAATCGTTGCCGATGTGTTATGAACATCATGGGCGCTTTCTCAGACTACTAACTTAAAGTTTATAAACACAAATTAAATGATTATTCTATTTTTTTCAGTTTTTACTCACAAATTAAAAGTTAATTCATATACGGTTTCCGTCTATACTTCATTTTTTTTCCATAAAATCCTGAAATTTTAATCAGTACCTTAACCATTATTAAAAAATGGTAGAATATTAAATAACGCATATTTTAAATATATACATGTCATATCACACACAACACATTGATAGTAATTCGCTTTTTTAAAAATATCCCTAGACCGTGTTGATGTGTGTATTATAGTAGGCGTCGAAACCAGTCCGGTGGTGGTACAGCGGTAAAGCGAAGGGGGGAGCGGGCGAGCGAAGCGAGCCGGCGACCCCCGTAGCGTAGGGACAATGTCATGATAGCTTTCCGGTGGTAGATAGGTCTTGAGTGGAGCGAACCTGCGAGACCGAGTGGAGCGAAGGGGGGAGGTGGCGAGCGAAGCGAGCCGGCGACCTCCTTAGCGTAACGAAGGTTGAGTGGGTGAAGCGTAACTCAGGGGCGACGACAAGCAAACTTTAGGGTAATGTTCTTTTAGTGGTAGTAGGAGGTAGTAGGTAGGTAGGTGGTAGGTAGTAGGTATGTGTAGGTAGGTGTAGGTAGGTAGGTGTAGGTAGGTAGTAGGTAGGTGTAGGTAGGTAGTAGGTAGGTGTAGGTAGGTAGTAGGTAGGTGTAGGTAGGTAGTAGGTAGGTGTAGGTAGGTGTAGGTAGGTGTAGGTAGGTGTAGGTAGGTGTAGGTAGGTGTAGGTAGGTGTAGGTAGGTGTAGGTAGGTGTAGGTAGGTGTAGGTAGGTGTAGGTAGGTGTAGGTAGGTGTAGGTAGGTGTAGGTAGGTGTAGGTAGGTGTAGGTAGGTGTAGGTAGGTGTAGGTAGGTGTAGGTAGGTGTAGGTAGGTGTAGGTAGGTGTAGGTAGGTGTAGGTAGGTGTAGGTAGGTGTAGGTAGGTAGTAGGTAGGGGTAGGTAGTACCGCGAGCTGCATTGGAACAATTTTTTTTTTTCAGATTCATTGAGAGGTGCAATGCGTTAGTCGAAACCATTTTTCAAAGCGCCCCCTCTCCCCCTCTTCACGCCCCGCGAGCTGCGCGCAGCTCGCGCACCCACGCAAACACTAGTTATACTATATAAAGCTAAACTATTATACTATATAAAGCTTAATTACCACTCACTCACTCACTGACTGACTCACTGACATAATTGTTCTCCCAGATGTTGGATGGGGAGGTGGGTATATTTTGACAGATTCGTAAACAAGTAACTCTGGTGAGTATGGGAAAAGTCCGAAACCCCCCCTTTTCCCCCCCCTTCTCCCCCCTCCCTATCGTATCTCGGAAACTAAGAGACCCGTATTTTTTTTTTATTACGGATTCGTATAGAGGAGGCTCGGTAAAGTATAAACCATTTTTCAAATTTGACCCCCTTGCCCCCCTTCACCCCCCCTTTAGGCGGATCTCGAAAATAATGAGAATTTACGTGTTAAAAAAAGCCAAAGAAAAAAAAGAAAAAAAAAAAAAAAAAAAAATTTAAAGCCACTGACTGATTGACATGTCGTTTCTCGGAATGGGTGAGAGATGGGTTAGGGGTATGTTTTGCAAAAATGTGTAATCTGACCAATCGAGTAGAGGAAAATTATAGGGAAAGTTCAAATCCAAGATGGTGGGCGAGTCCATTTCCGGTTTCGGTGGGGGAAAGACTTGGATGAATTTTGACTCAGAGGTCCTATACGAAATATAAAAGCATTTAAAAAAAAAGTAAAAAAAAAAAAAAAAAACAAAATGGCGGCCGCGCCAGGACGTTTTGAAATTGTCGACTTTTTTCACTCGACTTTGACGAATTGTTTTCTTCTACCAAATTCTAGAACCGCCAACAAAGAGTTTGCCAATTTGTTGGTAATTTCAATGGCGATTAGGAAAAATTATGACATTTTGAAAATCCAAGATGGAGGACGCTGCGGCGGCCATTTTGTAAAAAGTTGGATATTTCGATTATTTTCAAATCCATTTTTCGGGTAGTTGGCAACATCAGACGGGTTCGAGTTGTACCGAGCGGCTGTGTGTTTTGTTGACGAGTGTTGCCTGGTGCAAAAATTTTCCCAATTTTTAGGGTATTTTCCCAGATTTTCCCCGAAAACATGAAAAGTAGAAATAATGACATTTTAAATAGAGACTTTGACTAGCCGGCAACATTGGAGTCCCCCAAATGACATTTGACCATTTTGGTTCGTTTTAATTGGCAACCCCAAAAAATATTCAACTTTTTCATTTTTGGGACTTTTTGACTTTGGCGAATTAGTTTGTTCTACCAAACTCAAAAGTTGGCAACACCAAGTACACCAGTTGGTGGCCTATATCCCTGAGATTTCAGAAAAATTATGACTTTTCAGAAAACCAAGATGGCGGATGCTATGGCGGCCATCTTGTAAAAAGGCCGAAAAATCCCAATTTTCGACACGATAATTTTGAGAGCTGGCATCCCCCGACCGGATTGTGTTGTATGGACCGGTTATGTGATTTGTCAAGGAGTGTGGCCTGGTTTAAAAATTTTCCCCATTTTTACGGAAATTTCCCAGATTTTCCCCGAAAACATGAAAAGTAGAAATAACGATATTTTGAATGGAAATTTTACATAAACACCAAGAATGGGGTCCCCTAAATGACATTTGCCCATTTTCATCACTTTCAGCTGGCAACCCCGAGAGCCATTGGCGCTTGAATTTTTGGGTCAGACCTGACTTTGGCGAATTAGTTTGTTCTACTAAACTCAAAAGTTGGCAACACCAAGTACACCGGTTGGTGGCCTATATCCCTGAGATTTAAGGAAAATTATGACTTTTCAGAAAAAAAAGATGGCGGACAGTGTGGCGGCCATCTTGTAAAAATGATGAAAAATCCTAATTTTCGACACGATAAATGGGACAGCCGGCATCTCCCGACCGGATTGTGTTGTATGAAGCGATTGTGTACTTTGTTGTGGAGTGTTACCTTACGCAAAATTTTTCCCCATTTTTAGTTTATTTTCCCAGATTTTTCCCAAAAACATGAATAGTGGAAATAACGACATTTCGAATGGAAATTTTACATAAACACCAAAAATGGGGTGCTTCAAATGACATTTGACCATTTTCATTATTTTCAGCTGGCAACCCCGAGAGTCATTGGGTCTTGAATTTTTGGGTCAGACCCGACTTTGGCGAATTAGTTTGTTCTACTAAACTCAAAAGTTGGCAACACCAAGTACACCAGTTGGTGGCTTACATCCCTGAGATTTTAGGAAAATTATGACTTTTCACAAAAAAAAGAGATGGCTGACAGTGTTGGCGGCCATCTTGTAAAAATGATGAAAAATCCTAATTTTCGACACGATAAATGGGACAGCCGGCATCCCCCGACCGGATTGTGTTGTATGAAGCGATTGTGTACTTTGTTGTGGAGTGTTACCTTACGCAAAAATTTTCCCAATTTTTAGGGAAATTTCCCAGATTTACTCCGAAAACATGAAAAGTAGAAATAACGACATATTGAATGGAAATTTTACATAAACACCAAGAATGGGGTCCCCCAAATGACATTTGACCATTTTCATCACTTTCAACTGGCAGCCCCAAAAGCCATTGGCGCTTGAATTTTTGGGTCAGACCAGACTTTGGTGAATTAGTTTGTTCTACTAAACTCAAAAGTTGGCAACTCCAAGTACACCAGTTGGTGGCATATATCCCTGAAATTTCACGAAAATTATGTCTTTTCAGAAAAAAAAGATGGCGGTCGGTGTGGTGGCCATCTTGGAAAAATTATGAAAAATCCCAATTTTCGACACGATAAATGGGACACCTTCTGACCGGATTGTGTTGTCCCGGTTGTGTATTTCGTTAAGTAATGTGGCCTGTTGCAAAAAAAAACCTCATTTTTTAGGGTATTTTTTCAGATTTTGGCCAAAAACATGAAAGTAGAAGTAAAGACTTTTAGTGTGAAGACTTTGACTAGCTGGCGACATAGGGGAGGTGGCGAGCAAAGCGAGCCGGCGACAGCCGTAGCGTAGGGATATGGGCCTACTACACGCACGCACTTCCCCACAGTTTTCGTTCACACTTCACAGTACATCGCGCGTATGGTTGGTAAAACTGTATTACCATTACAACTGTGGGGAAGTGCGTGCGTGTAGTAGGCCCATTAAGGTCACGGCAGCTTTTCTTCGGTGGTTTTCTTTGGTGGCTTGAGTGGAGCAAAGAGGGGAGGTGGCGAGCGAAGCAAGCCGGCGACCTCCGTAGCGTAACGAAGGTTGAGTGGGTGAAGCGTATAAGTAACTCTCATGAGTAGCTAAAAAGTGCAAAACCTCCCTTTTTTGCCCTATTTTCCCCTCCTACCTTTTTCAAAGTTGCCCCATTTGCCCCTTTCTCCCCCCTTTAGGCGGATCTCGAAAGTTAAGAGACTTGAAACTTTTTTTTTTAGATTCATTGAAAGGGGCAATGCGTTAGTCGAAATCATTTTTCAAAGCTACCCCCTCTCATCCTCTTCATCCTCCCTCCGTCTTCACCCCTTTTTTTTTTTCGTGTTCTGTTTTGTTTACGGATTCGTATAGAGGAGGCTCGGGAAAGAAAGAACCATTTTTTTAAATTGAACCCCTTTCCCCCCTTTTCTCCCCCTTTAGGCGGATCTCGGAAGTTTAGAGACTTGGAACATTTTTTTTTAAGCTTCATTGAAATGGGCAATGCGTAAGTCGAAATCATTTTTCAAAGCTCCCCCTCTCCCCCTCTTCACGACCCGCGAGCTGCGCGCAGCTCGCGCAGCCACGCAAATACTTTATACTATATAAAGCTTAATTACCACTCACTCACTCACTGACTGACTCACTGACATAATTGTTCTCCCAGATGTTGGATGGGGAGGTGGGTATATTTTGACAGATTCGTAAACAAGTAACTCTGGTGAGTATGGGAAAAGTCCGAAACCCCCCCTTTTCCCCCCCCTTCTCCCCCCTCCCTATCGTATCTCGGAAACTAAGAGACCCGTATTTTTTTTTTATTACGGATTCGTATAGAGGAGGCTCGGTAAAGTATAAATCATTTTTCAATGTTGCCCCCCTTGCCCCCCTTCTCCCCCCTTTTAGGCGGATCTCGGAAATAAAGAGATTTTACGTGTTTTTTTTTAGGGATTCGTATAGAGGAGGCTCGGGGAAGTAAAAACCATTTTTCAAATTTGACCCCCTTGCCCCCCTTCACCCCCCCTTTAGGCGGATCTCGGAAATAATGAGAATTTACGTGTTTTTTTTTAGATATTCGTATAGAGGAGGCTCGGTAAAGTAAAAATCATTTTTCAAAGTGGCCCCCCTTGCCCCCCTTCTCCCCCCCTTTAGGCGAATCTCGAAACGACCCCCGTAGCGTTGGGATAATGTCATGATAGCTTTCCGGTGGTAGGTAGGTCCTGTCCAGCGTAACGAAGGTTGAGTGGGTGAAGCGTTACTCAGGGGCGACGACAAGCAAACTTTAGGGTAATGTTTTTTAGTGGTAGTAGGAGGTAGTATAAGTAGGTAGTAGGTAGGTGATAGGTAGGTAGTAGGTAGGTAGGTAGTATGTAGGTAGTAGGTAGGTGTAAGTAGGTAGTAGGTAGGTGTAGGTAGGTAGTAGGTAGGTGATAGGTAGGTAGTATGTAGGTAGTAGGTAGGTGTAAGTAGGTAGTAGGTAGGTGTAGGTAGGTAGTAGGTAGGTGTAGGTAGGTGTAGGTAGGTAGTAGGTAGGTGGTAGATAGGTGTAGGTAGGTGGTGATGGTGACATATGTGAGATTCATATAGAGGAGGCTCGGGGAAGTAAAATCCGTTTTTCAAATTTGAACCCCTTTCCCTCCTTCACCCCCCCCTTTAGGTGGATCTCGGAAGTTAAGAGACTTGGAACATTTTTTTTTTTTCAGATTCATTTATAGGGGCAATGCGTTAGTCGAATTTTTTTTTCAAAGCTCCCCCTCTTCACGACCCGCGAGCTGCGCGCAGCTCGCGCACCCGCGCAAATACTAGTTATACTATATAAAGCTTAATAATTACCACTGACTCACTGACTGACAGAATTGATCTCCCAGATGGTGGATGGGGAGGTGGGTATATTTTTACAGATTCGTAAACAACTAACTCTCATGACTATGGGAAAAGTCCCAAATCCCCCATTTCCCCCCCCCTTCTCCTCCCTCCCTATCGTATCTCGGAAACAAAGAGACTTGAAGTGTTTTTTTTTAGGGATTCGTATAGAGGAGGCTCGGTAAAGTAAAAATCATTTTTCAAAGTGGCCCCCCTTGCCCCCCTTCTCCCCCCCTTTAGGCGAATCTCGAAAGTTAAGAGACTTGGAACGATTTTTTTCATTCATTCATTTAGAGGGGCCTTTGCGTTAATCGAAATCATTTTTCGAGACTCCCCCCCTCACCCCCCCTTCAACCCCCCCCCCCCCCCCCTTTCACCTTTTTTTTTTTTTTTTTTCTTACATAAAACTATTGAGGGGCGTTGAAATTTGTAAACCCTCCCCTCCCCAACCTCCCCTAAAATTAAAAGGGCTGTAACTTCATAACGGTTAGAGATAGCCATTAGGTGTTTGAACAAATATTATAGTAGGCGTCGAAACCTGTCCGGTGGTGGTACAGCGGCAAAGCGAAGGGGGGAGCGGGCGAGCGAAGCGAGCCGGCGACCCCCGTAGCGTAGGGATAATGTCATGATAGCTTTCCGGTGGTAGGTAGGTCCTGAGTGGAGCGAACCTGCGAGACCGAGTGGAGCGAAGGGGGGAGGTGGCGAGCGAAGCGAGCCGGCGACCTCCTTAGCGTAACGAAGGTTGAGTGGGTGAAGCGTAACTTAGGGGCGACGACAAGCAAACTTTAGGGTAATGTTCTTTTAGTGGTAGTAGGAGGTAGAAGGAAGGTAGGTGGTAGGTAGTAGGTAGGTATGTGTAGGTAGGTGTAGGTAGGTAGGTGTAGGTAGGTAGGTGTAGGTAGGTAGGTGTAGGTAGGTAGGTGTAGGTAGGTAGGTGTAGGTAGGTAGTTGGTAGGTGTAGGTAGGTGTAGGTAGGTGTAGGTAGGTGTAGGTAGGTGTAGGTAGGTGTAGGTAGGTGTAGGTAGGTGTAGGTAGGTGTAGGTAGGTGTAGGTAGGTAGGCGTAGGTAGGTAGTACCGCGAGCTGCATTGAATTTTTTTTTTTCAGATTCATTGAGAGGTGCAATGCGTTAGTCGAAATCATTTTTCAAAGCGCCCCCTCTCCCCCTCTTCACGCCACGCGAGCTGCGCGCAGCTCGCGCACCCACACAAATACTAGTCAAATAATATATTTTTCAAATACTGTTGTTTTATAAATGTTTTATTAACTGCCTAAGTTTTACTATGAAAATATGGTCTGTAAGAAATTGCAGGTAAATTTTACAGTAAAACATTTTAGTTTATCAAGACATGTCCCATTTATTAAGTTTTAAAGGAAAATGAACTTGAAAAAAAAAAAAAAAACAGCTTAATCACAGACAATTTAATT
This sequence comes from Diarsia mendica, assembly GCA_949316265.1. Lineage (NCBI taxonomy): Eukaryota > Metazoa > Arthropoda > Insecta > Lepidoptera > Noctuidae > Diarsia > Diarsia mendica. Next base: position 13,877,570 of record OX438909.1, on the reverse strand, counting down.
ATTAATACAAAATTACTACAAAAATCACTTTTCAGTCACAAATCAGTCTTTCTAACAACAACAGCAATTATAGAAGGCTCTTAATTAACTTATAATATATGTATTTTTATTAAAAAATATTACTTTTCCCGATAATTTTAACATAATTAAATATTTTTTAGTAAATAAAAATAATTTATAATATTTTAAATATTTATTTTTTCTCCTTGTGCACTGCAAAAAGCACTGGATCACTCTTGATGCGAGCTTTCCGACGTCGTTCAGCCAATCTCTTTTTAACCAACCGATCTTCTTTTGAATCTGCCATAATCACAGTTCTGAAACAAGATGAGAGGTGATGAGAAAGCTAAATAAACGATCTTAAAATGTAAATAAATAGCTATTGATTGATTTCGGTGGTTTTAAAATTGATTTCGGTGCACCTATTTCCACCGAAAACACCGAAATTAGTGCCACTGAAATCAAAATAATTGACAAAATCCTAGATATTTTCAAAAGTAACCCGAATTTTTAATATTAATCTCTTTTGTTGAAATCGAATACATAAAAGACATGCTTTTATTATAATTAAAAATTATTCATTCAAATAGTTGTGGATAAAAGGGATTCACCGAAATCAATTTTAAAGGTATACCAAGCCACCGAAAACGATTACGTACCTCAATAAAAGAGTGACACGGAGACGCACAGGCGTGTTATCCTTACCACCGATGCGGCACGACTGACAGTTTGTATTATTCGAACAAATATTCTCACAGCCACTAGAATACGGGTTATGGATCAATCTCCAAAACGGGCGTATTCGTGTGATCGCTCTGGTGCTTTTCAGATATTGATATTTAATGGTAATTATGTATCTCATTGAAAAGAATGATATTCAAATGGTACATTTTTACTATTGGCCTTCAATTTACACAAACAGTTAAGGAAATATTTAAGTTCAAAAAATTTCGCGACCAGAGCAATCATAATTGGTGCCAGAGCGATCATAAATCGTGAAATCAGTGAAACAAAAAAATAATCATTATCTGCCTAGCCTTTTCCCAACTATATTGGGGTCGGCTTCCAGTCTAACCGGATGCAGCTGAATACCAGTCTAAAGAACAAAAAAAAAAAGAAATAAAACAAAAAAAAAATATAGATAAAATATTATTTATTTGGCCATTTTCAGTCATATTATCAGTCATAACAAATTACATAAATATAAAAATCAACTTTTGGCTTAGTTTAATTTCTTTGGACTTAATCAAATCAATCACTTCTAGCTCTAGGTAAATGAGACCAAATTAAAAATCTTTTAAAATCAACTATTAATACCTACATTTTTATAGTTATAAAATGACTTGTACACACGGCTACACATCAAGCTATACAAAACCAGTATAATCTGATCGTTCATTGTGCGAAAAGATCTAGTAAAGTGAGGCCAAGATTAACTGGTTTTGTATAGCTTGATGTGTAGCCGTGTGTACTCATTAATTATTCGTTTTTAAAAAGTAATTAAAGAAAACTAACGTTTATTTAGAACAAGATAATATTCTTAAAAATAAACAATTATAAACGTAACTATTTGTAATCAATGCTTACTAAGACTTAGAATCATGACTAAAATAACAGTCTTTTCAATATTATTTAAGGGATTTGTAATAATCACATTTTCCTTAACTATATATTTAGTGGAAAGAAAAGAATTAAAAAGAACAACACAAAGTAAACTGCAATTCAGATAATCAGATCAGATTAAAATATTGTTTGCAAATTATAATGATACAAATTTTCAAAACTAGTAAAAAAATACAATTTTTATAAAGCTTAGTTGATCAACAAACTAAGAAAATAAGGTTTATTAGAAGCTCAGAAAATTGAAAAGTCATCGGAGTCGGAGTCGGGTAAATCTTCTGTTGCAGCAACCTTTGTCGAAGTGTTTTCGTTTACTCCTTGAATAACTATATTTATTCGTTCAACTACCCTATTAAAAAGGTTGATTTTGATACATATTCCATAAAATAATAAAAAATGAAGACCTAAATTAAAATATAATAATATCATTAAGGTAAAATACGTCAAAATTTGTCTATGAGTTTAGGTTATCCGATGAAACCCAGGAAAGGTTATAAATTAAAGGTTATAATATGCATAGTTCATCGTTTGTCATTGTTACAGTCCGGTACTACTACATAAAATAGATTTATAACGTACAATTAATGCAAAATATCATCGCTCTGGTCTTTTTGGGCAGAGCAATCAGAGCCATAGCGATCACAAAATGTCACAAAATCATAAATATAGCCGAATTTAAAAGCAGTAGAAAGTTGTGATTACGTCTCATATAAAACATCATAACGATAACTTAATTCACATAACAAACACATTCACAAGCTTGCTATTGAATTTAAATAACGTGCCATAGCAATCATAAAATTAGAGAACCAAATCCAGAGCAATCATAAACTTACCTTCGTAATGTTGGCATGCGGGAACGTGGCACACAGGTATCCTCCTCGGCGGTTGGACCACTACAGGCGTTGCCCCATGGGAGGGTAGGAGAGCGTCTATAACGCGTAACTAGGGATGAGCGCGATGTTCTACCTCAGCGCAGAGCGATGAAATAAAATGCCCGGTCACGATTTTAAATTCAAATTGTGGCAAAAGTATTGTTAATATAACTAAAAATATTTTATTACTATGAAGATTTACTATTTGTTATGTAATCTAAATAAATTGTTTCATAATGATCCTTCTCATTAAAAAGATAAAGAATATTTTTTCATTCAATCGGGAGTTGGGTGAACCCAGAGCGATCAGGATTTTAGGGTTTACGATTTTTTTTTAATATTTAAAATAAACTTATTCATAATATTAGCATTGTATCACGTAGATTAGACACCGAACTGTATATAAAAAAAAATTGAAAACGTTTTTCGATTTTGAAATGGGTTTATCCAGCCCGACACGAAAAAAAATGCCTCTGGAGATCGACCCTTATATGAACCGAATCAGTGCGCGCCACTGATATCAACTCTAAACGTCGGACGTGAAGACAACCAATTGTAACTTGTCTACTAAGGCCTATTAAGGCGTAGAAATATTATAAATTGAGTTAATAACTATCTAGGTGTTTATGAATACATGAAAAATAGCGACATGTATTGCAGAAAAAAAGATAAAAAATAATTTCCGCCGCAATACGGGGCCGGACGCGGCACCGAGGTCAATATTTTGGAGGTTTTTATTTTTTTAAACTAAATTATATTTAATTTATATAAAAAACAACACAGGCCCCTCCTAATATTTTGATATAACCTATTATAGAAAAAAATATCAAGTTGTTAGTTATCCATTTTGTACTGGATTTCGACCCGGACACGCATTTTTAAGCCTTCTGAGAATGACCGAACTACGTACTTGCATTTTCGATAAAATGGTTTAAATTTTAGAGTATAACTACCGATCGTTATAATATTATTTACGTACTTGCGACATCGATTCGATTCGATAAAAGCTCATTTTATCGAGAATAACTGTCAGATTTATCGAATCGAGTGCTACGTACTTGCACTGCGGGTGTCAGAGTTTTATGTCACCCATAAGGACTCTTTTTTTTTTTGGTGGGTGGAAAATCATCAAATGACCCTCTCAGTGAAGGCTCTTGGGCAGAGCGAAGGGGAGTGTCAGACTTCTACTGACTAAAAACCAACCCATGTTCCTTCTTCGCCCATGTGCCGAGGCACGTCATCTCTATCGATAAGACTTACCTTTCCTTTTTTCATTTTGGTGAAATGTGGGTGTACTATTAGGCAGGGTACACCTCTACTTAGTCCTTTGGGGATTACAGACGTATTCGTATATTTGGGTGTAAGTGTAACCGTCTAAAACTTACAGACGTATTCGTATATTTGGGTGTAAGTGTAACCGTCTAAAACTTACAGACGTATTCGTATATTTGGATGTTACCGTTTAAAACTAATGCTAACAGGGTCGGGGCCAGAACTAGTACTTAAATCAAAACGACACTTACGACAGACGTGTTCGGTCTAGAATTACTATAGAATCTATAGATAGTTCAAGTTTTTGCCAGCTACCTGCCTTGTTGCTTCCCTCTAAGGCGATGATATATGAAGATATTCATTTGTGGTGATTGTTTATAAATCAATGGGGCAGTGGGGCTAGGCGATTGATTGATTGATTAATGAGAAATAGCCTTTTGTCTTGTAATGAAACTAATTGGCTGGTATTGCCGCACGCGGTTTAAAACCAGTGTGTGCTTATGCCTTCTATACAAAGATGTATACCTATACATACATGCCGTCTTGAAAACCTGCAGTCTATTTATCCGTGGTGCTAGTAGTCCTTATATGGTCAGGGGTGAGATTAAAGTTAAATCCAAGTTTGTGGAGTTGCAACCCGTGTCACACGGCCGCCATCTTGAATCTTGAACCAAAATAAAAAGTTATGTATTCCACCGTTTCCACCAGTTGTAAACGTCCCGTTGTGCTTATTGGCTTTGTTCTGTTCTGTGCCCTGCTGATATGGAGGGAAGTTGAAATTGTGTTTTAAATTATAGTCATGAATTTTTCGAAAAATTGTATCTTTAACTTCAGGTATTTTTCAAAGATTTTTGCAACTTTGCGAGATACTCGTAATGATTCAAGCAGGTCTTGAGTTTGTTATCACAATGAAGGTTCGAACTGTCAATGTACAGTTTGACAAGAGGATCCCATTCAACCGTCGGGCTACCCGGGTATTCACGACAGTTCTTCTCTAAGGGGTGGGAGCGACACAAACGCGAAAACGGTCAGTAAAATCTGCTGTTTCATACATTTTGACCGTGTGGGTATTGCACTTTTGTACGAAAGTTTAGTAATTAAGTTATAATTACTTAATTATAAAATTATAAGTTTGCATTTTCAATGTTCAGTCCAAAACAGAGATTTAAAAATGCTTCAGCTTTCTGAAAACATAAAGCATTGTATTTATTCAATTTTCCAATCACATGGAAGACGAAAAAAATTAAAGAACAATTCGTACGATTCGTAACCGCAATAAATAAATTGCATTTGAATAAATTAAATCTAGTTTTACAGTTAATTTGCTATGCGAAAAAATTTTAATAAAGTGTTAATATTTTATTCTATTAAAGTTTTTATTGCGTCTAGCTAACAATTATGAAATATCTAGACGGTTTTAGTTTGTTAACTAGAGCGAAACCATAGAACACCTGTAGTAATTAATTTTACATTTAGCCTGCGATAAAAATCGTAAATGTTATAATGCTACCTCGTTGGTCTTGGTCTAGTAGTCGTAAGCCCTCCTGATCAGATGGTCTAATGCCTGTAGCACACCTCCGCTGCGAAACTCAAAGGGCGAAACCGCAATAGTTTCGCTGTGAGTTGTGCTACAGGGCTACAGGCATAATGCTTCTGCGAAACAACAATTGCGAAACCGCTACGCGAGTTTCGCTGTACAATAGTACTACGGTCAACCGGCGGAGATGTAGACGGCTCTTGAGCAAATGAGCGAAATCGTGTTAGAAAGAGGCAACATCATAGTCAGTTTTGTACGTTAGAGCAGGGAATTTCGCTCCTGTTTCGCCTCCAAAGAACTTACAACTCAAGCGAAACTATTGCGGTTTCGCCCTTTGATTTTCGCAGCGGAGGTGTGCTGTTGACACGTCTATAAGGTATAAGTACCTCTACCTATCCCTTTTTTTTTTGGTGGTTGGAAAATCATCAAATGAGCTCCCCCGCTCTTGGGCAGAGCGAAGGGGAGTGTCAGACTTCTACTGACTAAAAACCGAACCCATGTTCCTTCTTTGCCCTTGTGCCGAGGCCACGTCATCTCGTACTAAAATCCGTTGCCCCGACGGGCTCTACCTATCCCTTCGGGTATTAAAGTCGCAATGTTATTATATAAACTTAACTACTATTTCGGCTGTTAAACAGCATTGCCATGTTGTGTGTCCAGTTCGAAGAATTTCCAGTCAGTTACTCATAAAAGAGTCAATAAATATAAATCGTTTTCCGTTGAGAGTGGGGGCAAAGTCCGAAGCTTATTAATGGCTGGGGAAATTGTATGGGGATTACCGAAGTCTAGGCAAACCCCTTTAGCAATGCAGGTGGTTTAGAGTTAGCGGGGGACTGGCGTTGTTATTATTAATTTTATTTATTTAAATTCATGTGCAATAGTGGTACATAGGCGGACTTAATGCCACAAGGCATACTCTACCAGTCAACCTTTGGGTTAAATATGACAGCATTTTGATAGGGTACAAAATAATAACTTCTTGATATATAAAAAGTATATAATACTAATACACATACAAAATAAAATAAACTAATCAATATTGATATCCCACTCCCTCTCAAAAGAGAGAGTTCTTTTTCTCAGCAGTGGGAACATTAATTGATTAATCAGACGAACTTACCTTAAGTGAAGTCCGATTACAATTTCATGAAGGATGAACTGAAATATAATTGATTACAGTGTAGTTCCCAATTCGCAAGTATTTGGCATCGCAGTTTTAGAGCAAAATAAAATAAAACTTTTTCTCTATGGATTGGCCACACAGCTTTGACACTCTTTAGAGATAGCGTTGCTCTATTAGCCCATTCGACAAGGGACTAATCCTAAAAAAGGATGGGTTGGGTGGGTAATTATATTTCAGTTCATCCTTCATGAAATTGTAATCGGACTTCACTTAAGGTAAGTTCGTCTGATTAATCAATTTCATTTCATGATGAACTGAAATATAATTGATTACAGTGTAGCTGTTTAGAGTCTAAGTCGACATGGGCCACTCTTTTCGAAATATACAAGACTTACCAAATCAATCTTATTGTTACATGAATCAAATTTATTTGAGACCAATATAGTCAAACTACCCTATGCTTGTATATCTTAGGTAGGTATGATTCATAATCATCAATCTTAAGGTATTATATAATAAGTATGTATGTGTAAAAAGACAAAATACCTAGCCATTGTGTGGCTTACATAACTAGGGCGTCATTAAAGACAAACCAATGATAATTGGCTACTAGTATTTTCATGATAATAAAATACTATCAGTCCTGTCTCATAATCAGATACAATATGAAACAATAAATGCTATAAGTATGTATAGCTAATAATGCCATATTACTAAACTAGCTGATGCCCGCGACTTCGTTCACGTGGAAATTTTGATGAGTGACTGTCTCGTTGATTGAGTGACAGTGAAATTAGTGATAGCTTTGATTTCCACATCAGCTGTTCCAGATCTTCAAATTTTATACGACAACAGAGAGTGCTTATCAGGCTGAACAACTCTTGCTAAGACGTCATGCCTATATATGTTATAGTGTAGCTGGGCTCCTGGACTTCCACATCAGCTGTTCCAGATCTTCAAATTTTATACGACAACAGAGAGTGCTTATCAGGCTGAACAACTCTTGCTAAGACGTCATTCCTATATATGTTATAGTGTAGCTGGGCTCTCGGAGTTCCACATCAGGTGTTCCAGATCTTCGAATTTATTCTCTTTGCAGAAAATGCTCATCACGTGGAACAATTTATGCTATGGTACCATTTTTGTATCTCTTATAGTTAAGCTGGTCTGTTGCGGTTCTGCATCAGGTATTCAAGTTTCCAAGATAAATTATAGCCTATATGTTGGCCAGACTTAATATCTATACAACAAAAAAAAAACCATTCAAATCCGTCGAGTAGTTCCGAAGATTAGCGTGTACAAACAAACAGACAAACAGACACACAGACAAACAGACACACAGACAAACAGACAGACTTTTTTTTTTCGAATCGTGCTCTATTACTGTTTCTAAACCCCCCTCAATTATTATTTTTTTAATATATTCAATGTACAGACACGGTTTTTTTACTGTTTTATTATATGTATTATTATATATTATTATATGTATAATAATAATAATAATAGATTAAAACACTATTAATGACAGTGTACAAATAAAATAAATAATCATTAATAATAAGGAATGTTTGAATAAAACTTAAAACTGAATGTTAATGAAACTTATTAAGTTTGTGTAAAGATAAATAAAGGAATGTAAATATTATTTACATCTTCAAGTTGGTATTTAAGACGGTATTAATAAAGCTGTCATGTAGGACATTTTTTTTTTTTTTTTTTTTTGTTTAAACGTTGCCCCACACTAGGGATTTCTCCTGTATCGTGGGTGCGTGCAAAAACATATAAAGTCACATACACAAATACCCAGACCCGAAACAACTATCTGCAGGTCATACAAATATTTGTTCCGTGCGGGAATCGAACCCGCGACACGCAGCTCAGCAGTCCAACCGCTTAGCCACTGCGCCAACCGTGCCGTCAAACAGACATAAACCATTAACATTCACTGATACATCATGAACCTTGTCAATGTAATAAAACTATCTGGCTAGCCAATAGTTTTCCTAATGACATCTAATGACACCCTTGCCTGTTTAGCAAAATATGTGTCTGCATAAAGTGTGTTATGTGTGGTACATAATATATCAGTCAATCCCACTTCCCTTCATTAATAATTTAATTCTTCTACTAATTGTTTGTTTGGATGCCTGATAGAAAAGGAAAGCAGGTTTCAGTTTTTGATGACAGTGATATTTTTATAAGAATAGTAATGTACATAATGTATTATGTCTTGTGACATGGACATATTGTCTTTTAATAACTGATAGAGTCTGCACTCTTTGAGCACTAACAAGAGCTGATAAGGTGACAAGCTTTTTACTTAATTTTTTTAAATTAAAATTCAGATTATCCCCAATTAGACAGTGAATACTACTACACTACTATTGTAGGATCACAAGTATTCCCATACTTGTATAAAGTGGGTTGAATTCTTTAAAGACCCATGAGAAAACGCTCAATTCATTCATTTAACAGAGAAGCGAAAGTATTGATCTAGCCTAATGTAACAAGCTGTAGCCAACATTATTTTGGTTTATGTATAATGTATTTCAGTGAGGTATTGTATTAGATCTGGTATTGAATCACACTGTGATTTTGGCAGAATAACTACCAACTCTTTAAGTAGTACTAAATTGTTTTAGCCTACCTGGTGGAGTGGATAGGTTAGTGGCAAACCTTTACATGTGAATGCATTTTGCAAAAGATGGTCACTGCCGGAGTAAGCTGGTTGCTTTATGGGTGTTTGGTACTGAAAGGAGATTTTAATAAATTATTATTAGAATAGAAAATGATTGGTTTTATAACCATCATCATTTTTACCAAAGGATATCTGACAAGTCCACACTGGGTACCTACACCTACTCATATTTCCTTGCCCCCCCCCCTTTTTTTTTTTTTAATTTTTGAAGGCAATTCGTAATTAATGTCAATGGTATGAATGTGTATAAAAAAAGGTAGGAGCTCTATTTAATTGAGAAGGCATCTATGTATCTCAAATGCATATGGGTCTCTATATCAAGTTCATGACACATAGGTATCCCTTTATGTATGCTTTACAATTTGAATTAACTCCGGTAGCTAGTAAATCATAATTGATAATTCCCACTCTGTGGCAATGTTAGTATGCCTTGATTCCTCATATGACAAGTTATATTTAGATTTTATGTAAGGCTAATAAATCATAAATGATAATTCCAACTCTGTGGCAATGTTAGTATGCCTTGGTTCCTCATCTGACAAGTTATATTTAGATTTTATGTAAGATGCTTGGAGATTAATACATCTAGCTTCACACCAAACCCATATCATTCTATAACCATCATTTAGGTTAGACATTGAACACTACCCATCTTGTTAATGCAAGCAATGGCAGTAGTGTTGTCAATCCGAAGAAGAATATCACAATTTTTTTTTTTTTTTTTTTTTTTTTAATTTACAAAGCATTTTAAACCAGAAAATATTGCCCTTAACCTGGTTTATGTGATATAATTGCTCTGATTGTGACCACAGGCCTCCAACATTTTCACCATAGCAATGAGTATCCCAACCTGACAGGTCTGTATAAACTTGTAAATCAAATTTTCTTCACTGCCTTGGTGGAGGAATAACATAACTGGCATCTTTTGGTGCGCTTTCGTTACTTCGAAGACCTCATGACTCATCCGTCGCTTTTCATCAGGTAGGTACTTGATCTAATTACCTTTGTTATTCCTTCTCCATTGAAAGTCAACGGTCAATTATTGGTCATGGTCAATGTGGCGAGGGGGGCTTAGGGGAGGCCTATGTTCAGCAGTGGACGTCTTTCGGCTGAAATGATGATGCTGATGACCATTGAAAAAGTACCCATAGGTAATCTCATGGATGCATCATAATTAATAAAAAAATTGATTGATTGTCTGATAAAAAGATGGTTTGATTTCAGTAATGGTATTCCATTTCCATTTGTTTTGTATGTACTATGCCATATTATGATAAAGCTGGCCATGCTGCTACTAATGTGCCTAAAAACAAGGCAAAATTCTTTTATTTTAAATTTTAGAATTTATCATACTCTTCATTGTAAGTATTTCTTATTTCAAAAGGTACGGTTGGTAGGTAGGCACAATGATTTGGAGTTAATCATGAATCCCAGTTTACAACATTAACAAGGTACTAGGGTACTTTTGTCATAATTAATAAGGGTTCCTAGTTGACTACGGAACCCTAATAATAGCATATGAACTTTAACACACTAATTGTTGTTTTCATGTATTGTAAACACTCCTTGTAATATGCTTGGTCAATATATAAAATATCATTAATGTAGATTATGAATAAGTGGCCTAATTTCTTGCTTACACAACCACAGGTATTAACAATTTGATGAACAACCTAGGTGCAGTACATAGTCCATTTATGGCAATGCTGTAAATTCATATAAGGTTCCATTGAATTCAAAACAAAGGAACTTTAAATCTAATAATCATAAATATGACTTGTTCAAAGGTTTTAGATTTAAAATTAACCTGTTTGCCATCAGGTTTTGAAACAAGGAAAATCTTTTGAGATGTATTCTCCCTTTGGATGACAACATGGTGTTATAGCTCTTATTGTAAAAGGTGAACAATTATGAATAGCTTCCTGCATATGTGTAATTTCACAATCAGGTAAATTATTTTTAGGACTGAGACATGAAAGGGACATGAAATCCTTAATCCACTGCAATATAATGGGGTCATTTGTTGATGACAACCAACAAACAAAATATGTACCTTGTTTATTTCCTGCTGTTGTAGTAGGCATCCCGGGTTCTCTCGGAACGCTGTGGGTTCAAGGATGTTCTGCGGTGTGATCTCCTTGGTTGGTTGATGCTTTCAACTGTTGTGGTTGACTCTTCTTGTTTCCCATATATTTGTTACTTATGTTTTAAGCAGAAATTGCTGGCTTGGTGCAGTTTTCTTAATAGAATTTGAACTCTGTTGTATTAGGCATCTTATTTACCGCAATTCTTTGATAAATTGCCACCATTTAAAAATAGTTTTATGAGTAATTTCTATGAAATGCTTGGGCAGAGCCACTACAGACCTTGTTTTTAGTTTCTTAATGATAGAGTTCACACACCAACTTGTTGCTTCACCAAGTGATTTTAACATAGTTATTTTATCTAGTAGGTTTTTTATTATAAGAGACATGATTTTGTCTAATATTGTAAGTGCTGTGCCCACCTGTCTTTGCTGGTAAGTGATACACTTATTTCTAGTTATTCCCATTTTAGAGATCACTAGCTTTACTTTGGTGATGATAAGGATTCAATATCTGGGATTGTGTCACATTATTCATCAGGGCCTGATGTTTGACAAATTTCACACCTTTTAATGATTTTTTTTCTCAAAAAATGATGAAAAAATATCTTACTTGGTCCCTTAGGGCTTCTCAACAGCATTTGACTTGCACTACACAGTATCTCGTACTGTCGCACATGCTCGTTTTGATCAAATCGGCATCACGTGCCGGTAAATAGAAATCTGACATCCAAGTTGATATCTTGTAGTGTTTGTAAACACTGTATATTGTAAGGTTTCTCGACAGCATTAGAATAGCACTGAACAGTATCTCGTACTGTAAGCACATGCTGGTTTAGATCAAATTGGCAGCTCGTGCCGTTTGCCATCAAAGTCGATATCTCGTATCAAAGTTGATCTTCGTGTTTGGTAACTCGTACTAACACGGTGTTTTCCGAGGAACGGAAGAAACTCGGTATGGGACAAACCGCCACACTATTATATGTATTCCCAAACTACTCCAACTCCTGACACCCAGAATCAACAATGGCGACCACCAGAAAAGCGACACGACAATGAAGCTCTACGAAGTCTCAGAGAAACAATTTAACTGTCTTGGATCCCGCAACGAAATTAATCAGAAGGAATACCGGTAGGTACTATGTAATGATGGTCCCCTTTCCCGGCCTTTGCAAGCGCTGCCTGACTTTGAAGATCGATCCGTGTGGCTGTTATTTAGCTTCGAGCTCCTCATTAAACTACTATTGACTTATTAAATTCAGGTGGGTGTATAGTACAAAATTGGTTATCGTAATTAGAAAGATATGCTAATGTAGTCACAATTATGTCACTTTTGATATTGAAAAGACAGGAATCTAGTCCTGGCCTAGGTCTTAAATGTGTGGGTTGCGGAAGCTAGCTACCGTATTCTAAAATATTAGGAAAAATATATTGAACGGTAGGTAATAGATCATACTTTATTAGGTTTCGACAATTAATTAACTCCCAAACTTGTTATTATAATAATTTATGACTATGACTGCCTCGTTTTGCTACTGGTCACAAGCGCTATTATACTGAACATAAAGTCCTAGGTTTGTTGGCTTCCGGCCACCGTAGACGCGGGCCTGTGGACGGTGAGTAACTAGATGACGTGGCCTCGGCACAAGGGCAAAGAAGGAACATGGGTTCGGTTTTTAGTCAGTAGAAGTCTGACACTCCCCTTCGCTCTGCCCAAGAGCGGGGGGGGGGGGGTCATTTGATGATCCCTTCCGCTCCGCCCAGAGCGGGAGGAGTCATTTGATGATTTTCCACCCTCTAAAAAAAAAGGTCCTAGGTTCGTTGCCCGGTTCAGGCCATTTTTTTTTTTTACGTTTTTTCAATTAGGACATAACAGTAGGAGACCGAGATGAACGATCGATACGAATATCCTTTATGACACAAGAAGAGCGTGGAGCATGGTACAAGAAAAGTGAGGCCTAGACCCAGCTGTGGGATGTAGAGTAGAAGTCTGGATTCGTGTTAATAGCAATAGGCTCGCACTCTCATTACTTAAAACTAAAAAGTCATATTTCTAGGTTTGGCTCTCGCCTATTTCCTCCTCCAATATTGTACCGATTTATAAGATGTTTTAGACACTAAATAAGAATGATGTATTCTGTGCCCCTATGCTTTTCTTTTTTCGTTAATAGTTGTCAAAGTACACTAGGCCTCTGTTGACTGCGATCTAAATACTTAAGCAATTTTGAGCATTTTTTGAAGGTTCTAGTGCTTAGAAAAATAATGTTTCACCAAAAAGAAAAACATAGGGGCGTACAAGTAGTTAATATTTATTATTCCGTAAAAAATCATAGCTGTATAGTCATCAATAAGAAAGAAAACAGGCGAGAGCATTTCTATAGAGAAAAGACCTATTGCATTTCCTCTTAAATCTAGTATCTACTACAGTGTGTTAACGGACCCATCACGAAGCCGTCAACCAAGCATTCTGTACAACAATACTTATAGTACGGGTAAATACTGTAAAATGAAATAGTTGTGTTTTCGATTACAATTTTGTTAGTATTACATTATCAGTAGATAACCCCAGGGGCAGCAAGTTATTGAGTGACGTGTGTGGATCAACAATAACATCGTGAAGACACGATAAAACTCGCGATACTAGTCGATTTTTCGAGTATTTAAATTTAATGTTTGACTAAGGGGATAGAACCGATGTGGCCATGTGGCATATCACCCTGTCCGCCATTTTGTTTTTTTTTCGAAATCGCGGCCCATGATGAAAGTGGTATACATGGATAGAGGACATATAGACGAACAAAAAATGTCCAGTAACACGGTACCCAAAGTGTCACGTTACCGAGATATTTGAAGTTAAAGATCGACAAATGAGTAGGACAACGACAATCATTAAATATTTAAAAAAATAGCCTTTTTTTTACGTGTTTAAGAATTAAATTGTATCCAAATAATAGTTCCCAGGTTGATTATTATCATACGCACAATAAAATCGCTTCGCATCGCAATGAAACACTATGTTATGTCGAAAAATAGTTTTCTCGTGCTCCTATTATAGTATGTAATGTACATACTCTCTTTCAATAACCAGTAATAATAATAATAAACGCCTATAGACACGTACAAGGTCTATTTTTTATGTGATCATTGTACTCATATGTCAATCTTTACCTTCAAATATCTCGGTAACGTGACACTTTGGGTACCGTGTTTCATACATACCACTTTTATCGTGGTCCGCGATTTCGAAAAAAAATCAAAATGGCGTTCGGTCGATATGCCAGCTCCCATACAAAAAAGTTCAAACCCCTTTATACAACACTGCTTATCGAATTGTTTATTTCAGCTGTACTAAAATAACTTGCGATTATAAATGTGTTAAATATCGTGAGTTAACTAGTGACAGAAACATAACGAGTGTGCTCACTGCCCTTGACAGTCACTACGACTAACAGTGAATTCAAGTAATTTGTCTATTTCTAAACCGTGTTCACAATGCAAGCATGTATTGCGGTGTGTTTGCTCCTAATCACAACTGTGGCAGCAATAGGAAACAGTAGAAATGAGAGTGACATCAAGAAAAACGGAAACATTTACATTGCGGATTGTTATCTAAGTGCTATGAAACCCGGAGACGTGAAAAGTAAGATAATTAGTCGTAGAAATACCGATCCTGCTGTAACTAAACCGGAAAGCGAGAACCTCTACGTCAGGGATAGTGCCACTGAACCACCGCAAAGACAACGTCGTCAAAAGTGGTTATTTAATATAAACGATTATAACATCACGATACGAAACGTCCGTGTAGGAGACCGTTCTGTAGCGGATGCCTCTTTACCGAAAGAAAAAAGAATTATTGAAATAAAACCAACCGAAGTTTTTAGGAACGTACCATCAGGAAGAATTCCTTCTTATACAATTATGGGTGAAAAGTGGGACATTTACATCACGGACTGTCAATTAGAAAACAATGATTCTGGTGTTGGAACTACGAGTACAACTATAGAAAATATCTACATCACAGACGATGACAGTGCTACTGAACGGTTACCTACGCAAATGACTGTTATTGACACTAAAACATACCATGTGACGATTGAAAATACGTATGACATGGAACATTGTATAATTGCTGATGCTCCATGCTGGCCGTATGCAAAAAGAACTATTAAAATAACAGCAACTGCTTAAACTACATACCATACTATCTAACTAACTAACATAACTGCATAAACATATACCTACAGTACATACTACATTGCTACTAACATAGTCCTAAGTTTAATTAATTTGTTACTAACAAAATTATGGACATTACCTAGTCTGAAATAAACACATTTTATTTTATAAACTGTTTCTCGCATTTGGCATGTAAAGAAAAATAAATAATATTCTTTTTGTAAGTCTTCACCTTTTATTTACTCCATCTGAAATTAAATATACTGTATTTCTTCGAAAACCTATATCGACAGTACTTTATATTGAAAAAAATCCTACATATTTCTTTAAAAAAAAAAAACATCTAAAAACGTTTTTCAGTACGAAGTCTTGCTTGCTATGGTGCCTAGTTCTGTTAATTCATTCTATTTTTAATCATCATCATAATGTTCCCACTGCAGGGACAGGCCTCCTCTCCAGGAGAGGGATGGGCTATAATCTACCACGCGGGCCCAGTGCGGGTTGGCAGATGTCACATATCTTCGAATTTTTTGGTTCTAAGGCATGCCGGTTTCCTCACGATGATTTCCTTCTCCGTTTTGAGAACAGTGGTGATGGAATAAATTACACAAAGTAATATGTGCCTGACGGGGTTCGAACCCACGACTCACTGTTCGTAAGTCGGGGCCGCCACCACCGGGCCACCACTGCTCCTCCTATTTTTAACTAGCTTTTGCCAGCGGCTTCGCCCGCGTGGATGTCGGAAAATATAAAAAATTACGATTTTTCATGCTAACTTTCATCCCCTATTTAACTCCCTTAGGGGTTGAATTTCGAAAAATCCTTCCTTATTCCTTGTCTACGTTATAAAGGGAACCTCTGTGCAAAATTTCAGCTTTCTAGGTCTAAGGGTTTGGGCTGGGCGTTGATGAGTCAGTCAATCAGTCAGTCAGTCAGGACTTCTCTTTTTATTTATATAGATAGATGAATGCACCATTTCATTAGTCTATTTTGAAAGATGGTATTTTCCTTTTTTTTTTTTTGATTTTGATTTGCCTCGTTGGTCTTCTGAGTATGAGCTCCTGGGTTCGATCCCGGGTCCGGTCAAATATTATTGGGCTTTTCCATCACGAATTTCTTGGTAGCAGCAACAGCAGGATTTGAGCCCGGTCGATGGCAATAGGCTCGCCCCGTATTACAGGGGACTTAAATGTAACACGCAAAATGTGGGTGTCAGTCAAGGTACACTTCTGTGCCGCGGATTTTAGTACTAGATGACGTGGCCTCGGCACAAGGGCAAAGAAGGAACATGGGTTCGGTTTTTAGTCAGTAGAAGTCTGACACTCCCCTTCGCTCTGCCCAACAGCGAGGGGGGTCATTTGATGATTTTCCACCCACCAAAAAAAAAAAAAAAGGTACACTTCTACAGCTTAACGTGCGGAATTGAGGATCGACCCGAGCGTCTGTTTTTATTTGTTCAAGAGCTTCTTGGTCTGGATAAAGGTAAAAGTATATTATATAAAAAATATATGATTTAAAACTCCTCATAAAATCATGTTCACATTAAAAAGGCACTGGTCAGCGCTAGCCTTTAACCTCTTTGGTAAATCCAGCTGATAACCCCTATATCTGAATAATTGCACAACATAATATTATGACCACTTAGAGAAAGAGACAACTCTTGTTTACTTACATGTTATTAAATCAAATCAAATCAAATCAAAATATTTTATTTGCTAGAATATGGTACAATAAGGATGTTACAGTAGATTTGTTTCAGCATATCCTGCCATGACATGGCGTGCAAATTTCTTACAATAGGAAATAGGAGCGAAGTCGATTAATCTAGCTTGCAATTTACAGGTTCTATTGACTTGTCATCTAAATATTCTTTAACAGAGTAATATCTTTTAAATAGTAACAGTTTGAAAAGTATTTTTCTAAACATCGTCATCGATAATTCTTGAAGATTATTTGGTAAATGATTGTAGATTAAAATCGACATACAGTATACATTTTTCTTAAATAGTTTTAGTTTTATTGGCGGCAGCCGAATTAAGTATTATTTATTTATTAAGTATTTCCACTTAAACTCTTAAACTTAGCCTAACCTAAAATAAATTTAATGCTCACTGCAAATACAGTTGATTTCAGAATGATTACAACTCTGTTTAAACTATAATCAAGTTGTAACGTAAAATGAACTTTAAGTGCTAAAAATAAAGTTGTTTTTTTATAAAAAAAAAACGTAGCATACACTAGGTACCAATTTCAGTTTTAGTTAGTTTTATTCGTCAGTCGGCAGCGCACAAGTAAACACCTAAAATGAAGCTCTGGTTCTTATTATTAATTAGTAGTCTTAGCATCACTTTGTAACCACCGTTTTGGAGATTTAACAATTTAAAAAGTTGAAAGTACCTCCAAAACGATGGCCATTAGAAATAAAAGTGTTTGGACATTTTTATAGACTATTATGTGATCTATAATTTGTTTCAGCTAACTTTACGATAAAACTTACCGTTTTGCTGAAAGTCGCGAAAAATCCGTTTTTGTGACCTTTGACCTCGAATAACTTTTTTCCAAGCGTCGGATCGATGGAGACTTTTTACATTTCATTTATAATGGTGTTTTGAACAATCGTACCAATTTTCAGCCGGGCGCGAATTAATGTAACCCTATTTTTTGGTCTAATTTGACCGGACCGACGACCGGACTATTATGGGATCCCTGCATTTAGTGATGATACCGGGGCGATTCTATGGGGTTGATTGTTGATTCT
This sequence comes from Diarsia mendica, assembly GCA_949316265.1. Lineage (NCBI taxonomy): Eukaryota > Metazoa > Arthropoda > Insecta > Lepidoptera > Noctuidae > Diarsia > Diarsia mendica. The sequence continues at coordinate 13,859,428 of OX438909.1, read as the reverse complement.
ATAAGGGTTCCGTTTTTTTGTTCTTCTGAGGCACAGAACCTTAAAAATAAGGACTCTATTTTTATTTACTTTATGTACATTTATTTATTTATTCATACCATCAACCTACACAATATATCAATGAATGTATTTACATAATTTAGGTAAGCCGCCAGTCTCAGGATAATACCCGTTGACAGCGTTGAGGAGTTATAAGATTATTGTTAAAGTTAGTTCTTTAGGTTATTTTAATTTATAAATAAATATTTGTGTATGTGAGTTTAAATGTTTGTGAACGCACCCTAGATACAGGAGAAATTACAGTGACCGACCCATAGTCACCAAGGGTGGGGCAACGTCTTTTTTTTTAATGTCAAAAATACACTTTTTTTACATATTTTAATACCTAAGTATAATTTACAACTTTTTCATTAGTAGTCATTGTCGACGTCTATATTAGTTAGTGGTAAAGTTTAGTTATGATATGATATTATTATATTGTAATTATTTAATTACGAATAAGTAATTTATCTACACAAAGGTAACAATAAAATGTTAATCAATTAACCTATTATAACTGCATGTATTAAATAATAAAATTCAAAGAATTAAGGATATTCCAATTGTATTTGTCTGCGCATGATCATAAAATAATAATGGAACTACCGTAAATTTCGATAAAAAAAATAGTCAAGTGCGAGCCTGATTTCGTATGTACCATCGTACATGTTTTAAATTAAAAATTAAAGGAGGATCTCCTTTAATGTTTAATTTCTTATTTGTTGTTATAGCTGTAACAGCTTTTTGTGATAATTTCAACTGTCTACCTATTATGGATCATGAGATAGAGAATATGAAGAGATACACCCCACTGACTGACTGACGGACGGACGGACCGCGGAGCCTTACTAGGGTCCTGTTTTTTTAAGTAGCAGCCACGGAGTTTGGATCTGTGCTCGGTTGGTGGCACCAGGGCCGCCCCCGATTACATGGGACTTGAACATAATTATTATCATTTACGTACCGTTTTTCACCGTGCTCTCGTACTAGGGCCTCGGGTCGTTCGTTCCCGTGGAATAATTTCTAAGCTGCACGCGAGCGAACCCGCAATAGCTATCTGCAGGGGTGTGGGAGTATATATGCACTCAAACTTTTACCTAAAACTCAATGATATAAAGGCTATCTTGAATGCAAGATTTTAGTATTCATAGAAACATGAAGAATAAACCGTGCCCGCGGGCCTAAAACAAGTTTCGCATTTATAATTTTAATAGGGAAATATAACTAGTACCTAATTGGTTTACACACTAGTTTTAAGTAGTTGTTACTACCGAATATATTGTTTTTTTTTTCTAATAATGCCTCGAGTCGTTGAGTTTAAATTCCTGGGTTTTTACATTTCTGAGTACCTAACAGCCACGTAGTCTGGATTTGATAGCAATAGTCAGTAGATCATAAACACGAATAAAAAAGGTTTTATTAACATTGGAGGTAATTGTTGAGGGAGGCCTTTGTGCAGTAGCGGGGCAATGTGGACTAGCTAAATAATAATTATTAGCATTTAATACAACTTTTTAATTTTCTATGTGAGGATTTTTAACTAATGTGATTGGTCAATTTCCGCATATCTCTTCTCCGTTCCGCTCGTCTTCGCTTTGGTAAACCGGGCCTTAAAACCTGTAAACCCATAGACAAAGAAACCAGTCAAGTGCAAGTCGGAGTCGAACGCATAGGGTTCCTTAGCACCAAACAGGAAGACTTAATTGGTTTTTCATAGTATATTAATGAAGAAAAAAGTTACTACTGCAGTTTGTTGAAAAAGTTCTATATCTTCGTTGAAAGGCTTTAGAAGCAAAAATCTCATCAACCATTGACTAAAATATTTTTTTTGGAAGCTCGATATTACTATTTTTTAGACAAACGGATACGGACACGGGTAAGGTATACGTTTCAGCCATTTGGCTACGGAACCCTAAAATGATCTAAATCAAAAATGTTTACATTTTATGTTGAACTTGGTATGTGCAATAGATAACATAAACTGGCTGTCAGTTCGCTAACTCCTAACCAGTTTCTTTTTTCTGGATGTTTTTAATTAAATTACTACAAGAACCGTATTGATTTCCTACACATTGTTAAATAAGCTGTATGGTAAGTATGTTGTTGTATATGTTAAGTATCTCGGCACCAAAACTAGTGTTGACCAGTGTTATTTAAATGCGAAAGTTTGTGAGGATGGATGGATGTTTGTTCCTCTCTTATACAAAAAGTACTGAACGGATTTGGAAGAAATTTAGCACACAGATAGCCTGGATAACCAGATAACCTGGATTAACACTAACATACTTTCTATCCCAGTAGTATGATCATGTGGGACAGCGAACTCTATGCTGACAAAGCTGCAGGCATAAGCCAGTTTTTACCCGACTACGGCGAAGTCAAAAGGAAGGGTAATGATTTTGGCAGTCTGCTATATGTATTTATGTATAGAGGACAGTCGTAGTCGCATGCCACTTTGCTAATACAGCTGACTTCTTTATCAATGAGGACGCCATGAAGGAGCATCAGTGGCATGCGACTTCGGTGTCCTCTATAATAATTATACTTATTATGAAGTTATTTACCTAAATTAATTTAAGAATTATTTTCTTGTTTACTACTTTTAAGACCGCGGATTTATTAGTTTGCGATTTTATTCGTAGTTGGGTTTTAGTTTTTTAAACTATTTCTTTGTATGTATTATATAATTGGTAAAGATGATGTATCTATTTATTAAAACATTAACAGGTGATGGGGACTCTTCGTTTTTATTTTCGTCTGGCATTACTCAAAAGGTGTTCATTTTAATAATGATTGTTTCACGTGGTGACCTTCTCATATATTGGCACGAGTAAGACCTGTGTAATTGTGCCAAACTGGATTTATATATAAATGGGTGAATTGCCCAAGCAAAAAAAATACACGGCAAACCTGAGAACGGTAGTGCAATGTGCTAATTTTTAATTTTATATATTTTTTCTCAACAGCGTAAGTACTTCTCTACCTTGACAAAAAGAATAATTGATTTCTACCCATTAATATACGAAAAAAAAAATTACAAAGTGTTATTCTATCATCACAGTGGCCTGTCCTGAACCCAATTCCGCTCATAAAATACCTTCCCCTGCAAATACATTCGTAATATGGATTTAAATCGATTTTGTAATCATTAAATTATAATACATTCGATCAAATAAAACTATTTTTGTTTGTTTATCTTCTTTCTCATGGATTTGACAGGCAGTTAACTTTTGTCTGGAAAAAAGTTATCATTTCAGAGGATAGTAAGTTTTAGTAGAATAGCCATGTCAACATTGCGTTGTTACGCCCCCCTCACCTTTCCTCACTTCGGATCAGTCCGGCTCAAGCTCTCGGAGCGAACGCACCGGTCCCAACGTCTTGCGGTTTCCCGCCAAAAAAGTAAGTTTATCATTTCAGTGATATGAGGACAAAAATAATTTCATTTCGGTGGCTGTTATAAGTCGTGTTAGATTAGTATGCACAGTATATCATTTCGGTGGTAATTTTTATCATTTCGGTAGACACTTTTCATTTCAGTGGACTCTTAAAAATTCATCCTTAAATATATATGTAACTTTTGATGATATTTGATGTCCACTCACGCACAATGTTATAAAATAGGCTAAAGTTTTATTTGTCATTAAAAATATGTAGATAGCATTGAAATAAAAAAAATCCACCGAAATGACACATAAAAATCTCTTGTTGAAATTCACCCAAATGCATATTTGCATAAAAATGCAATTACCTACATATTTTTGTAGTTAATATTGTACCTACGGTTAATTTTATATATTTTTGGAACCGAAACACAGTAAGTACATTTGAGTAATAGTTACTATTGACATTTTCATTTATTTATTTAGAGTTAGACATCTAATAAAAAAGTTAGAAGATTTTACTTTATGCTCTAGAGCTTAAAACGCGACCTTATGTCGCCTACGCAAGACATAAAGACGAATTTTAGAGCATGAGAAGTGAAAAGGTTCTTATTCTAGTTAGTGGGTGCCGCACGCCCGCACTGCTCTCCTATCTGTGTTCAGGAAAAAATGTAGGTATAATATGTTAAATTCAGCTTGTCGTGCATTTTTATGTGTCGTCCATTTTAAGTTGCAAAATTTCGTGATTAGCTATTTAAGATACAACAGAATGGTTACATTTGCAAAAATAGTAAAGTTGTTTTTTTTTTCAATTAAGTTGGTCCTTCGAGCCGGATCAATGAATAAAATATTTTATCTTTATATTGAGACTAGTGAACTGTATATAATTAAATAAGTTGTAATACTATAATTAGCATCAGTACAAAGTATGGAGACTAAACGAAGAAATGTCCATAGTGGCTCGCGTCTGTGAGTTTCAGTCAGTCGGTCAGCTTCCACTTTAATCTGATGCAGCAGATGCGTTGTGGAAGTTAAATAGACAGTCGCTCCATGTAAAATACTGGTATTCAGCTGCAATCAGTAAGACTGAAAACCGACCGTAATACAGTTAAGGTGATACGTGAAAAATCGCAGCAGGCGAACTGGGCGGCAGTGGGCGAGAATAAGAAAGGGACAGAGTCAATTACTTCCACATACGAAAAAAGAGAGCGCAACAGTGCGCTCTGGGGCCAAAATATAATAACGTAAGCGCCAAACCAAATGAAAATTGTTTAAAAATAAATTATGCTATCTATCAAAAGTGTGTTCAGTCAGAACTTTCAATTACCTAATACGCACATTTTGAATGCAATTTTGCAATGAAATTACTTAGGATTTTAAAATTACAGAGAAAATTATAAAAAAGTGGAGGTCTTTTCGGAATTAAATTCTATCGAGCAAATTTAACCCAATTGTGTTTTTCTTCAGTCAAAGTATTAACCAAATAGTCAATAAAAATATTATTATATCCAAAAATGAAATCAATACATGCTGTAATAGTGAAATAAATGGATACGAAAAAGACCCCAATTTATTTTGGTAGCGCCTTAACTACTAGGACTAAGACAACAAGGATAATAGAGCCTTAAATGAAAGTATTAACAAAACCATCACGCCTGCCATGTAATCCATGAAGGGATATTTTTTTTGTTTTATTGGGACAATCCCACCTCACTATTCCCAAACCACTGTAACTCTCGAAACACAGAATCAACCGTGGCGACCAACAGAAACGCGCTAAGACAATGATTATGAAGCTCTACGAAGTCTCAGAGAAAAAAAATACTGTCTTGGACACCGCAACGAAATTGAAGGGCAAGGTTCCGTCGGGGCTGCGGATTATCGAAAGAGATGACGTGGCCGCGGCACATGGGCGAAGAAGGAACATGGGTTGGTTTTTAGTCAGTAGAAGTTTGACACTCCCCTTCGCTCTGCCCAAGAGTGGGGGGGGGGGAGGAGGGGGGGTTATTTCATAATTTTCCACCCACCAAAAAAAAAAAGGTTATGTTATTATGTTATATTCTCCAAATCCAGACTTATTTCACACTGTACTATATGCAGTTTCAGGCAATCTAGATCGGTCGTTGCACTCGCCGATATTTCTCGAGTCAATTGACCAAGATTCAAGTGCACTTCTTGTAGTTATTTTTAGAACTTTTGGTTCTGTATTTGATTAAGCGGTCGAGGTTACGGTTAGGCCTTTATATATATTTTTCTAGGTAAAATGATATAAGCCTGTTTTGTTTAGCATAAACAGTCTTTAATATTCCCACTGCAAGAGCACCGTCCTCTATAAGAGAGGAAATCCACCAATCCAATCTTGCAAGTAAAGCAAGTCTCTACATCCAAGATGCGTTTCTCGCAAGCATCATTAATGCAACCGAATTTATTCGTTGGTAATTAGCAATCGAAAGTTAGCGATTTTGTCGTTATCTCTGTAGAGGCTGCCGGCCCAGGTGGGCCCAGTGCGAACCCGCACAGGTAGATATCATATATAAGTCTTATAATTTTTGGTCTATGACTTACTGGTGTCCTCACCATGTTTTCAGTTGCGATGCAATAATTACAAAATGCGCCTGCCTGGGTTCGAACTCACGACTAGCTGCTCGTAAGTCGGGGCCACCACCTCTGGGCCACCGCCGCTCTCAATGCAGCTCTGTTAGGTTTACTTTTATTTTAATGGTGAAGAAATTAAAACTGTAATAAGTCGCAATTTAAGTAAAATATATAAGGGTATAATTAACTATGGTGGTTAAAAATTGGTTTGATAATTCATAAAGTATACAGTATTGTGAGTTTTTACGGTAAATCTATAGTTTTGATTGAACATAAAAATAAATAAATAAACTGGTTCGCCAGTTTGGCAGAAATTTAAAATTATTTTTAGTTCAATGAAACGGTTCACGGTTAAAATTGCATTCAATGAAAAACCCAATTTGAAGCTTTCACTTCCTGAAAATTCAGTCTGTCTGAAAAAGTGCCTAGTCTATTTCCACCACTCGGCCAACAGTTTCCAATCCCTGCTGAAGGGGCCGTAGGTAAGCGCCATTCTAGGACGAGTCTCCATTCAAGCGCTAACGCAAGGACTATATAAATTCGTCGAGGCAGAGTGCGCTGGCAGTACGCGCACTACCCGTACCTTGTGCATAGACTTGCAATTTAAAAAAAAATAAACGTTGACAGTTCGCAAGTTTTCGCGCGGGAAAATTGACGTGTAGTGACGTTTGAGATTTAAAATAATAAAGACAGTGATTTAGTGTGATTGTTTTCGCATCTGTTTTTTTTTTCGGTGCGTGTGATTCTCGTAAATTGTAAGTATTCATATTTTTTTACTTTAGATTTTAGTTGGAAAAAAGATGAAAGGGCTGATTTAGAAAATACATGTTATATTTTGTTTTAATTTAAAAAACAAAGTATTTATTTATATTCTTTTAACTTTAAAATAGCAATATTATTATTTTTAGTTGTTTATCTAATTTAACAAATTATAGCTGATTACTCCATATTTTAATTCTTAAATAATAATAAAGAATTTTTAAAACTGACATTGAATTAATTTACAACCATTAGACATTTCAATACTCAAAGAATTCAAAAAATGAAAATAAGCAACTTTTTGAATTACAATCATTTTTACACGACTGCCCCAAAAAAAAGAGTGTTATGTTTTTCTTGTTATGAATTAAACAATAAAAAATAACTATCAACAAAACTCGTTGTTAATAAACAAACTTTAATAAACAAAGCTGCATAATAATATTTAGTATCATAAACTAATATAAAAATACTAAAAAAAACTAAATACATACAGGAAATGTAATTTACTCTTTTAGAATAGTTGTTCTTTGACCATATCGATTAAAAATCCTTGACGTTTTAACTTTTTTTTAATACTAGGTACGTTAGCCCGTGAAATTCCTAACGATAACATTCTAAAAGCAGTTATTAAACTGCTGTTGTACCTATTACGTATGCAAATGAAATTAAACTGACATTTTTGTATTCTATAACTTCCTTCTTTTTTGGGTTCAGTATTCAAACACCCAAAAAAAAAGTTGCCAGAATGATTGATGATAATTATGATTGTTAAAAGTAATGTTAACATTTTAATTGAAATTCGCTTAACAATATTATACCTCATCCAATAAATCCCAAAAACCCAATTACTAGCATAGTATAAATTATTCCAATTGTTTTTTTCTTCTTTCTTGATAGATAATATTTGAATTATTGTAAGTCTAAGTAGTGTACCTACCTACTTAGAAAGTTATTTAAGTTTTGTATGTTAACCCCTCAGACCAAGAAAAAAAGAAAGACGGCGCGCCGCGAACACAAACAGTGAAGCCACAAAACCACACGCCTATAGCAAGTAAACATACTAGCTCACGCACACACCTACACTAAAACCACACGCATTTCTCCTAGAACGTCACGACTTCACGAGACATTGTCTACACACATAGAATAAAAAGTTGGCTTCACTTTTGATGTTCGTGGCGCGCCGTCTTCCTTTTTTTGTTGGTCTGAGGTTAACCCAAATAAGTGTCATTCTAATCATAAAATCAAGGATGATAAGCCCTGCTGATCCAGAAAGAAGGATGACTTATCTTATTTAAAAAAAAAAATGTTTGTTTTTGCAGAAAAAAATTCATACCTTTGAAAATGATAATTTTGACACTTAGCTCTGTTTGCACTTCTTTGATTTCATTGTCTGTTTAACCGATTTGTTTATGTTCGTTCCTCATAACTCTCCGACATAATTTTATGCATGAACAAAAAAAAGATTGAAGAATACCTTCCAAAATTTCTATGGGACCACCCACAGAAATTTCATCAAAATCGATTCGGTAGTGTATTTTTTTTTTCTTAATGGCCTATGTGCAGATGACAGTCCTTATTATATTCTAGTTACAATGTAAAATTAATTCATGACAAGAATTTGTGTGGTATACCTACTACAAGAAAAAGCGTAAATAAAAAACGTTTGCAAAAAAAATCGACTTCCAAAAAAGAGCTCAACAAAAAGTCTAAAATTTTGACATTTTTACCACTGACTTTCGAAATTAAAGTTATTTTAGACTTCTTGTAAGTAGAGCTTTTTTAGAGGTCGGTTTTTTATTAGTGCTTACATACGGAAGCCTAATGTACCGCAGAGTTAATCCTACAACCCCGACATTCCTGACATGGTCTTCGTATCTTCCACACAAATCAAATTGAGATGACAGCTATGACAGCAGTAAATGAGGATGTCACTGATGTCAGGCAATCGACGCCGAGCGTGCGGTGACTAATCAGTGCCGACCTACGTTGCGCTTGTTGCATTCTGTCAGTCGTGATATTTTGTAAAAAAATAAATGTATTTGGTACGTACGTAAAATATAATCTACAAATACAGGCTGTGAACGCCACTAACAAATAAAACCTTTTAAAACAAATATTAGTTATTTGTGGCTTAAAATTGTTAATACTACTACTTAATCAGCGTTCCCATAAAGATACAATATACTCATAAACAAGGTGTAAACGAACCCTTCACTATGTCGTCAACCAAGCATTCTGTACATCAAACTAAGTAATTTGAGATTTTTAAAGACATCGACTTCTTCTTCATAAGTAATATTAATTTGCTCATTCTCTCTAATAGCGCACTGTTTGATATAACTTTTAATACATATGTTGTGGAAAATGGCGTAGGTTATAATTTATAAACCTTGTGTATTTATAAGTTAGTGTAAGATTTTAATGTATAACAGTTTATTTTCCCGAATAAATAAAATAAAAATAAAAAGTAGTACTAGGTACGCTTGAAAAATCATTTTACTTATTAACTAAACCTCAGCACTATCAACTGCTTTTTTAATTATAAAGTTTATTTCGGTTTCTCACAACTCCATATAAATCTCAAAACAAGTTTCCTGGTTTTTAGGATCAGACCTAAGCAAAACTTGATTGCTTGTTTAGAATAATCCATTTAAACTAAATATAAACAAAAGATTTAACGAGACCTGTTATTTAAAGTTGAACGAACAACCAAAAAACAACAATTTCCTCATTGCAATTTAACATGTATAAAAAAAAACACGGAACTTTTAGTCACAAATTCCAAGTTTAAAAATGAACATTATCTATGCACTGGGTTTTCCCAACGTTTCAGGCCAGTCATAGATTGATTGTGATCCAGTGACTCAATTACCGAGAATATCGGTTATTGGCTAAGTTAGGAAATAGGTATTTAACCGGTCCACGTAAGTGAATAAGTAAATATTATAAGCTTTGTTGGTCTTGGGGCCATACGAGTCTTTGGTCAACTGGACCCGCTTGCTACCGAATCCACATTAAAATTATGAAAAAAAAAACAATTTAAAATGTGATTTGTTTGACTAATCTCGTGAATTCTCGTGGGTCCATTTCGAGTGGGTTCAGTTGACCAAAGACTCGTGCTACTGTACAATGCGATCAAATTATCTTGGCAGGTCCGAACTTCGTGCAGGTCATTTTGTTACAACTAATGTATAAAAGTGTTATGATATTTATTTTATTTGTATTTCTCACTGTTTAAATTAGATATTTTCTGATCGTTTAAGTATTTGTTTAACTGGCAATACCTAACAGTTTTCTTCACAAGTTTACATGCGTAAAAGTTCGCAGAGCCTATGTTCAGACCGGCCAAGATAATTTGATCGCACTGTATGGGTTCTGAGTTTAATTCTCAAGTTGGGTAAACTTTTCGATGTAAAGAAAATAATTGACTACCTGGTTGGTCGAGCAAGCGCGATTACTGAGTATGAGGTCCTAGATCGATTCCAGGGTTGGGCAAAGTTTTATTGAGTTTTCCCATCAGGAATTTCTCGGTAGCAGCTAGCAGTTAAAAAGTCTAGATTTTTGTATGGTCGATGACAAAGCTCTCCTCATTTCATGGCACTAAACTCAAGTGGCGATATGTGGCTCTTCAAGGATTACAGGCTATATTATGTAAGTTAGTAAAAAGGAATAATCAAAAACCGGTATTCACGTCAAATTACGTCAATATCAAAATCAAACGACAAGTCGTCGTCGTGACGTCAAATACTGTGACGTCCATAATTCTCTTGGATAATAACTGGAATGTAACTGTGACGTTGGGTGACTGATTATCAGAAATGACTACAACCAGTTTCGTGAGATATCTGATTAAATAAGCTGTCAGAAATTAGACTTTAGTTAATATTTACGAAGTTCGAGACATGTGATATTATAGAACTGCTTCCAACGGACAGTTATAGCACTTTTGCTTTCCGCATGCCACTTAATTTTTAGGGTTCCGTGACCGTTAGCACTAAAAAGCTGAAATTTGGTACCAATATGTATATCAATCACGCGGAAAAAGTGGTAAAAAAAAAATTGAAAAAAAAAATGTTTTATTAGGGTAGCCCCTCTCCCTATAGGTAAGTAAAGTAAGAAGACATTTATTTATTTATTTAATGCACAATGTACACATAGTTACACGCTAGGCTTAGAACTAGTGAGTACATGACCCTGTTAGGGCGCAGCAAAAAACTAACAATATTGCAGTATATTAGATCTTAAATAACGTAAATTAGGAACTTTCAAAATTATACAATTAAAACATTATATTAAATCAAACTTATATCTAGCTTTATACAAACAAAAAGTAAAAGTATTTCAACCCTAACGTGTGATATATTGTTGGAAAGGTATTTAAAAATGAATAGGGGTTTACTAAAATCATTTTTTGATAATGTCAATAATTTCGGAAATAATCGCTCCAAAAGTAAAAAACATTGTGTCCCCCCCCCTCAAACTTTTGAACCATAAGTTTAGAAAATATGAAAAAAATCAGAAAAGTAGAACTTTATAAGGACTTTCTATGAAAATCATTTTGCATAATGGATACCTTTAAACTCATAAGTGGGAATACTTATTGTGACGGACGGGAAACTACGGAACCCTACACTGAGCGTGGCCCGACACGCTCTTGGCCGGTTTTTATATTTGACAATGATTTAAATTGTAATTAAAGTTTGAAGTTGTAATTATTGGAAACCATGATGATAATGATGAGTACAGTGAGGTCTGAGGGCATATTGAAACCCTTCAATGTTTACGGTTTAGTCTAGTCGAAGACTTTGCCCGATCTGGGAAACGAATTCAGGACTTTATGCCAAGCAGTAGCGCTGTGGCCACTACGAGACAGCATTGAAAAAACAACCTTAGACGAATTACTTATAATTTCTTATGAAGAAAATCGTCAAAGTTTACATCACAAAACAAACATAAATTAAAGCAATCTATAAGTTTTCTTCTGAAAAAATAACGCAAACAAAAAGAACCGTGATTCTTAATCAATTAACAATCTTGTTAAAACTACACGATACAAAAAATATTGTTATTTTTAACTTGCTTCCAACCAAATTAAAGTGATCTGTCTATTTTAAGCCTTTGCTTAAAGTAAGAGGTCAAGTATTAACGGTTAGCGGTACTGACCCAAATGTGTTAGTAATTGTCGAAAACCTTGCTTTACCACTCACTTCCTAACCGTTTGTGTACGAACTTCAAGGCGATGCATTGTGAGAGTCGGCAGACATTGTCTGGGGAGACGGGTGTCACGATCACGACTTGTCCAAGGGATCGTATTTATTTTGTCATTAGCTGAGCCCCGCGTTGTTTTTGTAATAATTGAATTCAATCATGATTTGAAAGACACGTGGCGCCATCTACTATCATAAGAACGTCATTGTTGTTTTTTTCAGGAATAGTATATTTTTCAGGATGAAAGAAACAAACATAGGAACTATGTTGTCAGGTTTACAGAAACAAACATAATACCTATGTTTGTTTCTGTGCACCTGACAACTTTTAATATCATGACTCTACTTAACTCTCAATTTTTTTTTATTATAATGTTCTTGAATTGACTGGTTGTGCCCTTTAACGTAAGTACGATAATCGAAACCCTTATCTTCAAAAAAAAAAATATATAAAGCCCATCCCGCACGTTTTCGCATTTACGCAGCGGCGCGGTTAAGTGCTAAAATCCGCTGTCTGATCAAGTACCAGCTTATCCGGAGGTCTCCCCTGCCATTTATCAATTGTATGCGTCCCTATAAATTCATTTAGATGCACATTCGTTCCACGAACGTCATGGTTGCATGTTTGGGTTCATTGAGCAGTTCAAGAGGAATTCGGGACCCCCTAACGAGTATATGGAACTTAAATCATCATCATCATCTGCCTAGCCTTTTCCCAACTATGTTGGGGTCGGCTTCCAGTCTAATCGGATGCAGCTGAATACCAAGTGTTTTACATGGAGCGACTGCCTATCTGACCTCCACAACCCAGTTAGTACTGGGTAATATATAATACCCCTTGGTAAGGACTGGTCGTCAGACTTTCAGGTCACTGACTACTGCAGTGACCGTGACTTAAATATAGCTGGTGAAATGTAGGTGTACTATTCTTTACACTTCCCTGACCCTTTGGGCATTACATACAGGCATGATTAGTTCTAAGTTTTTCCACCTGCAAATATGCTTGAGTGACTGGTGACTTTTGACCTTACAAGTTCAAGAACGTGTTAAGCTACCGCGGCGACATATAGTCTGGGAAACAATTTCAGCCGGCGTCGACAACCTTTTGTTTCTATGGGAAACTGTGAGCTATCATACTGTTGTTATTTTTCACACACTAACAAAGAATTTCGTAAGAGTTTAGCTGTTGTGTGTGGAATGCTGTGTAACTTTTGGCCCAGTGATGCTGCATTGTTTTGGTTTTGAATAGGGTTCACAGGAGCGCTGTTGGTAAACATTTATGAATTAAGGCGAGGTTGCACTACTTTGTTTTTATGTACGCACGACCTCACCCCCCGCCCTGCCGCGCGAGCGATGTATTGCCTAAATTTTGACTGTTTTTTCTCTCTTGGAGAAAAATGATAAAGAAATTATACATTATGTGACCCGAGATAATACACATTTTTTACGACCTTTATTATGATATAAGTTTTATTTTTCAAAGGATAAATAACTCAAGTAAAACAATTATTTAGCCATCATTTGGACATGTCTTTGCGATTTAATTGGATGCAGTGAAGTGTAAGTAATCGTGTATCGCATGCCCGACATATCATAATGGAAGAGTCAACTATGAAATACATTTTTTTCAAAATTTAAATCCGTTCCATGTACGAGTAAAACGCTATTGTTGACGACGTTTATCGGGGTAACCCCGCCTTAGTATGGCATAACATGACACTTGTAATCCCCGAAGGCTTAGGCAGAGGTAAACTTAATAGTACGCCCACATTTCGCCAGTAATTTTAAAGCCCCGTGTAATAAGGGACGAGCCTTTTACTATCAAGCGGGCCAAAACACTTCGTGGCTGATGGAAAACTTGATAACACTGTACCTATTCTGGGAATCGAACCCTCTTGAATGCTCAGCAGTTGCTTGCGACTAGAAAAACGAGGCAGTTAACCTTACGTTTTACGTTTACGTCAATCAAATTTATTTCGGTCTAAACAAAGAATAAAAAAACAAAAACAAATAAACAGCTGCCCGTTAGTCCATTACGCTTGAACATATTATATCAAGTCTTTGTGTAATACTACACGTTAAGAATGACAAGAATCTTATTAGTAATACTATCATAGCTTGGTCCAAGCCATTGACGCAAGCTACCAACCTTGCAAGGGCATAATGTCAACGTAAAGAAGGTAAAGGTCTGATAATGTTATGTTTAGATTTCTTTGTTATTTTTCCTAATTTGGGACAAGACCGCGTCACTACTCCCAAACCATTGTAACTTCTAAAGCCAGAATCAACAGTAGCGACCACAAGAAAAGCGTCCAGACAATGAAGCCCGACGAAATCCCAAAGAAACGATTTAACTGTCTTGGATCCCGCAACGAAATTAATAATAAAATAATAGCGGAGGAGTAGGAATTAGGAAAAACATAATTTCCATTTTTGTTATGTTGGTAGACCTGCATAGGTAGTTCCTTAATTGAGTTGCGTGTGAGTTCGATCCTTTTAAGGTCATTATTGATTGTTTTACTATTTAATCCTGGTTTTGTTGCATTACATGCACCGGGTTTTATAAGCTTTTATTTTAATAAAGATGAGCATTAGTGCTCTTCTTCTGCTTGTGAAAGGATAAATTAGGTAATTTCCATACTCTGGCTGGGGCCGTGGGGTCTGAGTGGGGACTGTACCGGCTGACAGCCGAGGAGCAGATTCTTGATGCCCTTTTATAGTTTATAATTAATTAAGTTAATTAAAGAAGAAGACGGAAGAGGCGCAACAACGAGGAAAGTGGAAGGAATGGGGGGAGGCCTTTGCTCAGGAGTGGGAAAGATTAGGCTAACTAAAAAAAAAAAAATGTTAATTTAGTTTTCTCTATTTATTTATTTATTTATTTAGTACATGGAGGACTTACAGGTAACAAAAACAAACAAAAAAGAAAAGAAACCATAGTCACCAGAGAGCCAATAATGCATTATTTTTTATTTTCTAAAGGAAAATAAGGGATGAAAGTTTGGATGGAAGAACTTAATATTGGAATCGTCATCACACGGCTTGTTCAGCTGTTGTTGTTTGCATCCAATTATTGTTTTTTTACCCGGCAGTGCGTCAGCAAAGATAGGGTTATGTTTTTTAGTACTTTTGTAGTTAATTATGCACAAAGGTTTTCTGATGTAATATCCCTTTGATACTTCTGCGTCACAGGAAATATTAATTAAATATTAAATTTACATAATAAATAAAACATGACATAAAAAAGTTCATTACAAAATAATCATAAAAGAACGCTAAGGTTAGGTTGAAACCGTTAATCATCTTTTTTTAGTCACAGACAGAAAGGAAATAACTCCATTAATAATAATAATATAATAATAATATTCCACAACTATCACACAACGCCATCTAGTCCCAAGCTAAGCAGAGCTTGTGTTTTGGGTACTAGACAACTGATAAACATACTTATATATTTCTAAATACATACATATTATAGATAAATTACACCCAGACACAGAACAAATGATCGTGCTCATCACACAAACATTTGTCCTGGGTGGGAATCGAACCCACGACCTCCGGCATAGCAGTTAGGGTCACTAACCACTAGACCAACAGGCCATTATAAATGCGGAAGGATGATAAGTGACTCTGATATATTATTATTTATTATAATTACTATATAAAAAGCAGTGGTTAGTAGAGGCGACCATGAGGCTCTGGTTTCGATTCCCGAGTCGGATTTTTTTTTATTGAGTTTTCCATCAAGAATTTATCAGTAAAAATCACGGAACTTAAACTTGTGCTTTGTGGCAATAGGCTCACTCCGTTTTACATAGGACTAACCTAGGCAAACCATACGGTGACGGTGCTTTCGTGTTCCACGCGCGCCTCAAAGAGATGTCAGCAACATGGCAAGGGCCGACGCCCGTTGGGGCTAATAGGGGATTATCGTAAGGCATAACGCGGCCTCGGCACAAGGGCGAAGAAGGAACATGGGTTTGGTTTTTAGTCAGTAGAAGTCTGACACTCCCCTTCGCTCTGCCCAAGAGCGGGGGGGGGGGGGGGTTATTCGATGATTTTCTACCCACCAAAAAAAAAAAGGCAAACCATACGGTTCTAGAGCTCCACTATCTAGGTACTACTAGGTACTCTCAAAAATGACAAAAACAAAACATCGTGAGGAAACCGGCTTATCCTAAACCAAATTCGAAGACATTTCGCGTGACCAAATCGCGCTGGGCCCGCGTGGTGAATTACAGCCCTCTCGATGGGAGAAGTTCTGTGTCCCATCACCAGTGGGATACTCTAAGCCTGATTATGCTTATAAAAAAACTAGCTGACCCGCGCAACTTCGTCTGCGTCACATAAATATAGCTATAACCTTTCTCGATATATCGACTATCCGACATTAATTAAGCTAAATCGTAACAAACAAAAAATCTTATCTTTCCTCTTTATTACAATAGTTTAGATGGTTTAGATTAGCTTAGATTATATTAAAGTGTGAATTACTATAAAATCTATCTCTTACTGTTAAATATACTCTGTACTTGTAAACATTATGATGCAGTGAATATTTTGAATTTGAATTTCCCGGAGGCCAGCCAGAATCCCCCGTACCTACATTGCGACGCAACCCGCGTAATTATTTTTCCGCGCGGGTATTTTTACATTGCGATATCTTCTAAGATATTTGTTTAAACTGTATAGAGTAAAGAGCACAAATATTCTATATTAAATTTCCGTTCTAACGAACACAGTTATTTAGATATAGATGAATACCATATGGGTTAAATAAGCTTCGCAAAAAATAATTCTTTTTAACCTAACATTTTAATAATAAAAAATGGTTACAGTGAGTCAATCTTAAAAGATAGACAGATGCTGTCGCGGACTTTTTTTTAGAACTTTTAAAGACGAATAATTACTTCATACATGATATTCTCGTAACTTAAACCGTTTTCGCAGCGCACGCAACGGAAGCTCTCAGAAAGGAATTTTCTTTTCCCGTTTTTGCAACATTTCTCATTTATGCTCCGCTCCTATTGGTAGTAGCGTGATGTTATATAGCCTATAACCTTCCTCGATAAATGAACTATTCAACACAAAAAGAATTTTTCAAATCCAACCAGTAGTTCCAGAGTTTATCGCGTTCAAACAAACAAACAAACAAACAAACTCTTCAGCTTTATAATATTAGTATAGATATATAACACACCGTAACTGGGCCCCGAGTCTGCTATTCAATAGTGTCAGAATGGTCGATCATTGATCTCATAATGGTTGATTTACGACAAGCCAAAAAGTACCATAAGTCGACAGGCATAAGGTTCTTTTTGGCTTGTCATCAATCAACCATTATGAGACCAATGATCGACCATTCTGACACTATTGAATAGCAGACTCGGGGCCCAGATTGATTGTTTTATTTCTGTTCAGCCTTGGTATAACCTCGGTCGATTCTTGGTAATCATTTCACTTTGGGTTTAAAAGTATTTCAAAAGGAATCTAGAGGTCTTTAGTGCAAACGGAAAAAGCCAATTTAATACACATACTTGAGCAGTGGTGGCCCAGTGGTGGCGGCCACGATTTACGAACAGTAAGTCGTGGGTTCGAACCCAGGCAGGTGCATTACTTTGTGTAATTTATTTCATCACCGCTGCTCTCAAAACGGTGAAGGTAAACATCGTGAAGAAACCGGCATGTCTTAGAACCAAAAAATTCGAAGACATGTGATATAGACCATCCCCGTCCTAGAGAGGAGCCCTGAGTCCCTGCAGTGGAACATTATAGGCTGATGATGATGATGACTATGACGCTTGTAGAGTCAGAAGGGGCAGGCAGAGGTGTATGTGGTACATGGTTTAATTTCCACGAATCCGAACAATGCGCTATGCTTCTAGGTTCTGCTATTAGATTCTAATCGTTTCATAACAGTCATGGAGCACAATAACAGTCTTATCGACAAGATTCGTACTTAAATCGATTTCTATTGTTGTTATAGTGGAAAAGTCCTCAAAGACCTACCTACCTTTGTTCTCAATTCACAGAAATTGACATATGTATTTCTCCACGGCATGTAAAATTGCAAGCGCGACTAAACTACTTTTGACTGGTTTCAGTCTAAACCCTTTATTCTGATGAAATAAATGTTAGCTATCGTATAAGGTTATCCAAAGGGTCAAAAAAATCCTATTAAACCTAATAAGTTTCCTAACGACATTTAGGTTATTTTATATAATAGAGAAATAAAACAGAAACCACATAATAATAGTTTTGACCGGTCAAAAGTAGTTTTGACTGATTAAGAGTTTTGCCTGTGACATATATACACTGTACACCTGTGCCTACCCCTTTGGGGATTACAGGCGTGACGTTATGTTATATTATAAACTAACCGATGCCCGCAGCTTCGCCCACGTGGATGTGGGTCAAATTACATACTAAAACCTTCCTCGAGAACCACTCTATCAAAAAGTGAAAACAGCATGACAATCGGCGCAGTAGTTTTGAATTTATCACGAACAGACAGACAAATATGTAATGATAAATTCAAAATGAAACCAACCACAGACGTTTCAATCACACATTCATCACCAGACCCACTTTTTAGCGCCTTTCGCTTAACGACGTCTTCGTTAAAAGATGTGAAATATTTTTCCATAAAATGGCATAATTAACTACATAATAAAAAGTTCCCCTGACCCTGTCATCACTGACGTTACAATCGATTG
The DNA here is from genome assembly GCA_949316265.1 of Diarsia mendica. Lineage (NCBI taxonomy): Eukaryota > Metazoa > Arthropoda > Insecta > Lepidoptera > Noctuidae > Diarsia > Diarsia mendica. Next base: position 13,840,723 of record OX438909.1, on the reverse strand, counting down.
GCTTTCCACCGGTGCGTAGTTCGCAGTCCGAATCGAATCGACTCGATTGCCGAGACGAATGTTAATAGATTTTGATATGGTTGTGATTACCTACTCATTGTTTAGTCGCGTGCTTTCCTTCTTTTTCAGTCGATGCTATTTTTATTGAGGCACTAGCTTTTGCCAGCGGCTTCGCCCACGTGAAAATGACGATTTTCCATACAAACTTTCATCCCCTATACTCCCTTAGGGGTTGAATTTCGAAAAATCCTTCCTTATTCCTTGTCTACATTATAAAGGGAACATCTGTGCAAAATTTTAGCTTTCTAGGTTCAAGGGTTTAGGCTGGGCGTTGATGAGTCAGTCAGTCAGTCAGGACTTCTCTTTTTATTTATATAGATAGATAGATTAAAAGAGTCAATAAGCAAATGTGTTGGTAGTGTATGGTTGGGTAGACCTAACCATTTCTCAACTTTGTTGGAGACGGTTACCAGTCTAACTTGATGCAGCTGAATACCACTAATTTGCAATGAGCGACCGCCTATCTGCCCCCACAACCTAGTAATGGTAATTACTGAGCGTTGAGTCCTGGTTTCGATTCCCGGGTCAGATAAAATTGCTATTGGATTATTCCATTAGTCATTTCTCAGCAGTGACCCGGAGTTTGGAAATTGGCGGTATGATACCCCCGTGCTTCGGATTGCTTGCGACTAATCACAGGAATTGCGAAAGACCAGATGTAACTGCGATTGGTCGAATTTGGCATATCTCCTCTCCGCTTGGCAGACCTCCGCTTTTGTAGAGTCCCGTCCTAAGCCTTAGGTCCAGCGCTCTCTGTGGTCGTGTTGAATTACCGTTCCATCGGCCTGTGAGAGTAAAAGGAACAGAGAGTGCAAGTGTGCCTGCGGTGCACTTGTGCAGTATTACTAGATCTCCTGCGCCGCGTATGGCTAATCTCCGCTAAGATTGGCTTGAATAGTATAGTTTAAACTGGTTGTCTGACTTTTAGGAGTTCTAAGCTTCTGATTAAATCAGCCATTAGCTGTCAAAAAGCAACAAATGCCGTTCCAATTCACTTTGACATTGGCAGAATGGTCGACATCGGCTTTGCTTGCATTAACAAAAAATTGCATAGAATAGACTTATCGCGCTTAAGTTCAAAGTTCTTTCCGTTCGTTATATAAATGTTTAAGTACAATATTATTACGAATACACTTTTTATAACGCTATTTTAACCCAGTCAGCCTTCAAAACCATTGACCCGTCTCAAAGGCTTTACTCAATGATGCTTGAATGCTTCCTTCACGTTATAGAAGATATAATTAGTTGTGTATTTTAGTTCAAGGTTTTCGACATTGAATATCTAGGTCTTAATTGTAACTTGTAATATAACTTAGCTGATAAAAAAAAATAAGAAAAACTTCTTCTGTATCGTGAGATTAGTGTGTTGTCTTATTTAACCCTAAGGTTGACTGGTAGAGAATGCCTTGTGACGTTAAGTCCGCCTATGTATCACTATTGTGCATGAAGTTTAAATAAATAAATAAATTAGTGCGTAACCTGGAGTCAGAGTTTTTATGCTACCCATGGGTTTCCTACTCGACTTTACATGCCGTCCAGAAATATCTTTTAACCAGAAACCATCTGGTATCCTCACGATGTTTTCAGTACTTGAATGAGGGAGGCAAACGACAGAGCTGTCCAACTCACTGGTTGCGTATTGGTCGGATAAAATCTGAATGGAGTTGAAAATGGATTCCTGAAGAAGAAAAAGCCACGATGTAGTGGCAATGTGACGTCTTTGAATCACACCCACATATTGCTGTGTTTAAAATACTGGTGTTTTGCTGAATCCGGTTCTAGAAGAAGGGCAGAAGATGACAAATACAATAACATGGTCAATTGCAAGTTAAACAATATTACGCAAACGTCTGGTATGGCAAGTATTGCAGTCATGTCGTCTGAACATATTTGTTTAGTATCGACACTACGACATACTTCACACATGAGCAGTTGCTCTCTGATCAACTTCCTTTATTGGTTATGGTATTTCCGTGCGGATTGTTTGAAAAAAACCGGCCAAGTGCGAGTCGGACTCGCGCACCGAGGGTTCCGTAAAAAAAATATATTATGTGATGTAACTAAAAATTTATGGTTTTCGTAATTATTCCTTTATCTATGCTATAAGACGTTGCTTCGTACCAAATTTCAAGATTCTGAGTTCACGGGAAGTACCCTGTAGGTTTTGATTCCCTTGCGAGTGTCGAAAATTTGCGGCATAAACGGGAGTATCTTGATGTAACTAAAAATTTATGGTTTTCGTAATTATTCCTTTATCTATGCTATAAGACGTTGCTTCGTACCAAATTTCAAGATTCTGAGTTCACGGGAAGTACCCTGTAGGTTTTGATTCCCTTGCGAGTGTCGAAAATTTGCGGCATAAACGGGAGTATCTTTTGATCGCGTTGACTTAGAAGTTTGATTTTTTCACAGCTCCAAGAGACCATAGACTTGAGTATTTGATATGAATTTCAGCTTGATACCTCCACGCGTTCTTGAGAAAAAAGGTCTTGACAGACAGACAGACAGACGGACAACAAAGTGATCCTATAAGGGTTCCGTTTTTTCCTTTTGAGGTACGGAACCCTAAAAAAAGATAAATATGTCTATGGACTGACTTGTTTGATTGTTGATAGATTTGTCTAGAGTTTGTTCGAATGTAAAAAAAAAATTAAAACTTTTTATTTTAAAGAAATTAATTTATAAAGGTTTAACACACTTCGCTTAATCTTAATTTGAAAGATTATGTGCGAGTGAGGCGTCTTGCTTGTTTACACCAACAATATATTGTTAAAAAATTATTTATTTATTTGTGAAAGATCTGGAGGAACCTTGTATTGATATGTTTGTGTTGATATGTCCTGTTCCTAAATATAATATAAAAAGGTCTAAATGAATACAAATAAATGCACATTCCGTTACGTAACTAGGGAACGGTACAGCAATAACAAAAAAAACAAAAATCAACTTAAAAATATATCATCATACATCATACTGCCTTTTCCCAACTACGTTGGAGTCGGCTCCTAGTCTAACAACTACCCATACAGCTGACTGAACTTAAAAATGTGTAATCTAAGAAAATTATACAATACTTAGCTAAATTGGGCAAAACTTTAACTTATCATTTGCTTAGCCTTTCTCAACTATGTTAGGGTCGACTTTTAGTGTAACAGGATGCAGCTGAATTCCAGTATTTTGATACCCAAACAATTATTAAAAAAAAATAGATAGAAAAATAAAATTTAAAATTGATCTTTAATTAAACTTGCATTAAGTTTTTCCCCAAGAAAATCTCTCTCATTTTCTAATCTTCTTTAATGATTGTGGTCGTGACTGAACACCATACAATAAAATCGTATTGAATGCAAATAATAATTCACCACGGTTCTTTGTATTAAATTAACAGAAAATTATAATGAAACTAGCTTTTGCCAGCGGCTTCGCCCGCGTTAAAATGACGATTTTCCATACAAACTTTCATCCCCTATTTAACTCCCTTAGGGGTTGAATTTCGAAAAATCCTTCCTTATTCCTTGTCTACATTATAAAGGGAACCTCTGTGCTAAATTTCAGCTTTCTAGGTCCAAGGGTTTGGGCTGGGCGTTGATGAGTCAGTCAGTCAATCAGTCAGTCAGTCAGTCAGGACTTCTCTCTTTATTTATGTAGATAACGTACAAAGTTAAATAATACAGATAAAGCTAGTTAGAGGTTGGGTTTTAACTGGTTTTGTTACCCCTTTTTTTTGGAGGGTGGGAAATCATCAAATGACTCCTCCCGCCCTAGGCAGAGCGGTGGGGAGTGTCAGACTTCTACTGACTAAAAACCACACATGTTCCATCTTCCGGATTCCCCAGTTGAGCATTAAGCCCTCGATTCCCGGGTTGGGCTAATTATTACTGGGTTTTTCAATCAGGAATTTTTCAGGGGCAGTTACGGAGTCTGGATATGTTTGTGATCGGTTGATGGCAATTGGTTCTCTTTCTATCATGGGACTAGCTCGGACAACCGTCTAAATGTGGGTGCACAGTGTTTTGCTAAATGTTGAAAGATTGCATAGAACTCGTGATAGATACATCTATGAGGAGATTGTATCATCATTGCATGATGTATTTTAGCATTATTTTGTACCTACAATAAATAATGGTTAATCTTGAAATAGTAGACGGCTTAATGCACTTCTTACTCGATTATAGTGATAGGCAAAGTTTATAAAGTCTTTATAATAAAGGGCTAAAGTCAGCTCGTGCTGAAGATACACTGCAAAAATAAAAACACATCGTGTGTGACTCAAAACTCTAATCATTTATTTCAATTAAGCCATTACAGGCACTTTTGAATGTCAGAAGAACAATTCACAAAACAAAACGAAACTACGAGTGCAATACGTCATTCCGAAAGCCACCACGCCGAACCACACGCCACCGAATGCCCGCAACAACGAACACTGCGAGCACGAAAGCACGCAGCGACATGTGTTGTGTTTGAGCTGAACCTCCCCTCAAATGACACCTTTTTTTAGTCTGTTATGTATCTGACTACTGGGCATATAGCCTCCCCTTTCTCCCTCCAAACCTCTCTATCGTGCGATTTCTGGCCATGTTCGCCCCGCAAGATCGTCACACCACCTTCGCCGTGGTCTACGTTGACGGCGATTTCCTCCGTCTGGTGTCCAGTGAGTAACGATATTTTCCTCCAACTCCGGGTGTATGTCGCGTTATGTAGCACGGACACAAAACTTTATTTATGTACGTGTTCATCATAAACATGTGTATCATAAACATAATTTACAGAGTGTAAAAAATACCATAAAGCACACTTTCTCATATTTTATGCGCCACCATTGGGTTTTAAAGTGTAAATTACCCATAACACCGAATATCTACCCAATTATTTGCCACTAACACCTAACAAAAAACATTGTGAGGAAACCGGCATGTCTTAGAACCAAAAAAATCAAAGACATAATATGTGACGTCTATAGACCAATCCTAACTGAGCCCGCGTGGCAGATTATATCCCATCCTTCTCCTAGAGAGGAGGCCTGAGTCCCTGCAGTGGGAAAATTATAGGCTGATGATGATTATGATGAAAACCTAACATCAGAAGTGGGTGACTGCCTCACCTTGCACACTTCCTTTAAATCCGAACAATCAGCGTCAAGGCGCTTCGTCTCTTTTTATTTTAATGTAAAAACATTTATATCAACTACCAAGTGATGCTCCGAAGGTTACCGTGTTGATGTGTTCATTAGATTGTACATCGTTAAGTTTTATGTTCTTAATGCAGTTATAAAGACTATTGTTGTGGGCATCTTTATTGTGATCGATTAAGAGAAGGCAAGGTTTAACTTACCGTGGTTTAACTGCCGTACTGAGAGATTTATGCCGTCACTTAGAAAAGGCTGGACATACAAAAACATCACTACAGTGTCAACATCTTTACTAAGTGATGGCTTGAGTAATCATTAAACGTCTCTGAGTGCGGGAAGTAAGTTGGAAGGGAATCGACTGCCTTGGTGGGCATGTGATTATTATGTGGTTGGGTATTGAGGAGGGACGAATCCCATGATCGCATGTGGGTAAAGGAGTGATAAATATTTTTATTGGTAGAGCCATCTAACAATATTTATATTCATTAGACAAAGGAGAGGAAGGTTTAGGCGCAAAATGCCAAATTCTCAAAATGGCAACAGAATCGCAAAAGGACAAGTTCTCAAAATGGACAATTCTCAAAAAGCCTAATTCTCAGAATGGCAAATTCTCAAAATGCCTAGTTCTCAGTATGCCTAATTCTCTTAAGGCGCTGACAAGAGCCAAATAGGCTTGTATTGAACAATTTTTTAGCCAAATCTATACAGTTTGACACGGCGGAAAAAATATATGTTAATCTTGAACATATTTCTGATAATTTCGTTGTTTTCAAAACACGTTTTTGAAAAGTTTTCTCGATACAAAAAAATGGTAAACTAACCTCTTAAAATGATCTTCCAACAAAAATATCTGTATTACTGATCAACGTACGTTGGTAAAATTTATAACAATAACGTACCATATTTAAATACATAATTTAGTTGTTTTTAATTTTTGATTATTTAATAAATTATTTTGATGTAATTAATCTTTATATGGTTTGTAAGAAGTTCGAGCGTTGCGTCATCGCGCTCTCTTTCTTACATATGCAATCCGACAGTGAGCGCTTAGGCGCGGTGCTAGACGGACGTATGTCACTTTGCGCCCCACTGACAGCTATCCGTTCATCTATAAATTATTATTGACCGCGTCACAATGTTAGTCCAGGATCCACGGTACATTTTTTCACTTGATTACTATCAAGCTAATTTTCCGTGAGCAGCTGCATTTTGATGAGACGCCAACATTACCCTATACGAAAACTCTCGATTGTGGTAGGTAATAGGGACAGCAGGGATAAAATATATATTGATTATAAATATATATTGATTATAAATATATTTATTTGATGATTTTCAAAAATCTATTACTAACAATTTTTTTTTTGTTAAATCTGATGATCATTAACTAAATCCAGGAGTATTGATGGTGCGTGGAGTAAGTGCCAAACACTTAATATAATTTTTAGAATCTTGTAGGCAACTTGTAAAGAGTGGGTTTAATAGAAAATATCCAATCCCCAAAACCCAGTTAGTAATTAATCATTTTTAATGACTTCGTTATCGATACATATTGGAAGGAAGGAAGGGGACTCTTTGATCAAACCATACATTTTGTAGGACAAATATTTTTTCAAATAATTTAGATAATTATCATCAGATTTAACAAAAAAAACCCAGCTGGTGATTCTCAAAAGTGTTTGTACTTAACACTTTTGAGAATCATCAAACCAACATATTTTATCCCTGCTACCCCTATTACTTACCACAATCGAGAATTCGAGAGTTTCGTGCAGGAAATTGTTGGGCGTCTCGCCGTCTCATCAAAATTAGCTTGATAGTAATCAAGTGCAAAAATGGACCGCGGATCCTGGACTATTTGTTTCTTACTTGGTAGTATGGCGCTAGGGTATCGGAAAAATTGTGGGCGTGTCCAAAAATACTGAAACATCAGAAGTCAATAGCTATTGTCATCGCCTTAATGCCCAATTCTCAAAATGCAAATTTTCTGAATATGCCAAGGAAACGATGAAAGAAAAAGAATTAATTAAAAGCGGTTTAAATGTCCTTGATGAGCGTGGTCAAACAAGGAGGACAGCTAGACTTATCAATGGGTAGAATAACTGTAATGACGATGGTGACAACAGTTTTTTTTTAGTTTGGGAAGTTATCAAATGACTTCCCCGCTCTGGGCGGAGCGGAAGGGAGTGTCAGACTTCTACTGACTAAAAACCACCCATGTTCCTTCTTAGCCCTTTGTGTCCGGGGCCGCGGTATCTTTTTCGAACAACCCGCAGTCATGGTGACAAAAGCTCACTCGATCATTCGTAAAAGATATAAAAACTACACTAACTTTGCTTGTGTTTTCTGGTATATTTAGTAATTTTCTGCAATCGGAAAATATGATCAAAATTACGATTTATGTCTAAACAGTAAATGACAGGTTGCTTACAGTTTATGTCGGAGACAGGGCAAGACTGAAGCCAATTATTTGTTTAACTAGTATTTCCTTTTGCTCTGCTCCTGTATTATTTACTCTACTTACTTTGTTTTTTTTTTTTAGAAAATAAAAAAAATAAAGTTTACTTTCGAAAAGTGCTGATACCAGCAAATGACTTTTGATTTAGTTTTTTTTTCGTATGCTGTGGGAAAGGTTTTCAGTATGACTATGGAGGGATACTAGAGTGGAGGAAGACCAAAGAAACGATGGTTGGACTATGTAAAAGATAATCTATACTAATATTATAAAGCTGAAGAGTTTGTTTGTTTGTTTGTTTGATTGTTTGTTTGTTTGTTTGTTTGTTTGAACGCGGTAAACTCAGGAACTGCTGGTTGGATTTGGAAAATTCTTTTTGTGTTGGATAGTCCATTTATCGAGGAAGGCTTTAGGCTATATAACATCACGCTACGGCTAATAGGAGCGGAGCATAAATGAAAAATGTTACAAAAACGGGAAAAGGTATTTCCTTTTTGAGAGCTTCCGCTGCGTGCGCTGCGAAAACGGTTTAAGTTACGCAAATATAATGTATGAAGAAATTGTTCCTCTTTAAAAGTTCAAAAAGAAAGTCCGCGACAGCATATATCTATCTTTTAAAAATGACTCACTATAACTCTTTTTTATTATTAAACTGTTAGGTAAAAATAATTATTTTTTGCGTAGCTTCTTTAACCCATATGGTATTAATCTATATCTAAATAAATGTGTTTGTTAGAAGGGAAATTTAATATATAATATTTGTACCCTTTACTCTATACAGTTTAAACAAAAATCTTAGAAGATATCGCAATGTAAAAATATCCGCTCGGAAAAATAATTCGCGCGTCGCAAAGTAGGGAGATTCTTTCCGGGAAATTCAAATTCAAAATATTTACTGCATCATAATGTTTACAAGTACAGAGTGTTATCGTATATTTAACAGTAAGAGATACCTATAGTAATTCACACTTTAATATAATCTAAGCTAATCTAATATAATAAAGAGGAAAGATAAGATTTTTTTTGTTTGTTACGATTTAGCTTAATTTATGTCGGATAGTCGGTACATCGAGAAAGATTATAAGCTATATTTATGTGACGCAGACGAAGTTGCGTGGGTCAGCTAGTTATGGTATAAAGAAAAGAGATGTCTGAGGAGTGTGAGTCATAGAGAAGTATGGAAGAAGAAGACAAGCTGTGCCGTCCCCATATGAATTGGGATGAGGTCAAGAGAATGATAATCAGCTGATTTCTTTTTAAATTCATCATCATCAGCCTATAATGTTCCCACTGCAGGGACTCAGGCCTCCTCTCTAGGAGAGGGATGGGCTATAATCCACCACGCGGGCCCAGTGCGGATTGACAGATGTCACATGTCTTCGAATTTTTTGGTTCTAAGACATGCCGGTTTCCTCACGATGTTTTCCTTCACCGTTTTGAGAGCAGCGGTGATGAAATAAATTACACAAAGTAGTGCGCCTGCCTGGGTTCGAACCCACGACCTACTGTTCGTGAGTCGGGGCCGACACCACTGGGATACCGCTGCTCTCTTTTTAAATTACGGATGTAAAAATTATATGATTCATCAGTTCTCACTTGTCTTTATAGGTTTAAGATGTAATTTCGGCATCGAACCAAAAAGGCGTAGACCACACATAACGTCGCAGAAGTGTCAAGGCTTCGATGTATAATTTTCGGTGAAACAATTTTCGCAGAATAGTGTTTAAAGTAACGTAAGGGGTTCCTTACGTTACTTTGAAACACTAAAATTGTTGTGTGTCCGGTAAGAAAATATGTTTGTTTAGGGTTCTAAACAAACATATTTTCTTAACAATATTAAAGAAAATTGCAGGCCAACCTAGTGCATAGTTTCGAAACTTAATAGTTTAGAATTTATGGGAGTCAAGTTATTTTGCAATAACCATTTATGTTGCTTTTATAATCGTGGTCCGAATTAATGTTTGTGCTTTAAATCGCTAGCTTGCTGAATTAAATATAATTAAGGTTTCAACTATTTTACTACCGAATTAATAGGTTTAAGGTAATTATCAAATACAGAACCGCCTTTATCCAACAGTCGGTTTAACACGTTCGAGGACAGAACGAGATTATACGTCATCGATCGAAATTTTGATATGGCACAACGTACAATGACGTCCAAATAATTCTTTTACTTTACGACAGAACGTACATATCCGATGAACGTTCAAGTTAAAATCCTATAGAATGTATCTTGTGTCACAACATTTAAAATACCCGAAGCTTTACTGTCACGTAGAGTAAGTTTTAAACTATTTCAAATAAGTGCCGTTGACAGTGGACGGGAACGGTACTCACACACGCACAACGTGTAAATACGTCGCGCGCGCCTACCGCGCTCCTACATTCAGTGCGGCTGCGTCACTGCGGGGTGCGTTCGCGTTCGCTAAACATTTCGTGGCGTATCGTAATATTTGCCGCGACAAAACATCGTAAGTATTTAGTTTATTTGATTTATGTATTATTCCTTAGCCAGACAGTATACTATTTTACTACGAATTAATAATTTTACTCTGTGAAATTGATGTTTAATGGGTTATTTTATGTGTTTTAGATGGATAAGCGCAAAACAAGACTGATGAGCATTTTCGATGATTCTGACAACTCTACCGATGCGGATCCTTACCAAGACGATGATGGAGAATATGGTTCGGATAAAGATTTTGACCCACAAGGCAATACATCAGATAGTGAAAGTTATTACACGTTATTACTATATTATTATTAAGACGTTATTACACGTTGTGTCCGTTCACGTCTAGTTAACTTACTTTTAATGACATAACGTATTTATACGATAACGTGATAAAACGGTTGTGTCATGATGTCTTTAAAGCAATATATTTTCATGGGAGGCTACGTACTCATACGTCGTATAATTTGTATGGACATTTACTGTGTCATTTTGGTACACAGTCTCAAGTGGTAGCGTCCTCGAACGTGTTAATATTAATTCGAGAATTTACTCCTTAGGCTAGTGGTCGCAATCGCGACTGCGGAGCATCGGGTCCTTGATTCTATTCCCGGATCAGGGAAAGCGGTACTTACCTATTGGATTTTTTCAGGATGAATTTCTCAGTAAGTAGCTGCCACGGAGTTTGGATTTGGATATTATTAAACTGTTTGTAATTGCTTGTAGTGAACTGAGAAACGGCTGTATTAATTTACTTGTCAGAAAATGATCAATTTTTCCAGGGCTGTATTTGGATATGCGAGTGGATTGGAATTTTTAAATAACTAATGCATTCAAATTTTCTAATCGTGTTAAGTATTGTATGATAAGTCAATTATTATTTTAAGCAAACAATAATATCGTTTTGGCATTGGATGTTCATGTTTACTTATTAAATATGCACATTAATTTACCATACACTTGCAATAAATCTAATAAATCAATTAGTTCATGCTAAAGAAACATTAACTTTGTGCACGAAATAGTTCGTTTTTCGTGTATAAATAATAATTGTCTAAATCTACATAAAAATTGCATACATAAATATTTGCTATGGTAGGCACCGTTACATATTGGCCAAGGATACCTATGAATAATAATAATAATACTAATACTGTTTTTTTAATAATGTCTCGTTTGTCTAGTGGTAGCAATCCTCTCGGAAATTAAATGCGTGATAATATGACGATTTTACGTAGGTCCAACATTGTTTTATTAAGAAGGTTTATAACGTGATAAAGTATTTTTATGCCCAATAAAATGTTAACGTTGATTAGTTTTATCAAAAATCTACCTATTACTTTTACCTTAGCGAAACGGTTCCACAATTATGATTAGAATCAAATAGCACTTGCCTAATCGCAAATACTTCAAACTTATAACCTTACGAAGATAATGACCATAATCAATTTTAAGACTTCTTTTACGGAGTAATCAGCACAAATAATTGTAATTGACAGTTGAAGGTTCTAACACCGGTATCTATAAACAAGTCATAGTGATTACTTGAGTAAAAGTCATAGTTTATGATACGATTTATTCTCTGTAGTTTAGTAGGTAATGCTTTTTTTTTTTTCGTGTGTGGAATATCATCAAATAACCCCCCCCCCCCCCCCCCGCTCTTGGGCAGAGTGGAAGGGAGTGTCGGACTTCTACTGACTATAAACCAACCCATGTTTCTTCTTCGCCCTTGTGCCGAAGCCGCGTTATGCCTTTCGATAATCCGCAGCCCCGACGGGGTTTAGTAATTCCTTGATGTTAGAGCTAGCAAAAGTTAGAATTCTTAGGTTAGTTTTCATTGACGGTTCTAACTTCGCTTAAACAATGTCCATTGCATAAAAATGTACTAACTTGTGTAACTTGACTATAGATACGGATGATAGTCCGGCCCTGTGTTCTGCTCTATACGGAAATGTCAGTTCGTCTGTCCGTTAACGTGTTAATTATTTAATACTGTACACTGTACAGTATCGAGGAAGCTTTTGTTACGGTTACTTTAATAACTAAGTTGTTTTATGTAGGTGAGATACATAAGTATGTGCGTTAATTGCTTATAAATATGTGCATATAAATAACAGATGAAAAAAAAAGAATTCAATCCGCGTTTTACGGCCTGTACGAGCCAATAATGCTCACACAGCAAAAGTACGTTTATGCGCACGTAATGAATAACGCTAAACGTACTTTATTAATTATATTCTAATATAGAATCAATCGTCACTAAAACTTAGCCACAGGCGGGTCGGTCAATAATAACATTGCATCAAGTGCGACTCAGACAACCAAGCAAACGTAACTTGTAATACGTAATTAAACTATTGAACATAACAGTGGTTTGGTGTGAACTATCTTCCTACAACAACTACCGGGGTATCCAGTCAACGACGAGATAACCCCAACACGGCCTATCTTTTGTCCTTATTATTGGGTGTACGCAAGCAACAGTAGTACGTACATTTTTTGAATTTGATACCGAAAACGAGAACATTTTATTTTTATTTTTTTGTACATGACATGACTTTATGGAGTGCGGGGCAGTGGTCCGCCCTAGAAGTGTCGAGGGTGCCATACCAAATTAATTGCGACGTCACATATGCCTACATTCGGATGACCAAGACGCTTCCAAAGATACCTCATTTGTCAAATTATGATAAGTAGGTAGTTCACAAGTTACCTGTACAGGTCAAAATCATAACAAGTAGAGTAGGTACTTTTTGCTTCGGCGTAGTCGGGCAACTAGTTTGGTTTAGATGATTCATAACGGTTTAATTATAATGTCTAGTGGAAAATATTAGTTATGTGTCTGTTATGGTAATTTTATTTATTACCAACAAATGAATAATTATATGTCTATGAATAACATTAAATATTGTAGCTGTATTTATTCTAATTATACTGTATTTCCTAATAATAAGTTCGTTCCATTGTGAGAAAACTCGAGACATTTTCCTAGTTTTTTTTTTTTTAAATTCTCTTTAGGATTATCCTTGATGTTAGGATGTCCACAAAACTTTAAATAAAATTAGGATAAAATATTTTACCTCAGCTAATGATGTGTTGTTTATAAACATAATTTATTTTACCCTAATGCACCAATTAAAAGACGAAACATAAAGGGCAAGGGTGATAATTGGCGAGTTATACTGTATACGAGAAAATAAAATAAATCTGTTTTAGTTCAGTAAAAAATTTTGAACACATTATAAGATGTTTGATTGAATGTACTATAATAACAGTTCACAGGTAACAATTATTTATTACCACAAGTACAAGAAAATGATAATAAAAAATAAATAATAATAAATCAATAAATAATAATAAATAAATTATATAATAATAAGATGATAATAAATCGTAATGAATGGCTGATGTTTTATGAATGTGTTCGTTCCATAAAGTAATAAAACTAGGGTTTTAATTATTTAATTAATTGATTAATACTGTATACAAAGGATTGCATGATCGGATATATAATATTGGTCGGCCACGCCCTTGTACTTAGGTATTTACTATAATTTATCTAGAACAAAGGTTTAATTATATAGTTCTCCTAACACTTTTTGATCACGGCAGCCAATTTTAATGGAGATTAGCCATCGGTTCGGCAGATATTATAGCACAGAAGTGCGTGTGCAGATAAAGGTACACTCTGTTTCTTTATTTTAGTCAGATGGGACGGCAATTCGACACGACCGGAGGGCGGAGAGAGATGGCGATGGGAGGGCGGATTCGTATAGACTCGGGAAAGTAAAAACCATTTTTCAAAATTGACCCCCTTGCCTCCCTTTCCCCCCCTTTAGGCGGATCTCGAAAGTTAAGAGACTTGGAACATTTTTTTTAAGTTTCATTGAAAGGGGCAATGCGTTAGTCGAAATCACTTTTTCATAGCTCCCCTCTCCCCCTCTGCACGACCCACGAGTGCTTTTTGAGGCATGGGGGTATCATACCGCCTACATCCAAACTCCTGGCAACTACTAAAAAAAATCGAATGATAAAAACCCAAAAGCACTTTTTACCAGGCCCGGGAATTGAACCCAGGACCCCATGTTCAGAAGTCCTGCTTGCGACCACGAAACCAACCAGGTGGTTTAAAAATGGAAAAGGTTTAATTAATTCCTAGTAAAACCTGCTATGAAAATGTTTAAAAGTATTCACTTTCGTTTTACGATAGCAAGAATGTCTTCAATCAAAACAAGTGCTAAGTGCGAGTCCGTGGACTCGCGCACCAAGCATACGGAATCCTTTGTGCGCGAGGCACCAAATAATATAATGACAGTATTTTCAACGCTCATTCATAGACCAATTTACACACAACTGCATCATCAAATTATCAAGGAAAAAAGAAAAAAATACTGCTACAATTTCACGAAACTATGTATTATAAAGTGTAAGTAAAGTATAAAACTCGCATCTTGCGAGTTCTTCTCCAAGGATTAACTCGAACCGTGCACCACTTCCAATGTTTATAAAATAAATGAAAAATATGTTAATTTTTTTATTTTTATTAAATAATGTATTTTTACAACACATTATTTTAAGTCTAAATTATTTTAATTTTTAAGACCAAATTAAAAAAAAAACGAAGCAAAACTTGCTTCACGCACTGTCAACGTAATACGCACGGATTAAAGAAAAAAAACCGCTTCTTTTACAAGGTCATCGGAAACACTACATCCTATGCATTCTCACAATACATACACACACACACACACACATTACGCACTCGACCTTCAAGACAAAATAAAAACAACAAAAAAAATCACAACATTTCATACCGGGTTTGACAGTTGATTCTAGTGTAGGGTTACCCTGAGTCCGGCAAACAAAGGACAGTTCCGGAGATAGTCACAGTGTCATATGTCGTGACGGAAGTGTGGGATTGAGATTTAAATTCCACGAAAAAGGTTGATTGTTGTTGTATGTATTATATGGTTTAATTATTCATATTTTTTTGTCATTGTCATGTCTTTGCAAAAGGGCCTTGTGAAATTTAATTTGGATTAAGAGACGGTGTGTGTTCGTAATACTCGTATAA